>OX608050.1:10000000-11200000 GCA_951509405.1 Machimus rusticus
CCAGATGTCGTCGATATAGTTACGATTGAAGATGTGGTTGACTCTGAGGATGAGAGTCCAGAGCCACATGTTACTCCCTGTCGAGCAGTTACGATTTTACCGAGGCCAGAACAGCCTGCCAAAATTCAAGTTCTTCCCGCTCCAGTCGTTTACCCACGTAAACCTTACCATCAGCGGTTGAAGGAGTATCGAGCTGCTCGAGAGAGAATATTCATGTCGGCTCTTGACTCTCTGAATCATTCTGAATCCAGTGTGCGAAATATAAAAAAATTCAAACGCTCGTCACTTCGTTTACGTTCCTTTTGGCGACGCGTAATTTCAAATCGTCGTAGACTAGCTACAGCTTTCGTGTCAGTTCACAAGGACGTAAGGCCTTACGCCGAAGTCCAAATTTTAGGAAGAAAACTGACCGGACTATTAGATAGCGGGGCCAGTGTGAGCATACTTGGCCAAGGATCGGAGAAAATGTTGTCCGAAAAGAAAATTACTTGGACGAAATATCGCTCCGCGATCGAGGTGGCCAACGGCGCCAAGCCCGAAGTACATGGGCATGCCGACCTAGACGTCACTTTTCGTGGACAAACCAAGCCTATACGTTTCTATCTCGTTCCTAGTCTGACGCAATCTTTGTATTTAGGAGTCGACTTTTGGAAGGCTTTTGGTTTGGCTCCCGATGTGCTAGGGTCCTTGGCTTCGTTGGACACACCGATCGTGGAGTCGACCGAGTCCAAACAACATATTCTCCCTCCTTCTGAACATCGTCGGCTAGAATACGTCAAATCTTTATTTCCATCTTTCGCCACACTGGGTCTGGGTAAAACCAATCTTCTTGAGCACGTGATTGATGTCGGTGAAGCCGCCCCAATTAAACAACGTTTTTATCCTGTGTCGCCTGCCGTTCAAAAACTGATGGACGCCGAGCTGAGCCGAATGCTCTCGCTTGGGGTGATAGAGGAAAGCCAAAGCCCGTGGAGCTCCCCAGTGGTACTTGTGCGAAAGCCCGGCAAGGTCAGGCTGTGTTTCGACGCCCGGAAGGTGAACTCCGTGACAAAAAAGGATGCCTATCCTCTGCCACAGATTGATGGCATCCTGAGTCGCCTTCCGTCGGCTAAATTTATAACCAGCTTAGACCTTAAAGACGCTTTCTGGCAGATACCACTGGAGGAAAGCTCCAGAGAGAAGACCGCTTTTACGGTGCCTGGCCATCCCCTCTATCACTTCACAGTGATGCCATTCGGGCTCTGCAACGCTCCTCAGACAATGTGCAGGCTCATGGATAAAGCGATACCTTATAAATTACGCGAAAATGTCTTGGTCTATCTTGATGACCTCTTAGTCCTATCCGAGGATTTTGATACCCACTTAGAACTCTTGTCTCAAGTGGCCAGTTGTCTGAAAAAGGCAGGCCTTACGATAAATGTCGAAAAAAGCAAATTCTGCTTGAAAGAGACTAAGTACTTGGGGTACATCGTCGGAGAAGGGGGCATCAAGACGGACCCAGACAAGATCGCTGCCATAGTAGACTATCCGTCGCCTAAAACTCTTAAACAGGCTCGTCGTTTTCTCGGTATGGCCGGATGGTATAGAAAGTTCATTCCGAATTATGCAGACCTGACTTCGCCAATTACAGATACGTTAAAAAAGGCGAACAAGTATACGTGGACTGCCGAAGCTCAAGTTGCTCTTGAAGAACTAAAGAAATTACTTACCACCGCTCCATTACTGTCGAGTCCTGATTTTTCTAAACCTTTTATCATTCAGTGCGATGCGAGTAGTCAAGGGGTAGGAGGCGTGCTTCTTCAATTGGACGACGAAGGGAGAGAAAGACCAATCGCGTATGTCTCGCAGAAATTAAATTCTGCTCAACGTAACTATACCGTAACTGAATTAGAATGTCTGGCGGCAATCATAAGTCTGAAAAAATTCCGCGCCTACGTTGAATTGATGCCGTTCAAGATCATTACTGATCACGCTAGCCTGCAGTGGCTCATGACTCAAAAAGACCTTAGTGGTCGTCTGGCTCGTTGGAGTTTAAAATTACAAGGCTTCAACTTCAGTATAGAACACCGTAAGGGAACACTGAATGTTGTGCCAGACGCCTTGTCTCGAGTCCATTGCGAACAAATTGATGCTAGCTCTTTAGAAAACCCTGGTCCAGAAATTGATCTTGAATCACCGCATTTCCAGTCTTCCGAATATAAAGATCTTATCGAACGAATTGAGAAAAATAAAGACCGTTTCCCTGATTTAATAGTTCGTGACAATTACGTTTATATACGAACTCAACCTCGATCAGGTGATCCCGTTCAAGAAGAAGGAGCTTGGAAATTATGGGTCCCTAGTGCATTAACTCACGACGTAATATCGCGAGCTCATGATCCACCTTTGGCAGCTCATGGCGGAATTGGCAAAACCCTGGAGAGACTTCGTCGACATTTCTATTGGCCGGGTATGACTGTCGAAACCCGTTCATATATCCTTTCCTGTGACATCTGTAAAGAGGTGAAACCATCTAACACCACCTTAAGACCACCCATGGGCGCACAGGCCAAAACTGAACGGCCTTGGCAAAGAATCTATCTCGACCTCCTGGGTCCCTACCCTAGAACCAAAAAAGGTAAAGTCTGTATTTTGATCGCCCTCGATCACTTCTCTAAATATCCTCTTCTGAAACCATTACGAAAAGCCAGTACCTCTAATATTTGTACGTATGTCGAAGAACAAATTTTTCATCACTTCGGAGTTCCCGAGACCGTGGTGACCGACAATGGGACTCAATTTCGTTCTGCTCAATTTCAGAACCTCCTCAAGAAATATGGCGTGCATCATCTTCGTACCGCCGTTTATTCGCCACAGGCCAACGCCTCCGAGCGTGTTAATCAATCCATCTTGGCCGGAATACGAGCATATATACGAGATGAGCACACCAGATGGGATGAGAAATTGAGTTGCATTGCCAGTTCACTACGTAGTTCGGTTCACCAAGCCACTAAGCTCTCCCCCTATAAAATTCTGTTCGGGGTCAACATGATAGAGCATGGGTCCGCCTATGCATTGCTCCGACAATTATCAGGGGTGAATGAACCTATTGATGTGGACACCTCCGATAAACTTCGACTGATTCGTACCCAGGTACAAGAGAATTTAGACAAGGCTTTTGAGAGAGGAGAGAAGCAATATAATTTGAGAACCAAACCCGTGGAATTCAGGGTAGGCCAAGAAGTATACAGACGTAACTTCCAGTTGAGCAACTTCGGGAAAGGCTTCAATGCCAAGCTAGGTAAAAAGTTTGTCAAATGCCGGGTACGAGCGAAAAAGGGTAATTCGCTCTATGAGTTGGAAACCCTTCAAGGCAAATTAATAGGTACTTTCCATGCTAAAGACATAAAACCGTGACCCTTACCCCAGTTGTGACTTGGTTATTATTTTTATAGTTTAATTATATGATTTAATTCTTCTGATCTTCTGCTTCGAGTTGAACCTTCACAGCGGCAATCCGTAGTGGAGATTCACTCTCACGTTCTCTCTCGGTAGCCCTAATAAGGCATCCGGCCAGCCTAACTGGTATCAGGTTGTCCCTAAAACCGCCTCTGCTCGGTTATGCGGTGGACATACCTTTTTTATCACCCCCTCTTTCCTTCTCCTCATCCTAGTTAGAGTTCCCTTTCCCTAACCCTATCCCATCCACTACCTTTATTAAAATTTTTTTCTCATTTTTATTCCCCCCCTTCTTACGTCGAGGGGCCCTGTCTGGAATTCTCTTGGTCGAGGCTGCTCCGAGGCCTCTTGAGAATTACGGATGCTGGCTTCGTCAGCCAGCAAGCCGTCTCGAGGTCTCGGGCTTCCTCTTCCTTGAGGGGAACAGGCAGGGAGGGGCTTTGCTTGCCCACTCTGAGGAACCGGCGTTCGGAAGACGTCCGGAGTGCTCCCTGGAATTGCAGGAGTTGGCTGGTAAATAGCCAGCTACCTGACCGGGAGATTTCTCCGGTCGTCGGCCGTCACTTGGCTTCCGCGGAGTGGGTCGGTACGGCTACCTTTTCCCCAAGACCATATCTTCTTCCCATACGGTGTCGTTGGAGTTCGTTCTCCAGCTATTCCGCTTCAGTCATAACATTTAATCCTCTTGCTCACTTCCCTTAGGATATGTCGGTTTAACCGTCATTCTCTTCCAAATTAATCTTCTCAACGTAACTATAATATCTCCTGTCTTGTCGATATTACCTTGTACTTCGGTACTCTCTTATTAATTTTTATGTTTATATGCGTAGAATTTTTTTTTTATATAGTTTTGTATATTTTTTTTATATATTGCTCATACCTTAGGTAGTTATATTTCATTAACATATACATACTTGCCTTAGTACCTTTTATCGGCCGCCCATCGAGCGCTCGGAGGCCACAAATTGGGAATTTTAACTCAAAATATTTCCAAATTGTGGCCGCCGAATGTTCGAGAAGCGACCGTGGTCCGCTGGTCGAGTCCTCGGCGACGGCTTCAGCGGAGGAAGCACCGTTGCAGCTTTCCCACACATCGGCGGCCCAGCCGTCGGCAGCCGGTGCGGCGGATGTGTGGGTGGGTTGCAGCGGGACTTCGGATCGCGTGATCAGCGGCGAGGATTTCGGGGCGGCGTGCCTCGAGGAGTTTTTGGAAGATCGTGTGGCCGAGCGGACGTTTTTTTTTTCGGAGAGGCTCTGGCGCAGGGATTTGTTGGACGCGGATGGGAGCTTGCTGTCGGGTTCTGGAAAGTAGAAGAAACCGAAAAAAACCGAAAGTAAATTAAAACGATTGGGAGTAAATTTCCGTGGCGGGGAAGAAAATAAAATGACGGGAAAGTGCGCGAAAAAAGAAAAAAAAAAAGGAAAACGTCGAGGAAGGCCGCAGAAAGATCCGGAAATCGCGTATCCCGAGTACCCCGAGTGCACAAGTTCTCTTTTTTTCCCTTTGTGCTAGAGACCTGTGAAAAAAAAAAAAAAAGAAGAAATATTAAATTAAGTGAAATTAAAAATCAATTAAACAATATATTTAAACTTACCCTGTGCTGAACTAGATTTTCTGATGTTGTAGAACTGTGAAAAGAAAAAGAAAAATTAAATTAAGTAAAATTAAAAATCAATTAAACAATATATTTAAACTTACCCTGTGCTGAACTAGATTTTCTGATGTTGTAGAACTGTGAAAAGAAAAAGAAAAATTAAATTAAGTAGATTAAAAATCAATTAATCCAGATATTTAAACTTACCATGTGCTGAACTAAATTTTTCCGGAGTTTTTTAGAACTGTGAAAAGAAAGAGAAAAAAAAGAAAAAAAAAATTAAATTAAGTAGAATTAAAATAAATTAAACAATATATTTAAAATTACCATGTGCTGAACTAAATTTTTCTGGTGTTTAAGAACTGTAAAAAGAACAAGAAAAAAAAGAAAAAAGTAAATCAGGTAAAAGTAAAATCAATTAAACAATATAGTTAAACTTACCTCGCGCGGAACTAAATTTTTCTGGTGTTAGGGAACTGAAAAAAAAGGGAAGAAATAAGAATTTAAATTAAGTAGGTTTAAAATCAATTAATCAAGATATTTCAACTTACCATGTGCTGAATTAAAATTTTCCGATGTTTACGAACTGTGAACCGAAAAAGAAAAAAAAAAAGAGAAAAAATTAAATCAAGTAGAAATTAAAACCAATTAAACAACCTATTTAAACTCCCCATGTACTGAACAAAATTTTTCTGGTGGTTAACTGTGAAAAGAAAAAGAAGAAAGAAAAAAATTAAATTAAATAGATTTAAAATCAATAAAACAATATATTTGAAAAAAAAAGAAAAAAAAAAAAAAAAAAAAAAAAAAAATTTGATCATAACTGAATGCCTACTGACCTGATTGGAGCAAGCAGTCGAGCCGCAAGTGATGTGCACCACGACGGGGCCTAAAGAAGAGGCAGGGTGCCATCGCCATCTTTTAAACCCAACATCATTGTTCTTCATCACCATCATCTTCTTCATCACCATCATCTTCTTCATCACCATCATCTTCTCCATCACCATCAACCTCATCGTCAGCAGCGACGTTCACCCCACCATCATCTTCTTCGAGGACCTCGGCCGCAACGACCAGCGAGGCGCCCAACGGTTATATTGATTGTAAAATTAGTATAAGCAATTAATGAAAAGAATATAGTCAGCAGGTATGTTACTTTAAATTCGATTTTAGTTTCTCTCAGCTCTCCCCTCCATATCTCGTTTTCAGCCGGATAGGTTTGTAGTGTTGAGTTAAATTTTTTTTAAGGGACCTCCCCATAAATTTTTGGCCAAGGGGAGGTCATCAGGGTGGTTGGGGCTAGGCCAGGGGGGTTCATTCCACCCGAACCCCCCCTGAGAGTCAATCACGGGCAGTTGCAGGGGTTCATCCCGCACTGTCCTTTTCCGCCCCTTTGACCTTCGGGTCCTCCCGTTTGCGAGAGAAAATTTTCGTTATTGCCGGTGGCCGTTCCGGCGGCTGAAAGCGGTTTTTCGGCAAACCCCCCCACAACTACCGCAAATGCTAGCCATGCCAGCTCTCGCGGCCGCATACCGTCGGACGGGGTGCTTTAGCCGGGCCCCCGAGTCCCCAGGCATATAACATATGTTATGTGAAATGGCGCGGTGCATGATGATTCAGTCTGACTTTCCAACATCTTTTTGGGCAGAAGCAATCTCGTGTGCAGATTATACTCGCAATCGGTGTCCGTCAAGGAGCTTAATGAATAAAATTCCTTACACATTATGGATAGGAAAAGTCCCAACTGTGAGTCATCTAAAAACGTTCGGTACTAAAGCCTACGGATTAATACATGGAGTGGGAAAAGGAAAATTTAGTCCAAAATCCAAACCATTAATATTTGTAGGATATTGTGACAGTACAAAAGTATACAGGTTATGGGATTGCGATCGTAGGTGAGTGATCAAAACTAGAGATGTCATTTTTCTCAATGATAAGTTTTGGAACGAGAAAAAAAAAACGAAGATAAAGGATAAAAAATAAGTTCAAAAGGGAATGAAGAAAGAGATAATAATCTCAATGATAGTTATGATGATGATGAGTATTTTCAAGCAAATTTAGTTACCAATCCACAAAACGTAGAAGAAATTTTATCAGACGATTATGCTGAAGAATGGAAAGAGGCAATAAGGCAAGAGCTGTATTCTCATTACAAGAACAAAACTTGGAAATTAGTAAACAAACCGAAAAATGAGAAAGTTATTGGGTGCAAATGGGTGTTTCAAGCTAAGCAGGATTCCGATGGAAACGTTTGTAGAAGAAAAGCTCGCTTGGTAGCGAAAGGCTGCGCGCAGCGATATGGAATTGATTACGAAGAGACATTTTCTCCAGTCACTCGAAATTGTTCAGTCTGCTGACTGCTTTAGCAGTTCAATGGGGATTAATTCTGCACCAAATGGATGTAGTCACCGCCTATCTAAATGGTGAAATCGAAGAAAATATTTATATGGAAGTGCCCGAACTTTATCACGAAATCACCGACAACAATTGTAGTGGCCAGGTTTGTTTGTTGCAAAAGGCTATATATGGACTTCGTCAATCAGGTAGGTGAAAAATTACTGCAAATAGGATTTTCATCCCTGAAAGCTGATCTTTACGTCTATTTAAAAAAATGCGGAAAGGACATTGTCCTTATTGCAATATATGTTGATGATATCATTATCGGATCCAACAAATTATCACTCATCGAAGAATTTAAAAGAGAAATGCAGAAAAATTTCGAAACGAAGGATTTGGGAGAATTAAAATATTGTTTGGGTATTGAATTTAAAAAGCATTCTAATGGCGATATTATTTTACATCAACATAAATATATTAAGGATATTCTAGCGCGTTTTAACATGGATGAATCTAATCCCGTAAATACCCCAATGGATTTAGGTATGAAAATCGAAAAGAAATCATGTTCAAATGATAGCGATTCATCAGATGAACAGCGTGAACCATACCAATCGTTGATCGGTTCACTGATATATTTAGCCACAAACACCAAACCTGACATAGCATTTAGCGTCAGTTAGCTTAGTCAATTCAACAAAAATCATGACAAGCAGCATTGCACGGCAGCAAAGAGAATTTTGAGGTACCTAAACGGCACTAAAGAATTTGGATTAAGGTTCCGAAAATATACAGAAAGCTTGAAAGGTTATACTGACGCTGACTGGGGGTTGAATGAATACGACAGAAGGTCTTTCACCGGCTATGCGTTTATACTTAGTAGTGCAACTATATCTTGGGAAGCAAAAAAACAAAGGACTATCGCTTTATCAACATCCGAAGCCGAATACATGGCTTTAGCGGAGGCAGCTAAAGAAGCTATGTAGGCACCTAAAAAATTGTTTAAATAAAATCTGTAACTCAAAAATGGATACAGTCAAGGTTTATTGCGATAATAAAAGCGCTCAGCAAATTGCTAAGAATCCTATCATTTTATAAGGGATGAAATTCACCATGGCGACGTTAACCTTGAGCTTATCAGATCTGAAGATATGGCTGCTGATGTGTTAACAAAAAAGCGAAGCGCTGGCACTGCATGGATTTATTAGGATTAAGAAAATGTAATTAAAGGGGGAGTGTTGAATAGTTTAATCACATTTGTAAGTTTATCACATGTGTACGTTTTTTTTATTACGGGTATTACCCTATTGAAGATAATAAACCTCACTTCATATTGGAGCATAAAAGAAGCCACACGTCTTTCATTTACAACACATACATAAGCATCTTTATAAAAGAAACGCTCACTTTCTCTATGAATATCTTTTGAAAAATGTTGAATTGTACTTGCACTATTATTTAACTGAATTATGATCTTCCAACGCTATTGCTATAATTGAAATAAATTAGTTGTCTCATATCTCTTTACATTTAATTCCCAAGCACTTCAATATTTACTTCTCGAATAACGTAATAACAAAATAAAGCCATTAGCTACATAGTGCACTTTTACACTTAAGAGTTAAGACTATAGTATTGTATGTATATTGTATTCATTTAGCGGCTAAAAGTTTTTTAGTAAGTTTTGAAATATAGATGGCAGCTTCGGCAATTAGCTAGCCGTTTTTTACTTTAAATCCTATAAAAAATCAAAAAAGTATTCGTTTCTTTCACTAAAATAACACGAAATAAATTATGTAATTTTTAATTACCAAACTAACCACCTTTTTTCATGAAGACAATGACTAAGAATCATAACGCTACTCTCTAAAAATTTATAGATTGCAATGATAGAGATATGGAAGAAGATCCTGACAATTTAGAGGCTGAATCTTGCCAAATAGAAACCCTAGACGATGACATCAATTCTATCAGAATTATCTTGTCACAACACCTGCGTTGCACTAGTCATATATTGAATATTGTTGCCACAAAAGATGTCATCGCTGGAATCAAATCTTCCAAAGATCTCGAAGCAGTGTTTAACAATATGATCAGCCGATGCAACAGCCTATAGAGGTTATTAGCTTCGCCAAAAAAAGCTGAAAAATTGTATACGCTGCTTGGAGTATCTTTGAAAAGACCAGTGGTTACGGGATGGAATTCAATATATGACGCTCTAAAACAGATATCCATCTTAAAAGATAAACTTTTAGAAGGTGCGGAAGATTTGGATATTCAACTTTCCTTAAGAGATGCAGATTTTAGGTAAAATCCTAGTATTTAACTCAAACGTACATAGTTCTACTACACTCACCTAAACTATTTTTGAGGATGTGAATACGAATGTTAATTTTCACACTGAAGTTTTGTCATAAAAAAGCTATATAAACCAAAAATTCAAAACTTCCAAAAAGTATTAAGCTTTCAAATGCTTCTAATTATTACTACTACTACTGTTTTTTTTTTTAGGTTTATGGAAGAATATCTCCGCTGCAGCCAACCAGTAGCAGACGGGTTTGACATCTTGCAAGGAGAAAAAAAAATGTTATTGCGGATATTTCCTCCCAACACTTAATATCCATAAAAAACAAACTGTCGAATATTGAAAAAAGTAATCTGCACTGGTATAAACCTTTAGTGACGGCGATGCTAAAAAGTATACAATCGCGTTTTGAAAAGTTTTTCAAAGTCGAGAAAGAGGGGAGAATCAGTGTTGTGGCAGCAGCGGCGCACCCAGCTTTTAATTTAAAATTTAAAGTCCACCAGCTCAAAATAACACAATTGCTGCTTTAAAGGAAGCGTTTCAAACTCAAACTGAAAGAGAAAATAATGACGACCAAACTCTAGAATCGGACTTTTTCGATTTTTCATGCAGCCAAAACGACAGCTTTGTTAAAAACTTTGTTGGTATCACAGATTACGAAACTGTATATCAAAAGTTTTCGCAAGAGAAAATAACGGGTATTGAACTTCTGAACTTATAACCTAACATAAAATCGACATTCATAAAGTTCAATACCCTCTGCCATCATCCGCTGCCGTCGAAAGACTCTTTAATTATGCTACAATGTTTAATAAGGGCCAATATTAGTAAGATAAGAATTTTATAAATGCGAAAGAAAGTTCGTTGATTTATTATTTTATCCGATTAAGCCGATTATACACCAGTCTCCACATATAAGAGTATGTATGTATATTTCCTATACTCGCTATATTACTATACACTGAATCAAACAATATTTTCTGTAAACGTGCAGTGAAACGCTTGTGACTTTTGAAATAAAATCCTTTTTCTCAGTGTGGGGAAAAAAAATTATTGAAATAAAATATTTTTTTTTCTTTTTTTTTGAAATTGTTGTGACCATGTTTATTATAGTTAATATAAACAAATTTATTTTCAACATTGCATTAAAATTAGTATTAGAAAAATATAACCATAATTATTAAAATTGATTGAGAACTACTAATAAAACAACCCGTATTTTAAGCATTTTCCAACAGATCATACCTATAAAACTTATGTAAAAGTGGTTTATTATAATACTGACACAAAAACTATCTAAACACAGAAATCGGGGTTGTTATATATTGTATATGTAGTAGCACTTTATATATATATGTATATACCCAATATATGTACACACAAAAATTGTATGAATTGTGAATTAGCAGTTAATCATTAAACTGAACTCAGAGAATCCACATCTGGTCTTTAATTTAAAACTAAGATCCCAATAGAACAGGGGTTAATGAAAATCTATTCCATTCCACACAAACAATTTAAGGAACTTATAAATAACTGATATTTTATTAGTACACTCGAATTCATTTCAACCTTTCTCTAATTTTGTACAACAACTGAAAATCTTTGAATTAAATACATAGATGTATATATATATCCTTACAGTTTTCGCAAAAAATAAAAATTATAAGACAATGCGAAATTCGAGATCAAGATTAGATCATCAAAAAAAAAGCACAGCTAATATAGGGATTTACGGGGGCGAAAAATCAATCTGGGTAGGGCTAATTTCTGGGAAACTTCGTTTACTCCGTGTATTTCACGCACAAAATAACAAACTTGACATGCCCAGGCAGTATGAGTGGTAATTTTACCACTTCAGTAGTCTTCTAAATAGCTCAGTGGTAGGAGCACGGATCTGCCAGTCCAGAGTGTGCGAGCTCGAATTCTGTAAAGTGCTCCGATTTGTCACTTTTTATTTCATGTTCTTAAGTATTCTTGTGTGCGGAGTTACATACGTTTTTATGGCGCTACTTTATGCTTACTTTTTAACCGTGAGATGAAAGCTGTGATCGAAAAATCTAATAACAGTATTTTTACAAGAAATCATTGTTTTATCAATGAACAATCAAAGCGGGCAACCACGATTATTGGCGCATTAGATCTAGCGTTTAACATTTGTCCTGAGCAAATGTCGTTCATCCAATCCAGATATATTATATATTATATATTATATATTATATATTATATATTATATATTATATATTATATATTATATATTATATATTATATATTATATATTATATATTATATATTATATATTATATATTATATATTATATATTATATATTATATATTATATATTATATATTATATATTATATATTATATATTATATATTATATATTATATATTATATATTATATATTATATATTATATATTATATATTATATATTATATATTATATATTATATATTATATATTATATATTATATATTATATATTATATATTATATATTATATATTATATATTATATATTATATATTATATATTATATATTATATATTATATATTATATATTATATATTATATATTATATATTATATATTATATATTATATATTATATATTATATATTATATTTACCTAATTTTCGTTTAATTCGCAATGATCGGCACTACGCTCGAGGTGGAGGAGTGGCTGTTTATCTTTGCAACAATATTAATTTTAAGATATTATCGCGCTCTTGTAATGATATTCCTGGCGCTGAATATCTCTTCACTAAAATCTTGGTTAGTGGTCAAAAAATCCTTGTTGGTTGTGTCTACAAACCTCCGCGAGTCTCAGGTCTTGGACCCTTTCTCGATGAGCTAGCTCAGCTCAGTGGCGCCTATAACCTATGTATAATTCCTGGTCACTTCAATTCAAACCTACTCGAAAGCTCCGCTGCATAGTATCTGATTTCCTTACTGAACTGAGTAACCTTGGTTTGTATGTGTTAAATTCCCAACCAACGCGGTATAGCAATAATAGGGCAACTCAGCTTGATTTAATTATCGCTAATAATGTTGAACTCGTTTCTTTGGTCACTGAGGTGGCACTCATTTCCCTTGAGATCTAAGCCTAAATCTGTCGGTAGGGCTATTCATTACAGAGATTTCAAGAGGGCCAACATCTCTAATATAGATAACGCTATACAACACATAAACTGGGATTAAATTTATCATACTGCTGATGTTAATGAGCAATTGCAATTCTTCAATGGTGTTGTCACTGCAGTCTTTGATGAGCATATTCCTGTTATCAACTTTACAGCTAAAAAATATTCCCCCTGGCTTAATGATGAAGTCAAAGCTCTAATGGCTGAACGTGACTTTGCTTATAGCTGCTGGAAGAGGTTTGGCTCCGAAGAATTGCATAGAAACTTCAAGGATCTCCGAAACAAGACTACCGCTGCCATTCGGTATCGGGATAGTTTCTAAAGCTTTTAGCTATGATAGTGTTAATGTAGAGGAGCCTACTTTCGTAATGCAACGATTGACGATCTTATTCTTGCCATTAAATCCATTGCTATTAAATCCAATGCTATTGGGTATGACGGTATTGGTCTGCGTTTCACTAAACTGATTTTACCCTTCATAATAAAACCTCTGCTACATATTTTTAACACGGCAATCACAACATCTACTTTTCCCTCTGACTGGAAAATTGTGAAGGTTCATCCTGTTAAAAAGAAAAATAACCCTGCTGGACCTCAGGACTTTCGACCAATTAGCATCCTTCCAGTGCTGTCTAAGATTCTTGAGCGACTGCTATATAATCAAATGAGGTATTACCTGGATGAGCATACTCTGATTTTCAAACACCAGGGTGGATTCAGACCTAATCACAGCACTGTGACGTCCCTTCTTTACTTCATTGAAAGAGTTAGGTGCAATATTGAATTGGGGAAGGCTACAATTTTATGTCTTTTGGATTTCTCTAAAGCTTTTGAGTCGGTTGCCCATAACATCCTGTTTAAAAAGTTATTGACGCAGTTAAATTTTTCAAATTCAGCAGCTAAATTTATACTTTCTTACATCAGTGAAAGAAGTCAAGTTAAGGCTGAAACACAATGCATCCGCTCCGGTTCGTTCCGGCTGTCAAAGTTGAACATACGTAGCGCTATGTAAGTGAACACAATGACCGAAACGGAGGGGACTAGCCCGGAGCGGAGCGGCCGAGAGTTGAAAAATTTTCAACTTTGCCGGAACGCCGGAACACCATAACCTCACTAATGAAATTTTGAGATTTCAGAAGTGCCGTGCCGTGCCATCGCCATGGATGAGGAAGAATTTGTCGAAGAAGTGGCAAGTTACAGTGCTCTTTACGACAAGCGAAACAAATTATACATGGATGCTACATACAAGGAGCGGATCTGGACAGAATTAAGCGGGAAATACAATGTAGACGGTAAGTACATACGAATATTATTACATTAAACCGGCATTCATAATTTCTTCTGAGGAAATTATACAGTTGATAGGTTAAGTTTCCTGAGTAGAAATTAAATGTCCTGAGAATGAAGTATATTAATTATTATAAAATTATACAATAATCTAATAAGTAATTCAATTTACAGCCAAGAAGAAGTGGAATTATATCAGGGACAAATATGTCAAGGAAAAAAAAAATTAAATGCTCCTTCTGATTCGGGAGCTGTACCTGGGAGCACATGGCACTTATTCCCCCACTTAAGCTTTTTAGACGGATCTCTTAAGCCAAGAAGGTGCGTACAAATTATATAATAAATTAGTGTTTATTTCAGGGACCGATAATAATCATAATTTTTTTATTATTTTTTTATTTAAAAACATCATGCAACAAGCTATTCAAACAACGACTCGGTACTAAACTGGGGGTATATAACTTTACGTCTACTATTACTATGTGGAAGAATCGGAAAAAGTAATTTATATAATTGAAATCATAAAGTCATTATTATTTATGATTGTTTTTTTTTACGACAAAACATTAGAACTGAGTCTTATGTTTTTTTCAATCAAAAATAAAAATCAAACTTGGGTTTTTTTTAATCAGATACAGAATATTCATAAAATATGATTTTTATTTTTGATCGAAAGACATAAAACTCAGTTCTAATGATTTGTCGTTAATGATTAATTAATTATTTATTTTTAAAAATAAAAATCACATTTTATTTTAAAAAATAAATATCACATTTTATGAATATTCTGTATCAATCAATGAAGTTTCATTTTTATTTTTTATTGGAAAACATAAAACTCAGTTGTAATGATTTGTCGTAATTTAAAAAAATTAAATTATGTTTAATAATTATCGTTAGATATTTATAATAAAAATGAAAACATTATGATTAAAATTAATTTTTTTTAGTTTGATCATAATGATTACGGTGCCTGGTTTATTTATTAACGTTGCGATTTTATTATAGCATGCGGGAAAACACAGCGAGCGTCGAAGAAGAGGAGGTTGCTATGTTCCCCCCAATGGAGGAAAACAGCATCGAAGATATTAACATCATCCAGAGCCCGAGCTATACCCAGACCCAGACCGAGGACAGCACTGAGAGCCAAGCCCAGCCCCAAACTTCCCATACGTCTTCATGGATCAAAAGGAGACGAAGGTCCCGGGAAGAGGAGGAGGTGGGAAGTTTGCTCATTGATACGATACACAAATTCAGCGAACAATTCAAGGAACCAGAGGCCAACGAAGATGAGTACTTCCTGAAGTCTATAAAATGCAAAATGATGAAAATGAGTGAAAGAAAGAAAACCGAATTCAATATAAAAATGTTACTGGAGGCTGCTGATGCTGTAGAAAATAGTAGGGGAGAATAAAGTAATTAAATGAAAGATTATGTTTTGATTTATACTCCCAATTTATTGTTACTGTTTTTTTTTCCAGGAAATACATAAAGATATTTTGATTGTGCATACAAATTTTGCACTCGTCAGGATAAACATATAAATAAATTACACTTACCTAATATTGTCGTGCGTATCACAGTTGCAGTTGTCAGTAATAAAATATAAATAAATAAAACTTACCTAATATTGTGCATATCACACTTGCACTGGTCAAGATAGAATTACAAATAAATAAAACTTACCTAATATTGCGCATATCACAGTTGCACTCGTCAAGATTAGGATACAAATTAATAATACTTAAATACTAGCCCTGTTATATTGGAACGGTACAGCTCCCTCGTTGTTGAGATAGTCTTTAAGTTCGTCGCGCAAATGGAAAGCAAAGCGGGATGCATTGTTAGACCCAAGACGTCCGGAATTTAGGTTGGATACTTGTTCCCTCCAGTCCCCGTTGTGGTATACGTGGTGTCTTCCCAATCTACATAATTGGGTGGGATGTACATCCTGTCCCTGTCGTTAAGAATGATAAAGTTGTGTAGGGCGACAGCTGCCAACACAACTTTTTCCACATTTCCTGGCGATAAATACAGAGAATTCAGGAGGACCCTCCAACGAGAAACCAATATCCCGAAGGTATTTATTTTCAATTACTCGCCGTGCTCGGGACAGCCTGTAATTGAATATGGCCTTATCTTCCGGTAGGTTTCTCCCAGGATAAGGCCGCATTAAATTTTTCCTCAGTGGAAATGCGGCATCACCGAAGAAATAATGCGGGAACATTTTGATAGTTTTTGGCAATGTTGCATTGGGTGGAATAGGCAGTTCTCCGCTAAGCAACTGCCTCCCAAATGTCGATTCCCTCAGTATACCTATTTAAATAATATTGCCAAATTTATAAATCAGATTTCATATTTTCTATATACATACCTCCATCGCTTTGGCTCCTATATGCCCCTACACTTATGTCTGTAAAAGTGTACCTGGAATCGCAAACCGCAAGCAAAACTATGCTGTATGTCTTTTTATAATTGTAATACGCCGATCCCGAATTAAATGGTGCTTTTATCTCAATGTGTTTTCCGTCAATGGCCCCTATACAATTCGGTAAGTCCCACTGCAATTCGAAACCTTTTGATATTTCCCTATAGTCTGCCTCTGTTGGCCTTGCCACATAAATAGGCGAAAGGACTCTCCATAATACCTCGCATGTGTCCAGAATTATGCTTCTAACAGTCGACTTTCCCATTTTATAACTTGAGGCCAAAAATGTAGGGCATACTCCTTGCGATAAAAATCTGTAATAAAATAGTAGTTATTATTATGCTTCTAATAATACAATCACTTTCTGCACTTACGACAATGTAACAGCCAGCCTACATTCAAATTCAATGGGTGGTCTTATTGATTTTTTTGTGAGGTCCTCTTTCATTAAATTCAGGAGTTATTGGTACACATCTTTTGACATTCTTGTATGTCGGAAAAATTGCTCCGAATCTATGTCCCTCATTCTTTGGTACGTCGCAGCGAAATATCCATGAGCATCTCTATCCACATTCACAGGTCTAACCCACCATCTCCTCCTTCTTGATGCCAAGTATTTTTTATAAATTATATATATTGCATACAATTCTAGTAGCATCACCAATAACTTTAAATTTCTCATTTTTCCGTTTATCAATAAAATTTTCAAAAAATAAGTTGATTTCCTTTCACAGACAGCTGTCAAAAGACGGAGCGGACCGGACACATTGTAATCACCTCTCCTGTCCAGTTTGAACCGAGCGGAGCGGAACGAAACGAACCGGAGCGGAGCGGATGCATTGGGTTTCAGCCTTTACTGTTTCTAATTCACGCTGCTCCAAGAGACTATATCTCCATTCGAGTGTTCCGCAGGGATCTATCCTTGGTCCTATTTTATTTACACTCTACATCAATGACCTTGCTTTGGTTCCCTGTTACTGTATGTTGACGATGTACAGCTCTTCGCGATGTAAACAAACTCGAGTGTCCCGTCGCGGGTAAGTTGACCAAATTGAACCTAGTTAGGGTATTTCACTTAACTTTTCTTCCAGCGAAGCACCTTCGGGGAATCCCCAATATGTTCTCGATGAGTAGAGTGTCCAATCCTCTATGCTGCTCCTTACGGTGATCAGATCGCGCGCCGCGTGACGAATTCGGGTTGTAAACAAAAGTTCCGGGACAACCTGCCAAGAGCTCTGCCACCTTTGAAACTTGACTAGAGAAAGAGGAAGTTTATAGCAAGTCCGCGGTTTATATACCTTTCCACACGCGTTTATGGCGATTTATGGGACCACTTTTCGGGGATTTTCACAGATTACTCCGGCCACTGGCAAAAGGTGTTAACCGGTGTGAAGTGAAAAGGACTTTTACGACTCCTTCCGACCGCGTGTGACCGTATTATTCTCCGGACCGGATAATTGTTCAAAAATTCGAACGCGAGTGTAGTAGTCGCCGGCCATGATATTCCGTGCTATAAAAGTCCTGATTGGCTGAAAATCGATATCGCGGATTTTAATATTAGCGATCTTTTCTGATCCTCCGGGTAGTGAATTGTGAATTCGCGAGCGATTATTAAAGGTTTTAGTGGCCAAACCTTGCACGGAAACTGTTAGTTTGTGTATTATCGCCGGAGAAAGTTCACGCTTGACAGAGGTCAGAATCGGTCGTTTCACGCTATTATTAACAGCCTTTACGCTAAAAAGTTGTTACCGGTGGCTTCTGCTATCTAGGCCGTAACGAATAGGATGTATCCCATAACGATTTGGGTATTTTCCGCTCCCATCAGTTCTCGCGACCTCGGCGCCGGTTTTCGCTATTTTGGCGGGATTTCCGTGGAAAATGTCCCTCCTGCCGTCCTCAGGTGTCGCACCGTATGTCGGAAAATCGCTCCCAAAGCTTCTTTTCCCCGGGATTATGTAACCCGCGGCGAATTCCGCGCTTGAACATTTGGGGGTTATGTCGCCCTGATCCGTGTTGTACTTCGGTGTTCCCCATCGTTTCCTCTTCTCCTGCCAAC
Source organism: Machimus rusticus (assembly GCA_951509405.1). Taxonomy (NCBI): domain Eukaryota; kingdom Metazoa; phylum Arthropoda; class Insecta; order Diptera; family Asilidae; genus Machimus; species Machimus rusticus. The sequence goes on from OX608050.1 coordinate 10,018,586, forward strand.
AAAGGGAGCCCCACGAGGTCCTCCTGTAGCGCGCCGATTTTCTCCTTATGTGCAGGTGTGACTCGCCTCCGTTTGTCTCTTCTTTTCAGGATCAACGTGTCCATCCGGAGAGCAAAATATCGCCCTAAAGGCTCCTCACTGCAATTGGAGCCGGTCGCCATCCCGCATCGAAGTCCCGAATCATGTAAGCCCTGCAACGAGGAACTAAACGAGCATTAAGCTTACCGGGTACAGAACAGCATAACAGATAAGTATCGCTGAATTCAATTCCATTATAATTAATTTCCGCTTTTCTCCTCTAGGTGCCTTCTTCTATCAAATAAGCTAGCTAGTCTACAGTAAGATTAATGTTAAGGTCAAAGTTCATTTCATCTTTGTATAATACTATTTATTTTTCCCTTTTCCCCAGCTTTTCTCGCTTCAATCTATTTCAGGTCTAACATAACTTTACGGTTCCAGTTGCACTTATGGTGATGTATCTCTTCGAGGTAAGCTAATCGTCTTCTCCTTGTTTGTGGTATTATCAACGCTGCGAAATACCAAAATATCCTGGAGGAAGAACTGTTATCTTTTTCTCTTTTGTTAGAATCTTTTGAAAATTAATACATATAAATATTTTCCAGCCTCCTGCCATTCTATTAAAACAACAATGGCGTGATTTGGTGCAAAAAATTGATGGTCTAGACCTAGACTTTTCTTTGAGCCCTTGTCGGGAAAAATTAACAAATGAGATACCCCGATAACTCGCAGGAATAGGAAAGAATTTCGCTCTCAAAAACTCAAAAATTTGGGACCCTATCCCAGTGGGAAATTGAGGAATCGATTACCTTGCTAACGCATGTTTTCATGCATGTTTAAGGAAAAATGGTAACCCATTACCAAGGAAGAAATGGTAATGCAAAACGGAAGGGATAGCGACCGAAATTTTCGAGAACAGCAGCAAGCCACTTGCAACTGCGTATTGCGCAATCCAAAAAGTTTTCTTTTCATTGTCAGTTAAGGTTTGGTAAGGACAACACGTGTTGAGTTGATGCACATTGATTGAGTCGTTGTTTTTAAAAGTGGTATAAGTCCAATTAATTAAGAATTAAGAATTAACTAGTGCTGCTTTTGAAACAATATGATAAAAATGGACTTACACCACTTTCAAAAACACCGGGTCGGGTCAATTAGGAATTTCGACATCGATTCCCTTCCAGGCATGCCATTATGCATGAAACTGCATTGATTCTATCATCGATTCCGGGTAATGCAAAAAGTAGCTGGTATCACTTACCGCCCTAGGACATCGCAATGTAAAAGTCATCGATGTGGTATTGCAAAAAAGATCTGTTTTCCATTACCCGTATATAATACAGCATCGATTCCGTACACCATCCGTTTCCCACTGGGTATGGAGTCACAAAACTATCAACAGTTAGTAAGCGAATTGCTGAATACTGACAAAATAATGTGGCCGCCTCACTGTGCCACAATTTTTACATTCTACTGGCCGACTTCACTGAGCCATTTTTATCGAATCAAGTAACCTAACAAACAAATAAAAAATAGTTCAGTTCGTCAGTTTCCTTGTCCTATTAAAAAGTAAATTGTTTTGTAGACAAAAATAAATAAAAACATGTAATCTTAAATTGAAGAGAGTTTAAAGTAATTAATAACTCTCTCTTTTATAGTTAAATAATAATTTAATTTTTTATTTACAAAAATAATACGCCTCCTTTCCTGGCCAAGGAAAACAAAAAACTAAAACTCACATAAATATTTTTAAGGTAACTTGATAAAAAATTATTTAAACCTTTTCCGTGTTGCTTAGATTACATGTGGGAATGCACGCCACACTTATTGAACAACATTTTTAAAAATATGAAGTAAAAATTCAATTCATTCATTCATTCATGAATGTAAATAAGAATAATTATTAATGCCATAAATATGCTTTTAACTTTTTATCTCTTATTTATTTATTTATTTATTTACAGCTTCATCAAATATCTGATTACTTTCAAAAACAAAAAAGAGAAAACAAAGTATTAAGGTTGACCCCAACGAAGCCGACCCTTCAATTGGCTTCTAATTAAATTAAAATCAATAACGGAGTACCACATATTGAAAGAGCGCGACATTGAAGATGTAGGTTCGTTAAAACCATAATTAGTGCGGTGATGTCGAATATGAAGGAAGTTGTAATTCCTCAAGGTGCGTGATGGGATCGAGATACAAAAATTACATAATAACTCAGGGGAGTTAATAGCGCCCCGGATGCAGTCAAACGCAAAAACAGTTCTGGCGGTGTTGCGCCTAATCTCCAAAGTTTCAAGAGATATAAGTTTAAGCCGGTCCAAGTATGAAGGAAGGTTAAGGTTGTCGGCCCAAGGGAGACCTCGAAGAGCAAACCGCAAAAACCTGCGCTGAACAGCCTCGATTCGACCACTGTGGCACTCGTAAAATGGTGACCAAATCGGACTAGCATATTCCAAAATTGGTCTGACGAAAGTACAATACAGCAGTCGGGAGACATAAGGGTCGTCAAACTCCTTAGACCATCTTTTTACAAAACCCAATGTAGCGTTTGCCTTATTGATAATTGAGTCTATATGATCCTCGAAAGAGAATCTGGAGTTAAGCACAACACCTAAGTCTCTCACCTTGTCAAGCCTAGTGAGGGATTGTCCGTCAATAGAATATTCGAACACCAATGGATTCTTTTTCCGTGAAAAGGTCATGCATGTACATTTAACAACATTCAGCGGAAGATTATTAATAGAACACCATTTGTGAAAGGCGTCTAAGTCAAAGTTCAAATTATCACTGTCACTATGGTCAGAAATAACGCGAAAGATTTTAGCGTCGTCAGCATAACAAAGGATTCTCGAGTGGGTCATGGTAAGAGATAGGTCATTAATGTAGATTACAAATAACAATGGGCCAAGGTGACTACCTTGAGGTACACCAGAAGTATTTATAATAGGGTCAAAGATCATTCCACGGAAACAGACACTTTGGAAGCGCTCAGACAGGTAAGAAGAGATCCATTCAATAAAACAGGAGGGGAAACCAAGGACAGACAGTTTATGAACAAGGATGCGGTGATCAATCCTATCAAAGGCCTTGCTGAAGTCTGTAAATATACAATCAATCTGCTTACCAGATTCAATAGCAGGTAAGCAATAATTGGAAAATTCCAAAAGATTAGTAATGGTGGATTTACCTTTCATAAAACCATGTTGGAAATTCATAAGGAAAGGTTTGCAATAAAAGTAAAGCACTTCACAGACAAGAGCCTCGAAAAGTTTGGCAATACAGGATAAATTAGCGATAGGTCTATAGTTAGAAATGTCGGATTTATTACCTTTCTTATGTAAAGGAATAATGATGGAGAGCTTCCAAAGTTTAGGAAAGACACCAGAGCACAGAGATAAATTAAATAAATAACGGAGAAGAGGAAAAATAACAGAATCACATCTTTTCAAAAAACAAGATGGGATACCATCAGGACCACACGAGAAATTGTCAGTAATACAAGAAATATGCTTATGAATAATAGCATCGTCAAAAAATAGATCTTTGGCATGAAGAGATGTTGGCGGAAGCCTCGTCAGATAAGTAAAATCCTTAGAATTAATATCACAGTCAGAATCGCTGAATGCAGTTTTGAAGAAGTCGGCGAAAAGGTTAGATATTGTTGAAGGATCACTGCTAGTGACGGAGCCGTAGGAAAGAGAAGATGGATAACCGTCAGAATTACGTTTGGAGTTGACAAACCGCCAGAACTGTTTAGGATTATCGCATAAACATGGTTTCACATTGTTAATATAAAGACAGTAGGATGCGTCGACAGCAGTAATAAATTGATCCCGCAACTCGGTGTACGCTTCAAAATCGCGATCGCTCCGAGAGGAACAAAATCTCCTCCAAGCCTTACTTTTTAGATTCTTTAAATATTTTACTGAGCTATTAAGCCACGGCTGATGGCCGTTACAGTTGTTAGACCTTTTAACAGGGACACATACAGCAAAACATGCGGAAATTTTATCATAAAAAAACTTCACAGCCTTTTCAATATCGCGCTCGTTCAAGACATCACTCCAATCGCAAGTAGAGAGCCAATGATTAAGAAGCGAAAAGTCAGCCTTTTTGAAGTCATAACAATAATTGCATGGAGCAGCAGAAGTAACAAATATAGGGTCAAATGAATATAAAACAACAAGCGCCGGGTGATGATCAGACTCAGGTAGCAATGGTGCAGAGCAATGCTTCGTCAAAGTCCCCGAAGAGTCCGATGAAAAGACGAGATCTAAGTATCGGTCATTATTGTTAGCAATGGCGTTGCACTGAGAAAGGCCAGCGGATGCGATGCTATCAAGAAACGTCGAAACATACTGTGGAGCCGACACTACCGAAGGAAGTAGGATGTTATCCTCCGAGCACAGCCATTTAACAGAAGGTAAATTAAAATCGCCAAGCAGCAGGAGCTCGTCAGAGAAAGACATATCACCGGAAAGCTCGTCAATAAAAGATGCAAGTAGTTCATACACCTCAGAGGGGGAGTTCGGCGGAACGTAAACAGTGACCACGAAGATATTCTTGTGCGGAAGACGTACAGCCAGACACAACAGTTCCAGGCCGGAAAGATGGGACGTATCAATTAATTCGCAGGGCAGGCTGCGACGAACCGCGCACAAAACCCCACCTCCAATAGGAGCATCCAGAGTGCGATGACGGTCACGACGAAACAGCAGAAAGTCCGGGCCGAAGAGCTCCGCATCCGTAATCCCTCCGCAGAGCCATGTTTCGGTCAAACAGACCACGTCGAAACAGGAGCAAGACGTACCAGTGTACAGGCGAGTCGTTTTCGATCGGAGTCCAGTTACATTAGCGTAGTAAATGGAGACGTCCCTGATGAGTTTTTTGAAGAGTGTGAAGCACTCGGACGCACACGTGGGGTAAATTCTCGAACGATGGAACCTGAAGGCCAAATGTTAGAGGACAAAATAGCGTCAAACAAATTATCAGGAGCGAAGATCTTGAACGAGGCAGTAAAAGAGCGATTATCCACCCCGTGTGAGGTATTGAGTTTCCTACAGGAAACAGAATTGCGGGCAGCTCCCAGACGCAATGAAATCAAGTCAACAATTTCAGCCTCTGTTGTATCCGGGTGGATCCTAGAGACAAAGATGGCCCGCGGTCTGCGAGCCGGCCTCAAGACAAGAGTATCTGCCCGCGAAGCAGAGGTCACGTGCAAATTCGACTCTCCGGTTGCAGGAACTGGCAATATGAGGGGAGCAGAAGAGCTCTCAGTCAAAGCCGAACCAGCAGAAGATTGACGACGCTGATGATGACGCCTCCCTTTACCCTTTATAGGGCGGGGCTGCGCAGATCCCAACATATTTGGTGCAGAAGACTGAGATTGCGAATCAGAAGGCACTGTTGAGGGAAGATCGTTCGGAACAGTCAGAGCAGCCTCCGGTGCAGAAGAAGAACCATGAATAATTGAAGAAGCATCAGGATCCGTCGAGGAAGAGAAAGCACAACGTTGAGACAAACTCTTGATATCCGCAGCAATGCCGCTGATGACCTTCGAGTCCATAGAAGCAGTCGTTGTCAAAGATCCGATGTCTCCTCTAGCCAGCCTAACACTACGTCTGATGTCCTCAACCACAGGCAGCAATGAAACCTCTCCAGCGTCCGAAGGGACAGCGGAAATAAGGGAAGTCCGCAAATCATCCACAGAATCCGTCAAACGTCCAATCCTGGAACCAAGCTCATGAGATTTCTCGATGACACGGTTTGAATTGCCAATTAGAGTCTCGGAAGCGGCAACAAGTGAAGCGATTTTATCGCTCATGGCATTGAGGTCCTCGTAAACGAGTTGCAAGTTGGACCAATTGCGTGAAATATTATTAACCTTGTCAGCAATAATAGATTGTTCAGACAAAAAACCGGACAACAAATCTTGGACGAGCACCAGGACGTGACAAGGCTTAATGTCTAAACACTCCTGACAGGTAGTCACAGTAGGAGAGTATCTTGAAGGGCGCTTGAGGCAAGATCCGTGGAATGGTCGTTTACAGACCCCATCACAAACAACGGGCTCCTCATGTAAAATCTCCTCCGAACAGATCCCGCAAATAGGCATACCGGCGAATTACAAAGATCAATGTACAAAACGCTGAGGGAGGATCGGTAAGGTGGATGTCCTCGATGCAAAATCGGTTGCGTCAATGATGAATCGTTGAAATGCCGGGGGGAGGCCGATCTAACCTCAATTTCCAGAAAACCAGGGATCCTCGGAAAAATCACAAATTAAATGCGGTAGTATATAATGCCTCGGCAGAGACATATACCAAGGAATTACCCTTGAAAAAATATATCTCTGCAAAATTATCAATATTTTCAAGTATTTGTCATTGATAAACTTTTAGTTATGAAAACGATGTACTACATTTAATGTAAACGATTTAATGATGTCTTTTAATGACAAAGTAAATGATAAGAAAAGTTTAAGTTTAAACAACTTTATTTTGTAGCATTTTACTTATAAAATTATGTTGTTTATAAATCTTTCCTATTTTCTGTATATATATTTTGCGGAGAGATCTTCGCCCTCCCGACCAATTACCCACTCGGGCCGAACACAACCTGCCGGCCCTGGCAGTAATTCCATCAGAAGCACCAATGATACGCCGTCATCTGAGGGAGCGGTTTATTGAAAACAACAGATATTTTTAAAAAGCAATCGGCCAAACAAAAATGATTGGTAGGGAGAATGGTATTGTATAGTAGAAATTGTATGAAATAACAAACACTGAAATAAAATGTTCCTTTTTACATTAAAATACATTGAACGTTTTATATCGAATTTATCTATGTAATAAATAATCTCTCAAACTGATTTATGTTATATCACGCTCAATTTTTAGTTTCTTCATAAAATTGTGCCGAGCATTAGTTAACTGGGAATCTATCAAATCAAATGAATTTGTTCGAATCTTGGATATATTGTGGAAGCCGCTAGTAGAAACGACTTTTCTACTTTCCCAAAACTGATTTGAGCCGTCATTGCTTTCGAAACTAGGGCATTCACCTCATCACTGAGAATGATTTGATTTATATAAGGCAATAATTTGATGTAGTAGATCAAATTCCACCTTGTCCTCTAATCAAGAAGAAGCTTCCAAATTTTTGTTTCAACCAAGCCATCATTAGATTGCAGCTGGTTCATTTTGTCATTAACACTGCGATGTCTCTGCATTTTCTAATGAGGTTTTTAAATTCAGGCATCTCATGTATTACCGCATACAAGATTGATTGTATGAGCAGAACACGAAATAGGCTTGTGCTTGCCAAATTGATCCGGAGCACCTTTTACAACGTTAGCTGTTAGCATCATTGTCTTTTATGTTGTATACAAAAGGCCTAAACTCTCTCAGCCTAAATGTATGCTTTGGTGATTGGTGAGTGCCACTAAACAAAGCCCAAATGTAAGCAAACGTGCCAACGTGCTTTTCTTAACCCTGGCGTTGTAATCAGGGTATTCTAAAATTCAGTTGGTTTTTTAAGTGAAATATCTCGAAAAGAATAGGAATTTTTGAAGTGTTTCGTATTTGAGTTCATCCCTTAAGGCGTGTATAAAAGACATTGTATTGCGGTACTCATTGGGTTTCATTGCGTGCAATTGCCATTGAATATACTTACGCAATAGCCTTCAAAGTGGACAATTCACCTCTTTCAATGTTTGTTTTTATGTTTCTCAAAAAAAAAAAAGAAAATAGTGCGTGGAGTCCCTCCGCGCGGAAGAAGTGAAACTCTCTCCTACTTTCTACCTTTGTGTATCTTTCTTTCTCTCTCCCTCTTGCGGTGGAATATTGGATGCTAGCTACTCGTTGCTAACGCTCGCGCTGGCCTGTAACAGGTATACTACGCGCATGCGTTCGAGTGCCACGCATTCACTCTCGCTCTTTCTCTTTCTATTCCCCCTCCCCAGTAGCGTTGAACGTTTAACGCAACAGTACTTTCATACCCCCTCCATGTTAGCGTTAAACATTTAACGCAACCTTGTTGGAAGTCGCATTAGAAGTTTCACTTCAAAAAAATCTATTCCTAAATACTTCTTAAATCATCAAACGTAACAAACCATTTACGGTCTAGGGATGGACCATTTATCAATTTAAAACATAAATACGTAATTCGTTAACCTTTGATTTTCGTTTTAATATTTATATTATATCCTAAAAAAATATAAAGAAACTTCCTAAGTACAGAAGCATTTAAGCATCTTTATTTATTCAAGCCTTTTCAATTCCAAAGCCATGATAACAAACACATTCTGTTCATATCTGATGTTTTATTTTTGTCACCAATTACATCTATTTCTTCAAATAAATTATTATTGTATTTAACTTTAACTTCTAAATAACGTTTAATACGATCTGTGCATGTTGTTTTTTTTTTGTGCTTGAAACAAGTTGTATTTAATATTTTTTAAGCATTTTGCAGATTTTAAAAAGAACTCAGCGGTTGAACTACCCATTATAATTATAAGGGCATGTCCGAATTCAAGTCTTCGTCTTCGTATTCGTCTTGTTATGACAGTTCGTGACGTCACATCGAGCTAAGCTCTGTCCGAATTCATGACTATGGCTGTGAGCTTGACTACGAAGTATAACAGTTTAGCCAATTGCTTAGCTTGATGAGCGAGTCAAGGCTTGGGTTGACATCGTGAAATAGTCCCAGTGAAATAGTTTTGTGAATAAGGACCTTTTAAGAAAAATTGAAAATGTCAGGAGCAAAATATAAGTAAAATGAATTGTAAATGTTATAGACATGTTGTGAGGATAATTTTTTATTTCAGGTACTAGAGAAAACGTCTCAAAGTTAATTGAACTGCGATGGAGGTAATATAAACATTTGTTTAAAGGAAAAATCTTTAATAACAAAGCTGCCGTAAGGTTTGTCGAAATATATAGTTATTTTAGGAAATTAATTTGTTTAAGTACCATTAAAAGAGAACTGAACCTGGATTCGAAGCACATTTCGAAAAAAATGGTCAAATTTAGTCCAAAAATATAAGGTAATAAGAAGGTGTATTGCAAAATTTAAAGAAATAAAATAATTTTATAGACTTTAAAGGATCCGGCAAGTGCGATTTCCACTGAAGGTGGAGCAAATACCCCACAAACATGTCCGTATTACGGCTTGATAGACGAGGCTCTGCGAGATAGCCACGTTATTCAACCGCCGTTGGTGATCTCCTCTTCGGTGGAGTCTGCCTCCCCAGCAACAAATTCTGCAGACAACTCCCCAACAATTTGTTCTACTCCACAACAGGAGCCAAGTAGGAGCTGGTCTCGTAAACGAAGCGCAACCGGAGAACCAAAAAAATATTTAAAAATAAAGGAAATTTTGTTGGAACAAAATAATCGCATGCTAAAACTTATGAATGAGTTTGTGCTGTCGACGGGTGGAGAAGGACTGGGCGCGGAAGTTGAGGTTTCGCTGGCTGGTTTAAGCAGCGACGGCGATTAATACATATGTACACAATGTTTTTTTAATGAATTCTGTTTTAGTTATTTTTTGTTTCATGAATAAAGTTTATTTTCCTTTGTTATTTAAAAATTACAATTCTTTGAAATTGAAACTCATGTTTGATACTTATAAATACAGTAACTCTCAAAACTGATCACATGATGGTACTTTAGGATTTTGCAAGTTCTTCATTAACGATAACAGATATCCTAAAACTGGTTGCGTAATATTGTAGAGGGCAAAATTGTCTATAGAAATTATAAGTCTATAAATCTGATGTAAACAGATGTCTTCAGGTAATTTGTAGAATAATAATTTTCGAGATAAAGTTGTTTTTCAAAATTTTTTGCTCAATACATTATGGTCAATTTTTGAGAAAAAAAATCACTAAATTTTATTCTGACATGGGCAAGTGTCGTCGCCTAATTTGTAGAGAATTAAATTCTGCACAAAATTGGTTATTACAATTTTTACCGTAACTGCGATATTTTTTGTATTATTTGTCAAATAAAAGTATTGAAATTGGACAGTTTTATTTCATAAATAACTCAAATATGGTCAATCGGATTTCAAAATGTATCAGAGCATTTTAATAGACCATTTTGCCTTCTACAATATTACGCAACCAGTTTTACGATATCTGTTACCGTTAATGAACAACTTGCAAAATCCTAAAGTATCATCATGTGATCAGTTTTGAGAGTCACTGTATATTTACATATCTGTAGTTAGTTTGCTCTCCTGTCATTTATCAGTTCTTCGCAAAGTTGGTCTCTAAAACGGCTGGCTGGTTGTTCATCAGGATTATCGTCAGATTCAAAATGAACTGAAGGCTCTCCTCGAATATCGTCACATATATCCCTGTTGGTATTGCAAATATTGTGCAATGCACAGTAAACTGCAATAACTTTCACTGCTTTGCGTAGTTTTAATTCGACTGGTCTGTCTACAAACAAATACCGCCATCTATTCTTTAAATCGCCTATACATCTTTTCACTACACTCCTAGCTAAGCTGTTATCTTTATTGAAGAGTTTTTTCTGACTAAATAGAGATGTGCCTTTATAAGGTGTAACACCCGAAGTTACCGAGTATAAAATACTGTCCTGGAGGATATTCTGCATTAAGAAAGAACGGACTGTTTCGAAACTCTCGCTGGTCATGGACAGAGCCTGGATAGCCGGTAAAAATATTTGGCATTTTCCCATTATGCTCACATACTACTTGCAGCTGAATAGCGTACCGCAGTTTTCTGTTTATGTATTCATCGTGAAGATGGGGTGGACATAAAATATTCACATAAGTTCCATCAATTGGACCTGCTGCTAAGCGAAATATATTTGCTTGTCCTTTTCGGGCAAATCCATCCAATATTTCCCTCAGCTCGTCCTCACTGGGATATTTTATTAAAGCAGGAACCATACTCAAAGTTCCGCATAGTACTTTCGAAATAATTTCAAAGGCTGTGCTGCAAAGAACGTTCATTACTGTGGAAACAACTCTAAGAACAACCAGCTGCAAGCCAAAATAAAAACATTATAGCTTCTATATCCCGATTCCAACCATGTCTTTTAACTTCAAGGTTTTGTACAAAATATCTAAACGATCTTAAGTTTATTCTCGTACTATAAATAACTATTTGCCGTTTATAAACTTTTCATAGTTAAATAGATATGGCATAGTTTAATTTTAACTATACTCCCTGAGTATGGTAAGCTCAAGGCTAACAAACACATTTAAATGTAAAGAAGGAGAAGAAGAATTTGTTGAACTCTTTAACAGCTTTCTTTGTCGAGTTTTGGTTTGGTTAGAGATTTTTCGAATAGTAGAACAATAATTAAAAAAAGGGTTTTTTACGAGGAGATGATGGCGAGTTCTATGTTAGGATGCCTGCATATGCTTCTTCTTCTGCTCGTACATAACCATGGCGTAGTTAACTACAATTCGTTCAAATATACATACTCTCGTGGTTAAGCATAACCCTGTGGTTAAGTGGCTTCGATAAGCATAACTATGGCTTACCACGGGGTTAACTATAGTTTAGTCTTTGAATGCGCTCCTCATAGTAAATAAAGGCTTGTTATATTTAATTAAAAAAATAATAATTTGTTTTATAAATATAGGTATGTATATATTTTTTTCTAAGGATAGAATTATATCCATTTTCGTCTTCGTCATTGTCATTTACCTTTACCATTTCCAACATTCTCAACATTTTCCCAATCATTTATATGTACGTATATACCATGTGTGTTATATAATATATGTATGTACAATCACTTTCATGAATTTCAATGAATAATATAATTTATGATCAATCTAATAGCATTGAAAAGAGTTGTTTATTAAAAAAAAAAACCGACAGAGTTTGTAGTGCTGACTAAGTTTAAAATAAAAAACTATATTTTTCCCTGTTTTACATACATACATCTTAAAATAATACAGAGTTAAAATCAGCTTCGGCGAAAATGAGTTCAATTATTGCTCAGGTTTACTACCTACCTACCAAAGTCAACGTTAGTCAAATTTGTAACTCCGAAGCCTACCTGCTGTATATTATATTAAACCCTGCATATTTTATTTGGAGTAATTGTGGATTTTGTGAAAGCAATTAGGAATTAGGACTAAATGCAGTACCTACTTCTTAAGTAAATGTTCTTAAATTATCAAAATTCTCATTGAATAAAATTTATTTTATTTTATTTAATTGCTCATTCCAGAAAGTCTGTTTTTAAAATGAAAATTTTTTTTTTAACACTATAATTTTTCAATGTATTGTAAACCAAGTTTTCTGTTTTTTTTATTTTGTTTGCAAATATATAATTATTACATAAACAAATTACTTACTGAAAAAATGTCGAAATTAAAAGTTCCGCGTCAACTTAATTACAGCTGTAATTTGTTAGTTGTCGCGACGCGACAGTTCGGTGCAGTGGTTTCGCTGCTAAGTCGTAAAGCTTATAAAATTCGCTTAGTTTCTTTGCATTTATGTTACTGCCTAAATTCAACAATACTCTATTAGTTTAGGTGTGATATATTATAAACCCAATATTAAGTTATGTCAATTGAAAATTTTATATTTGTCACGAAATTCCTCATCGATTTCCACTTGCCAATAGCTGGAAGCCCAGTGTATTAAACCACGTTGACTCTCCCAGCGCGTCTAAGGTGAGGTCGATCCGCAGTAGAGGATAGTCTTTCCTCGTTATCTCGTTTAGGCGCAGGTAGTCGACGCAGAATCTTAATGATCAATCCATTTTCTTCACCAACACAACCGGGCTGCTCCATGAACTCTTTGATGGTTGAACCACGCCCTCTTCAAGCATTTCCCGCAAGCTTTTCTGCCTGGCTACGGCAAGATCACGGAATCCTCCATGCCGGACTTGGCAGCATAACCACTTCGGGGTTCCCGGCGATCCCGCAGAACAGATTAACGAGGACTTCCGATTGGATAGGTAATATCATAGTGTGGCGAATCAACAAGCAGGCTTTTCTAATCTCGACAAAGCAATCCTATCGCGAACAAATTTAATAAAAAATCAATTTACCTAGGGATTCCGTCTTGATATAACTTTTGTTCCTTGACTTTAAAAAATAATTAAAATTTAAAATATAACTAATTAAAAAATAAAAAATGGAAATATTCTAATTAAATAAAAAGTCAATAAATAATAACTCGATAATTATTTTAATTCAATTTTAATTCTGTAGGTAAAACTTCAATACCTATAGTAATTTCCAAGACGGTTCCTTCTAAATTTCTCTAAGGCGTTTTTTGCAGAGGAATCGTTCGCTGGTCGACCGAGAAATTTCCATTTTTGAGGTCGAGAGCGCAACCATGCCCGTTGAGGAAACAGGAAACCCATCCCTAAAATCCAATCCAATCCAAGAAAAAGACGCCACTAGGATTGTGTGGTTGGCTGAAAAAGCCGAGAAGCGGATGGACACTTCGGTGATGCCACTGACGGCAAAGACCTCACCTGTAACGCTTTGGATGCCAGCCGTGCATAGCGATAAAGCGGTTGCAAGTGTCGATTGCTCCAGGATACCCGGGTGTACTATTGTTCAGGTGGGGCCCGTGTCAATTATCATACAACATTCGACACCATTCACGCTACCGCGCGATCGAAAGCGTTTCTGGATCGCACTTTCTGATGGAAACAGTGAAAGGGGCAATTGTCCCCGCTGGGCGCGGCCCCAAGCGATCAGTAGCTTTTAACTTCCCGAAGGTTCTATCGCCGGAGGATCAAAGAAGGCAGGTGGTGGTGGTGCAATACGAGGAAACTCCATAAACTCCTGTTGAGCTGCAGTCCTATCTGAAAGAGGGGCAGGTTTGGGGCTTTGACGGTCCCGTCTGTTCGAAGAATTATTGCGACGTCGCACGGAACGGCGCCTTCCAGGTCTGTCGACATTCACAGCCCTTTTTCAAGACTCACCCTGTGGAATGTCGAAAATAACCTGCTTTCTTCAGTCTCAAAAAGGAAACAGTTCAGCGGGGCTATATGCCTCGGAGGCATCCCGTGTAATGAAGCCCCAATTCTTTGCGCTACAGAACCATTTTACGGCACTCGTCGTCCACGATGGAAGTGGTAAGTGATGTTGAGGCAGGAGAGAGATGAGTCGGCTCCAGTCCGTGTTGTCTTTTTATTTCTGCCGCCTTTTTTTACATCCTTCTAGCCTTGTTTTTCGCAGTTTTTGATCGAAGAGCATTTTCAATCGGATGACCTATGCTTTACTCCGTAAGCCTAGGCTGGGCTAGTTTCCCGACTGCGGTGAGTGGTTGGGTGAGGCCCGACCGGCACGGCGATGGAGAATTAAAGTGCTCCCCTGTGGGCGCTTTCTCCGGCTTGTTCTGGTCGCATCTTCACTAGCCTCTACCCTAATCGCCTGGGCGAGTGCCACTTCCAGGCTAGCCGACACAGAATCACATACTCGCCGCTGAACATCAGCGTCTGCGATATCATCAATGAACTGAGCCAGCGCGATCTTATTTCGAGTTATTTCCTGGGCCTCGCTGAAGCTGATGTATGTGAGGCGCTGGACCTCTGTAGCAAATTCGGACAAGTTTTAGTTTGTCCTTTGCACACATGCCCAGCAATGGATATGTGCCATCGCTTGCTGGTAATTGTCGCTGAATCTGTTCCCGAAAGCTGAACTCAGCCTTTCATAATTTTGTTTTATCGTTTCATGCAGCGATTCGTAAATAGATAATACAGTGCTTCGTTCGGAGGTAAGGTACCAAATAAACAGTTCTGGGGACCAATTGTTGGTCCTGACAGCAGCCTCAAAATGCCGCTTGTACGCCGGCCAAGGCTCCCTCCCGTTGTAGTCCTTAGAAGTAAGGTTGATGCGATGCGGTGCGTCTCGGGTGAATAATGGCAAGAGGGACCCCGTAACGCCGACCTTTAGTAAGGGCAGTGCAGGGGGTAGTGTGGCCCGAATAAGTTTCGCTGGTGGCGGAAGTTGCATATCCACCGTGGAGATGCACGGCTGACGGTCGAAAGCTCTTTGACTTTCTTCAGCAGGAGAAGGTGCTGCCGGGGAGGTGGTGTTGGTTCGGCAGCAATTTGATCTAGGCTAAGCTGCATGGCTTTTTCCCGCTCTAACTCAAGTCGGTTAATTTTGTCTGCCATTGTATTAACAGTCGCGGCCAGGGTGTTTATCAGTTCAGCCTGCTGCACGATCATACGGCCCAGGAGATTGAGGTCAAAGCTGGTAAATGATGTAGTTTCTGTCCTAGCTCTATCTATTTGAGCCGCCTGTTGGGCCATCAGCCTTTTCATGTCGCATACACCTGTTTGCGTAACCCCACACCTGGCAACCAATGTTACCAGGTTGTCCCTGCGGTAACGTCTGGCCGAGCAAATTCGTTCCGAGAGGGGAACTTAGTTTTGAATTAGTTGAATTTTATTGGCCACGGGGGAATGCCGAAGTTTTCTGACGACGTCGAAACTTGGCAACGCGGTCTCAGCGGCAACTAATAACCAAGCCCAACCGACTTTCTTGTTTTTCGCAATTT
Source organism: Machimus rusticus (assembly GCA_951509405.1). Classification (NCBI taxonomy): domain Eukaryota; kingdom Metazoa; phylum Arthropoda; class Insecta; order Diptera; family Asilidae; genus Machimus; species Machimus rusticus. The sequence goes on from OX608050.1 coordinate 10,034,130, forward strand.
GAAAAAATACAACAAAATAATTACGGCTCATATATGGCCTGAACTAAGTTTTTATGACTCTTAATACAATTTTTAAAGAAAATAAACTTGCTAATTAATTTTTCTTCCTAGACACTGTTGCAATCACCTCCAGCTCGCTCGACTTAGCACTTCAACATGAGCTCAATGGCCACATCGCCTTTTGCGGCCTTGACCTGCCGCAGAGTGTTCCTTCTGCTTAGTCCGGGTTTCTTAAAGTTTCCCTGTAAATGGTCTTACGGTAATTATGGGTTTCGATTAAGTAAATACTATAGGGTAAAGAGTTATTTTCCTTTTTCTCTCTATACTCTATTTATAATTGTATTTCTTATATTCTTATTAGTTATTAAATTTTAATATTTATTTATTCTTATATTAATTTTTTAGTTAATTAAAAACGTTTATTTAAATTATTTTATTTTTCTTTTATTTATAATAAATTAAACTTCTGCACAATAAAATATACAGACTTCACACATTTTCTTTTTCAAAACAAAAACCGTTCTTCGACATAAAATTCAAAGATTACCTTGATTTTTTTGTATCTTTTTAAATACCTTTAAGATAACTGGTTACTAGATTTAAAATAAAAAAAATGCATAAAAATACGAATAAATCTAATCTCCCGCAATATTAACTGGATAGTATCTATTAAAAGGGAATTTTCAACATATTTTTATGTAAATGACCTTGGAAGTGCACATTACTGCCTTGGTCTTGATATCAATCAAAATCTAGGAGAGATCATTATCAATCAACCTGTATATGAGAATTGCTTAAGAGATTTAGCTTAGAAAAGGCAAATTCAGTAACTACACCTCTACCAAGAGGAGGAATCTACAACCAGAAGAAAGAATCTTCAGATGAGTTAGCAAATGTACCCTACCGAGAACTGATTGGTAGACTTACAGTACAGTGCCAAAAAATTATAACCACCAACATTTATACTTCCATACTTCATTTGGAAAAAACTTTATTATATTTGTACGCGTTTAAGATAAACATTAAATTAAGGGTAAATTCACATATTTTGCAAATTAATATTTCTAGTATTTAGTATTATTAACCATATTTTTAATAACACTTGTTAATCTCCGCAATTATCTTCGATGCAAATATTTATGCTCTCGGCGTTAAGTGAAATGGTATACCATGTAACACTTCTTGGAAGCATGAAAATTTGTTTATTGATATTTATATTTGATAGAACTGGAGTAAATGAATGGGGGAATACTTTTGCATATTGCATATTGGTTCGTAACGTAACGATTACTTATTCTTCAAACAATGATAACAAAGGAGGAAAGATTGCAACTCTGCAAGGAAATGTTAATCTGTTTGATTGTTTGCGAGAAAAAAGAAATCAGAGTTCAAATTTTGAAATTTGTTAGGGTGGTTATAATTTTCTGGCACTATACTGTATGTACATAACCGTGGTGAGTATTTAATCAAACATATACAAAGCAACACTGAGGATAAGCTAAACGAGTAATGAGATATTTTTTCGGTACTCAGAATGTTGGACTTGTATATAGTAAATCATCGAGGGCTACGTTACCGATGAGGAATTTATTGAATCGGAAATCTTATTCCGGATTTGCAATTCTGCTAAGTAAATGCTGCTAATAGTTGGAAATCCCAAAAGGAACGAACCGTTTCCTTATCATCGACTGCAGCCTACATGTTAACGGCAATTACAAAGGCAGTCAAAGAGACTATTTATTGGTCTAACTTTATCTCAAAATTCCGATTGGATGACTTAAAATTTTTAATTGTTTATAATGACAATCAAAAAGTCAAACTTCTCGTCGACAATCCTGTCTTTCATCAAAGGACGAAACATATTGATTTAATATACTATTCCGTAAAAGATACCATAAAGGAGGGACTAAGCAATTTAAATTCAACATATTTGAATACTAACGAGATGATAGCTGATGTTTTGACCAAAGCTCGTACCGATCAGAAACATAATGTATTTATACATGAACTTGGACTTAGAACTATCTGAAGCATTTAGAGATGTTGAAATTATGCCTACAATATAATTCATACTTCGCGCCATTATACTACGTTGGAAATGCTGCATTGATGCATGGGTTTAACAACAGACAGAGTAACAGTGAAGAGTAAACGTGGAAAGATGATCCAAACTTTTGCTTTTAAATATTTATTACAAAGTAACGTTAAGGCTAACGGAAACAAAAGGAATGTCGTTATTTACACTTTTACATAGCTATACATTATTTTTCACTTGATCTAAATTCTAAGAAAAAATTACAATTAGATATGTGGAAAAGGTCCAATTTTCCACTTTTGCACCACACTCGGCGTACGTGGGCATTTTGTATCTGAAGCTATTTCAGTGAGTTCTTTACAAGGCAATCGAGTGACATATAGTAAGTAGTCTTTCAAAGAAAGTTAAAAGATATTGTGAATATCTGCACCTTAATATGTGTATTAATTCAAATTTTAAATAATGTGAAAATGATGCCGAACTGTCATAGCTTATCTACTAAATTTGATTAACATTTGCCAAGTCGCACTATTGAGTAGCAAAGAACATAACAATTTTTCTTTTAAAGCAACTGAAGAACGTTATGCATGACAGTAGCTATGATTTAAGGAACTTCGAAAGAACTTGGTATCCAATTAGATCTAACTTCTTTTATTAGCGAAGCCGTTATCCGACTTCCTACTTATCTTGCAAGTTTTTTTGTTACGAACTTGACTTTCTTTCACATTTATGTTTTGTTAGGATAAGTTTTACGTGTGTAAGTACATATCTGTCTGTAGGATCCAAACCGATGAACCGATTTTAATTTTTTTTTTCTTTTTTTGAAAGGTGATTTAATTGATAGTATTCTTAGCTATGATTCAAGAAAAACTGTTCAGCCCTTTGAAGATTGTTTGTTTGTGAGGACGAACTTTATGGTCAGGGCAGGGGTGCCATATTGACCAATGGCCCTTTGAAGATTATCGCTGTTTTCTACTTGATGAAGGGATGTGACCAACTTCCACAGGTCTGATCGAGTGCTATAGTTTGTAGATTCGAAAGTATGATACTCTTCAATAGGATACTTTCTAAAAAGTCGATTTTCCGACCCAATCATTATTATGATAGGATACTTCCTAAAAAGAAGATTTTTCCGACCCGAAAAAAAATTTAAGGCCCCCTTAATTTCATACGGCGACAATTTACAATTTTTAATATTACTTTGTTATTAAAAACGTAACAGAATGAAATCATAATGGAACTTAGAAAATTTGAATAAATACAAGGCTAGAGTAAAAGCCTAATATCAAGACGGATATATCTACTAAGTAGAAATCAGAAGCACCATAGCAGATCGGAACCAGTATACTTATTCTCGACCCGATTCTCTACTGATCGGTTGCGGTTAAAATTCTGTTTTCACACTTACCAGTACGAAATCAAAGGTTATTTATGACAAAATCAGAATTTATTTTTCGAGTGAAGTAAATGCATGATAGCATTTATAAATAAGATTTTTAATGTTATAAGTCGTTCCGATTTAAACATATCATAAATTATTATGTTATTAGACTGCTTTATACATTGTTATTGGAAATTACATATGTGATCACGAGTTGGTTTTCACCATGTCTTTTATTCCAAAGTCCAGCATTTATTGAGAATGAGGAAACATGGAATGAAATCTTTGTCGTTATATAATTATCAAAGAAGGTTTGTAAAGGTTAAGTAGAATGATTTTTGATTGTTCGACACGCCATTTATTATAATAGGCTTTTTCGTCTGGATCTCCAAACATATTAAGAAAATTTTTTAGATTCCAACAAAATTGCAATTATAGTAAACGCTACGTAGCTACTTAATTTTTACACGTGATACAAAATATTTCTATTTTTCATGAAAATTATACTCTTCACTGATACTTACTCTGGTTAAAATAAAAAAATATAGCATTAACCTCTGGTTAGCACTCAAATTGCAGCTCATTTTCGCTTTACGTCCGACAACTTTTAGTGTTAAAAATAAGCTTTTAATTCACCTTTTACATTTCTAATTGCATTTACGAATATTGCATATTTAGCTTTAATTCAGTTTCAGACCAAACATATTTCATTTTAAATCATCATCTTTAACGGCTGCATATTTGTCTTATCCGTTATTCTCAAAAACCAGTGTTTTATTTCCTTCGTTGCAGACCGTTAAATTTGTCGCCTGCAACGAACATTAATTTGAAATCGCATGAATTTAAAATGCAATTAGCACTGAAATATTCCCTCAATTTTGTGTGTTTTGTTGCTAAATGTGCTTGAGAATCACAATTAATTGCAGCTAATGAAGCATGGTGAAATTCAAAATTCTTTTTTTATTTGGTCGTGAAAAGTGCATGGAATGTCGTTTTTCGCGCGCAACTGTACCCTTTTATTCAATCCAATCCCAGCAACAAGTTTGTGTGCTAAAAATAAAACGGACGATCAATAAATAAACGAAAAAATATGGTAACCGCCACGAACTCCAATTCGTAACGTTTAAAAAATTTTTGTATAGGGAAGGGTCCGTCGGAGCTGCTGCAAAGACTTTCTCGAAGGTGTATATATCTATATATATATATATATTTCCATTGGGCCAGAAAACGATGAAATGCGGAGGGAGATAAATTTGTGAAAAGAGATGAACAAGAATCTCGTTTCAGTTTCATGTCTTTACCCTTTTTGCTTGATTTTAAATTGTCTGAGCCAGAGAACTTTAACGACTTATGAAACTGGTTTTCTGGGCAGAGCGCGTACCTTCCACCGAGCAGCATCCAAGTATGGACCATTAGATTGCAAGTAATTGTCTGCAAATTTTCCGATTTGAATGGTATTATATGTGGCCAGAGCGATTCACGGGATTGTCGGCCGGGAAATTAATTCAGGGCATTTTTCAAAGAAACGCTTATGGTACTCGCCTTACAGCAGTGTCGTTTTGCATATTACCGCTTTTTATGAAAATGGCTGGTGCTTAGAACCCTTTTATACCCTTAACGAACTTTAATTGCCTTCATTCAGATTGCTTTATTCAGCAAAAACGGGGGCCAGAAGATGCTCTGTGTCGGCTAAATGCTTGAATTGTCCTTAATTCAGCGCATTAACCGCCTAACATTTCGCGGATTTATCTAGGCGTGCATCGTTTCAATGCAGGCAATGACCCTGACTTCGTCAGTCAGACAGGTATGTAATTTTTCACTTGAACCGCTTATTAGTTCATGATTCGTTGCGGTTGATTTCTAGTAAAAAGCTTAAATGTTGCGTCACTAAATAGCACTGCTTTTGTTTTACCAAGAAAAAGTAAAAGTTAATTTATAATAGTTGATGCAGTAAACTTAACTGCTGATGCAAAGATACGAATGCGAAGCAAAAAAGAAAGTGATACTTCAAACTTAAGGCATAAAACAGAATCGGTATCTGGAAAACTGATTTTGATTTAGGTTATTATCTTTTGAAAGAAGTCGAATTAGAAGTCAAACTGAAAAGGTATTGAATTAGAGTAGGTTCAATCGACTCATCTCCTCAGATATAACAAACATATGTTTTTGGCTTATGTAATTTTTTCCTCTCTTCTTTAATTTCCATAGTTCCACTTATATTTTCTTTCATACCAGAAAAAGAAAATTGGGGAACATAAGATTTTTAATTTTAAAATAACTTGTCAAATTTTTGAAAAAAAAGTACACAAAGAGAAAAGCAATAAACGTTAACTATTTATTTCGATATAATTTAAAAAAACCCGGATTTTGTTACTAAAAAATCAAGGAAATGTTTCAAGTTCGAAAGCACTTTTGAACTTGCGGGGTAAAACCGATTGCTCCCGCTGGTAAGGAGGCGCAATTACTGCTAGCCTAATATAGTGGTAAGACAAGAGTAGACGAGCTGTCCAAACATTCGGTCAACAGCTGTATTATTATTATTATTATTATTGTATGGGGCTACCCAAATGAAGAGCACTGCGACCATACGGTCTTTTGTACCATGGCCCCATTAGTGGAGTAAACAATCTGTAACCCTAAGGAAAGCCAGAAGGTCACCCACAGAAGAATTACGGACCTCAGTTGAGCTCAAGAGCTCCTTCCCAAAGGTCCTACTTCTAATCCGCGCAAGAGCCGGACAGTCACACAAAAAGTGAGCTGTAGTTTCTCCGTCCTCTAGACAGAGTCGATATTCTGTCTCAACTGACAGACCTAGTTTATTAAGGTGATGTCTAACCACATGATGGCCAGATAGATAACCCATCAACAGTCTGAGATCCGTTTTACTCAAGTCGTTGGTATTGGTGTATGAAAAGGGTTTAATAAGCTCCTTAGCTTGTCGTAACCCCGGAGCATTATTCCAATATTGGATTTGGTTTATATTAACCCATCCGTCCACCACTCTTTTGGCTGGAGACCAGCCAATGCTGCAGTAGGGTTCAGGGCCTTGGTACCTCGTTGCTGACCCCTTACAAGCAAGCTCGTCCACGACTTCATTACCCTCAACGCCAGAATGCCCCGGTACCCAAACGAGTGTGACTCTGTTAGAGGCAGCCAGGCGTTGAAGACAGTCAAAGCACTCCTTGACGAGTCTTGAACGAAAGCTCCACGAAGAGAGCGCCCTGATAGCCGCTTGGCTATCAGAGTGTATGTTATGTAATTGTAGCCCCTCCAAGTCCTTTTTCGAGGTTGAGACGGGCACAGGTTTCAATGGCAATGACTTCGGCCTGGAAAACACTGGGCCATTTGCCCATTGGAATCGAGACCGAAGAGTTGGGTCCATAGACACCTACTCCAGTGCCATGCTTCAATTTTGAGCCATCCGTGTACCAATTAAGGCTTTTCGGATCTGGATTGGAAGCCTCGTCCATCCATTCCGCGCGATCAGGGATTAGGATTTTGAATTTCCTACCGAAACACAATTCCTTGGTCATGTAGTCCGAATTAAGACAGACCCCAATATTTGGAATGTGCTTCATGTGGGTTAAGACCCCATGTCCAACCGAAGAGTCTTCTGCAGGCCCACAAGGCTCTAGTAGCTTTGTTAAGGGTGTTGTTCAGATTGGCATTCCAATTTAGTCGTTTATCGAGTGTAACACCCAGATATTTGGCGTCATCTGAATACCCAACGACTGTACCTTGGATGGTAATTGGATCAAGATCCAAACAAAACCTTTTAGTAAAAGGAACAAGGACAGCCTTAGAAGGATTAATAGTGAGGTGCTCACTGGCACACCAGTCAGTGACTATATGAAGTGCGGACCTCATTAAACTTGTAACAGTTGAGTCGAACTTTCCAGCGACTAGGATTGCTAGATCATCCGCGTAACCAATAGCCTCATAACGAAGCTCACATAGCTTGACTAGGAGGTCATCCACTACCAAAAGTCAACAGCTGTATGACACTAATACAATTATTTTTTTTAATTGTATGACACCAGTAAAGCCGAACACAGGGCGTAGCACTCAAGAGCAAATGACACTTCAGTGCAGACACACAGTAACCCCGTGTTACCCCGGGACATTTCACTAGGGCTTTTGCCGAAAACATAAAACAAAAATTGTTTTTCCAATGTTACCTCAATTATAATAAAAATTATTGCAAAGTTCGATCACTAAAGACCTGCTATGGTGAAACTAGTTCGATTACGAATTATAAGGTGAATAAAAATTACTTTTTCGATGTTAACTCAATCATAATAAAAAATGCGAGCAGGAAAAGCCTGCTAACCCCCCACAAAGGTATCTTTAAAAACGGTGATAACTCTGCGAACTACTAATGTATAACTAACTACCAACGGTCAAATTGTATTGATGCAGTAATCCGGTAGACACTATTAAAAAAAGTTATGAAATGAAAAGACTAAGGTAATCCTGCTTTGGTGCAAATGTGTCTTGCATCTTTGCAAACGGTGTAAAAGTCCAAAAATTTTCAACCTTACAACAACAACGTTAAATGAAAAAGTTTGCAAACTTTTGCACTTTTACCAGACTTAAGGTACCGTTGCCGCTGCACTCTGGATTAGGTTCTATTCCTACTCCAGAGTGAACATTTTCGAATAATATTCGAATTTTAAATGAACTTATTTCCAATAGATAGCAATGTAAAAGCTCTTATGTTATTTTAATTTTTTTTTTTAAATGATAAAAGTCTACAACAACGGGTATTTTAATTTTCTAATATTATACTCGTATCTTTTCGACATAAATATATGAGTTAAGATGTTATTAGAAATTACATTAAAATATTTCAATTTTAAATTCGCATTCGAACATGCTGATAACGCTTTAAGGGGAGGTTCTCATCAAGCGACCGAAAAATAAGGTGATCTTCTTGAACGTTTTTTTCCTATAAGGAAGTAAATAAACAACTCAAAGTTTTTGACACTTATTTATTAAGTTCTAAAGTACGAAAATAAATTTCTTCCAAAAAATAACAACGTCATGATAATTGTTTATACGTGTTGTAACATGACCGTCTCAAAAAAAGGTGACTTATCGGTTTACATCGTAGCACTTGTAAAAATTATCTAAAATCAAAAAATCAAAAGTTTTTATAAAATATATAATATTTGTCGGCGCTTGTACCAACAATATATTATAAATAAAAAGTTGAAAACCAAAAAAATGGCGGGCATTCAACTTTTCAGTACCGGTTTTTCACGTTTTTTTCGCTCTTTAAAGTACTATAAAAAAAAACAGCAAATATTATCTGCATTTAGATTCAGGCGCCGATAAATTAAATGAACTTCAAAATAAAAATAAAAAAATAGTGATCCATTGAGTAGTTTCCGAGTTATCGTGCAACCCGATATAAAAAACATCGTTTTTCAGGACACACATTTAAAGATTTTTCTAACAATTTTTTTGAGTTCCAATATTTCACAGTTAGAACGTATCATTGGACATCTGGTGGCATTTTAAGTAGTTATTCTTACCATAAAACGTACATATAGGAGCACATTTAAAAAATATTGATTTGGAATGCACACTACCGCAAAAACTCTATTTTCGCGTAAAAAAAAATCGAATTATTATGCCATAATATTTTTATGAAATTGATTTCAGTCAAACGGTTTGGGGAATATATTCTACACATAATAGGCTATCAAAAAATGAAATAAAAAATAATTGAATATCGGATCGAGTTTCATGAGAACCTCCCCTTAATTCAAATTTAAAAAAATAATCATGAGGATGAAAAAAAGTAAAGATATTTCTAAATTCATAGAAATTGTACATTCCACAAAAAGTCTGTGGAATATTTTTCCCGTAGTTATAAAAACGTATTATGTAAAACGCAACCTACTATGGAAAAAAATTAGGGAAAAATTTAATGTTACAGCTTACAGGTAAGAAGTTCAAAAAAACTTTATAAATAATATAGTTGTTTTTTATTGTATTCTATTTGTATAGGAGAATTTCGAAAATTACGGAGGAAGTGCCATCGAGAGCGGAATAAGGAGAATAGTTACAATCGAATTGGAGCTGGATCATCCAAAGTTTCAAAGTTCTCTCATTTGGACAGCTCTAAACTCCTGTTCTTTCCTGATCACTGCAATTGGCCAATGGCTTTTGAGATCAGAAATTTCGCAATTATAGAAATATTCAATCATCAAAAATTAGTTCGAAAATAAAATATTAATATGTTATATGAAGGGTTCAAGGGAAGAACAAGGTAACTAAGTCACATTATTTTCGAAATTGAGATAATTTTAGCATTGAAAATATAGAGCAAAGTACTTTAATTATGAGCAATATTACCATTACCGCTTGAAAATCCAATTAAATATTATTAAAATGAGCACTTAAAAATAGAGTAAATGCTAAGAAAACGCTATCTCCAAATTTTTTATGAAAACACAATAAGGGTATTCATGAAACTATATAAGTTTATACATCGCGTATTTGCTTATATTTACGCGCAGCATTTCATGAAGGCACATTTTTTTAAATCGACTTACCTTGGAAATTTTTCTATTCTCTGACGTTTGTGTAAGTTTATCAGATCGTTTACACACTGAAATTGCCGCGTAAAGTTATGAGGTTTGTGTATTCGATTTTCCATACAAATTTTGAAATTTCATTTAGGAGGCTGGTAAACTTACGCGGTTTACGCGAATACGAGGTCAATACGCGTTTGCATGAATACCCTTAATATAAGTCCGTGGATGTCATAAACGTAAAAATAAAAAAGATTCATATTTTGTGTTCTCCATTTATGATAGAATCTTCTATTTGCTATTATGTCTAGAAAATATAATGCCCCTTCTTGGGATGCCTTTTTCAAAGCTGTTGGGTATAATAACCGCACTATAATAAAAAATTCACTTCGACCAATTACTAGACGTTTACTTCAGACTATTGCCGGGCTTGCGAAATAATATTTATGGCCTTAACTCCTCCGGGATATGGCCCAAAACTTTTTCGAAGTATTACACCGTTTTTGAAATACCTGAAATAAGGATTAAACTTCTTTCCGCATTACATATAGAACTTGAACTGCTTTTCTCGTGCTTTTTTGGACTTTAAATAATTTTTCCTTGTACAAAGTGAAGTTTTTTTTTTAAATATTTAAATTTTATTTATTGCTAATACATCATTTTTTTATTTATATCCATATCAGAAGGGCTCGTAATATATTTTGTACTTATATATATATATTATACATTAGTTTCCATTGTCAAGTGTTACATTCGCCGTTACCTTATTGAAAATATTAGAACTGAAAACTTTACATTGATTACCTTTTCGTTATATGAAGAAATTATCGTCTGCCTCAACATTTCGTTATGCGTGTAAATATGTATTCACTGAATTATTGGGTATTTAATTAACAATTCTTATTTATTTTCTCATGATATTACTTTAAATCGTAGATTTGGTCGCCATATTGAGTGCACAATATTGATTTCTAAATTTTGAATCCAAATTCGCAATCAGCGTCTCCAAAAACTCCAAATACCAATATTCGTGGCAATCCATTGAAATTTACAATTTCTAACCACCATCATAAATCCGCCATTTGGGAACTCCTTGAAATCCTTTCAGTTTCCCAAAAATCTGTCGCCATATTGGGTTCGCCATTTTTAATATACATTGATTTTGATAATAGATTCGAATTTAGTGGCCTCAAAGTACTCTTGGTACTGATTTTCATTAAAATTCGTTGAATTTCGGACCCAAACAAACCCCCCACCACCCGCATTTCGTTTTGCAGATATAGGTATGTAGGTGCGCACACTTACCCACTGTGCTCAGTTACCCCGAGTGACTCTAATAACATTAATCTTATATACATATATGTATGTGCGAAATATAATTTTTTGGAGAACATAAATGTGAATTAATTCATAATTTTTCATTATCAAAATGTAATTAAGGTTTGTAAGGAAATGAATTCAAATTTTAGTGCCAAAATGATACTTAATTAGGTAAATGCTGCCAAGCGCTAAGAAGTCCGACATATGTATGTAAATATACTATTATTTAATTTAAATGTTGTGGTCCGCCTAAAAATCGAAATTTTTTCCATTCTGCATTCCGAAAATTATTCGAGCAATCATTTTGTGAGTTTAACACTTTTACAACTACACTCTGTTTGAAAGCTATAAACGCGCACCCTATTAATGTGTGATTTCGAGAAAAACAGAGATCAAATGGCAAAACAAATATTCCTATATCAATTGCACTACGATTTAATTTTTTCAGTTTCGAAACGAATTTTGCTTTGATAAGGGTACTTTTATTAGTATCAGAGCAAACCTTTGAGGAACGGTCTGAAAAAGTGTTTCATTGCTATAAACGTACCTAACTTCCGTACTGAAATGAGACAAATATAAGGAAAGTAAATAATAGGTATTAATAATTTATTTGACCACCACACTGAAAGAAAATTTCCAATGTTTCCGCTGTAATATTGATATTTTTCAGCTATATTTTTCAGCCGATAAGGAAAATATAACTTATTAACATTGCACCATATCAGTCTTTAGAAAAAATGCCGTATTAACATTGAAAATTACAGTTTATGAGTAGCGTATATGTTAGAAGATTTTCCTTCGCTTATACTTCACACTTCGAATTTCAATCAGCGGATATAAGGACTGGCGATCGATTTACATTTTTTAATATTAATTTGGCTTTGAAAATTTCAAAATCGAATTAATGTTTTGAAATGATACTTCCGCTGTAACTGAATATCCGAATTTCAATGTTAATATGAGACTAAAAATGCCAATTTGACATTTTTCTCTTTAAAGTATCATTTTTATTATCAAATTAACAGCAATTGTTGTAAAAATGATATGATATTTTTTTAATATGAAAATAATGTTAAATTAACATTGCGTTTTTTTCTCGGTGCATAGTTTTCGATTACATCACAAAGACGATTTTTCATTGAGTCGTTGTAAGGTTGTATATATGTAGTTGCTCTGGCGTCAAAGAAGACTAAGCATTCTCTGTAGCCCTTTTCAGCTCCACTATGGTGTTAGATTGGGTATTTTCCTCATAGACTCTCCTGACTAGCCATCTCTTGTCCATTGGATTTAAAAATGGTGAACAGACTGATCATTCAAGCAGCTCTAAATTACGGTGTGCAAATCATTCTCTTGTAGATACAATTAAAGGAACACGGACATTAAACTGCTGAAAAATTAAATTCTCTCAGACTGGCTTGCAGAACGTTATGATTGATAGTCAGTTATACTTTTCATTCTTCACGATGGAAAAGCCAAAAAAAAGTTAACCGCCACCGAAATTACTAATTTGAAATAAACCATATAAAAAATTTTTTCAACATTTTACGTAACTTTTTCCGATGAAAAGAAGTTTAACCTGCATGGGTCAAATGGTCTGAATGGTTGGTGTGATTGTAAACTCTTTTTTTTTAAATCAAATTTCATTACTTAGGTATTATTAAAAATAATAATTAAGCGACTTTCACGAGAACTAAATTGCAGATTTCTAGTAACTTCATTATTCATCAGCAACATCAAGTTCGCTCGAAAGGAACATTTTCATATAAATTTATTTAATTAGGTTTAATTTAATTTAACTTAATTCCGTAGATTGATTTAACAGTAAACAAACTTATTATGTTCCTATATTTATATCCTTTTGGATTAAATCGGTTTTATAAATGTAATAGTAATGCCAAAACTTAGTTGTTATATTGGGCTAAGAATGAAAGAACAAAACTGATACCTACACAAGAATATTACCCCTAAATAAATTTTAACATTTCAACGCCTTACATCTACTGGTAAACGATTACTCATAGTAATTTGCACGTTGAATTACAAAAAAAAAAAAAAATTGCGATATTTAATCAACTGGAATCATAGCTATTTGAGACTACTTAAACTCATATTCGTTACCAGAATTCATTCCTCAATTTTTAGCATTTCCCTTCAGAACTACGATCTAATAAGAAAAATCCGAAGAACACGAATACATCTACGATATTTTTTCGCATTTTGATTTTACAAATAACAATTTCAAATTATTAATTGCATTCAAATTAATAATTTGAACGCATTCTTTGACTGCAATCTTCCTCAGTTCAAGCCGACTTAACAATGGTTCAAACCCTTTTTTAATTTAATTCACTTAGTTTAAGATTAATTTAAACTTATTTGAACCTATTTTAAGCGCGGTTTACGGCTACACTAATCATGGCTCAAACTCAAACCTGACAAATAAAACTTGAGTTAACTCGTGCCTGATTTAAACGTAGCGTAAATTTTTATTTAAGCCTTAAAGCCTTCCTCAATAAACGACCTCAATAATATTAGAAACCACATTAAAATCCATCCAACAGAAGTGCAACTGTTAGCGAACACACTAATTTTGTGTTTTATTAGAGTCAGAAGAAGTGTCCCGTAGGTAATTACTAGAACTAAAGGGAAGGGTGGGGCAGGAAATTTCAGCAAAAACGACATTACAAATTTTAGGCGAATTCTCATGAATTACAAATGAATAATTTTAATCATTTTTTTGAAAGTTAATTTTTCGTGGATGGTTACGAGAGTTTGCATTTAATGTTCATTAATTAATTAATAAACCAACTTCCACACTTGTACCTGGTTTAAATACACATTTTGAAGTTTTTGCACAAAAGTGTTTTAAAAATAACTTTACTTTAATTTTCAAAATGTAATTTTGTCTACTGTGAAGTGTGAAGTTCCGATTTATCTAAAAACCATACACAACTTATGCCCCTTCAAGAAATCCAACATGTTACAACTTTGATTGCTGGAAAATTTGTGAAAAATATGTGAAAAAAGGATTTAGAAAGGAATTCATCATAAATAAGAGCATAATAAAGTCAGCTCTAGGGAAAACCAATAACTTTATGTTAACCTCTTCAGGGACCAGCTTTTTAAAGGAGGAAAAAGTGATTTCATGTCTTATATTTGATTACTTGTTCTCTTAGCTTTTACCGACAGCTACTCAGTAAATAAGAAACATTTGGAAAAACAATTAGTGTAAAACAGGAAACTGAGGTCACATATTTAAGAATAAAGTGCTTTTAGTAAAAAAAAAATCATTTTACCATAATTACATACATATATATATGTATTTATAAAATTAAGCAATCGTTAAAACTGATCAATTCTTATTGGATAATTTATTTATCAAAAATTTAGTATATTTTTTCAGAAAAGTAAAGAGAAACCTCGGGGTAATGATAGGCAACTTTGAAACGTTTTGAAATCAGTTAATTTCAAGTAGAATAAAATGCTATTAATGTTGCAATACTTCAAATTTTTTGATTTTATTATCGCAATATAGTCTAATGAGTGGTTCTTTAATGTCCGATTTCACAGTGCGAGCTTAAGTTCTGATCGTCACTTAAGTTCCAGTTTAATTAGTTTTGGATTTCACAGTGCGAGCTTAAGAGTGCATTACGCTACTTAAGTCTCAGAGATATTTTTTGACATTTCGTGTGGAAAATTCGACAAATAAACAAGTTGTTTTAAAAATTTGTATTTTTATTTTAAAACTGAATAATGATAAGGAAGATTTAATTGATTTAAGTGATGAAGAATGTTATGAAGTCACTGTTCGAATTACACACATCAAAAGACTCCATACCTTAAAATATATATTGATTATAAAACTTCTAAAATTTTCATAAATTCATTTTAGTTACTTTTGACTTTAAAAAATGTTTCCGCTCATAACGTCAAAATAATTATCCAAATATTTTAACACTTTGAACGCAAAAATTTATTTTAGTCAAAGGTTACTGAAATTATTTTATCAATTTTTTAGGAACATTATTAACGAAATTTTATCCAAAAAGGCATTTGTAAGCTCTTTTCGATTCGATTCGAACGCTTCTCATGAGAGGGCTTCTCCTGAAACAAAGACAGTGTGTCAGTGTCCTACATAAAAGAGTAAAATACAAGTTCTCACTCAGCTAAGCGTGAAATAAAATATGACTATGAAACCGAAAATACTTAAGTCGTTACCTAAGTTTCGCCCTGCGCTTAGTGAGTGAGAAATTAAGTGCGCACTGTGAAATCGGGCATAACAGATTTTAATATTTTTTTCCAGTTAGCATAATTTTAATTTCAAAAAAACTAAACGTATTTACAACGCCAAGGGCATAAAGGGATTAAGTTGAAACCATGTATCATTTCAACTTTTAAAATATGTATATTAAAGTTTGAAAGTAATAATAAGCTGTATTTTCTAGACAAATAATCCATACATTTGTTTTAAAAGGTTTGGAAGCTATTAACTTTTAGACAAGGGTATACCTACGCGGAAAATGCAAAAATTGCTTTTCAGTAGGAAAGGAATAAAAAAATTGATAAAATATACTTTGTTACTTTGTATCGAAAAGTTTTTATTATTTTTTTATGTCGTTTTATGCATACGTAAAATTTTAAGCAATTAGCACTATCTAAGAGCCGATTTTTCAATCGAGTGATAACTTTATTCTTCCGATAAAAATGAACTTGGCCTTGAGGAAAAATTATTGTTCACTCTATTTGTCAAAATTAACTGATGATTAACAATCATATTTGACGGTTTAAGAAGCGAATTAATTTATCTGTCTGATAACTATTTGAAAGCCAATTTGATTACGGGACAATTTTATTCGACGAATTTTGAAAAAGTAATTTAATTTTATTTTAATACATATCTTATTATTATATTTTATTATATATTATATTTAATTTTAAGTTTCAAATGGCTACTGCCCCGTTGCCCCTGTCAACCGTTGCGTTCACCCATGCTTTTAGATAAAAGCAATTGAACAATGGAATACTCTCTAGCATCATATACAAAAAAAAAAAACATTAACGAAATTCCAGCTAAAGACAATCCATTTCCCGTGAAATAGGTACCCCGCACACATACACGATTAAATTAAAATCGCTTTTAAATGTTCAACATAAGCTTTCTCCCCTTACCACCGTATGTACGTCCGTCTCATTTTAAATTCTAACATATCCTAAATATGGATTGAGCTATTTTCTATAATGTCTAAAAGATATACCTCTTTTCTATATAATATCTAAAACTTAAAAATAAATGCGCACTAAAACTCGTATTTCTATATGCAAAAAATATATTTCTATGGTTTTAAAATTTAATATATCCGAAAGTCAAACGATTTTTAAGATCCAGCTGACCAATTTATTGCAGTATGTGGTGCTAGCGCAAGTAGCTAATATCTAAAACTTAAAAATAAATGCGCACTAAAACTCGTATTTCTATATGCAAAAAATATATTTCTATGGTTTTAAAATTTAATATATCCGAAAGTCAAACGATTTTTAAGATCCAGCTGACCAATTTATTGCAGTATGTGGTGCTAGCGCAAGTAGCTAGTGCCAACTATTTGAACGCTATGCTCTGTGAAAGAATACTTTGCAGCTACAGCCATAATGAAGGGGTTACAGGTCATCGGTTCTCCTATTTCACTATTCAGTGGTAAATCGTGCCCAAGATTGGCGCACTTAAAAACGTGAAAAGCTCTAGTACACCCCGATGCGAGCCAAATCCGCCTAGCAACTAAACTAGATTTTCACGCTGCCGCCCACCACTTTATGTCTGCAGAAATCTATAACTGCCAGCGGATTTTGTGCGAGCGCTTCAAATCTTTTTGGCTTAATCTTTTTATATTAATTGTAGCGAAAATTGGATGCTGTTAACCATTACAGGAATAATGTGTCAGCACTATCTCTGCTGTGGTTTATATGCGGCAAGAGATCGTGCGTCTTTTCATTTTTTTCTTTTTTTGCACTGAATCCAATCGACTCGTACTTTCGGTGTTCGGCACTCGGTGGCGGCGGCGGCGATGCTCTGCATATATCGAGGAACGATAATATTAGGTTGTTTGTTGTAAGTGCTTAAATAACCAGATCCCCTTTGAGCGCTGATGCTATAAAAATTTCAAGACGGATTCATATAATAAAACTGGTTTTCTGTTCTAAGGTATTCCAGCGAGTCAACCTGCAATCCAATAGCATCTTCAAGTACCAAAGTCAGAGATAAAGGCGACTTTGGATACGACTTTTTCGATTTTTTATTTTTTTATTTTTTTGTTTCTCCTTCCATCGCTTGCCCCACTACAACCAATGCAAGAACTTGTTCTTAATTCGATTTATATGCGGTGACTTTGATAAAGTATAAAATTGGGAGTTTTTTTCGGGTGCATGACACCCGTACACTGGTTTATGTCTGACTGGAGTACATTGTCCTATTAAATAAGCACAGACACTCTGCAGCAGTTAGGAATTTCCATATTGATTTGGTTGGACTCAGAAAGTTTTTTTCCATACTGAGAATAAATTAAAATTATACTCGACGCAAAAATAACGACACCATTAAGCCTGATTCTATATTTTTCGTTCAGGGATAAGTCCAGCCATTTATTCGAAAACAAGCTCAATTCTTTTGAATGAATTCGCTTTAAACTTTAAGTTCTATTGTTGAATTCAATGATTTTACGAAACTTTTATTATTTTACAAAAAGTAGGTAAGTAGTCCTTGTACTATGTACATTTATTCATCTATAAAACACTTCTTAGCCCAGTCAAATTAGACATTAAAATTGCAAAGCGTGATGTAGTTCTAATTTTTTGATATATTGTTAAGACCAGTTAGAGTAATGTAAACCCAAATTTGCAGCTTCGAAAAACCTGTGCTTCCTGCGTAATACGTGAAAATCTGCTGCTTTTTTATCAGTTGCCTTATAACTCATAAACTGTGCATTTGTTGATGTTAGATGTCACTACCATTTTTAAATTACATTGAATTTGCAACAATTTAAGCCCAACCACAGTCCTTTGCCTTCAATGGTTTTCGAGATATGGCCAATTTTGTTCTTCCAAAAAATCACTGTAACTGCAAGAAAATCTCAATGCTGCGTAGAGGTTTACAAGATGTTTTGGCCTAACTTTCCTGTACAGGTAGGTACCAAAACTCGTCTTGAGTGAGGAGAGGAATGAGCTATAGATCTGACGGTAAAAATTATTGCATGAGCTATTGAAACAGTTTTCTTCTTCCAACCATCGAGATATTGGTATTTGTGTTTCAGTACGATGGTTTTACGTAACAGTTTTAGAGACTCAAGAATAGCAGATTCAGCTTCTCGCAAAATCATCATCAGATGGATTTACTGCAATTCATTTCCCATAACTTTTCTCATAGGTTGAACTGTTACACCGATATGAGAGAAAAATTAAAATATTGAATTTTGGAAGAACAAAATTGGCCATATCTCGAAAACCATTGAAGGCACAGAACTGTGGTTGGACTTAAATTGTTGCAAATTTAATGTACTTTAAAAACGGTAATAAGATCTAATATCAACAAATGCACAGTTTATGAGTTATAAGGCAACTGATAAAAAAGCTGCAGATTTTCACGTATTACGCAGGAAGCACAGGTTTTTCGATGCTGCAAATTTGGGTTTACACTACTCTAACTGGTCCCAACAATATATCAAAAAATTAGAACTACATCACGCTTTGCAATTTTAGCCTGTTTTTATGTACGATTTGACTATGCTATCTCTATTAAACCCAATTCTACTTTTCCAAAAAAATTAAATAAACGAACGTGAATTTAATTACACATTTTTTCCAAAATTAATTAACACTTTCTGAATTTCACAGATCCATGACAAAATCTTGCTAGGTATTAAATGACGACTTAAGCAACATTTAGGCTTTAGGCAATAAAACAAACTTTAGGCTCCTATAATATAACTGCCTCATATAATATTTATAGACAAACCTTGAGTTCAGCAATCTATATATATTCTTGGCATTTTAATCAATATAATCGATGAAAACATAAATAAATAGAAAAAAAAGTATTATATTTTTATTAATTACTTTTATTGTTATAAACTTTTACAAAAAGGTGACCGGAAACGCTACGAAAAAGTAAAAGATAAGATAGTACACCTTGATTTTTAAATTAAATTATTATAATTTTTTGGAGATTCTGAGCTCTCTTACAACGATATCTTAAAAGGTAGTTTTAATCAAAACGACTTTTTAAGACAATAACAACAACAAAAATTTAATTTTTTTTTTTTTTTTAGCTTTGAGATGTAATTTCGTAGTAGTGAAGAGTCCTCCTACAGTTTGTCTCATTCCCTCTTACGAAATCCATCCAAGCCTTGACTCGCTTATCAAGCACAGCAATTGGCTAAACTGTTATACTACGTATACATAGCTATGCTCACAGCGTAAACATGAATTCAAGCAGAGCTTAATTCATTGTGCCGCCACAAACTGCTATAAAAACGAAGCCGACAACGACTTGGATTCAAGCAGGCCTATAAATATCATCAACGAGTTAAATTATTTTGCAAAAAATTATATCCTGAATTTTAACAGGAATAAAAGTAAATTTTTGAAGAAACAGCTCACAAATTTTAATTTAGAAGCGCTTAATTTTCGTGGTCTGATCCAGCTATACGGAATATCAAATGAAGACAGAAACCTCAGAGAAGCACTTGCAAGTACATTTTATTTTATGATCTTGCAATTTCTCTAACAGAAATTAAAAGGATTTAAGCAACTATCCACTTTCAAAAAGCTTCAAAGAAAAAACAATGAAGAAAAACTTTTTTAAAGTGAAACTTCTATAAATTTCTATAACCGCGTATGCAGCACTTTAGAGTGGGAGGTAAGAACCGATATAACGAAAATATGTCGATCGAGCATCACCTTTCAAGCGGCAAGCGCCGCAGAATTTCCCTCAACAAAGTTGACCAAAAAATATAATAACTTCTTTTGCTAATTATTAAAAGATTACGAAGAAACTTATTCTCTATGAAGTTTCACTTCAGTCGAGAGTCCCGAGACCTACGCGTTTTTTTTTTTTTTTAAGGAAGTCTATCGAAAAATCCGTACCCTCTATAGCGATATTGTGGAACGATTCTTCTGAATTACCAAATTACCTACTAGGAAATATGTATATAGAAATACTGAAGGAATTTGTTGTATATATGTACGTTGAAACGCTTATATGTGATATGCCTCTTCGCGGAACAATCATCCAACTGGACAATGCGAAAGTCGATACAACTCGGTTACACACAAACATAGTTGGACCTACATATAAAATACTAAAGTTAAACATTACGGAAAACTAACTGTAACATTATGTAAAACTGTAAACCAAAACATAGTGCGGAAAAACGAAAAAGGGTATTTGTACGCTTCCCATTCATTTATTAATTCGCTTAATATAAGCTACAGATAGTACATACAATTTAAACTTAAAGTTAAGTTGAACTTAAAAGCAAGATTGGTCTATTGATCTTGTTACACAACGAAAAAGCAAATGGAAGGGATTGGCAAAAAGGATTTCAATCTTTGTATTTGCTAAAGATGGATCAAGTTGGTGCGGATTATACTTCCTTTATCCTTGATTTGATTGGCAATAGGTACCCGCATTTCTTGATCAGTTTGAATCAAATTTGAGGGTTTCAAGAAGTGTATCTGTTTCTTGCCACGAAAAAGACTAATTTTTTGGCTTTGATATATGTATATGTATGTACATATATACCATATACAAACATATATGTAAAAAGTGGAGGTTAAACTTATTTTTTTATTTGCTGTGTAGTTTGTTTTTCCGATTATATGGGTTTTTTCCTCAAGTGCCCCAGGGTAGCCAAATTTAAAAATTCGGCCAGTGTAAAATTCAAAAATTCGAAATGACGCTTCTTAACGTGAACCTTTATTAAAGTACTAAACAAAAATTAATACAAATTTGGGTACTGCTAGATTTGTTACTTAATATTAATGAATTGGTATTCTATCTTTAAATAATAATGTAATAAAGGAATAAAATACCTAACATATAAAAACTAGTACCGACTTTCACATTTCAGAAGCCCTAAAGTGACCTTAAAATATGAAATAATAAAATACGTATATAAATAAAATTTATATAAAGGCCGCTTTTAGTCTTGCAAAAAAGGTAACAATTTAAGTGGTCTTTCACGGATGTCAAAAACTAACAGTTCAAAAGTTATAATCTTTTTCAGTTTTCTCACTTATACCTACTCTACTTTACACTAAAAATGATATTTATGCATTAAAATACGTACAATATGATTGCGTTTTTGCCTATATTTTAAATATCTTATAAACAGCCTTCTTTCCACTACTATAACAGCGTCTTGAAAAAAAAAACTATAAAGGAGAATGGGCAAAATACTATGGAAGGTGATCCTGTAACCAATACACATGAGATTTGTATTTTATGATTGGTCATATCCTGCAATTTATGAAATGAGTAATATTAATTATAAAATCAACCGTGTAAAGCCGCTAAAAGAAGTTGAAAATTGAGCATTACCGCGACCTTGACGACACTGGTGCGCAAGATGATGACACTGCTGTCATTTATGATGACGCTGTTACTTTTTAGTCACATCAGTGCTTTTAGGGTATAACGATTTTATCTGGATTTTAATTACTTGTTAATAATATAAGGATTAAATAGATAAAATCAAAGTAGTAAGGTGAAGTAACATAATATTTTCAAGTTTTTACTGTAAATTTAAAATGACCTCATCTAAACATTGGGCTGGAGGATTAAATCCTTCGTGCTTGGCTAAACTTAAATACCACACGATGGACATAATGTGCGCACAACTACTAAGCATACGACTCCCCGTTAAGCATGTGCAATAATAATGCAAAATGGCGTTTCTGCCCGATTCTTCTCGACTAATTAATATATAGCCATAATACTGGCGTGCATGTCGAGATTGTATTTTTGTTTTATCAATGACACATTTGTTTGCAATATATTAAAATCTGCAAGATCTTCTAAATGTGTTTCTTCATTCACTTCTATATGTAGACGCCGTCGTGGATATGTTCGCCGCAGTAAGATTTTGCAAGTTTGATGTTGTAGGTGCCTAGCGCAAACATAATTATATCCTCTTCACTTAGATGTGGGAAATCAATTTCACTGGCCTCCATTCGAGTAAATGCAACCCTTTGCCGGTTTAATCTTTTTTACTCAACATACTGTTGCAAAATGTTTGGCATGAGCATCCCTTTATAATATTTATTATTGCAGGAGCGCGATTGTGTATAAGAACAAAACAGTACCGGGTAATTCATTTACCAATGATATTTTGAAAAAAAAAAACACTTCTTTTTGTGACTGTACTGACATACATACACCTGGTTACGTATATTTTAGTATGAAATGAATTCACAATTATTTTTTTCTTTGTTTAAAAACGAAA
This sequence comes from Machimus rusticus, assembly GCA_951509405.1. Lineage (NCBI taxonomy): Eukaryota > Metazoa > Arthropoda > Insecta > Diptera > Asilidae > Machimus > Machimus rusticus. Next base: position 10,056,900 of record OX608050.1, read on the forward strand.
CAATACCAGATAATTCATTCACTAGTGATATTTCGAAAAAAAAAAACCTTTTTTTGTGACTGTACATACACCCGGCTACGTATATATTTTTTATTTATTTTTTTTTTTATATGTTCCAGTTATGTCTTATCATAAAACGATAATCTCATGTGTGTGTATTGGTGATGAGGACCAAAATGGCCATTTTCCTTTACTGCAAAACGATTTTTACATTATGGGCCCCATTTCGAGTCTGGTAATTTCTGCGACGAAAAGAGCTTACGAATGTCCTTGGAGGAAAAAAATCTTTAATAAAGTATAACCTTTGTCTTTATTAACTTTTTAGTTAATATAGGTTAAGATAAGTAAATTAGAAAAATCCAATCCAATTAACGTTCAATCGACTTAGCACAAGCGACCCTTTATCACAGAAATTACGATATTCGCAATGGGGTCCTATAACAGATTTAAATCCGATCGAATTTGTCTATAGATGTTTCATAATAATATTTGTGCAACATTATGAAATATCATTTTTTTTAAATGTTTCAAGCGTTCAAAGAGGAAGACATTTTAATAATTGATTATCAGTATACATTTTTGTATTACATCCGTGCATTTTGATTTATTTCTCTCACTGTTCTGTTGCACATGTAAATAAACAAAAGCTTCATTTGATTAGCTTCTACAAATTTGAATAATTTTGAATTTTATCATGTAGAAATCATAGAATATATTCTAATTAAGTACATGTAGAAAATACTTTTTCAATATCAACACCAAATTCGTTGCGTAGACAACAAACAAATCGTGGCCAGAACGAGTTACTCTGTAATTGTTAATTTGGTGCGCATTTTATATTCACACGTCCAGAAAAAAATCTTGTTCGCTTCATTTGCCCCGCAGTGCAGTGCGAATTTTAAATATCAGCGGCAAAGATAGAAGCGTGTGTACTCATCGCATCGAACGAAACTTTGCTTTAGCGGACGAATAGGAACGCTAAAATGTTAATATGCATGACGTCATGGACTGGGAGGTCATCGGTTTTTCTTGGTCATTTTAATTTCGAGTTTAAAATCCGCGTTCCAGAACACAGCAGCCTATATATTCTTACATGCCGCAACGTGCGGATATGGCCGTGATATAAATGCCTGAATCAGTGGACATAAAGCGATGAGGTTTTGTTTCTCTGCACCTCGCTTTATAGTGCGTTTTAGCAGCGACGACGTTGCAATTTACATAAATACAGTCGTCGTGCACACTACATGAATGGTATTAGTAAACAAAATTTAAATAATTTGCTGAATGAGAAAGAAAGATCCTCTGGAGTAATTCTTGTGACCTAATATCTACGGAAAATGTTACCTTATGCAGATGAGGGCCAACACGTTCGTGTTGGTCTTCTGCATTTTTTATAACCTCAGTGATTACGCCTGCCATCGAAAATCCAGCTTGACTTCCTCTCGAGGGAGAAAATTCACATTTTGAGATTTTTTAGAAAGTTATCATGAAACGAAAGACTTAAGCGCCAAACCTGATTTAAGTGTTCTGACAGTGGTCGCCTCATCCACGTCGTGTTTTTTTGTGAAGGTATCAAGAAAAACTCTTAAACCAGTTTATTTAAATCACGGATATTATTTACATAAGTTAAAATTCACAAACACTTCTCGCCGACCGGCATGGTTAGCCGGATGATACACACGCTCCTTTTGTGGGGACGACGCGACGCCGGGATCTAGTTAAATATTATATGGAATTCAATCCGGCCATCATGGCACTGCTGTCCAACCAGCAGGAAAATTTGCAGAGACTTCGACAATATTATAGGTCACACTTCATTAGGTTTCTCCTTCGTGGTGTAAATCTTGCTGCTTACATTTTTTTTATAAAATTCAAGAAAGCATTCCACTTTCCGAGTAACATAACTGTTCTCGAATTTTGGCCGACCGTGTGAGAAACACTTGTACGCAGCGGAAATATTAAGAAGCCCACAAATTCGGCTGCTCTCGGCGGCGCGATTACGACTCCATTGCGCGGGTGAATTTTTAAGTCTTACTGATCTTTTAGTGGTCAGTTAATGGTAGCTTGATTATGCTTTTCTTAGAGTTCTTAATATTTCCACATGTTTTTCCCCATACAAGTCTGACGCGGCTTATACGCACATTTTTTTTCTGCATTTTTCAAATTAATTTGAACCTGCAATTGCAAAATGCCAAATTTATATTCCTTTTTTCCAACTTTGAAATATGTATATGTATATCAGCTTTATTATTATTCGACTTAAGTTTAATAATTGCTACGTATACCATTTTCTTATATAGGTACTTGTGATATGATGTGGATGGTAATGATAATCACCTCTTATAAACTTCCAGAAAATCCTAAAGTTAAAGTCTCAATTCAACACCAGGGTAGTTGTTTTTTCTACTTTAATTTCACAAACAATTGATCCACCATAAAAATCTATAATAATATATTATACATAAGTATGCCATTAATTTGGTCCAGTGTATCACATCAACTATTTCGAATATTATCTAGATAGATCGGCTGAACACAACGATCTAATTGCACAAAATTAAATATTACAAAGAGGGCAAAAATGAATGCCGTACTTTACGATCGACTTTTAGCTTGGTTTTCCCCCATATATGTATGTGTTTGTGACTCAACACATTTGACAGAGCCTCTAGTAAAACGGTTACTTAAATTTAACAAAAAGCCATTATGTTGTTTTGTTTGCGACTAAGTAAATACAAATGTTACGGTTTGTTTGTCATTTGATTGCATTTACGGTGTCACTGAAACTGAATGTTTTTTTTAAGAAATACAAATTGTCATAAAAAGAATAGAGAGTCTACTCTACTATTGCCTCATAAAAAATAGTATTACTATAAAAGTACAAGAACTCCAAAATGTAACATCATGTTATAGATTCGTATGAAAGTAATGAATGAAAACAGATTCGCCTGTTCGAAGCTGCTAAAACTTATATTGTACCATCTTGATCGAAATCACGACCTTCTAACTCCGTTTTGACACACTTTTAGGACGTTTCAATTGAAAACAACTACGAAATTAGATGCACGGGTCCATATACAACCGAGGCGTTGTATATACATATCTGTCATAGTCATTCAATACCACCTAGATATAAGCGAAAATTCGTAGTATACCATTAACGAACCTAGTATTGAAACTCAATAATGTTTACTAATATCCCCCTACACACAAACCTAGTATACTACATACATACGAGTACATTTGTAAATTGTTTAAATGTATCAGTGCCATAGTTTTGCAATAGAAAGTGCAATAATTATTTTGGTGACATTCACTTCACAGTTGTGGTTTGCATAAGTTATTGTGAGAAATGAATTGCGCGAAGTTAAGTACATACCTACTTATTATAAAAAAAAGAAATCCTATCGGAGATGGAAAGATTTATTAATGTATGGAATGCGAAAATAGGCGATTTGCGCCATTTGCTTTTAACTGCCAATTAAATCAATATGCCTTCTTTCTGCACCTTCAATGAATGACAAGTTAGATAAATAAAAATTAAAAATAACTCCAGCCATCATTTGACCCGTTGAGAATCATAGTGGCGTAAGTAACATTTTAATAGTTAATATTGTATTTAACAGGGTGATGGCTGAATGATATGATTTTAGTCTTAAATCAGTGTTTAAAAATTGTTGACTTATGCCACTATGATTCTCAACGGCTCATTTGACAAGTTCACTTTCCAAAACAAACGTCGGGGTGGTAACTTTATTTCATATAATGTCACGACGTCATGCATGCCAAGCTGTCACCACGTATACGTAAACTCTCTTAATAGTATCAATACCATTGTATTAATACGAGATATATGTATGTCCATAACATAAATGTAAAAACTGAAAATGAGGTAACGACGATTAAGAAAGCTTTAATTTTAAATAAGGGTAGCCAATAAATCCAGAGAAATTATGGTTATATGCAAACAATAAAACTTAAAACAGTTTTGACTTACTTGTAAGCCTATCGTAGTAAGATAACAAGAAAATTATCCACTCGTGAAAAGCACCTGAAGTCTGAAGACAAATTACAAAATCATACGCTACGCACGGAGGATCAAACTATTAGACAAGCAAGAGAGCAATAGAATGTACATATGTGTTCAAAATTTCATTTAAATCTGCTAAAAGAGTATTTCAGAAATTTACGATAGAGCAAACAGATCACCTCTTATAGTTTTATTATTAATATTAAGAATATAACAAAACTACTACAAATGGCTATAGCTGGTACTACTGATTTTAGGTTTGTGCCGCTCTATGGTGGTATGATTATAGCGCCCCTTTCCCATACACATTATATAAGTTTTTAAGTTTAACCCATTTGAATGAGCACAAATTGTAAGTAGTAGTAAGTAGTACCTACGTATGTACATAATGGGTTTGGTTCTAGCGATTTGTATTGAAAATTAATGTTTTCGAATTGTCTAACTCTTATCTAATTTCTTATATGCAAAAATTACAAAATTGCTTTTAAAAACTGGAACAAAAATATACATAGGGTGTGTTTCTTTATTCATCCCATGGGAGGAAGAGAACGAATGGAATTTTCACTGAATATACAGTACAGAATGAATAAAGAAACGACGTGGAATATGATTTTGACATTTATTTGTTCTAACAGTCACTGACAGTCTGAATACCTGCATAACCTTAAGGAAGAACACTCATGATAGCTACATACATATCTTGGTGCCGAAAATCCTTAAAATTACTGAGAGGCTGGATTTGGTCACGATTGGATGGGTTCCATCCCATAGGAGCGTTCGTGATGGGGTGGGACGGCTAAGAGGGCTAGGGTCCTGTTTCGGCTAAAATATAATATATAAACCAAAAGAGATTGAAAAAGAAATCTATTTGCTCATAACATTTATTTACAAGTATTTTGTTCCATCTTAGCTCCTGTAGTTCAGTTTTGTACTTTTGAATACTCTCCTGTGGAATATTCATTTTTTTCCTTCTCCTGAGACGGATCAAAAAGAATACGTTCGAAATATTCCGCAGTAATAAAAAACGCGGAACGGAATGTTCGGAATACTTTACACGAATAAAGAAACGCTTATTGAGTATTATGAATATTCCGAATGAATAAAGAAACACACCAATAATATAGGTATTGTATAATTATGGTCGACAAAATATTATACACATATCTACACTACATACCATGTGTTAAAATATTATGAAAGTTTAACTTTCTATTCTTGGGCTTCGGAGTTATGAGTTCAGGAGCAATAGAATACTTGTACTAAAGTTGTTCATTATACATACTTCTCAATTCGAGTTAACGCTATCTTTATCGGATATTAATGAAAATATGCACTTAATTCTTTATTTGTGGGCATTCTTGTAATCTATGTAGATAATACATATTCACATTGAACACCTTTTCTAGTCAAATTGAACTAGGGATTATCTAGTGAATTATTTATTTTTCATTAATTTTACTTGAAAAACCCGGAAACTATTCCGTTATACGCAGGTCCCAAGTTCGAACCCAGCCACGGATTAACTATTTTTATATATTATATATAATAACTTTAATTTATTATTTTTCAATAAAATTTTTTTCTAAAGATTGATATGGTGCAATATCAATAAGTTATATTTTCCTTATCGGCTGAAAAATATCAATATTACAGTGGAAACATTGGAAATTTTCTTTCGATGTATAATATGTATAATGATTTGGTTATTTAAACCAAATTGAAGTTTCTCTAGACAATTCCCAACTATGGGATTGCTCTGCAAGAACTCAATATTTAGTTCGCCATATCCAACTCTACGATTTGGTATCTATTACCAAACCTATTTAACAATAACCAAATCGTTTTCTCAGTGTATATTGCATGTACATATTGTTGAAGCTTTTAAAACGTTTTTCTCAGTCTATTTCTATTCAATTATTTTGTTGTTCTTTAAAATACGCCCGAATGCATGTGAATTTATCAAAAACGCAAAATAAATTTTAATAATAAATGTTTATTGCGTGAAATTAAACATACATTTTCGCACAACCAGAATTAAATTTTGAAAACACTACTAATAAATTAATAATTTTGCATATTTTTCAAAATATATTCACCTGCAAGAAAAAGACTAGCATACTTAAATAAAAGGATTTAAATCTATTGTATTCGAGTTGAACAATAAAGGGTCTAAAATTAATTTTGTGATTCCCCTGAACAAAACATTCTTAATTTTAGAATGCCACAATTTGAATCAAATAAGGAAAAATTAATAAAATCTTTTTGTCCAAGCGATTTTATTTTTTTACTAACTATGGGTTTAAAATGATTGAAATATTCGAGGCTTTTGAAATGACTAGGTTTTTAAAAGGCTGAATAATTTGTAATGTCTATGAAGCAAATTTTCTGAATCGAGGAAATCTGAATTATATTAGGTATAGTTATGTGTAAAGTTTGAGGAAAAAAGCCACCGGAAAATCAACCATTAATTTTGTAAAAAAATTTCGCGAGTAATTTTAGTATTCTACTCAGTAGTGTTAATTGCTATTAATGTGTACCAACTGTGAAAGATAGACTGTGCTATTCTGCTGACTATTTTTCCTTTTTGTTCATATATGTATGTTTGCAGAAGATTCCAACATATTATACATATGAAAAAGAGATTTAAATTTCTTTTCTTTCATAGGTTGCATTTAAGGGTAGTAGAATTCAGCTTTTCTTTACATATTTATTTAGTATTTTCACTATTCAGAAGTGTTCTCCAGTTGTGATTTACGTCTTTTGAACTAACCCTTTTATTCTAGCATTGTTCCCCCTCAACTAATTAACAAACCAACTTTCTCAGAAAAGAAGGATTAAAAAATATGCAAAAAAGGTAAAGACGTAATGTTATATTTTTCTTCTGCATTAGCGGAAAATAAAAAAAATGTGTCACTCTTCTTTGAACAATTTTATTTTTAAGGTTTTTTTAGACATTGACACTCAGTTCAAAGCTAAGATATCGACTTGGACGATGATTTTATTTACGCAGTTCTTTTGCATAATTTTCCTTAGAAAAAATTCCAGCGTAAAATATCCTGAATAATCGATTCGAAAATTTGTCACCCGGATTTCTATATATTTTTAGTCCACTCGATTTTTAGCTGGAAAAACCAGGAGCCCAACTTTAGTTGCGTTTTACTATGTTTTTATAATTAAAGAAAGTTTTTACTGTGCCTATATAATGTACAAATTTCTTAAACCCTCAAGAGAAGCACTGGGTATGGGATACCCCGGGGTGAATTAAAAGTGTTTATCCCTTTTAAATGGTTAATTTGAGGGGATGACTTTGAGTGGGGGAAAAAAGTGTACTATCCCCACTACAGATCCCCCACCATAGCCATCATGAGATGTGAATACTAACAAAAATATAAGCGACCATAACCAATCTATGGGTATACGCCACCCAGCTGTTGTTGTGTCAGTGTTTTGTCAATTTATCTGATTAACCTTTTTGCAAAAATAGTGTGTTTTTTATTTTGTAATTGTTATTATGTAATAAGTATCTGAAAGTACATTTAAGTCTTCTTTTAAATGCCGTTGGAAGAAAGTTTTTATCTATTAATTTCGCCTAGATATGATGGTTTGAATAAAACACCTCATTTTAACCTTTTTTTTAAATTGTTGCTGCTTTTTTCGAAAGTATTAAGAATACTATTATTTTTTAGAACATTTTATAGATATATTCTTTTGGCATACTGTCTGAGGTTCAAATTAAAAAAACATTTTATTAAATTGAATAATTTAATCAAAAGATATTAATTATCAAAGACATATACGGGTATGGCATACCCATGTGCTCCTGAATCGGGAAGCGGCTATAGTGGTTTTCTTGAGGGTTAAATATATTAAATGATTTTTTTTCCTTGCTAGACCTAGCTCCTTAAAATGGAAAACTCTTAATTAAAATGAAACCACCTTTTGATCAAACATTTTCCAATTTCCAAGTGAAATTAGATAGATACCCTAAAAGTCAATACTTTTGCAGCAAAATATCACATCCGTTAAGCAATACAGTAATCTTTTTAACGCATATTATTACAATCATATTAATAAAAAAAATTCAAATAATTCAAATATCACACAGAAGCAAAGAGAGTTTCCGGTTGAGTTTAATACTTTCAGTTTCCAATAAGTCATCAATGAGTAGCTCATGGATCCGGAAAATACTCCATTCAATCATCAAAATGCGGTCTATTCTAATTATTCACCTTGTTGACGGGAAGCATAACTTTTCGCATTAAAACTCGAACAAAGCGAAGAGATGCTGAACATCCCTGGAGCAGGTCGTGTATTTTATGGATAATGACCCTTGATCGATTGGAGCCCAAAAAGAAAGTACATCGAACCGTACGCCTGTATTAGAAGAAACAAACCAGTATTTACAACATGATTAATTTCAGTTGAACCCTCTTGAACCGGGGTTTGGGCCGCGAGCAATGCAACAATGTTGCGCGTTTCTTTCTCAAGCGAGTGGTGCCAAATTGTGAACCTGCTGTAGGTTATACGTCCGGCCAGCGCGCTCAGATTTTCTGGTGGTTTTTAATAAATATGAAGCGATATTGACAACTAGGTGGGTTCACCACTAATTGGGTATTTTTTCTCTTCAAATAAAGCCACTGTCCTGGTCCAGCGCTTCCTTCTGCCGGAGAGGCTGAGAAGACGCTCATTTCGGTTGGATCAAACCGTATAAAAGATGTTTAGTCACAAAAGTCAACGTGTGCTCGAAAATTGGGGAAAAAAAAGTCGGTAACAAAAAGGTTAAAAAGCAGAAAGGCGAATACCAGCGGGTATCAAGAACCTCAACGGCGAGAAGCTACGGAGATTTTCTTACATCATTACTTCTAACATGCACGAAACCTCTCAGACCGGTTGTGAGTGTGTGTCGCCACGAAGCATTCAAAAGTGTCGACGGACGAGACTGTGTGCACGAAGCAATTTTTAAGAAAACTGGTTTTTGCTCTCAACTCCCGCATTTCTTGAACCTTCATTTCATTATAGTTACCTGGTGCCGCAGGTATAGATTGGAATGGAGTCTGATCCAAGTTTAAATCCGAAACGAAAATTAGTCTAGTGGTGTTTGGCGTCGGAGAAAATACCAAATTAAGTTAGTGCTCTTCCACCCCCTTTCTTGCATTTTCACCTGCCTTAAGTTCATTATGCTTCAATCCGGTGCAATTAATCAAAATCAATAAATTCCATTTGGATTTAGTCAACTAGAGTTTGCGTTCGCCCATTTTAGATGCAATTTTTTTACTGGTTTTTTTTTCGAAATTCAAAAGTGTGTGCTTACTCTAATCGGTCGGGCGGCGTCGATGCGGCGAATCGAGTGAGATTAAAGTTCGAAGGACTTATCCAATTTTCTATACTGCAGTTATCAAAACTAATAACCAACACATTCAGTAAACCTTATTGCATGGCTCCCCAGATGGATCCCAAATTCGACCACAAATGAGCAAGTTTATATCTTCGCCAGGTAAGTTAGTCATCTTAAATCAATTTTACTTTATTTTATTTTATTCATGTTTATTACTACAAATAAACATCATACCTGTGAACAAAAATTTCACAATTTTTTACATTGATTTTATTGATTGAAATTAAGTTCTGAAAATCACACATCAGCAATGAGTGCGTGTCCGATACTTTTGTCTTATTAGCACCTCGTGGTTATTTCTAGCCGGTGCTAGATTTTTGCAAGTTCATGCTTACGTTTTACAGTAGGTATGACTTTTCTTTAAATTATGGAAAAATGTTTACTAACTCATTAAAGTTTCACAAGACATTCGAGAAAAGATTATTTTGCTCTAGTGAACTGAAACCAAAATTTCCAGTTGCATCAATTTTTTCAATTTACTTCCAAACCATCATATTAGGCAAACATTTTCCAGCCCAGGAAATGCACCTAGCATGCAATATGCAATTATAATATTTTTCTCATTGACCAAGCACTATACATATTAAAATTTATAGGAGAGTTTTTAAAACCCTTATAAAGAAATCTAAAGAAAAGTCTTAATCTTGTTTTTATTTTTAGTAATTCTTTACAGTGAATAATTTTACATTAAACGAGGGAATTTTTAATATCCCAGGAACTTCTTCTTTCCAAAACTAAATATGTATTCTTTTTTTTAAATATATTTTTCTTATTTTTTTCCGGAAACTAAATGGAGACTGGCTGCGTTCATACACGCTTGTGTGAATTTTTCAAACTTAATGATTAGTGCCGAATTCGGTTTTAATATAATAAAAAAACTTTTGAGTAGGATTCAAAACATGATTTTGAGACAAAATATTATTATTAGGTACATTAAATATGATAATTTTTATTTTTCACAATTTACTTGAAATCTCGCTTATAAAATGCTTCAATAACTATACCGACAGTAGGAAATCTGTTAACAGAATTTGTAAGGTATAATGGTTTTTATGTTAATAGTGTATCCAATTGGCAATTTAAATTCTAGGAAAACATTAAAAATTAAAATATTCAAAATGGCGTTAGATATTTCGCAATTGATAAAATGGCATCATATCGTATTTATGTGGTATTTATGGTAATTAAATAGAAGGAAAAATAGATCGATAACAATTACAAAGTATTTTTTATTTTTTGAAGTAATACTTAATTATTAAAAATAATAAAAATAAACTTACCTATCTTTTTTTATTTTCCCACCCTTTAAGGGAAGGAAATTAATGAAATGAGTTTTATTTCATTTCAAAAATCATTAAATAAAAATTAACCCGCACTCATTGTGGAATGTGGAGTGATCGAAAAATAAAAATTGCTTGATAATCTCTATCGAATGATCAGAAAATAAAAATAAACTGATAATCGTTATCGAGCTATCGTAAAATAAAAGGTTCCTCGTAATTGTTATTATTATTTATAATTGTTATTCAGTCAATTTTTTTAAATTTCAGAAATATTCTTTTTTTATCCCTGATTTATACAAACAAAACTTCAGTATTTGTATAGCATGCAGAAAAAAGAGTTTATGTATGATTTAAAATGAATACAATTCAAACATTGTTAACAAGATAGAAAAAACTGAAAATTTTTGAAAATGTAAATAGGCTCTTTTGAAGAGATATCCCTTACATATCGTACAATTACATATTTATTTATTTATATTAGGGCTAACCCACTTACGATTTTATCGGGCACTTATGCATTAGTACATCTGTATACCTATGTATATAAAAATGAATGTACGTTTTTATGAAGCTTATTGACATCGAAATTACTGATCCAATCGAACTCAAATAATTTATAGACTATGTTTGTATTGATATCACAGAGATTTTAAGCATTGTTTCAAAATTTTTTTATCGGTAGAGCTGAAAAGAATTTGTGTGTGACATTCAAATTTTTAAAAATACTTTTCATAACACATGCATTTTACGATGCTGTGAGTTGCTATGGTATTCTTTGTAAAAACAAAAATTAATGAACTATAAGACGTATATATTGTTAAATAAGTTTTCTGTATTGTTATATTCTTCATTTGTATACTATTATATTTTTGTCTTAGACTATTAAGGTGTAAACAGTTATTTAAGATATGCTTAAAGATACTTCTTCGGAGCAATTACATGTAGAGCGGTATGATTTTTCTTATAGGTATTTGTAGGTAATTAGTCTATGTTGGAATTTTCAATGCGGTTTTTTGACACTTTTACACTTTTTTCCCTTCTACGGAGCGCCTTAAAATTTTTCAATATCATGTTTTAAACTGGAGTCTATTCAATTTATTTTATAACAAGTTTTAGCCGCTTGCTAAGAAATCAAAATAATATCTAAAATAGTTTCAAGGAATTGTAGGTACACAATGTTTTTACCAAATTTAATATTTTATGTATGCATATATTTATTTATTTATTTATTTATTTATTTATTTCCACTAACAACAAAATTTATTTTGAACAATGATATTTTCAAAGTTTTTTTTTTTTTTACATAACTTACACATTCTTCAGTATTTTTCAGCTCTAATTTTCCAGACACTATATCAATGTCAAAGTACAATTTATTATTTAAAGTTCAACTCTTTTTATACTCTTATAACATGCAAAAAATGTGTTAAATTTTGAAGAAATGTGTAGCATTTTAGAGCTTAATTAATTTCAATTGTCTCTCTATTTGCATCACACCACTAATCTTTAGATAAAATATTTCATCAGAAATATCTTAACATAAAACAGAACGTTTACTTGCGCATTGTTTTTCTGTGCAAATCGCAAAACTTTAAATTTTCTAAATTTAAAAAAGTTCCTTCTTTTCGAGAGCATACATACTTAATTTACATGTCTTGTCCGAAAAAAGTTCCAAAATATTCTTCCTAAAGTAAAGATTATACCTCAGGATGACTTTTTATATTTTTTCTATATTGCATGTTAGCAAGACGACCGATAATGATTCAATTATTTCTTCGAAAACAATTTTATTTCCTTCATAACTCAAAAATAATTTAAAACATGGTGGTCACTTCAATAAAAAAATTTGATTATTTTCTATAAAAATGGTAATAACCTTGACATTATCAACATTTTAATGTTTATCACTAACCTATGTAAATTCAAATTTATATGTAATAATATCAATTATCTTCTTGCTTTTCGCAACTTCCTTAAAACAAGTTAACAACCTTTTTCAAATTGTTCTACTTAGTTTTATGTATGTTATCCAGGCTAAAAAATCTGTCTTTATAATGACCTTGAACTTCTATACAAAATGAATATAAATTGCCATTTTCTTCAATAGAACACATCAAATCCTTTTTTGAAAAAAAAATTGAATTGATTTTCCCACTGGAAAGTAAAAACCCCGAAAATTTCCTGAATGTGATGGCCTTATCTACTAAACCCGTCAGCTGACTTGAGATGAGAGAGAGAATTTTTCCAGTTTGAAGTGTGTAGACTCTTTTGCGTTAAAGAAACAAACAGTACATAAATTAAGAAAACAGATTTTTTAATGAAATAATGGAAGAGAACTGAAAAAGAATGAATATTATTTGGAGATCTTTTTCTTCGGTTATCCGCATTCTTTTCATTGTTTCGGTTGGTCAAGTGACTGGAACGGGCATAATCAGCCTCATTTACTTAAAAATTCTCAAGAGTCCCATTCAACACTATAGAGTATACAAGTCTCAAAGCGTTGACCATTACTACGCAGTCAACCATATTTCAGTTGGTCTTGTTTTGGGTTTTCACTGGGTAAAAAATTTACACACTGTGCTTGTGTCTGCAATTCCTGCCGAAGCCCTAAACAGCGTGAATTTTAATTAATTTAAATTCAATTTAAATAGCAACTTCATTTATACCTTATACGCAACTGAACGCTGACCACTGCTGCGCCACACCCCCGCCACCGCCGCCGGCCTGCCACAAACAATTTTATATCACCAGAAAAATAAGGGAAATGCACACTCAGTACATCACACCTACTGTTGTTTATTTTACATGTTATTTATTTTTTTAGATTTTCATAAGAGGCTTGTATGATACCTAATTAGACTCAATTAGCTTTTATTAGCACTTGATTAGCAACCTTAAATAGATTTACACTAAAGCAATTAGGATTCAAGCTAATTTTTTAACAATATGTAAAATTGCATCCTTTCAGTTCTTGACTGAACTGTGCCGTTGCAAATGCAATAGATTTCTGTTGTGCCTTTCATATTTGTTTGGAATTGATTTTTTATATAAAATTTGAAAGTTCTTATATAAGTTTCGATGTCCACGCATCTCTACCCGAATGATTTAAGGTTTTAATTTTAAACAACCATCAGAATGTTACAACGTTAACTGTTCTTTTAAGAATGAAATTGTTCTTTTGGAATGACTTTGAAATGTACATATATTAACTTCGCGATATCATATCGAAGAATCTATTAGAAATACCTTAGCAGCTTAATGCGGTTATATATGCGTTTAATATATGTACTTAGAAACATGAGTTTCCTTCATCAAACCCATACAACTAAAAAATGTAATTTTTAATGATTTTTGAGCATTTGAGGTCGACATTTTATACATCTCCCTTAATAAATTAACGTACAAGTCTATTACCTCTTTTTTATAGTAAACTCCAAAACACACGAATACATATAAGAACATATTATGATTTTATCAGATTTTGCACAAAATGGAACGTTTCAATTTTAGATCGAAATAAATCGATTTTTTCAACAATCGTCATGACATAAATTGATAGTTTACTTACATACTTATTTTTCTCTGGCGACTAGCCGTAAGGCCCGTTTGAATTGAATTTTCAAATTTGATTCTTTTGAATTGTAGATACTCGTTACCAGATAAAGTTTTAACTTCCTAAAATCGTAATTTAGAATTCCAGTATTGAGGAATAGCAAAAGTTTTCGATTCCAATAGAAAAATTTGCCTAATCATTAATTAGAAATAATGAAGCTCTTATAGTAAATGAACTTATGCCATTACTTAATTTCATTACAAGAAATTGTACTCGTAATTTCATTTGTCTCCAAGCTTATAAGGTGTATTTAGAAATAAATAATGTAATGTGCATAGCAATTATAAAAATTTTGCTGGCACGTGAATGACTCTTATTTAGTACATTTTTTTGCAAAGTATTATATATGTTATTAGTTCACACATTCTAACATTGTGGATAACTTAAAGGGGCGCACGCCGCGCCGTCAAAGCTCACTGTAGTCTGAATCATGAATTTAACAGGACATAAAAGCCAAACATTTAAATGTGAAAAAGAACATAAATATTACCTTATTTGAATATTATCCTATCTAAAGGTCATACCAACTTTAAAAACTAAATATGGAATCTGTGCAAGAGCAAGGAGATTTAATTTAATTTTATTTATTTTTTTTTTTTTTTTGCACTCTACCTTCCACACTAGCCAAATTTCCATTCAGCGAATAAGTCCTTTTTTATTAACATTATTTAAAATCGTTATCTATTCTTCCAATTTTTGGTAAGCTGGTAGATTTTTAAAGAAACGTTTTAATTTGTCCATGACAATTGTCAACCACGTTTCTCACACTTTAAACATGGAAGATAATTTTGTATTTGTGCTTAACTTTACTTGTATAAGCATAACATTCCATATTTTTGAAAATATCATTCATTTGTGACGTCTTCGAAAGCACTTAAACTACATACGTCTGAAAAAGATTGTTATATAAAAGTTGAGTTTTAAATCTTATGAGATGATAGTCTTATAGAAAATGATGAACAACATAAAATTGTATGAAGCTTTCAAGAGCGCTAAGAACTGAATGAGTGAAAATCATTAGAAAGAAGGAAGATATGGACTACATGTGCATACATTATACATATATGTTATGAAATTTTGAATTTTGTTTCATGTCAATGAACTACATACGTATTGGCCTGCGTGTTTCAATAATCTTTCATTTCGAAAATATTTCGTCACTTTTTGTGGTTACCTATACTTGGTAAAAGAATCGAATGTAATGAATAGTAAATAATGCTCGTCGCTCTATTTATTTATTTAAGCAAATATAAAAATAGGGAATACTATTAAAATTGCCCAATCGATACCATTATTAGTTTAGAAAATGAAGACTAAAATTTTTATACATTAAATATTAAAATTTCAACTCATTCAGAACTAGTAAAACTATTTTCATCCATCTTGTCTTAAAACTTATAGAAACATCAACACTAATTTTTTAAACTAGTTATTCTATGAAATAAGTAAACGCAAACATTTCTTAGTAGATTTGTGGCTTGAATAAACCAATTTCAATTGAAAATGAAAATAATTATTATGTTCTTAATGCATACATACTTACTTACATACATACATAGGTGAGTAACCCGGACAGTTAATTTCTCGGAGATTAAAGCTCCTAAAAAACCAAAGAGATTTTGTTACGCAAGAAAACAAATTCTTGGTATACAAAATCTTTACTAATAAGAAAGTATCAAAGAACTGAATTCATTATACAAAGGGAATGTTCTTATTTTTTATATACAATACAATATGTTTGTCACAATGTAATTCCTAACACATTTCCTGCCAGAACTTTTAAGAAGGCTTTCATGAAAGATTTACACGTAAAAATGCATTTAGTGAAAGATAGTTTCCATTTGTGTACCGTTTTCGTTTCCATTATATATCTTTGAGAGACCTAAATACGATTACGATTTTTTTTAAAGACAGATTCATATATAATATTTTGCAACCAATACTTCAGAATTTTCAATAATGTTTTGTGTAGCTGTAAGCAACTGAGATATCAATCCACCGAAAGTCCTAAACAATTTTGGGTCTGGTGTTCACTGTAACTCAAGTCTGGATTACCAGCAATCAAAATACTTATGGGATATATTAGGAATGGCGGGTTTTTTAAATAAAATTCATTTTTTTGGTAAAGAACTGCTCATTTTTGGGCTATTAAAAAAATACTCATGAAAATGCAAAATGCTTCGTGATCAATGGAAGCTTTATGTTTCAGATAACTGATTAATATTTCGAAGCAATCGATCATGCCGTTGGGAGATACGAACCGCGTTTGTTTGAAAACGTTGATTCAAGAAAAGCATGTTTAAAGTTTTAAGTTTACTTTACAACAACTCGAGGCGGCTTCGTCTAAAACCGTATGTCTGCATAAATAATGGTCAGATCTTTATCAAACCTTCATAGAATATTTTTAAAATAATGTACTTTCAGAAAATAACATAACTCAAAATTGATGATTTGAAGATTTTCAAAGATATATATATATCTATATATCCTATAAATATGACTGCCAGAATACAGCGTCGAATTTTTTAAATAAATCTTATATTCATTATGAAATAATCGTATAATCTTAGTGGAAAAATTTTTGTAATGATTAAGTAACTTAAATGAAGAACTATTACTTTTGTTGAAGCCGGAAATTGAAAATTCGGAGCAGAAAAGAATTTCCGAAAGAGAATTAGTGCAGTTCTGACAGTGTGAAAATCTTTAAGGTGAAAAATTAAGTCTAAGGTTTTTTATTTATTAAATTAAACTACATATTTTATTGAAAGTTGTCAGGCTCAAAAAGTATCTCCGTCTCCCCTAGAAAGCTATGGAAAAACGCAGTTTCTTTTTGCATATCTACATATGTATCTATATTAATTTGCATATACTTAAAAGTGCGTTTCTATTAATTCAGTTGCAAATTGTACAGACGTATTTATGTATACATACATACATACATATGTATGTAATTATAGAGGATTTCAAGGTTTATTTTACCATTCGTACTCTTCAAACCAATCTTACAATTCTCTTCACCATTCCTTAATCCCTTTGAGTTAAAATAATACCAATGAGTTACCTACATACCTTAGGACACATTGTACCTTATACATAATTTGATAAACAGTTCGAATAGATCACAAAACTAGAAGAGACCCAAATTCGAAAATTTGCTCGGATAGAACATAAAATTTCCATTAAGCGCAGTCGAAACAAATCTGAAAAGCAAATTACCGTGACCAATTCAATGTCGTGAAAAGTCCCGTCTCAATCTTCTAAAGTGTGTTATTCGCATGTATTTTGTATGAGCTTCCCCGGCTATGCATTTTTTAGTCTTTGTTTATGATAAAAAGCCGGTCAATGAAACACAGTTGAGTCCTCTTGGAAATATTTATTCGATTTATTTTTGGATCATTCGCTGGAATTATTCTTCCATGCATTTTGATAGCAATGATTTTTTTGAATTTAATTGAAAGTAAACATTTCATCGGTGAACTCCTCTTAAAATCACTAATAATTTTTTATTACGAATTAACTTATTAGGATGAGTTTTAATGAGAAACGAGTAGTGACGGTTCTCATCGAACTCGGATCTCCGGATCTTTTCTGATCTAAATCAGTCAACGAACAGGCCTCTTATGTTATTATATATATGTTTTCGAAAACTACTTTTATAAAATAAACAGTAGCAAATCAAAACAGTACAAATGATTGATTAAACAATGAATCAAATATCCAAATGCCAAACATTAATATTTGCATTTGCGTTGTAGGAACGTACATACATATGTATATATGTAAGCATAATAGACTGTGTGTACCAGATAATTGGCAATCCCGTCGTAATATGTCGCTTCAACTCATATGGACTAATTTTAAATAAAATGACTCGATCCATTTTGGAATACTAGGTATATATGCAAACTAGTTGTGATTAATTATTACAAGTGAGAACAAATTCTATTATGACAGATATTGAAGTCATTGTAGGAGATATTAACGTCAAAACCATGGACGAGCAATTCGAATTTGGAAACAATCAAATAATAAAATATGACCAAATTGTTATATATTTACGTAGGAAGAAATTTTTTAACACATTTTTAAAACAAAAATTTTAACCAGAAAGACCTCTTAATCGAGTAATAGTAAAATAACGGTTAATATAAAAATATGTAAAAACATTTGAAACTCTTATTCTTTGTTTTCTTTTTTTTTTTCGAAATAAGAAATATCATCCATCGCACGATCATAAATTTTGTCCTTTTTGAGTTTCTTCGTTTCGAAGACACCACCTTGACTCATCCTCATTTTCACTTTCTGAATTTACTCAGGTATCTGAAATTATAAAGAAAAAAAATGAAGAACGCACAAATGTGCCTTTTTAGGATTCCGTACCAAAATGGTAAACAAAATTTATCTGTCTATCTGCCTGTTTGTCTATAGTAGGGGAGACCGGGTACAAAAGTAACATTTTTTACTTTTGCCTTGATTTCTGGTTAGGTGTTATTATTTTGATGAAATTAATATAGCCATATAAAAATTCCGTTCATGTTCTTTACATTAGTCTTATCTTGATTTACCTGATTATTGTGTATTTTGTATGAATCACAGAGACTTTAAAAAAATTCGTCCGTTGTTACTTTCGACCACGTTGGCAGGTCGAAAGTAACAGGTCAAAATGTTTGTAATAATTATGATATTACATATTAAATCAACAAATTATTTATTAGAAATCTTTTTTATTAATAACACAAATAAGCACTTTCATTTTAAATGCTAAAAAAATATATATTTTACGAAAAAAAAATCAATATTATTAACTCTTCCTTAGAAACTGTGTTTAGTAATTAATGACATAAATTATTGTATGATAATAATTTTTTCTAATCACACTATTCAGTATCAGTCTTCTATTCAGACTCGCAATCAGTAAATCAATCCGAAGACAAAAGTAACATGTTACTTGTCTACCCATAGGGCTATGTTACTTTTGTACCCTACCACATTTTTGTTAAAACATGGACGATAACCTGAAAACGGAACGTGCTAGACAAAAATGAATTAAAACACTGTGCAATAAATCTAATCTAGAATTTATATGCAAATTTTCAGATTAATATCATCCTTTTAATACTACGTAAACATAAAATAAGTGAACGTCAAAAAACTTATTTTTGACTTGTCAAATCACTTATTGTCCTCTCAGAAAACCTAGCAGCGCGTGGCGCGCGCGGCTACTGAATGCAAGAGAGGGGGGCGCCACCGGCCATCACCTGATGGCAGCGAAGCGGTATTTTGACTATTGGATAGACCTACAGAGCCTTTGTTACTTTCGACCCGCCGTTACTTTTGTACCCGGTCTCCCCTACTATAGTTTCAAATAATACTTGACCACCTTTATTATTACATTAAAATATATTTTTTTTTTCATTACAAAAGGGGGTTGAAATTTTATAGGGGATTTACTAAGTTAAATGAACTATCATCTGAAAAGGTTTCATTTGCACATTCCTTATTTTTCATTTCCTTTTATGCCGCGTTATCTAATTAAAGTTGATAAAAAATAAATTATGTCTCTAATTAGCGCAGTTTTTTCAAAATCAGCAAAAAACCTTTACATAAGTTTCCTTCCAAAACCCTGGTACCTACACGAGATCGATTCGCATTTAGCCAGTTTTTTTAAGCCTGTGTGCGAAATGTGGCTAAATCAAACTGATCAAACTGATGACTAAGTGGCTAAATTTCCATTTCAAAACATAATTCCAATTTTAACAATTTAGGTTGCTCGAAAATTTCCTAAAACTACATATATTATCGACACATAAATGAAAAATTAACCACTTAGTCAGTATAATTCATTTCGCATTTCGTACATCTTTTCCTCGATTTATTGTTTCCTGGCATTGGAACGTTTATATTTCTACGTTTTAAGTATAAAATAATAATGCAAAATTGGATCAAGAATAAATAAAACAAGTTATTCCCATGCGAGCATGCCAGTCCCATGTTCATGAATACACGGGAATGACTTTCTTGTTTTTTCTTAATATTTTAGAAACTTAATGTCGATACATTTTATTACCTAAACGGAATGTTGGGTAATTGTATTAATACTGTTATTAGATGGAATATAAGATATTAATTATCATTATTTTTTAACTATAAATTCTCATGGTAATGGCATAAAAACGTGCGTAAACTATGTATTCAAATTTAAATTAACACGAAAACTGCACTCCAAGAATGCCAGAAACCAACTAACACAATCTAATTGCAATATACGCATTTAATGCGCGGCATAACTGATTGAGATTTTCTTCGACTTTATAAAGTTTTTAAATAAAATAAATAATTTCATGACTTTTTTGTTCATAGGTATGTAGAACATTGGGCAGTCACGGTAATGACAAAAATAGTGTTTAAAGTTTAATTTTTTCATTAAACATGCAAATTTAAACCAATTTTTAAATGTTACTAAAAAGTGAGGAAGACTATGGAACTGGCTGTTTATTATAAACACTTATAAAATATCCAATTTCAACCACGTGGACATCACATCCGCGTGCTAGCATACATTCATACTATAAACATATACATACATAATTTATTTTAACGTTCAGCTCACATTTGGTAACGCACCGCACCTATTATGCTATCAGGTAGGTAGGTAAGAAATTTAAGCTGATTGGTATCTATTATTTTATAAACGTTTATTTTATTACATATCATTACTTCATTTAATTTTAATTTTAATTCATGATAAGGAAACACAGCAATTATTCGCATTAAAATCAAGGCGGTAAGAATTGTAAATCAATTAGGGTATATACTAATTAAAATTAATTGCGCCCAACTTCGGTTAATTCATAATTTAAAATTGTCCATAGTACGCAAAGAACGTCTAAGTTTCACCAAAATACAATTAAACAAAAACTTTAGGCATGGCAATAACATTCTTAAAAAATATCGCCAGTAAGTTTAAGATGATTCAGTAAAAGCAGCAGAGATATGATAGTACTTAATATCTCCTCTCCAAATGAATCCGCGAACCACTTGCTGAGATTTGCGTCATTTCTATTCGAATATCAACAGTGTAAGGCTCCTTAACCGGTTAGGCGAGCCACGTTTCGAAGAAAGCTGAGTAATCCATTAGACAAGTGCCGGAAGTTAAAGATTCAAACCGTGCTGCAACGCCTACACGCCACGAATAGATTGAATAGATGGATCTTGCAGCCATTGTAAAGGAGCATTGCGTAGGCTCGTCTTACTATTGTCGGACGAGACGAATGCGCATAGTGAAGAGCATTTCTTTTCATTTCTTTAATTTTAAAAGATGAGTATATTTCCAACGAATTGGTGCTATAGTTGTCTTTGGTTATCTAGCTGTATGAGTGTAAATAACGTCATAAAGCTAGCTTACCGAAGTTAATGTTAGCGCTGTGTCACCTCTTGCTTTTCATTTATTTACTCATTAGCTTCATAAGTGACAACATTGATTTCATTCATAGACAGCAACATAATAGAAGGTAAGTGCAGTTATACACCTACAGACGATTTCAGTTATTCAACTACCGCAAAAGCAATTTTTCTCTACTGAATGATTTATATGGCACTAATTTGCGTAATTATCTCACTGCAATTTTAAACGATAAATTTAAAAATAATTTTTTTTAAAAGATGTCGTGTAACTGTTCACTTAACTAACTTTACAGGGCATAAAGTAAAGACATTTATAATAGTGGAACTAAAGCACCTTGTAACATTTTAAGGTAGCAATAAGTCTATTACGTTATAACAACTTCAGATATGCGGACATTGAGATATATACGTAATAACAATATATTCATCAAGCTTTTACGTTATAGTCGCTTCAATTAAACAAACAAATATGTACAGTTCATAGGCACAAAAAAAGTACCAGACAAATCTTACCAAATTAAAACCTCACAACCACTCGTTCATAACATCATTACCTACTAATAAGATTCTTATAGTAATATCTATTACATCATTTACGACCTCTTTCGATAAGTCTTCATTACAATCCAACTTGAAATTTTTCAATTCACATCGAAAAGTGCTATAAACACCCCATTGGTTCTAAAACCGGTTTCAATTCTAGCTGTCGCTTCTCGAAATATAAAATTTCTCCTTTTCTTCAATTTTTTAAATAAAAATGTTGGAAGAAATTCACACATTTGATAAAACCATTCCATAATTAAAATCCAAATCCATTTTATCAAAGCAAATTAATTCACAACACGAAACGTAAAATCATTTCACTGAAGTGACAGCACATAATTTTCAATCTGGATCGACATTCAGGTCGTAGAAACGTTCGAAATATGTAGACTTCATTCATCCAATTTGAATCCGGATGCAAAAGGTCATAAACGAAGTAATTGTATTGATATGACCAATAGAATCAAAAGCGCTGAAAAAAGAAAAGGATAACCATATTTGAACATGCGTAGAAAGGAATAAGGACAAAAGGAACAAAAAGAAGTTTTAAGATGACACTACTAAGAAAAAGAAAAGAAATGCACGCAGGCTATAGTTTTATATTTTTATATACTTCGGATAGCTCTTTTTTAAAACAATTAAAAGAAAATTGATGTAATATTAGTAACATCGCAGCTTTGTTCCAGCAAACGTTTCAATATGAAAATACTGTACATATTTCATTTTACCTTAGTCGCGGATACTTTACGTTAACTTTTGGCTTGAGTGTGAAGGAAAACATTAGTAGAGGTTAGTTATAGTAGACTAACAGTTACAATGTTAGTGGTAATAGTGTCCTTATTTACAGTGCAAAATATTGTAAATATAGAAATCTAGGTAGGAGTAGCAGTAGTCTATTTTTTTATTGTATTAAAAAATTGATATTATAAAAAATAACTAACTGATAGAGAGAAGTAGACAACATTATTGGCTATTAAAATAATAATAAATAATTTTAAATAATTGATTAAAAACTATTTACTATTTAAATATAAACACTAGAAGCTATAATACAAAAGAATTTAAAAAATATTAAAATAAAAGAAGAAATAGCAACAATATAAGAAGGAAGAGGCTGTTGTAACAGAATACGTATAACGCCCCTACCGCATTATTATTTCTTAAAAATTTTTATTAAACAATTAAATGTAAAAATGAATCACACTTCTTGTGATTTGTTAGGAACTCAAGTAAAAGCATTAATTAAAAAGTATATGTCTACTAATTGGAAACTGGGCCAAATAAAACTGTCCCAAGCATATTTTTGTTAAATAATTAAGAAAATATACGGTTTGGGGTCGCTGCGATGCGTAGAAAAAAAGATAAAAATAGCCATATAAGGCAACATCGTGATTTACGAATCACCATGTAAGTGCCAAACGGTGCGTGATTGGAAATGGATTGGACTTTAGGAGGTTTTTATTAACATTGAAACAGATGTCTTTCATATAAATAAAGATTGAGGTGGTTTGTCCAAGGAACATCAAGAAACGGACGATTTTAAGAAAATTAATTACAAAAAAACGAATTACACTATTATTATACCTATTTAGTTATTAAAACAAAGAAAACATTTTTTTTAATTATCAGAAAAAAGTGTTATTTATTTTGGTTTTAGTTCTATTCTACAATTTTTCTATGATGTTTATTACAGTTTAATTTACTTAAACAAAAAGTCCAGTCAATTGACCAAAGTTTACATAAATCAATTGGGAAAAACGTCTGTTTTGAAAAAACGGTCAAGAGTATGCTTAGCATAAATTCCATAGCTGTTAATACAAACACTAAATTCTATTCGACTAAGTTGGATTAAAATCAATCAAGCCCATAAAATAAGGTAGGTAATACCTGAAAAGCAAGTTGTACATATTGTATATAATCCAGTTTCACAAGATTATACGTGTAAGCATTCTAGATTTCAGATTTTTCCGGCAAAAAACATCATAAAGATTCCCTTTTAAATGATACACCACTCCATGGGGTAAGTTAACATTTGTTTTTCATCCCCACTTTTCATGTAGAAGTAACCTTAAATTTTAGTTTTTCCCAAAATCTAAATGCATATTTTTGCAGCAAATATATGTAATTATCTATACGCATACCAAATTTCGTCGCTATAGTCCTGCCTCTGAAAGTAAATATTATTTATTATATTGTATTACACAGGTTGTCCCGAAAATCAACATCCAAATGAAAACGGGTGACAGACCGGGGTTACGAGTCTTATTTTATTTGAAAATTAGTAAAGTTAATATATTTTTGAGCTTAACAAATAGAGAAGTAAATATCATTTGATTTGTGATTTTTTGACGTGATAACGTCTTATAAATTGATCGACCCGAGAGTCATTTACGAAAACTGAAGTAACGTAACGTAACGACAAGCCGGTAACGTGAGCAGGATTATGAGGAAAAATTATTAGAACAACGTTTCATTTCAATATGAAAATTCATTATAAATTCTAAGGAGTGGGAACTAGAAGAATTTCCTCTTACATCAACGAAACAATTAGCCTATCCAATAAATTAGAAATTTAATAAGAAACCTATTTGAAACTAAAAAGACTTCTTATTCCTTTCAATAGGATGTTCTTGTTAATTAAACGAAAATTGTAAGATCCCCTCTTAAGAAATGCATGTTTAAACTTGTTCAGTTAAATGCGCAAAATGTGCTGTAAAGTGAGGTGGAGCGCAGTCGTAATGAGTGGCTTATTTAAATTTCTCAATATTTTATTGTTTGGATTTCATTAAAAAGTGCTTAGACTTGTTAAGTGCGAAGTGGCGGAATATATTGAAAATAACCCATAACCATTGTTATTAATAAACTTACACAACAAATAAGACGTTGTCACGTAAACATCGATCGTAAACCGACTTTACAGACAACCAACTTTTTAGACGAAAATTATATTATTATATGCATACATAATATACTTATGTATATGTATACATACCAACTGAATTGAACACATTTTTAGGGTTCCATACCTCGAAAGGAAAACACGGAACCCTTATAGGATCACTTTGTTGTCCGTCCGTCCGTCCGTCTGTCTGTCAAGACCCTTTTTCTCAGGAACACATGGAGGTATCAAGCTGGAATTTATATCAAATACTCAGGTCTGCTGTCCCTGTGAAAAAATCAAACTTTTAAGCCAACGCAATCAAAAGATACAGCCGTTTATGCCGCAAATTTCCGCAAATTTTCGACACTCGCAAGGGAATCAAAACCTACAGGGTACTTCCCGTGAACTCAGAATCTTGAAATTTGGTACGAAGCAACGTCTTCTAGCACATATAAAGGAAAAATTGCGAAAACCGTAAATTTTTAGTTACATCATATAATACAAATCTATATATATATAAATGAATGTCTGTTTGTAATGCGACACTAAAACTTCAAAACTGTTCGGCCGATTGAGCTGAAACTTTCACAGAATGTGTATCTTGACTAAATCTCGGTAAACCACATAGTGCGAATACGATTCGATAGGTGGCGCGCGATTGGTATGGGGTTCATTCGTGTAGGTATCGTTCAACCGATCGTCATGAAAATTTGTATACATAGGTATTTGAACACGATGAATATTTTTAAGCTATCCGTTTTGCTATAACTCGCCACTAGATGGCGTTGCAGAACATCAACTTCTGTACCGTTCAACCCATCGTCATGAAAATTTGTAACGTAGGTATTTGAACACGGTGAATATTTTCTAGCTCTCCGTTTTGCTATAACTCGCCACTAGATGGCGCTGCAGAACAACAACCTTTGTATCGTTCAACCCATCGTCATGAAAATTTGTATACATATTTTCACGTTATCCATTTTGCTACAACCTGTGCATTTGGATGTTTGACATTCAATTACGCCAAACAAGTCATGAGTTTTAAATGAAATCTGGCACGCAGATAGAGAATATCCTGAAAATGAATATTCTGGACTTTTAAATTTAAAAGATTATGCAATTTCCATTCAAATTGATACTTAGGGGTTTTCGGGGTCGCTGACTTCAACACTCTCAGAATTTACAAATTCAAGTGACGGACTGTCAAATGTAAAAGTTCATGGCTATTTCCACCATACTTGGTTCTTGGGTGTTTTTGGGGTCGCTGATTTCAACCCGACTGTCAGAATTTTTCGAATTTAAGATGGCGAGCTGTCAAATTTAAAAGTTTATGCGATTTCTACCAAACTCGGTAAACCACATAGTGCGAATGCGTTCCAATAGTGGTATCGGGTTCATTCGCGTATCGTTCAACTGATTGTCACGAAAATTGGTATATGTAAGTAAGTATTTGAGGACGATGAATATTTTTGCTTTTCACATGGACAATAATATGTTGCGTGCTCCAGAGTAGGAGAACCATGTGATTTATTCATTTACGCACCGGATGGAAGAACGAGAAACATTGGATATCTGCGAGTATTAGAATATAAACTTCACATCTATATATGTATATTCTTTTCTTTTTATAATAAAAACGCAAAGAAATTTATAATAAACACTGATTAAATTTCTGCTGTGGGGCAGCAAAGCGCACCGGGACACAACTAGTATTTTTAATAATTTTAAACTTACTACCCCTTTCCTCATGAACGCGTAGAGGTATTAAATTGAAATTCATATCAAATACTCAGGTCTATAATACATAATACCTTTTAGCTGTAACAAAATCAAACTTCTATGTCAACGCAATCAAAAGAAACAGCAATTTAAGCCGCATATTTTCAAACTCACAACTACTCGCAAGGGAATCAAAACCTAAAAGGGTGTTTCTTAGTGGGTATACCAAAATGAATGGAATAAAAAATCTGATATGACAATCGTGTAGGAACTATAGGGTTTATTCATGGTATGCACAACACTATTTTATTTTTATCTTTTGATATACTCAACTCAGTGACATCCAACTCAGGCTAAATACATATACTATCCTAATATGCTTTTCAAAAATGTCAACAATGTTGAGTTGACCTACCATCTACCACTGCAGAAGCACTCTCTTCCGAAAGTGGAAAAAGTATTTTTTCTAAAATTCTGCTTTCCCCGAATTTTCTTCAAAATTCATGCACTTATTTATTATTTTTATCGAATTGCTTATTACCTTTCCAACAAGGTACAACATATCTTCGTAAAATAGTCGTAGAAAATCTTTTCCTTAAAAAGTCCCGACTGGTATCTTATTGTTTTATTGCTCTGTAATTGGAAAATTCGGAAAACGAACAATATTTCCAAAAAGGGAATCGGAAATATTTGCTAGAATACATAGGTAGAGAATTTTAATCATTGTTCCAGAAAAGTCATAAAAAGGTTAATAAAATGTATTTTATTGCCGTAACTAATTAGTTTGTCTTAGCCAGCCATACTTGTATCCTGACGCTCTATTACCTACTAATAAATACCTAGTAAAAATTTTGTCAAAAAAGGGAGAACATCGGTCATAGACATAGTTGAAAATATAATCGTTAACGATGAGTATTCTTAAGTTGAAATAGTTAAGGAATCACCGAACTCACTTTTGAGGAATACGTCGATATAATTGAAATTTACGGTGCAGTGGACGGAAACGAAGAAGAAGCTATCCGGGAATACCAAACGAGATTCCCTAATCGACGTATACCCCAAAAATGGGAATTTTAGTGGACTTAGAGGTTAAGAGAAACTGGAAGTATCGTGATCTGGAAATCAAAAATTCTGCCGATGTCGAACAGCAAATAATTGAAGACATGAATGGAAGAAGGTGATAAGTCGCATTTTCAGATTTTCCCTGTTCTTATGTATGGATGAAGGTGTAATGTGCATACAAACAATTTTAAACCTTAAACAATTAAGTTTTTGTCTATTTTAGAATTTGAATTTGATTAACAGTACTACAGTAAGTACTACAGTAACAATAATATTGATTATGTATTATTGTCTTACCTATATGTGTCATTATAAGGTTATTTAATACCTAAATTTATTTTATTTTGAACAAAAATAAGTAGGTATTTGTGGAAAGCAATATCAGAATCAAACATTTTAAGTGATTTTTTCTCATATTGTGACGACGAATTACGAATAATAACGCCATCTCTTAGTTACGAAAAGAATCACTTCATCAAAACGAATCAAAGTTATATATCAGAAAGAGATAGAAGTACGACGCCAAGCTATATTTGTTTTCCTCTTAGTGAGTTACGTTCGTTAATATCATTTTTATTGATTTATTATGGCTCTCTACGGTGATTGGCGCTTCAATCCATTTAATTTACATTTTATTTTAAATTTAGGTATTAAATAACCTTTAATGACACAAATAGGTAAGACAATAATACATAATCAATATTATTGAAATTAACCAGCGTTTTGATGTGTTTTTACATCACCAACCGGCTTTAACAAGCGACAGGTATCACGCTCTGAGCGACATGTACGTACTCTAATTGATTTATCTCCTAAACTACTTTAGATCCCATTTTACAATTTTAATGGTAAAATTTATAAATGTTAAGCTTTCTCTTGCAGTAAACAGGATTTTAAAAAAATGGACAAGTTAAAAAAAAAATGGAATAAAAAGTTCACTCCCCGTTTTCTATAAGAAAAAATATTTTTTTTATTGCTCCATAATATAGAAACCACATATTTTTTCTCGATAAATCACTACCTACATAAAATATCGTTTCATTTACTTAGTAATCCCAGCTGCCCTATCCAAAAATATGTTCTTCATTTTTGGTGCAATCGTTCGTAGTCCATAACTTCAGAAAACCGAGTCTCATACAAGAAAAAAAATGTATTTATGTATTTATGTATTTATGTATATGTATTTTATATTTGTATTTTGTAATTTGTATTTTTATATCCTCAAGGACTATGATTAACCTGAATATGAGCAAAATTTAAGATGTCACTTTTTTTTCCTATGTCCGCTTCACGTGGAATGCCCCTTTGTCGCAAGTGCTTGCTTTGCTTGGCAAATTTAAGTGAACTTTTTGGAGAATACACTGCCAGACGAACATCTCTCCAGATAATTTAAGGGCAAAGTTTTACCATGAAACACAATGAAACATCAGCGCATGCTGGTCACATTTGGTGGTAATATTAAATGAAAAATTTTTTAAGCGCTGGATTGGACGTGGTGGTTCCGAGGCCTTCTAGATCTCCAGACCTAATTTCATTTGGCTCACGGAAAATCCCAAATCCCAATTGCAAAATAGTTCCCAACAAATTTACAAACGTTGCCATAAAATCCACAACATATAATATATTGAAAAAGCAACAGATCTCCTTAAAAACTACAGGAAATATTACCAAAATAATGCACTATCCTAAAAACCATCAGAAAATGCAGGGAAAATTGCCAGAAATTTTTTGCGTGCTTTTTCTTATGGGGAGCGATGAGGGATGAAACTTATTTAAGTCCTGTTTAGACTAAAGAGAAATTAATCAGCAGAATTAGAACTGCAGCGACGAAAATACGGGAGAAACTGGCTTCAATACACCACAGGGAAGTTATAAGGAAGTTATTATTGGCATGTATCCAAAGTGACGGAGGTTATTTTTAACAGTTTTGAGCATTACTTAAAATCGGTTTTTAACTAAACAAAAAGCATTTTGGTTACATTTATTTTAATTTATTTAAAATGCGATTTCACTAAATATTGTAAATTGATAGATAGGTGAAAAGACGAGCAATTCAAGAAATAAAAATAAAATATAAATATAAAAAATAAGTGTATTAATTACGTAAATTTCGGAGAAAATTCTGGTATAAGGAGAATTTGAGGAAAAACTAATTTTTTTCCCACTTTCAGAAGTGAGTGTACCTCAACATTGTTGACAGTAAAAGCACATGAGGATAATAGATTTTTGACGTGAGGTAGATGTCTATAAAAATATAATAGTGATGTCAGATGTGCATACTATGGAAAATTTGAAACGGTTGACCGTCTCCCCCCTGCCATCCAAGTATTTGTTTGCCTATGTCAGATCTTCGATCCCACTCATTTTGGCATATCCACTAAATTTATCTCTCTCTTTATGCCCTGCATAAAGAGAGAGATAAATTTACTATAATATTACTCTACTTAAGTTGCATTAATTAACGCTACTTTTTTGTGTAAGAAATAATTTTTTTTAAATGTTTTTTCCTTTAAGGAAATTTGAAAACAATAACTGGCTTTATCGTGAGTTTTGCGAAGAATTAAGTCCTCATCGTGGTTATGTTAAGCTAGCTTAAGTGAGCTGGGATAAGTTAAGTTTGGAAGGTTGAATATCTCACTAGATGACTTCCCTTGCATTTGAAACTGTCTATTGTGTATTTAAATTTAAATAAAATAAAAACTGAAATATATAGTTTTCATTCAAATAGTTATAACTAGGTGTATATACATATAAGCCGGCCACACACGGGGTGGTTTTTGGCGTACAAACTTGTGACAATCTTTATGACAAACTTTGTTTGTACGCCATTTTGCCCACAAACGGTGATGGTTTTCATTCCTAAAGCGATATAACAAATTTAAAGAGCGAAATCCTGACTCCACAATCTAATATCGGAGCAATTCATTTTGACAGATGAAAAAAAAATAAAACCATGGAAAAATTAAAGGCGAGAAATATTTAGGACGGTTTTGGGACGGTTTTAAGTTTGTACGCCAAGTTGCCCACACACGATCAATCTTTTGTTTGTACGCGTGCTTGTACGCCAAAAACCGTCCCGTGTGTGGCCGGCTATATGTAAATCTTTAGTCACAGTTTCCTTTGTACATGTCTTATGGCAGTACGGAAAAAATTTTGATGAAAAATTAATGTGAGATCAAAGGTAACAGATGAGTACATATTCCCATAAGTTTCGTCCCAAATTGTATAAATACAACTTTAAGATGTTCCCAGCTTTGCATTCTAAAATATTTTTGAAATTCTTCAAGAAGATGGCTGCGCAATAATGTCACTTTTCAAAATTTTAAAATGGTGTAATACATATAATATAAGGTATAAAGGGTGTTTCGTTATGGTCTCAACAGGAGTGGGGTTCAACCCACAAAACGATTTATAATCTGAAAGACATTGTTAGATTTTAGTTGACAGCCTAATAGAAAGTTGAGCCTTCAAATTTCTTCACAATACCTCTTACGACCCAATCCGAAAATAGTGAATGCGCCCTCGCGTCGCGAAGGCTCATTAAAAACGTCGGTCCAGAAAATGACAGAAATGTAAGTTCAAATACTTTTTCTTTTAATTAATGTAATTTCTGTGATCAACAAGTGCAGAACAAATTCCAACGTGGGACGGATCAAATAGTGTTAGTAAATAAAAGATAAAGTACTGTGAGAGGTCTCCCTGCAGGCAAAGTGAAATTTTGTGGGGTGACATTACTTGAATAACTTGGAAACTAATAGCGACCGATAAAACTTAATATGTTTGATTTTCCAAAAGTTCACTTCTTTGGTCACCTTGTATAATATATTGTTAAGCAGAAATAATAGTACCCATAGGATCACCCGAAGGAGCAAGATTCATGCGTTTATACATATATGTATACATTATTAGATATTATTGATAAGTTTTGTTTAATCGTCTATATGTTTGCTTACCCGTTCTTATGCGCTAAAACTATTTCAACTGAATCGTATTTCTGTTTTTTTTTCATTTTTCTTCACTTATTTATTTATTATCTTATTTTTTGTTTAATTATTAAATAGTATGATCCTAGACTATCCCCCGAACTGCTTATGTCAAGTATGTATACAATTTATCGAATATTGTCGAAAATACTCGTAAGAAAGATCAAAGAATTGCATTTACTATAATATAATTTTTGTGTTTTTAAAAAGAGCTTTAATAAAATATAAGTTTATTAGACGGGTAGAAAAAGTTATTTTCGAAACAAAATTAAAGAGAGGAATCTAAGATTTTTAATTCTTCTTTAAGACTTGTAGAAATTATAGTAACGTTATCGCGGTCAGTGATAACGAATCTGAGGCCGGAGCTTCTGAAATTTGTTTTTAAAACATGTAACTAGAAGGTGTTGACCACGCACATGCGCCGACAATATATTATTCTTAATTTGTTCATAAAGTATTTCTGATAGAGTGTTCGTTATAATTTTCATTGAAAATGATAATTATTTCAGATATTTAGCATCAATAGTTAAATAAAATTGGTGAAGAAGGCAAATGCTTTGATAACGAGTTACAAAGTAAATCTCTCGTGACTGAAGAAATCAAAATATTTTTTTTTTTTTTGCATTTTAGCGGATCTGTCTAAAAGCAGTGAGAACTAAAATATCTATTATCGATATCTTCAATTCAGTGTTTTAATCATCATTCTAAGTACATGCTTGAAAATCTACTTTATATATTTAGGTATGTATGTAGGGGAGAGGTGTGTCAATTGTAACGGTGGATCAATTGTAACATTTGTATTTGAACGATATATTTTGGCTAGAACCGGTAACTCGTGGTCGCGATCAAAACTTTATAGCATACTGCTTTACCGACCGAACTGACAGTTTTGACAGGACGCACATGCATTATCTGTACACATTAATCTGCCATAACCAACAAAAAGTGAAATACATTTTAGTGCATTATTTCTTCCATTATTATAAAATAAAACGAGACTCCCATAATTTTATGATTATTTTCGAAAAATAAACATCCGATCTACGTGTGTAGGTATGTAAAATGGTCTAATTTATCATAAACTTTGTATGAACGAATTTTAAATGCTTCAAGATGACGGTGGTGCAATAGTAACAAAACAAAGAGTGTCAATTGTAACGTGTTAGATTGATACTCTGTAACTTTATTGTAGTGAATTTACTCATGTTTTTTCATTATATTGTGTTATTCTTTCAGATTTTATACTTAATGTTATATAAAAGGCCGCAAAAGATATCACGTGGCACCGTCCCACCAGAAAAGTATATTGAAGTTTGTGAAATTATAATCAAGGAAAATAAGAGTGTTAGAATTTTAGCGACCAGCTTTGGTATTTGCAATGTCAGAATAGCTGATATTAATTTTGATAGTTTAATATGTTTTTAGCGTCAATGGATATTAAGTTTTCGTATTTGAAGTTTGTTCTTCTTATTTTTGTGTGTTACAATTGACTCTCTATACTGTTACAATTGACCCCCTTGGTGTAACAATTGTAACACGAGGACTTGGTCTCAATAAGTGTCATTTTTTTAATTATTACTTACGTATTTGTTTCATTATGTATTTTTTTATGGAGACAAAAAAATAACTTATATTTTGACCAAAAATTATTCTGCTGTGATGAATAAATAAAATGTTATAAGAAATTGACTTTTTTTTGTTACTATTGACACACCTCTCCCCTACATATATGTATACTAGAAACAAAAAACAAGCACTCGTTTGCTAATAAGTTAGCGTACTTGCAAAACTTGAATATTTGTTTATTCAACCCAATTATTGCTATACGATGTGTTTGAAACATATAAAAATATATAGAATAAAGAATCATCTAAAAAATTTTATATCAGCGCTGGTAGAATGTGCTCATTATATACATTATTATATAATAATTCTGTATCAAATAAAGTTAATAATTTATCCTTGCAATGACACTGTGACATTGCACCTTTGTCAAAGGAAAAAATATCTCAAAGCAACGTTATCCGAAAAGGCGAACTAAAGGCTTTTGAAATTCGTCTATACCTTAAAATCAAAAGTCATCTCTCCGCCGCCGCCGGTTGTCCGTTACCAAGCATGAAATCCCTTGAGATGCTGCAGTCTCTTACTTCGGACTCCGGGCAAATCTCGAATGCCATTCACACAGGCAAGGCTGTCTTCCCGTCGTCTTTTTACCTACAGTCTTTTTTGTCCTCTGGCAAAATAATTTTCTACCTGTGTTCCGAAAGCATATTCGGCCAGAAACACAGGTAGAACCTTTAAACTGCCAGTGCATGTTCGATTTTTTACGACATTTCGTTTCGACCCTTTGTGTACATCTCTGCTGTCTATGGGTAATTTATTATCCTGCTGCTTCAGGGCTGCACCACTCTCTTTCGAGGGCTTTCAGACTGGTACGCGACTCTTGGCAGCCTGAGTAAATGGTTGACCACTTCTGGCAATCTCCAACATTGCAGCATGGAGCCAAGGTCTTGGAAAAAAGGAGAAAATATCATGGACATTCCCTTGGTCCGAGCTCTGATCCTAATTGATTGCTTTATACAATCTGAAACAGGTTCCAAGAAGTAGGTTGCTTTTGGCTTGATTTGAAGATCAAGAAACCAACAACTATGCATAATGGATAGAAAAAGAAGCTCATATAATTTAATGATAAAACCCGTTCTCTAATTCAACAGGGTGCTCAGACTATGTAGGAGATAACTCAGATATTTAATGATGAAACCCAAGAGAATAACCGCTCATAGCAGGTTCTTCACAGCATCTTTATGTGGGCCTGGGGTATAGCCACTAAGAGTTTTCATGGTTCTTATACGCCTCCACAAAGAGTTAATACTTGTCGAACTCGCAGTCTCACTTCTTGCTGAATTTTATGGGAAGGCAAGACAAAATAAAAAGAAGTGTTCGTGATCTCGACATGACCTCAAGCTTGTTCAAATATTCTTCACCGCCGGCTGAAACGAATCTCGCTCATGCTTTTTTTTGACAAAAAATGCGGCTTTATGCAAAAATAAGGTGTAAGTGGCCGTCGCATGACTAATACATACATGGATGGAAACAGACTGTTGGCAAGAGATAACTTCAAAATCCGCTTTACAAATAATTAACACAAGGTAGGTACGCAAAGGGCGCATAATTGTTAGCATTAAAACTCTTGCTGTAGAAAGTATTGTTACTTTTGAACACCATCCGCTCTGACTTTTATTGGTATTAAATCATTCGAAAACTTCAATTAAATAATTTTTTTAAAGATAAATACATAGAAGAAACATATGTTTGTGTGAACACATTTGCAGCGGGGATGACACCCTCTAATTAATTATTGACACCTAGTCCTAAAAACTGTATAACGACCAAAGGCAAGATGTAAAATAAAATTCAAATCTCTATATTAAGGATTCCAAAGAAAGAATAAACTAAAAAATATGTCTGCTCTTGCTTTATTTACCCTCAACCGGAGCACTATCACGGCTTAACACAACTGGAGCGCATGGGTAGGGATTACCCGGTCATCTTTAATCACGCATATCTCATTGTAAAATTGATCAATTTTAGTATTTTTTTAATTGATTCGTCAAACGGTGTAGAATAAAAATATTTTATGAATAAAAAAATAAAAATTAGAGTTATTACGATATTAACGAGAAATGTAATGAAAATTGACGAAAAAATATGTTTTCTTAAAACTATCATATCTTCGCGAATTTTTAACTTAAAAGGCTTTTATTTACGCCATTTTAAAGGTAAACGCACGTAGTTTACAAGTAGTTTTGAGTCGTTCTCCTTACTTTAACCCCTTACCGTATGGTGGCTCATATATGAACCAAACCATATTAACTTAAATGTTTTTAAGTTTCAAACTGATTTTCTTATTTTATGCATACTGTGTCAAATTTGTCCTCATTTCATTTTATGTATAAAACTGCCATCTATAAGCAAGTTGTGTGAACTATATCGTTCATCAAATTCAACGAATGGTTACGAACCGGCGCAGAGGGAGTGAAATTCGAAATTTTGTAAAAAATATATAAATCTCAGTGTTAGCGCTTATAAATATTCCAGGAAAGGAAATAATCTAAATGTTGGTTCTAAGGTAAATTCTTAAAAAGAAAAATCCTGAAACACGTGTCCATTTATTTAGTGTTTCCTATCACATATAGTTTTTTCATGAATAAATAAAAAATCATGCAGTAAGGGGTTAAAAAATTATACATAACTTGTTTTATGAACAATGATTAATTCAAAAAGTGTGGAGCGCTTTTTGGTTATGTGTACTTTTAATTAATTTAGACAAAGCGCTCCACGCTTTTTGAATTAATCATTGTTCATAAAAGAAGTGATGAATTTACTAATAACTACCTACCTATCATATCTATTATTCGTCACGTATTGATTAAAAAAGTATATGTTTGCGTTTACTCTACAATAAAGTTAAAATATTGGCAAGGGTAATATGCATATATCGTAACAAATAAAAGCTTATTTAATTTAGTTATTTTTTAATTTTTAGTGCGTTATAAAAGCGTGTTTTGTAGTTTTTTTAAACTATAATATTTTATTTTATACTTTTCAGTCTTAAAATAACCTTAACATATGAATTACTTATTCAGAATACATTTACAGTCCACTCAGTTAGTATTTTTAACAGTTTTATAATAATTAAGTACAGGGTTTCCCAATAGGGATGACCTGGTTTTGACAGCTCGTGGCGGCTATATTTGTTTATGGATTTTTGACAGGTCTATGCAATTATGCTCAGTAAGATTTGCCATTTCATCATGACACGTTTCACTTTTATCCAACGCTTGGAAATTGTCCAAACCTATTACGAAAATTCGCGTTCTCTTGTGGGTACTGTAAGAGCGCTTCGTGCGAAAAACGGTCGTCATAATGCTTCTTCTGAGCGCGCTATAAGTCGCATAATAACAAAGTTTGAAAGTGAATTTACCCTTCACGATACAAAGGTACGTTTGGTGTGGATTATGGTATGGCGGAATCATAGGACCTTATTTTTTTCGAAATGAGGCAGGAGATGCCGTTACCATTAATAGCAACCGCTATAACACGATGTTGACCGATTTTTTTTTTCCGGAATTTGATGAAATTGATGCGGAGGACCTTTATTTCCAACAAGACGGTGCACCGCCTCACACTTCCCGACTTAATATGGACTTATTGCGCGATAAGTTCGGTGAGTCGTTGATTTCCAGAAATGTTCCCATCTCTTGGCCGGCTAGATCGTGTGATCTAACGCCTTTAGATTACTTCCTTTGGGGCTACATTAAGTCGAAGGTTTACAGCAACCATCCTAGAAATCTTGAGGCATTGGAAGCCAATATTCGTGAAACCATAGCTGAGATACCGGCCGAAATGTTGCACAGAGTCATTGAAAATTGGCGTGAGCGGATGGGCGTGTGCAAGATGAGCCGCGGTGGCCATTTGGCCGATATTTTATTTAAATCGTAAATGGCATAAAATTTCCTTTTCAATAAAGCAACCAGAACCAGTTTTCCTCGAAAATTGTGTGTTTTATTCAAATTTAAAGTTCGGACGTTCTTATTGGGAAACCC
Organism: Machimus rusticus; assembly: GCA_951509405.1. Taxonomy (NCBI): domain Eukaryota; kingdom Metazoa; phylum Arthropoda; class Insecta; order Diptera; family Asilidae; genus Machimus; species Machimus rusticus. Next base: position 10,094,419 of record OX608050.1, read on the forward strand.
TATATATTACAATATTTACATATTTACAAATAAGATACACATATTCATATGGTCACAACGTGATTATTTACATGAGTCGGTGTTTTATTGTTCCCTTATGTTCCTTTCACGGTCTTGCGCTTGAATTCATTGCATAGATTTTAATGACTGACAGTTCTAGCGAAAACACAGAAAATCAATTTACCCCTGAGTTTCTTCAAATAAAAATTGTACTTTTGAAATAAATTGTTGATCCTGGCGATCTTGTTTAGGATAATGGGACAAATTTATTAAATTATTGTATTGTCATCCAAACTAAACGTGTATGCCAAATTTCAGCTTAATCGGAAACCGGAAGGGGTCAAATTTAACTTCCAAGATTTGTTCACATAATTAGTTAATTACAAGTGAAGCTAATAAAAGCGTGTTAAAAATAGTAAATAATACCTGAAGATAATGGATAGAATAGAAAGCATTGACATTATTATTTTAATTGATATGAGGACGATCTTGTTAAATGACTGCTACAAGTATTGATTTTATCGTCAATATCAAGGTACATATTTGGTCTTTTGTAGTAATTGGTTTCACCAATTTTTCCCGCAAATTACATAAATCATTTTTTAATATGTTTATTAATAAACAAGTTCATAATAGTTATTATATTGAGAAAAGGTTTGCACAAGTATGTATATGAAGCAAAATTCTCGATATTAGCTGTCTTACGCGTACAGACACGTGTAGTCTTCTCTTTGTTGCACTTCAAAAAAAAACACTCCGCTCACCTTTTTTTGCAGTTTGCTTTTCCAAAAGCGAGTTCAATCCGCAAAATAAGTTCTCTACTTTTTTAGGAGTCATAGCAAGAGGTTTTTTTTACCAAACTACTAACTCCTACAAGTGACAATCATCCTTGATCTACTATTATTTGTTACTCTGTTAGATAATTTGATGATATATTGCATTACAGTAAACAAGCAGTTTGTTTGGGCAACTAAATATAAATACATACATAACATATGTATGTAACTTACGTTTTGCGAAATTAAATCTGCTCCAAAAATTCTCAAAAAAATCCAGTGCATTCTTTGGCTAGTTATAAAACTTTTTATTCTCTACAATTTTTCTCATTAGTGCATTATTTTCAAGAAAAAACTTCCAAAGTTCAAAGTAGTATCGGATCATGAAAAGGTTTTTTTTTGAAAATAATGCACTAATGAGAAGTTTCAGAATGCTATTGATGGCTTTGTAAGAAAAACGGCGGAATTAGGACTTATAATTAATGCTGAGAAGTCAAAGTGTATGCTGCTGAAGTCTAGAAAAAATCTTCATGTCTGTATGGGGGGGCTGAGATAAGGAGTGTGACTGAATTAAAATTCATTGGCTGGACTTTCTCGAAAAGGCTGAGGAGTATTATTCATTATGGGGAGGCTCTGCTGAGAACAATGCCAGAATCATTAGACTGTTTAGTGAAACAAAGTTTGGTATTAACCCAAGAAATGGTTTACTTCTTTTCAAGTCCTGGGTAAGATCTAAACTCCAGTACTCCAGGTCACTATCCTATGGTGAATCAAAGCCGCTGGACAGACGATTGAACACTTTCTCTAATGAGAATATTAGAAAGAGCTTGGAACTCACCCATGGGACTCCTAATCAAATCCTTTATATTCTGGCCAATGAGTTACCCCCTGACTTCAGAGCTGAGCTAATAACAGCCAAAGAGATCCTCAGAATCTGTAAGATTCGCCCTAACTTTCAAGCTGCCCTTGATGCAAGACATGGTTGTACTTCTTATGAAAGATGCTGGATCAAATACAGGGAGCTTTTCCAACTATGCGAGTTTAGATCGAGATATGACTCAGTCAACACTTTAAATGTGAACACAGGCTTTCTGAGGGATTTGGGTCCAAAGGCGGGAGTTAACTGCGGTACAGTAAGGGCGGTCATGGCTGAGAGGAGAGCCGGCTTTCCTGTGGATGCGGTGGTGGTGGCTACTGATGCGTCGGTTCAGGGTTGTGTGGTTGGGGTTGGCGGTGGCCACTGATGCGTCGGTTCAGGGTTGTGTGGTTGGGGTTGGCGTTATAATCCCCGATAGAAATTTAAAATTCGAGTGTAGGATCTTGTGGGCAATGTCTACCCTTACCGCGGAGTTGCTAGCCATCAAAAAAGGACTGGAACTGGTGCGAGGTCTGGGGGTGAGAAAGGCTGTAGTACTAACTGACAGCCTCAACAGCTGCAATGCCATTACTAGCAGTTTTGATGTTTAACTTGTCGCGGAAATAAGAGAACTTGCGAAGTCGTTTGAGATGATCAAAATAATGTGGGTCCCCTCACATGTGGGCATTAGAGAGAATATGCTGGCGGACGAAGCTGCCAACAATGCCAGAGTATATTCGTTTAGACTGACGTAATTTCAATTAGACTGACGAGGGATGATGTAATCCTAATGTTAAGCAGAAGATATGGGATGCTTGGAGGAGAGAGTATGAGTCCATAAGCGAATTCAAGGGGAGGTTCTTCGCGTCTGTTTACCCTGGTGTAGGGCTGAAGGAGGACTTCCAGTGCTATCGACTTAACTTTTTCTAATTTAAGAGATATTAACATGATGTGAAGTACGATTGATGTATCCCAGTGTGGTAGTCCACAAATTCCCATTTTTATGAAATTATCTGCTGATAAGACTCTCGTCTCCAAGGGTTTCATTGCGACAAAGAAATTCAAAGATTCTCTGGCTTCTCTCGTTGGGGATCAGAGTGATTCCATGAATATTGTGAATATAATCCAAAGGGATGTAAAGCTAGCCACGGTTAGGGTGGGGGAGAGCATCTCTAATTATATTCCTAAGGTTTGGTGGACCAGTGAGCTAAAGAAAATTTTTAGAAAAAAGTCTATGGATTGGCTAAATTTAATAAATATAACCTTACAAAGCATTTGGTGGAGCATAACAAGCTTAATGCAGAACAGGGTGTTCTGCTAAGTTCAGCTGAACTCAGCAGAACACCTGCATAAAAAATGAATTTAGAACATCGGTACCTACTACATATATCTAAATTAATCAGTCAATATGTTGCTAATTAGTTGTAGAAAAAAGAAAAATTGTTGCTTTTTGTTTTAAAAAAAAACGGTGCTCTGCTGATTTTTTTTTTAATTAAGAGTAACAATTTTTTTTTTCTACAACTAATTAGCAACAAATTCACTGAATAATTTACACCCACCCACCCACCATGATTTAGGGGAATTTCACAACCAAGCATTTTGAGATACAGCTTACCAAGATCTACCCTATCATACGAACTATCGATATCCATACAGATCAACCCCACATACTTGTATTCTCTTCGAAGTTCAGAACTTTTTGGTTAATAATTCCTAGATCTACCTTTTTTGTAAGCGAACGAATATTAAGGCAGATCTTTACTGCTCTCCATCTTGTCAATCAGACATTTTATGATGCACACATTAATAACTTTTATGAGAACATTTATGAATGAAATTGGTCTGTAGCTTCTGTATTCATGTCCCTACCTGGCTTCAAAATGAGCTCAATTTTTATCAACATGCACTTCTCAGGAATTTCACCCGATATAAAGCTGTCATTTAGAAACTTGACCAAGGCCATTTTGGCCGAAAGGGATAAACTTTTCAGCATGTCAAAAGAAATGGAGTCAGATCCTGGGGCTGAACTCGTTTTAGAACTCAGAATTTCATTAAACAATCCAATCGATAAATCAATACAATCTCACGTTTGAACGATCATTGAGTTTGGGCGTTAAGGATGGATTTTTAGTTTTGCTCACCACTAATTCTAAGAATTCACCCACTTTTTTCTTATCAGCAAAAAAGGGACTTTTACCACCCTTCCCCACAAGTCCACTATTTTCAAAAAATTTCTTACCTCACTTCTTGCAAACAGTTCCCCAAGAAAAGCGTCCCAGTTTTTCCTCTTTTCCTCCTTATTTCTTTTCCTAAATTTTGCATTGATTCTATTATGCTTCACAAGGTATGTGACATTCCCCTACTTATTGAATCTAGCAAGAGCATTGCTTTTCAGTCTGTACAATCTATCAATTTCATTATTCCACCATTTCTTTTGAACAAATTTTTTTTTTTTTCCTGATCGTTACTGTAGAATTTTGAATAACACCTCTAATCCTACTAACTATATGACTCTCATCCTCGCCGTCAATCACTTCATTTTTAAGCTGAATCATAAGCTGATTTCTGGCTATAAATACCTTCTTGGGGGACCGCACAGGCAGATCAAAATTGGTATATGAGGGCAACCTCCGGGAGCCACATTCATTCCAAGTGACTTTAATGTCATTAAAATTGATGTAAGTTATATCCAGTACACTTTTGGAGGGATTAAAGTTTCTTGTGATACATGTATAATTACTGTTGTTAATACAGCGAAAGCCGTACTCCCTAGCAATCTGATTCAGTAACTCCCCTTTCTTGCTGGTGATACTATCACCCCACTCAAAACAGAGAGCATTGAAATCTCCACCGACCATTGCCCTTCCACCATTCATATCTTTTAGAAATACGGTAGCTACTTCATTCTTAAAATTGGATAAATCCGAACTCAATTTAATATAAACCGAAGTCAAAGTAAGTTGTTGACCATTAGCCATAAAAGAAACCATGGTCGTGTTGACCATATCACCCACAGGTAATTTAACTGCATTTAACTCCTTAGTTTTAGCGGTAGCAGTTCCGCCATATCCATCGGCCCTGTTTTCTCTATAAAGAAAATAGCCTTGTAGTGAGACCTGTTCTGACGGCAGGAGCCAGGTCTCACTAACCAAAAGGCAACTGATCTCTTTTCTGTCAATGAATGTTTCCAATTCGTCACAAATAGATTTAACACTTTGACTGTTGATCTGAAGGACATACAGTGTTTTGAAGAGTTATCAACCGTCATGATGTTTTTTGATGACTAAATAAGAGCAATCAGTAATCTAATTATCTCATTATGAGATCTTTCCGAGTTGTATCCTAAGAGGTCTACAATTCTTCTTGTGGACTCCACCAATTTCTCATTCAGTTGCGTTAAGATTTTAATCTTTAAATATTCGATATTCTTGCTGGCTCCTGGGTCACCTGATATATCATAAGCAACCTCCTTTATATTACTAGGAATATAGCCCAAATTGCTTTTGTCACTACCTATTTCCACTGCCCCACGAGAATTTGTTCTTTCACTTTCTGAACCAGACCCACTGAATAATTCTGCTTTCACAATGTTTCTAGCTTCCCTTCTGGTTGAAGACTTTGTAACCATCAGGACATTGACCCTTCACTCTCTTACCCTGGCCGGGCAGTCCAAGTCAACTGATCTATGCTCCCCATCGAAATTTACACATCTCAACGGTCTATTGCACCCCTCCTCCACTCGATCGTGTTCCTCCCCACAAAAAGAACAGGTCTAACTTTTTCTCTTACAAATGATGATGACCATTCCTTTGACATTTAAAACAACGTAAGGGCCTGCGAATGAAGTTTCGGATTCTGAATCTCGTATATCCTATAAATATTACTTCTGACAAAAAGCTTCCGAAAAAATAAATCCTAAGCCTTTCCGTCGGAATTTTCATTACCTCACCTTATCCCTGATGAACCTCTATTCTCCCTAAAAATCCTTGGAACTCTCCCCTCCGGATTCCTTCCATTCAAAATTTCCATCACCTCCTGCACCGACAAGTCAACATCAACTGCACTCACAACACCGACCTTGGCCACCGCACCCAGAAGTATATGTCTCATCCAAACCATGTTCCTCAACAAAAATATTCGCCGCATCAACACCATCAAACGCCACCAAACCCTTTTATTAAAAAGCAATTAATTTACTAAAGTAGCCACTTAAAATCTGAATGCTGCCAAATTTGCCTATAAAGTTGACCCCATATGTATCTATCATAAGCATTAGGTCCGTATAGGACATAGCGTATATTACATCCTGGAAACATGTATAGTACCTCCTCTATTTCGATTTTGATTTTAATTTCGTTTTCTTTTTCCTAAAGTATTGTAGTAGTACTAAAGTAGTCTGCTTTACTACTTTAATCAGCGCTTATTTAAATTTAAAATGAATTTAACCTAATACTTTAACTCTGCCAAACTTGCGCAAATAAACAGGGCCTATCTGTACTAAAGTTTGTTTGTTTGTTTGCCGCGGTTTCGAGCAAATATTAACACTATGTTCCACAAAGCATTCATTCACTAGTTTTAATGAGTGTTTGTGATCATTATTCTGCTAAAACCACCATCTAAGTGGCATATTGTCTTCACCATAGGGGAGCATCACATTTTGCAACATGTCCCTATAAATTATCTTGGTCATAGTCTCTTTAATCTACCTATATAAAGGGACCAAAATCGTGCCAAGAAAATCATCTCCATACCATGATACCACCCCACCATGCTTTAAATGTCCTTTTTGTGAATCTTAGATCATATTCTTTACCGCTTGGACGTCAAATACTCCGCCTGTTTTCAGATCTGTATTATTGATCTTCGTTTCGTCGCTCTATAGAATGTTGTACAACTTTTGGAGGTCTTATTCATCAGATCAATATCTATGGCGAATGGTGAACTCTTTTCTTGCCTTCAAATTTTTTCCCACGAAGCGAAGGTACTCTTCTAGCAAACTAGTATATTTGCCCTTTGTAATTTTCTGCGGATAGTTCTTGCGCTGACTTTGTGTAACGTAGCGACGCAAATCTTCCCTGAAGACACAAATGGCCATAGCGATGGTCTGACGATCAGTGTTTGGAGTCGTTTTCTTAGTTCGCACTCTGGTTTACTGTGTTCTTTAGGCTTTAATGCATTGTTACGACATTCTGAAAACGTCCTATCTTATATATATAATTCTTCTGTACGTGTGTATGTCACTGAACTCCTTCTAAACGGCTAAACCGATTGTGATGAAATTTTTGGTGTGTGTTTCAGTGGCACCATGTATTATTTAAATTTACAATCGGACCCGGTAGGAGCCACTAGATGGCGCTGCAATACATCAACTTATATAACGTTTAACCGATCGTCATTCAAATTGGCATATGCAGGTATTTCAACATGGTGAATATTTTAGCGATATTAATTTTGTTATAGCTCGCCAATAGATGGCGCTGCAGTACATCAACTTCTATACCGTTCAACCGATCGTCGTGAAAATTGGTATACATAAATACATAAACACGGTCAATATTTTAGCGCTATTGACTTTGCTATAGCTCGCCACTAGATGGCGCTGCAGTACATCAACTTCTACACCGTTTAACCGATCGGCATGAACATTTGTGTACGTAGGTATTTGAACACGCTGAATATATTTGCGTTATTCATTTTGTTACAACCTGTGTTTTTGGAAGTTTGACGCTCAATCAGACCAAAACGGGTCAACAGATTTAAATGAAATTTGGAACACAGATAGAGAATATCTTGGAGATGGACATAGGATACTTTTTATTTGCATGCTTCAAAATAGCGGATCCAAGATGGCGGATATTTTTTAAAAGATTATGCGATTAACATTAAAATTGGTACTTGGGGGTTTCTGTGAGAATTTACGAATTCTAGGTGGCGGGTTGTTATATTTGAAAGTTTATGCGATTTGCACTAAACTGGGTACTTGGGGGTTTTCGAGGAGGAGGTTCTCAGTGAAATAGGCTACGTTTTCGCTGCCTATCTGTCTGTCCGGGCTCATCTTCGAAACAGCTGAACCGATTTGAACTTTACAGACATGAAGAGGTGGTCAGTAGTAACATAGGCTACTTTTTTATAATTGTTTACTATTGTTAAAGGTTACGAAATTCTGAACGTGTGAGATATGTTTATGGTGACTCACGCAAAAATCACTTATCCGATGGAGATAAAATAACATAGGCTATGCATCGGTATTGGATAGTGAGGGGGGGAAGGAGCAAAGAAAGACCGGGATGCCCGGGCAAAGCCGGATGCGGGACAGCTAGTATATCTATATATTATAATTTTTTCTTTAATTTTTTAACTTACTCACCAAACATCGATCGTCTGCTATATGTAGGTACATACAATGCATACTCCTGCCCATCTAATTAAAATTTTCCCAGTGAAATTTATTTAACCCTTTCACGCATAGGGGACACAGTTGTCCCAAACAAACAATTTAAAAGAAGTGAATAACTAAGACACTTTTTTACAATTACAATTACAATGATTTATTTCATTCAACGAGTACAGTAAGACAGCAGTCTTATAGATAGTACTACTAATTAACAAAATAAGCAATTCAAAGCATGTATGTATATAAAAGGAAGGACATCGAGATAAAGAGAAGAGATTCAAGTAGCAGCAATAGAAAAGGAAAGGAAGAGCAAAGCAGAGAGAAGAAAAGAAAGAAGTAAGAAGTAAAATTACCCAGTGCATGTGCGAGACGACGGGCCACTTATAAAGAAATTAAGTCAAGTATTCATAAAGTAACCGCCTAAAAGAGGATAACGATCCAGTACGTTGTATAGTTGGTGGTAGAGTGTTCCAAACCCGAATGGTTTGGACAAGGTAGGAACTGTTTAATTTTATTATCTCCTGAACGGACCTTTGCATTTTTTATATGGCAACACAGTATCCGAACCGTAATTCTTTGATTATAATCAGGCAATTGACAGAAAACATGTTTTTTTTTGTAATATGTTTTTAGACGCTAAATGGATCATCCTAAAAAGTAAAAAAAACCGGCCAAATGCGAGTCGGACTCGCGCACGAAGGGTTCTGTACCATTATCTATAAAAACGGCAAAAAAATCATGTCTGTTGTATGGGAGCCCCACTTAAATATTTGTTTTATTTTAATTTAATTATATATTTTTAAAGTGAATATATAACTTAATATTCTGTGAATATTTCAAGCGTCTACCTACCTGTTGCCGTTATCAATATCGAGAAAAAACGAGCAAAAAAATCACGTTTGTTGTATGGGAGCCCCCTTAAATATTTAATTTTATTCTGTTTTTTAGTATTTGTTGTTGTAGCGGCAACAGAAATACAACATCTGTGAAAATTTCAGCTGTCTAATTATCACGGTTCATGAGATACAGCCTGGTGACAGACAGACAGACGAACGGAGATCGGAGTCTTAGTATGTAATAGCAATAGGTAATAGGGTCCCGTTTTACCATTTGAGTACGGAACCCTAAAAATGGTTACTTTACGTCTTACAACCTTATGCCCCTGAAAGGGTTGAAAATCCTGCAAAATCCTTTTAAGGTGCTATGATTTTACAATGATTTTACAATTTACAAGCACACCTATTTTTTGACCAACTACTTACTGCATTCAGTGAATTCTTCTATTGGTAATGTCAATAAAGTAACTATTTTGGCGTGTTATGTTAAATCGTGGTAGAAATAATGTTAAAAACATAACTCCTTTCCAAATTCTAAATAAATAATCTAGTTACCAAAAAAAAATTCACAAAAAGGAATTTTTTTCAACCCCTCAAAATGGAGTTCCCCCTTGTGGACTCATCCTATCCTTTAAGGGGCTACACATACCAGTGCGATACTTTAAAAAAATTGTTTTTTTTTTTTTACTTATTCGACAGCTAATACTTTCAAGAATATCCTGTTAAAATTTCAAGGCCGTATCTACATATAATACTTTCCGAATCCGCAGTCTTCGAAAGAGCAACAGCTCGCAGTTAAATCTTTAAATAGATAAATCTTTAAACATGTTTTCCTCGAAATGAGATGTTTCTAATTTGCTGCCATTCTAACTCGAAGTCTATTATCCGGATTGGCTACATTTGCCATACACTTAACTAGGATATTTTTGATTGGATGAAAATTGACAATTTGGCATTGTAAAAACCGGCCAAAAAAAAATACTTTTTATTCATAACTACGCCATTTTGTTAGATTTTGATATTTTTCAAAAAACCTAGTTCAGTGTATACGAAACACCTTCTAGTTTAACGCCTTTTTTTTTTTATTTCAATTACTCAATCGACCGGAATCGTGGCAGCAGTGGGGGAAGTTTTTTTTTTAAGCTTCCGAAGACAGCGTATAGGTCGTTTACATCTCAATATTTTTCAACGAAAAAATTATACAATATTGGTCAAATATACCTAAATACATTTTCAAGTTGCCCAAACATTTAGTTAAGTAGTTTTCTTTAAAAAAAATTCCTGAAAATCACCTACATTTTAAGCACTCAGACTGGTATAGCTCCTTAAATAATAAGTCAAATATGTAACAGAAGCACTTTATTAAAATACAATATTTGAAATTATAAAAATATATTTTCACTTTTCCACAATGCAAACATTTGATTAGATTTTAAAATAAGCATAAATTAATTTCAGTAGGAGCAACTACGCATTTCAACTTTTTGTTCAGTTCTTCACATCGCTATTCACTTGATTGTATCTTTTGTGCCACTCCAAATTATCTTTGGCTACAGATTCTCCCCTTCCGGCAGCCCTTTTGCCACTGATTACCATTATAATACATCCAATAATAGTGGCAACTATCATTATGTTAGCAACACGAATTCGCATTCTATTCCTGCAGCGTTCCATTACCTCAGCACTGAAATAGAATATTAAAACATAAAAATAAAGGTCGAATGAAAGAGTTTTATTTGAAAATATTTGTTATGATGTATAATATACATATTTGAGCTAATTCTCAACTTCAAATAAATTTTGCAAAATTTATTAAGACGGAGTAAGTACAGAGATGCAAATCGCATTATAAAATCCAAATTCTAGCACGTGCAATGAGAGATACATACATGTAACTGATATTATAAGCCTTTAGAACTTATGGTAAATGCCAATTTCCCACGTTTTTCCTTTAGTGTCGTATAAACTAGTAAACAGTCCTCTAAGCTTTTGACCCATTAAAATAAAATTTTAGGCATGTCTTAGTAACATACTACATACTACTTGGAAGACCAAAAATAGTCAGAATTTCAAAAGTATTTTTGAAGATTGGTTTGCTCACAACAATTATATCGTACCTCAAAAAATACATATGATATTTGGACTAATGATTGTGTCTATCGAAACCCTGACGAGTAATTGCATTGACTTTTAACGTTTTTCGTTCATTTTAGCTGGGAGGTAATATTCTGAACAAGTTCAGTTATGATAACTAAATTATTTCGTACTATTATCCTCAGCATGAAACGGTCGCAATACTCAGTTTTTAGGGAACGATTGAAAAGCTAAAATATAGTGTATCGTGGGCTTTTTAAACAAAATCTTCCTTTGTAGTCGAGTCAAAATAATACATACTTGGCTTTAGCTGTTTCAATTATGTGTAGAAAATTTGAAAGGACCCCGCACAATCTCTATGGAAAATGGGTGTCGGTCTATTTTTTTGAAACTTTTCAAATTGACAGTTCTCAATACGCTGGTCAAAAGTCTCAATGGGCACGAAACCCAATTACCTCCCCAACACCCCCAAAATCACCCACAAAAGTCAGTGGGATGCATTTGGCGGATTATTGATTAGTTGCCTTAGCGAAGTATTTAATACTGTAGTCGAACCTTGACCCACACACTCATTAGGTTAAAGCCTGACATCCCCCAAACATTCAAATCCTCCCCCCTCTCACCCCGTCTTCCTTTCCCCCACCTACCAAAGCCTAACATATGACTTTTCTTTGTTTACGGGTTGTGAAACCGTTTGATCGTGAATTATATACCAAAGCCACCTAAACGATCACTATCCAAACCCCTTTTACCCCAACAATTGAACCCCGACCCGCCTAAAACCCACCCAGTACCAAAGCCTGCATCGAAACTATCGGAACTATCTAAAGGTGTCGAAACTATCGAAAAGTATCGAAAATATCGAAAAGTATTGAAAGTCTCGAAACTATCGAAACAATCGAAAGGTATCGAAACTATGGAAAATTATCGAAACCATAGAAACTATCGAAAAGTATCGAAACTGTCGAAACTATTGAAAATATCAAAACTATCGAAAAGTATCGAAACTATCGAAACTATCGAAAAGTATCAAAACTATCGAAACTTTTGAAACTATCGAAACTATCGAAATTATCTAAAAGTATCGAAACTATGGAAACTAGCGAAACTAGCGAAAAGTATAAAAAACTATCGAAAGTATCGAAAAGTATCGAAACTATCGAAACTATCGAAAAATATCGAAAAGTATCGAAACTATCGAAACTATATCGAAAGGTATCGAAAAGTATCGAAACTATCGAAACTATCGAAAGTATCGAAAAGTATCGAAACTATCGAAAAGTATCGAAACTATCGAAAGGTATCGAAACTATCGAAACTACCGAAACTATCGAAAAGTATCTAAACTATCGTAACTGGGTCAAGAGCAAAAATAATATTCGGGCAGTGTAAAAGAAAAAACATTTTTTTTTGTTCATTTTTGTTTTATTTTTGTTTTTTTGATGAATTACAAATAAAGCACCTATCAAGAGTTACCCTATCCATAACTTTGTTAAAATCTAAAATTTATTTTAAACTGATGATTGAAGCACAAATAATTTGGGAAAAAAGAATCTTTCCACGGAAATTTAGAGGTTATTTTTAAATTATTGGAGGAAAAATGAATTCATTATTGTAATTAAAAATAGGTAGTACTTAAGTTATATTGCTTTTAATTGAACTAATTAAAGTAATCTTTTTTAAAAGACTATTTTTCGTATTTTCTGTGGAATATTTGGTCCCTTCTGTGGTCAGATAAAATTGAAAATCTCCGTTTTTTCAGTCAATTTGGGTGAACGATTTCTTTTTCTATTTGTCTAGTAACCAACACGTCCATTTACAAATTAATAAGAAACATAAAAAAATCGGTGCTGATTATAACTTATTATATTTATATCGCCTGTTTTGCGTTTGACCCAACTATAGAAAAGTATCGAACCTATAGAAACTATCGAAACTATCGTAACTATCGAAAAGTATCGAAACTATCGAAGCTATCGAAACTATCGAAAAGTATTCAAAGTATCGAAACTATCGAAAGGTATCGAAACTATCGAAAAGTATTGAAACTATCGAAACTATCGAAAATATCGAAAAGTACCGAAACTATCAAAACTATCAAAACTATCGAAACTATCGAAAGGTATCGAAACTATCGAAATGTATCGAAGTTATCGAAAGGCATTGAAACTATCGAAACTATCGAAATTATCGAAAAGTATCAAAAGTATCGAAAGTATCGAAAATATCGAAAGTATCGAAATTATCGACAGTATCGAAAGTATCGAAACTATCGTAACTATAGAAAAGAATCGAACTATCGAAACTATCGAAAAGTATCGAAACTATCGAAAGGTATCGAAACTATCGAAAAGTAGTAAAACTATCAAAACTATCTTAAAGTGTCGAAACTATAAGTCTCGGAACTATCGAAAAGTATCGAAATTATCGAAACTATCGAAAAGTACCGAATCAATCGAAACTATCGAAATGTATCAAAACTATCGAAACTATCGAAAAATATCGAAACTATCGAAAGGTATCGAAACTATCGAAACTATCGAAAATATCGAAAAGTATCGAAAGTATCGACAGTATCGAAAAGTACCGAAAGTATCGAAAGCATACTACATTAAATTTTCCAATTTATCTTTAAAGTAAAGAATACTTCGTCATACCGTAAAACTACTTCAATGGGTATTATGAAATTTTTCGTCATGAAACATGAAAGTTTCATAACATAATAACTATTTTTTTCCTTCTTTATGTTTCTAGTTATATAGCAAATTTTGCTTTGATTTTAATTATAAAAGTTGTTATGAATGTATATAAAGATTTTCAAATTTGAGAAAAGTGCATCAAATTGCCATGATATTTAGCCATCCAAGCTTCAAACCTTCAACCAGATAAAGTTTATGGCCCAAAGTGGGCATATAGTATATCCAGGCAATTTTGTTTTATTTTCGCGAAATAATAATTGATATGCCTATTCAAATATAATAATTCAAAAATTTCAAGTCAGGGCAAAATTTCCAGCTAAACCTAGAAACGGAACCGATTTGAAAAACAAGCTAACACATTTAACCTCTTGCGCTATTTTGACGTACAATGTACGTCTTTGGTAATTTAAAATAAAAGCTCATTTGGAATTTCTTTGAATGGGATGGGCACACTTTTTGCTAACGAATTGACAACGCAAGAGGTTAAGATCGTTCTTATTCATTTAAATCCTAACTTGATTATATTCTAACACATTTATTGACAAAATAAATATGTATATGTAATCAATAATTGAAAAACGATTTCTTTAGGTGTTAACAAAAAGGCCCCATTTTGAAACAAGTTGAACAAAAATTAATTCCCTTGTTAACAGGTTAAGGAAAATAAAATTAACATTCTCCAAGCCCTGACTTAAATCCTATAGAGACTTTTTGTTGTTTAAGATGCGACTTCGGGAGGAAGTGTCCAAATTTATAAACACATATGTATTGAGAAGAGGTAAAGGAAATTTGGTATTATACACCACGAAACAAATATAAGCTTCACGTTTTAGAAAACAAGTGTAAAAAAAAGGAAAATTTTTTTAAGAAACGCTTTTCCTCCAAAAATACATCCACAATGTATTGTCATCGAAGATGAACATGTATGCAAAATTGCAAAGCTTGAGGTAAGATAAAAGTATGAGAATTTTTCGTTGCAAGATTTGACGCTAAACAACTTAAGGGGGCATTCGCTTTCTAAATGAGAAAAAAATCTTTTTTTTTTTTTTACACAAAAGTGTTCCTTAACATCATAGCAATACTGTCCTAAAACCATTTTGCGAAATTGAAAAGAAAACAAAAGTTATAGCTATATATGTAACGGAAGGTACTTCGTTTTACAAGTAAAAATTATTGCACAAAAACTTTAAACGCGTTTTTCTCAAAACTACTTTTTTTCAACTGGTACACATAATATCTCAAGTTCTACTCGATAGATTTTAAAAAATCAAAACGCATTCGATTCGTTAACATAAATACTAGAGCTTATACCTAAAAAAATGCATATGAGTACCCCTTGTTCTTTTTTATGCACGTACTTTTCCCAAAAAAAAGGCAGATTTTTGAAATTTTCAGAAAAAAAGTCGTAAAACAATTAAAATTATTTTTTTTTTTTTAGGTATAAGCTCTAGAAAAAAGTCTAAAGGACAGAATCCATTTTGAATTTTTTCTTTATGTTGTCCAGGAAGACCACAATTATGTGTACCAACCAAAAAGGGACTTTTACAAGACGCCTTCTGCCGCCGCTAAACATAACTAAAAATTAAAAAAAAAATTACCACTGAGGTGTGGTATTTCTCTGACCACCGCTGCATATATAAAATGTTACTTTAGTAGTATTCGGCTTTGATCAGCCGAATTAAAAACATATACATACTTATTATTGTAATATATATAGTATTTTATGTAAGAAAAATTGTAAATCATTGGACATTTTATAAAAGGTATATCTAAAGGGGCATACTTGAAACAAAACGTTCAAAAATTCTATGGTCCTTTCAAAGTATAACGCAACAAACAGCATAAAGAAATTCGAATCCTAGCGCATACATAAGGCTGGTGGACTCTTTTAATTTTTGTCATTTAAAGTTAGCTTTGAACGAATCTAGCCTCAAAAATACTTTAATATTCTGGATATCGTTATTCTTGTTCTGCCAAATAGTTTAGTATGTTGCTAAAATGAAAATTTTATTTTGATCAGTTGAAAGACTAAAGATTGGGACTTCCCCCAAATTTATGCGACACTAAAACGCTAATTTTATTGAAATTAAGTTTGAAGTTCTTAAAGTATTAAGTATCAATTAACCATGGCTACGATTCACCAAGGTTTTCTCGGTTTTCAGCAATTTAATAATATTTAATGAATGAAGCGTATATGGAGTTCTTCTCATGTAATTTTGATTTTGAAAATAACCGATTAAACTAAAACAGACTTAATTTTGATATTTTTATCTCGAAAGCAGTGGAAGGTCAATATTTTTCGTTATTTTTCCCTTTCTCCCTACTACAAAGTTTAGGTGTACATTAAGTAAATGATAGTTTCTCCACTTTAAATTTCTCTAATTATTTCTAAAAATTGAAACCCTGTTACCAGCTCCCCAACTCCCGTTGTAAAAGTGTACATATATCCCCTAATTTTTTGAGAATTATATGATTCTATGCTACCTGACCGCTGGAGGCACATCAGCAAGAGTTTTGTATTTGCCGGTCCACACCAAGAACCTCTTTTCCAAATTGTTCGGTTGATACTTCGGTGCTTGAAACAATAAGTTAGATGTTGAAAAATCTCGTTTAAGTGCCTGCATTCTGAACAAATTACGCATAAACGTCCTCGTAGCCATTTCAATCTAGAAAATTAGAAAATAAACTTTATCTAAAATGGGTTTCTGTTGAAGATACACTAACCAGTGTTTGGCGAAATGGCAAATTGAAATGAGGCCCTAAAATTGACTATGTTTTGATTACAAGCGCGTTATTAACATAAAGAATTAAATGTCAGTAACTTAAAGATATAATCACTCTTTAAGGAATTTCCGTCCCTGGGTTGGACGAAAACCATTAATTTGACATTAAACTGACATTCAAGCGGGTTATTTTAACGAAATCTAGATGGCACCTTGGTCAGGCTAAAATCTGAGAAAATTTCAACTATTCAAAGACAGGGTGGCTTAAAGTTTTCGGACGGAATTTTTTAAAATATTCTACATATTCAAGTGGGCTTAAGTCAAACTCCGTGTAAAGTGGCTGGATCTCTGTGAATGAAATTTTCCCTATACAAAATGCCTACTAACGCAAAATTTTCCTTATATAAAATGCCCTACTAACTAATGCCTACTGACTGAAGATTTTTCCTTTACAAAATTCCTACTGACGGAAGATTTTCCTTATACAAAATTTCACTCACATCCGGCTACTTACACGGAGCTCGACTTGTTCCTTCAAGTGTTAAAATCTACCACTCATTCATAACCAACCATAATAATTATGCAGCCATAGTACAAAAGTTGTAAAAAATTCTATGAAGACTTTCCATTCAAACTATAAAAATTAAAATAAATAATATTTTTAAACCAAGTTACCTCAATCGAGAGGAATGTTTTACCGAAAAAAGGTGCTTACGTCGAAACGGTAGATCTAGGGATGTTAAATATGAGTTCTTCAAAAGTTGAAAAGTGGCACTCTTAGTTTATTTATACAAAATTCTAAGAATTTACACTAAAAATTTCCCTTATGAGCAAATTGGTTGGCGATCATGAGGCACCAGCTTTGAAGTAATTCCTGCACCTTTCATTGAAGGCTTTGTACGATCTATCTTTTACAATATCTTCTACATTCAATTCTGACTGCAGAAGTCTCAACTGAAAGCACATAAATTTAGGTTTTGCAAATGCATAACAAAAAATGTGTTACCCACTTTTCTTTGTTCGGATTTGAATTTCTTGTCTAAGGAAATATCATCACGCTTCTGTTCCCGTTCCTCCCTTAAATGTTTTACTGTATTTGCCGCCATTAAAATACATTGTTTTATAGACTCCTCACGCTGAAGATGACCCACTTTTAACTTTTCATAAAGCTCTCTACATGTTGTTTCACTATTAACTTGACCCCTAAAGGATTCGGTAGGAAGAGAGGTATTCAATGTGTAAATGATTTTGTCATCCATGTCCCTCATTTTCTTGAGAGCCTCCTGTAATAAAATTTGTTCAAAGTTGAGGTTAGAATTAGCACTTTACAAAAGTAATTACCTGGAACTCTAAGAAATCATTACAAGAATAATTTATTGCCATATTACTGTATTCAACAAATTCAACTTCATAAATTAGTTAGTTGATATGATAATAGATAGATTAAAAAAATATTAACAGGCCCCCCGGTTTTCAAGTGAGTGGAGAGTTTCCACTGGACAGCGATAAGGGAAATGTCAACTTTTCGACATTTGTCAAAAGAATTATTAAAATAAAGAACTTAAAATATGGTACTGTTTTTTCGCAGATGTGCAGATCACGTTCGGATAGATTTTGATTAGACGATTTAGATCAGAAAAATCGATGAGAACTTTCACTGCTCCTTTTTTCTGATAATTATAGACCTTTTCTAATCCACAAACATTTATACAGGGTGTTCAAAATGGGAACTTCTGAAGAACAGGTGTTTCGCTGTAATTACGATGAAATTGTGCAGGCACCTTCCGATTCGGTGTAAAACGGTAGGAAGAAATATAATTCGGTGGCGCTCGGCCATATATTCGAATATATTTCTGTATATTCCACTTTTAATTTCTGAAATTTTTTGAAATTTCAAGTGGAATATTTCGACTCCATAATTTATTTTTGCCTGCACAATTTCACCGATATCTATCTATTACACCCCGCACTACACTAGTTTTCTATTGAAATCACTTGAAAATCACTGAAAAACTCTTAAAAAACCGGCACGCAAAATAAACGACATCGCGCAAAACAAACTGCCATATTACTTACAAAACAACCGATCTCTGTCTCCGTTTTCCGCCATTCCACTTTGACTGCGTCCGTTAAGTTTCAGAGATTGATATCAAAATATTTGTCGTACAAATGTAAAAAATTAGAATGTCTATTGACTAAGTATTTTCCTTTTACAAAATGTCTATTGACTAAGTATTTTCCTTTTACAAAATGTATATTGACTAAGTATTTTCCTTTTACAATATGTATATTGGCTAAGTATTTTCCTTTTACAAAATGTCTATTTTTGCGTGTTTCATTTTAAATTGAAAATTGGGCATTTATATAAATGTAGTTGTAGTTTTTGTAGTTGAAGTAGTAAAATTATAACTGAACGGACGCAGTCAAAGTGGAATGGCGGAAAACGGAGACAGATCGGTTGTTTTGTAAGTAATATGGCGGTTTGTTTTGCGCGATGTCGTTTATTTTGCGTGCCGGTTTTTTAAGAGTTTTTCAGTGATTTTCAAGTGATTCAAGTGATTTCAATAGAAAACTAGTGTAGTGCGGGGTGTAATAGATAGATATCGGTGAAATTGTGCAGGCAAAATAAATTATGGAGTCGAAATATTCCACTTGAAATTTCAAAAAATTTCAGAAATTAAAAGTGGAATATACAGAAATATATTCGAATATATGGCCGAGCGCCACCGAATTATATTTCTTCCTACCGTTTTACACCGAATCGGAAGATGCCTGCACAATTTCATCGTAATTACAGCGAAACACCTGTTCTTCAGAAGTTCCTACGTCAATGCTAGCATTCATCGTAACAGAACAAGGTATATATTTATATTATTTTTTATATTTTGTTCCCATACCACCGCCGAAAGTTTTTGCAGCAGGATAAACAACTTTCTGAACTAGTCGCATAACCATGTAGTGAGTTTAAAAAGTTCACTAGAATGTCTACAGTTGAATTTGAGTATCTGCTCAGTAAAGTTTCACCTTCCATTAGTAAAATGGATACCCAACTTAAGGAAGCTATACCATCTAAAATACGCCTTGCTATCACCTTCAGAATTTTGGCTGCAGGAGATAGTTTTGAAAGCCTTCATTTTTTATTTAAAATTTCATCTCAACTAATTTCAAATATAATACCTGAAGTTTGGGAACCCCTGATTGGAGTCCTACAGGAAGAACTCAAGGCAAGCTTGTGCATATCAAATTATTTATTCAAATGTAATTTATTACAATTAAAATGTACATCAGAAGGAAATAATGTTTCATTCACAATATTGTTCGTTTGTAGCAACCGATTCTTGACAATTTATTATAAATTCTTTGCCTGTATTTGAAAGATCGGAGTCGGAGTAGCAAGTCCATTCAGGAGAAGGCGGTTGTTGAGATAAAGCTCTAATTAATTTGTTTGAAGTAATGATAGTTCATCAGGTATGTGAATGACTGGCGTTTCACAATATTGTTCGGATGACGATCTAACCAATTTGTTTGAAGCAATGGTAAATTTCGGTCCGATGTTGTTGGCATCTGAAGCTATTCCTCTATTATTTACTTGTTCATCTGCTATGTGAAAGACTGCCGTTTCAGAATAAAGGCCTAACCATAATATGCATAGCGCTCCGTGCGGAACTTTATGCAAACGTGCGATAACTCACAAAACCTATTCTGAAACTACAATGAGAATAGTCGTCGGTTTCGTCTATTTTCAGCAAGTTTGTTTCTCTATACACGAGCGTACTGTGCATAATCAAACATAGCCAAAGTGACATTTCAGATTATTTTCAAGTATGCATAAGCCTCCGTTCGTCAGGTTTTGACAGCGTTCCATACGGAGCGCTATCCACATTATAGTTTGGCCTTAAGGCCGAGTATTTAATCGACGGCGAACTCTTTCATGAAGAATAGGTTGGGAATTATAAGTATTTACAGAGTGTGGTTGGCTAAAATTGTCATAAGAGCTGACGTAACTGGACGCAGGTGAAGGTGATGTGATGTCACTTGTACGAAAAATTTGCGAACGAATGGATTGTCGGCGTAAAAACATGCCATCTATTTCATACATGAATTGTAGTCGGTCATTTTCGGGCATTTTTCGCAACTTACTGGCTAAGATTTTGCCATAGAAGTCACACTCATCTTCATGGGAATCATTCTTTTTTAAAACAGTATTAAGAGTACTGATGGCTTGTTTAACATATGATCCGGCTTTTTGTAACTCATGTGGATTTTTACGTCGACGTTTGGTATGCGTTTTTGACGAAATTTCACCGTCGTTATTCCTCTCGATGTCTTCGTTAACATATGAAGCTCGATCTATCTGTAAAAACATTTCAAAATTTCAATGCATTTATTGATTTATTTATTTATTTAAATATTTTTTTTTTTCTTAGACTCCATCATGTGCAGCGGAATGGTTGGAAACTGAAAAAGGTTTCAAAGACAAATTTCCTCATGCGCTGGATGCAATCGACGGGAAACATATCGTTAGGCAATGTCAGTTTAATTCTGGCTCTGAATATTTCAATCATAAGAAAACTTTTAGTATTGTGCTACTAGCTTTGGTGGACAGCAACTACAATATCATTTTTGCTGATATAGGTAGCAAGGGAAGAAAAAGCGACGGTGGAATATTCAGAAACAGTTTATTGTGGCTCAAAATAACTTCAAATACTTTGAGCTTACCCCCCACAACAGTTGCCAGCTTGATTTGCCTCAAACGCCACGCAGATCAGCACTGAATGCAAACATGATTGATTGATGATGAAATAAAA
This sequence comes from Machimus rusticus, assembly GCA_951509405.1. NCBI lineage: Eukaryota > Metazoa > Arthropoda > Insecta > Diptera > Asilidae > Machimus > Machimus rusticus. Next base: position 10,115,605 of record OX608050.1, read on the forward strand.
GTAAAAAGGAATCTATTTTTCTGAAATAAAAATAATATGGATTTTTAATTTGAACTTACGTTGGAAATTGTATCTGCAGTTTTCCTGCAATTGTGGCCTACACCAAGAAACGAGTCCATGAATTCGTAGGCAAACCATACAGGCTTATACACTTCGCCTGCACCAGCTCCAGAATGGATGGAGTCCTTAACCAGTTTTCGGTATTTCCTGTAGCTGGATAACAATGAATCCCGTTTCTTTTTGAGGTCCTTTACTGGGATTTCTATAAGGTCACTTATTCGGATCCAAGCATCATTATGTTTTGTTTTGTCCTTATAGAACTGATGCTTGGCATCCCACAATACACTTTCACTGTGAAAAATTTCGAGAAATTTAAATTCTAAATTGTTATTCCAAACCATCTTTCTGTAGTTGTTGTTATTGTGGGATTGACTAGCCTTAAAGGTAGTGCACAAATAATGTTTCTCTAGAAGGCTGTAAGGATCATACGTTCAGCCCACAGACTGCTGCAACTCAAATCAGGGAAGGTTATTAAGAACCCTCACAGCCCACGCACGTCCGCAGTACTGACGAAAACTTATTTAATATCAAGTCCAGGGTATTCATTGATACCATCCAAAAATTCACGTACTTAAATAACGGTTGGTTGGTTGTTCTAAATTACTATCCACCGATAGTGCTGCGGCTGCAGCTTATTTGGTCCATGCAAGGTTAACCAAATTGACCATGATCCACACTTAAATAACACTTATTTACATTCTACATTTCCACAGACAATCCATCTTTCTATAAAAGCGCGCACGAAATGTCAAAATGCGGTCTGTGCCCAACATCACAGCTGTGAAGCCGGAAATTATCCATCCGAATCGGGGAACATCCGTGAACACAGCGAAGAGGAGCGAAACCTCCTTCACACTCGCGTTCACGCCTGTTCGTGGCCGGCAAAACCTATATAGAAGGTTTTGGCTGACATGTATGTAGATACTGGACTGCTAACACACTGCCAATGGTATTAGATTATAAGTAAAGTAGTTTTATAAATTTAAAGACGAATTACAGATGATTATATTGAAAAATCCTGATCTTCATATTATAATATTAAATGAAACATGGATCTACACTGAAGAAACAAAATATTATGGCATTTATGGTTATAATGCGATTTTCAACTGTAGGGACGGAGATAGAGGTGGGGACACAGCTATTTATATTAAAAACGGGATTGAATATAGAGTATTAGGAACGGAAACAAACTATTCCATAAGCATATTTGAGATAAAAGGGACCGGAAATAGCATAATAAAAATTGCGACAATGTATAAAGCGCCAAATGAAGATAACAGAGAGTTTATTGGTCATTTAGAAAATATCTTAGCGACAAATAGAAACCTAATCGTCATTGGGGATATGAACATTGATCTCTTAAAATGTAACCCAGCAACGGAAGAATACATAGATATGATCGAAGCCAGTGGATATAGATTTCTGAATACAATAGATCAAAATCACCCCACTAGGGAAACTGATATTTCATCGACTATAATAGACCATATTTTAACTGACCTAAACAAAAATAGATATAATGCGATAGTAAAACTCGAAGAGTCTGAACTATCGGACCACAAAGCAATAAACTTACGAATTAATGCAAAGAAATGTGAACTAAAGAAAATGGCTTACCACTACGTCAAAACAATTAAACATAATGAATATAAGGAAAACTTTCAGACAGAACTATCAAAAGTTACTAATATCGAAGTGGAAGAGTTAATAGATGCTATTAAACAAGCAAAAGATAGAAGTACTTATTATAAAAAAATCAGGACAAGGAATAATGAATGGATCACAGCGGAGATACTACAAAAAATGAAGGAAAGAAATAATGCCTATAAGAGAATGAAAAAGCATAAAACGGACACTCACCTAAAGAACAATTACAAGAAGTTGAAGAGCGCGATTGATAAAATGGTAAAAATAGCCAAACAGAACTACATAAATGAAAGAATAAATCGAGCAGCAAGGAATGGTAGGAAATTATGGGATGTAATAAATAAGGATATACTGGAAAAAACAGAAGACCACTCAAGGACCAAAATTGAAAGACTGAACTACGAGGGAAAAATATACACAAAGCCAACGGAAATCGTTAACATACTTAATAAGCATTTCAACCACATTGGAGTGGACCTACAACGCAAAATTGAGCAACGACCTACAGGTGCGAACAATAGTAGAGAACAAACCATTTTCATGCAACCAACTAGTGCTGAGGAGATTGAAAAAATAATTAGAGGATTAAAGAGAAAGTCATCACCCGGAATAGATGGAATCACATCAGAGGACGTTGTGACTTTAGTGGAGTATATCAAAACTCCACTGACAACGCTGATTAATGAATGTCTTGAAAATGGAATCTTTCCGACATGCTTAAAAAAGGCAATAATATCACCAATACACAAAGGAGGGGACGTAGAAGATCCATCAAACTATAGGCCAATTACAATATTAAGTACAATAAGTAAAATATTTGAGCGCATAATACATAATCGTATAAAGGAAATTATAAAAAAAACTGGAAGATTCGATAAAAATCAATTTGGTTTTCAGGAAAATAGTGGCACAGAAGCGACAGTAGTTGATGTGCTTATGGACATTAACGATGCTCTAGATGCAGGATACTACACACTAGCAGTACTCGTTGATCTACAAAAAGCGTTCGACACTGTGCACCATAAACGACTGCTGGAATTACTAGAACAACTTGGTATTAGGGGAACATGCAACAAGTTAATAGAGAGTTATTTGTCATCAAGATCAACAAAAACAAGGCTGAATAATCATTGCAGCGAAGAACAAATACAAAACTGTGGTGTCCCACAAGGGTCAATTTTAGGACCTCTCCTGTATCTGCTATACATAAATAATGTCCAAAATATTGACTTAAGAGGTAGATATAAAATATATGCCGATGATACTGTCCTACTGTATAGAGCCAAAACAGAAGATGACCTAGGGGAGATGGTAAACGGAGATTTAATAAAACTCAATATGTGGTTACAAGGAAATAAGCTCACTCTAAATACTGGAAAAACCAAATATATTATTTTTAAAGTAAAAAATAAAGCAGATGTCGACCCCAGGATTGAAATAGATGGGAAGAAAATAGAACGAGTAACTGAAATAAAATACCTAGGTCTCACTATAGATGAACACCTTAACTGGAAGTCGCATGTGTCACGCATAATAAAGAAAATAGCACCAATCATTGGAGCAATTGGTAGAACAGGAAAGCTTAATGATTTTGTCGCTAAATTAATATACAATTCACATATTCTGGTACATATTAGATATTTAATAATTATATGGTCCCAAACTCCACAATACAATCTTGAGCGCGTACAGAGACTAATGAACAGGGCTCTAAAAGTATTACATCGTCTTCCTTGGGACACAACAACGAAAGAGGTGTATGAAATAACCTATAATTTCAGGTTGAAAGAAGTAATATACATAGAAAAAGTCAAATTTATACACAAGGCAATAAAAAACACAGTAAAAAACAATATCATATTCACAAAAAACAGGGAAATTCACAATCATAGCACACGAATCAGGGACCTGCTACGTGCAGAAAAGGCAAGGACGGAAAGGAATCGCACAGGATTCATTACCAGCACAATCGAGATTTACAACAAGCTACCTGAAGAAATTAAAAAAATAGACGATATAAAAAGGTTCACAAATGCAATAAAAACATATGTAAAAATAGGTGATCAGAAATTGTAAATAAGGTATGAAAGGTAATTCTTGAATGAGACATTAAAAAAGAAGAAAAAAAAAATAATAATAATAATAAATTAGAAGATGCGAGTGAGTGAGTGAGTGCATGGCTAGTTAGAACTAAATATTAGTATGTAATTTAAGTAATTCTGTTATTATCTTAGGAAAATTGAATAAACTGCTCTTATACCAGCTTCACGCTGATTGAGCGGTTTACAGGAAATGTGTTATAATTAATATTTTACGAGGAAATTAAGGTTCAAAAGGATCCACAGAGCCCAAACTCTTGCACTGTAATGGTGAAGAGTTGGGTGAATGTTTCCAGTGATACGCTGTGAAGTGCGAAAAGAATAAATATATTATTATTATTATTATAAACAATTAAATTAATGCAAAAAATGTTTATTTGTAAAAACACAAAAAAATAAACATAAATTATTCCATTAACGGCAAATTATATTTCAAATGAATTTCTTTTGATGTGATACCTTCAATTTCAGCAAGTGCACCAAGAACCACTTGTGTGGAATCTTTTATTAAATTATATTTATGCATTAACTCCATAATTTCATCTTTTCTTTTATCATCACTTAAGTTACCTATTTCGTTGATCTTCTGTTCTAATGTTACCAACTTCTTTAAAAGCTCATGGCGTTTCGGATCTTCTGACATTGCTGTCCAGCTGACAGCAGAAAATCTGACAACCAAGGAGAATTTTCGTCGCTATCCGCACAACTCGGCAGAGTTGAATTTGTACAACGGAAGTTCAGGGAGACTGCTGAATATCTACAAGTGATTGTAGGAAGTGAGTAATTTTTTTAAAGGAAAAAATTAAGAATTTACCTCACGGTTCAAGCGTTATTCCTTCGTGCAAAATGTGATTCCCTTGCGTTGTGGTTATCGTCAACCTCAATGATTGTCAATTGTCAAATCCAAGATGGTTGCGATTTGGAGAATTTTGCATTGACATTTCGATGCACTAGTAATATTGGGAAATCACCAAACCTTCTCAGTGATATACACGCTCTGCAGTTTCGAAAATTTTTTTTATAATACGATTACCTATAAATTAACTCCAATTCTAGATGGCTACGACACACAGGCACCGATACAAAAATGTGGGTTTGGATTCCTCGGAGATGCGACGTAGAAGAGAGGAGGAGGGTATCCAGCTCCGGAAAGCAAAACGGGAGCAACAAATGATCAAACGCCGTAATGTAGATATTCCAATGGATCGGGCTATGGATAGTGACATCATCCAAGTTAGTAGAAATGCTCTATTAAATCAATCATACATCAAAAGACAAACTTTGCAATAGGAAGATGAAATGCAGGTTTCAAATCAATCGGGTATCAAAAAAGAAATGATTGTTCAGTTATACAGTACTTCGGAGACGGACCAACTTGAAGCTACTCAGAAGTTTCGAAAATTGCTGTCCAGAGATCCTAATCCACCTATTGAGGAAGTCATTAAGACAGGAATTGTACCTCAATTTGTTACTTTTCTTAAAAATAACAATAATAGTACGCTGCAGGTAATGTCACAATAAAATATTAAAACAAATTATTTACAATTGTCTTTTCCAGTTCGAAGCTGCTTGGGCACTAACAAATATAGCCTCCGGAACTCCTCAGCAAACACGCGTAGTTATCGAAGCTGGAGCAGTTCCAATTTTCATAGATCTTTTATCTAGTCCTCAGGAAGACGTACAAGAACAGGCTGTTTGGGCTCTAGGAAACATTGCGGGTGATTCTCCGGCTTGTCGAGACCACTTATTGAATGCAGGAATACTTTCGCCATTGTTGCAGTAAGTAAATTCGACAATTTCAGCAGAATTTTTATTTTAATATATATTGTGTCTTTTTTTCTTTTTCTTTTAAATAGAGTTTTGAGTAAACAGGAAAGGTTAACTATGACTAGGAATGCGGTTTGGACATTGTCGAACCTATGTCGAGGCAAAAATCCACCTGCTGATTTCACAAAGATTGTTAAAGGTTTACCAATTCTGGCTAGATTGCTGAACCACACTGATGCCGATGTATTAAGCGATACATGTTGGGCAATCAGTTATTTGTCAGATGGTCCTAATGATAAAATACAAGCAGTTATCGATGCAGGAGTTTGTCGTCGATTAGTGGAGCTTCTAGTGTGAGTAGAATTTTATTTTTTAAACGTTTGGATTTGCAGTCAAAATTCAATGAAAATCGATTTAATGAAATTAATTGTTTTAAATTAAAACCGACAGATTAATGATTATATAATATGCATATGTATAAAAGCGAAAGTTTTTTTTGACGTGATAACGTCTTATAAAGGCCCGCGCCCATAGAGTCCGGAATTCGTCCGACTGCGGAAAACGTAAGTTGAACTACATGCTTTCTTATGGGAGTGCACCCATAGAAACGCGCTGCCGCAGTCGCGGCCGGATTGAAAAGTTGAACATTTCTTAACTTTTGATCCGTACTACATCCGGCAAGGAAAGCTTCCAGCGAGAGTTTCTAAACTTTGAAAACATTTTGAAATATTAAACCAGGGGCGGCTCTACCTTAGGAGCTAGTGGGGCTTCGCCCCACCATAAATTTCAACAAAATTGTGTTAAAAATTCGTATTTTAAGAAAACGTCTTAAAACGTTACTGCATTTCTCTTGTCAGTACGTTTATGCGACGTTTTTATCATCGACTGTAATTAACTCGATTTTGCAAGCCACTACAATCAGGAAATATCTCCTCTCTGTTACAGGAGCCAAGTAAAATCTTCATATTTGGCTATATATGTTCTGTGCAATAAGAGAACATCGTATTCTCATATGCAGCTATAGGAATAGGAAGAAAGGGCTAAAGAAAACGAGCCCCATAAGCCAAATCCACTTGGCGAGGATTGCTAAGAGACAAGCAAGCAACTAGCAAATGTTGCGAAGTTTTTTCTCTTAATAAATTTAATTTCATTTCTCTTCCATCCGATTGCTTTTCCATGCGTTTAGGGCTGAAATAAATTAAGGCTCGCGCCCATAGAGTCCGGAATTCGTCCGACTCCGGAAAACGTAAGTTGAACTACATGCTTTCTTATGGGGGTGCACCCATAGAAACGCATTGCCGCAGTCGCGGCCGAATTGAAAAGTTGAACATTTTTTAACTTTTGGTCCGTACTATATGCGGCAAGGAAAGCTTCCAGCGATAGTTTCTAAACTTTGAAAACATTTTGAAATATTAAACATTGGACTGCTGACCCCGAGATAAAACAGAAATTGGTTCGTGGCAATTTAATTATTTGTTATTTAGTTGTGTTTAAACATAATTGCGCGGGTTTTTGAGCATTTTAATTGGCGTGGTTTGCTTAAAAGGTTTGGGTCTTCGCTAGCAGTCCTGTCAGTGACCTGATAAAATAGGTCGCACATAAAAGCGGCGCCTTTCCTGCAATAAAATCAAACATCCATCGTTTTCTTTTGAATAAAATTTGCTTCTTGTTTGTTTTTTTTATCATAATTTGCCTTTGAGAGATAAAGCTTGCCGCAGAAATTCCGGATTCTATGGGCGATACCTTTGATTTCCGGACGTCAATAGCTTTAAGCTTACCGGAGTCGAGAAAATTCCGCACAAATTCCGGACTCTATGGGCGCGGGCCTTTAACCCTGCTGGGCCAGGCGCTACAGCTACTTCTCTTACATAAGTTATAATTTCATTTCTCTCATCCGTCAAAGCGCAGCGCAGCGGGCTAAAATATTCTAGCCCCGCGGATGAGAAAGTTTTAAATATGTGTGCTAGCAATGTCCCAACACATGTAACCGATCTGGCGTGCACAGATAGCTGTGAAAGAGGCAGTTTGGGGCGAACGAGAGGGTAGCCCCGAAGGATTTATGAGTCGAACTCATATGCACACAGTGTAAGTCGCGTTGAGTTTGACACCATATGTAGTAAGTTCGCATAAATTCTTAACAGTGTGAGCGAAAAAATTCGCCCTCTTTCATAGTGCATATAGTGTGTATAAAAAGTCCTGGAATGGCTAAAGATCTTGAGAAACACGTATCGGATTGAAAAACAAAAAAATACGTGTTTAATATTTTAAAAAGAGCTATTCAATGATACCAAACTCAAATTTACCCGCACCTACCCGGAAGGTAGGGGTAACTTTAAAATTTTAATTACGAACTTCTATTTTTTATTGCAGATTCGGATTTTGTGGTACAAAATAGGAAAATTTTATCTGAAAGACTTTTTCCTATTTAATACAGGGAGTGCCGGGGAGGATGTTGTCCGGTGTAAAAATAATTTCCGAGATGATGATTGAATATCTCTAAATATATCTACATCGGATCGAAAAAAAGAGAAAACATTTTTTTGAAAAGCTATCCAATGACACCAAATTTTACAAGCGGGATAGGGTCGAGTTTCACTAACTTGCTATGTAAAAAATCTTGAAAATTAAATTTGATACACTTTCCGGTTTCCGATTAAGCTGAAATTTTGCATACACGTTTAGTTTAGATGAGAATGCATGGTTATCTAACTTAATTGTTTATTATAGCAATCTTTGTTCTAAATTCTAACAATTGAAAAAAATCTATGCAATGAGCTTGAGTTTTTTAAACGGATAATTGTGTCTGTCATATCGCAAGTATCACCTGAGGAAGCGAGTTTTTTATTTTTTTTAAACTATTTTTTACTCCTTTTATCAATCCGATGTGCATTTCTCGAGATATTTGACATTTCCGGGACTTTTTATCCACACTTTATATTATTCAAAACGCTAAGGAGTGCAGTGTTTTTAAGTATAAGTTTTTGTAAGTGGAATAGGCCTGAAAGGAGTTTTGCAAAGGCAATTTTGAAAATTTTTCCTGAAATATGTAAAGCTCTCTTTAGGGAAACCGAATACTTAAATTTTCTACATGTGGTATGTACCTCTTGGATAGATCGGAAAACTGAATAAGTTCATTAAATTAGTTCGTTTTTTGTAGTACATAGTTAGCCCCACCAAAGCTAATTGCCACGAGCCGCCACTGTATTAAACACTGGACTGCTGGTCCCGAGATATAACAGAAATCGGTTCGTGACAATTTAATTATTTGTTATTTAGTTGTGTTAAAACATAATTGTGCGGGTTTTTGAGCATTTTAATTGGCGTGGTTTGCTTAAAAGGTTTGGGTCTTCGCTAGCAGTCCTGTCAGTGACCTGATAAAATGAGTCGCACCCAAAAGCGGCGCCTTCCCTGCAGTAAAATCAAACATCCATCGTTCTCTTTTCAATAACTAGCAAATATTATTGAAAAAACAAAAAAACCCGACTGCGAAAAAAAAAAAATTGAAGACATGATATGGCGTCGAAAATCTGGCATTTTAATTTTCATAATTTTTATATTCCCAGTGTCACTCTCACAATTGAGACGAATCTAACGACGCCTCTCAAGCTAAAATCCATCAAGCCGTTTAGGCTACAGAGCGTGCCAAAGAAATATACATACATACACTCGAAAAACATAACCCTCCTTCTGGCAGTCGGGTAAAAATTGCTTCTTGATTGCTTTTTTAATCTTAATTTGCCTTTGAGAGATAAAGTTTGCCGCAGAAATTCCGGACTCTATGGGCGATACCTCTGATTTCCGGACGTCAATAGCTTTAAGCTTACCGGAGTCTAGCAAATTCCGCACAAATTCCGGACTCTATGGGCGCGGGCCTTAAATCGGTCGACCCGAGAGTCATTTACGAAAACTGAAGTAACGACGAGCCGGTAACGTGAACAAGATTATGAGGAAATCGTATTAGAAATTAAAAAGACAATAGGAAATCTTATTAGAAATTAAAAATTCAATATGAAAATTCACTATAAATTCTAAGGAGTGGGAACTAGAAGAATTTCCTCTTACATCAACGAAACAATTAGCCTATCCAATAAATTAGAAATTTAATAAGAAACCTATTTGAAATTAAAAAGACTTCTTATTCATTTCAATAGGATGTTCTTGTTAATTAAACGAAAATTGTAAGATCCCCTCTTAAGAAAACATGCATTTCAAACTTGTTCAGTTAAATGCGCAAAATGTGCTATAAAGTGAGGTGGAGCGCAGTCGTAATGAGTGGCTTATTTAAATTTCTTAATATTTTATTGTTCGGATTTCATTAAAAAGTGCTTAGTGTGACTTGTTAAGTGCGAAATGGCGGAAAATATTGAAAAAAACCATGGGGTTATTGTTTTTTAATAAACTTACACAACAAATAAGACGTTGTCACGTAAACATCGATCGTAAACCGACTTTACAGACAACCAACTTTTTTACAACACTCGGTACTTGAGGATTTTCGGGATCACTGTTTTCAACCCAACTGTCATCATTTAAAAATTTAATATGTCAGACTGTAAACTTTTGAAGATTTACTGATGCCGCATATTTCTATGAGTTCCGTCGCTTTGCCTTTCAATTTCAAGCGACTGCAGTTTCCAGTGTGTTTTGCCTTTGCAATTACAATGAACAAAGGACAATCCCTAAATGTCCCTTAATTTTTAAACAAAATGGAAAGACAAAAAATATTGTTTACCTATACGTATTACAATAAATATCGTTAAAATAATTTTTACTTATTCAACCAATCTACTAAAAGTAAATTTTTTTTATTTATTGCACAACGCACGACAGATATTTGCTAGTATTATATCCTCTTGATAAGCAGTTAGAATTCCCGAAAACAGAAAAGAAATCTTTTTTTTGGTTCAATTTCTGACCGCTGGTATCTTCTGACATATTTAAACGACATACCCCTATAGGAAAATCCACTAATGCTTCAGAACTTTACCTACACTAAATCTGGGCACGTCTATTATATCCGAGGTTTTTCGATTTAATGCCTTTTGTAGAAGGAGAATCCTCTGTCAATAGAAATATTTTGTAAAAGGAAAATCGTAATTCAAATGGCATTTGATTTGTGCGTGCAAATTGGATATTATTTTTATGAAAATCTCGAGAGCAATGGGATGTGGATTTTTTCATTATTTTTTCTCGTTTTCCGTACTACAAAGTATTTCCGAAACCGTTCTCAAATCGAAAAACCTCAGAAATAATAGAATCCCCTTAAATCTGCTCTCTAGTGCACTAAATGGGCGGAAAGCCCATAAGTGACCTTCCCATCAGGTTCAAAATATCATTAATGCCCTCTAGCAAGTCTCTATTTATCTAAATAAATAAAACAAACATCTTCAACAAAAAAAAACAAATGCATAACAAAACATACTACCAACTACAAATTTTGAAGAAAATTTGTTATTTCTAAAGCCTAGTATGCTGTTGCGAAGAAATTTCTTGGCGCATACAAAACCTATGTAAAAAAAAACACTCAAGAAATGCTCAAGGAAAATTTTTCCGTTCTGGTTGTCAAAGTGGTATGCTGTTTGCTCGGAGGGCCCACACGGCACTCGAGGTTTGTTTTTACAATTTTCCGGGTGCCGTGTGGCACAAGCTGGCGGCACGGTTTTTTTTAACGGTTTTATAAAAAAAATTCTATGATATGCGAATTTTAATTGAGGATCATTTTTTTATTACCTGTTGTCAAGCTAATATCACAGATAAATAATACAGATGCCCAGTCGAATAGGCAAGAAATGTTCAAAGTTGTCGAATTGCCTTTTACTTGGGCACATGCATATAGCTACATTTTATCTCTCAGGAAGCAAATAAGGAAGAATAGGAGAGAAATAACGAATGAAACATTTTGCAGCCTCAGGCATCAATTGGTCGAGAGCCGCAACATCAGCAATATGAATCGAAGCTGAAGCCTCTGCACTTGCCCACTTGGTCGAGCGCCAGGACACGAAAGCAACGAGGTATTCGTGGGCGCCGACTCAGATGAAAGTGAAGCGTAAGGGAATTTCAATGTTGCAATGGTTCCATCCTATTCTGTGTCGTACACTGATGCATAAAAAGGGAAAGAGAATGCGCAAGGGGATTATTCACGCATACTAGAAAAATTAGCGAAGCGACGAGGGAAATACAATGGTTCGCTGGTATTGATCAACACGCAGAACACACGACTTTTTCCCTTCTTGGACTGTGACTTGCGAGATTTTATTGTTGGAGCATTTCCGATATTTATAATTAACTTGAGATTTACTTATTTTACAAGGAGCACATGTGGTTTTAAAACTCCAGAAAAGCAGGCTGAAAAATATATAGAAAAATAAAACTGTAGCACCGAAATGAAGGTACCGACTAAGGATTGAACCTTGCGTGATAAGCATGTCTGCTACCCCCGACACTACTCTTCTTCTTCTTGGGCCGTATTAAAAAAGTTGTATATAAATTATGAGCTCCCTCATAGATTCTCTAACTGCTCTAATGCTCCTATATTTGTATATTTCCTTTTCTTTCGCTCCTTCTGGCCAATTGTTGCATAGTTGCTAGAACACGAGCAAGCATTTTAGAGGAAATGGACTGCTTTGTAAATATTATTTCTCAACATTTATTTGCTGCGCAACATTACTTGGCTAGAGAGCCGAAAACTTGGCTAGCGAAAATGTTGCATTGGTCCGATTTCTTAACATGATGGCTGGGCATCTGTATTATTTATCTGTGCTAATATGAAACCTAGGTATAGCACTTAACTTTTATGTGAAAGTTTTTCCGTCATTTAGTGTGAAGGATTTATGAATCAAATATGTAGCTTATGTTTAAGTACCCTGGCATTTGTATTACTAATAAAATAGTTTGCGACAACAACGTTATGAAACAAATTTATTATGTGTGTTATATTCTTCATTTAGGCATCCCCAAAACAGTGTAGTTACAGCTGCACTTAGAGCAGTAGGGAACATTGTAACGGGAGATGATATTCAAACCCAGGTTATTTTGAACTGCAATGCGCTGCCTTCCATTCTTCAATTATTGAACTCATCAATGGAAACTATTCGAAAAGAGGCCTGTTGGACGATATCAAACATTGCAGCAGGCAATAGGCAACAAATTCAAGCAGTCATAGACGCTAATATATTCCCTGTTTTGACAACTATTCTGCAAACAGCAGATTTCAAAACCAAAAAAGAAGCCGCATGGGCGATTACGAATGCTACAAGTAGTGGAACAGCAGAACAAATCAGATATTTGGTAAGTGTAAAAAAAATTCGAAATGAAATAAATATTTGTTTAAATATGTCTCTTTAGGTTCAAGCTGGGTGTATCCCACCTATGTGCGAATTTCTAACAGTGGTTGACTCCGATATAGTTCAAGTTGCGCTGAACGCCCTAGAAAATGTGCTGAAAGCTGGCGAGAAATTTAATATTCGACCAAATCCCTATGCAATGCTGATTGAAGAATGTGGAGGTAAGTTATTTTCATTCTCACCATTTGTTCTCTATTAGGATTCCCTATTTGTGTGCAGGATTGGACAAAATAGAATACTTACAATCTCATGAGAATCGAGAAATTTATCACAAATCGTTTTATATAATTGAGACATATTTTGGGAACGAAGAAGAGGACAGCCGTGTTGCACCCTCAGCTGATGACAACCAATACCAATTTAATGCAGAACAGTCGGCTCCCAGTGGCAGCTTCCAATTCTAACCACACATGACTACCAAGGCACAGTGTTCTCCACAGCTAAAACTTCTGGATTTTTGCGTAAATCGATAATTGGAACCTTTACTTCGGGAAATTGGCATTTTAACAAGTATTTCAGCATTTCGGTTTTTATTATATTTTTTTCCGTTTAAAACGAATCCCTGTCACTCAAAGTGAAGGTATCTGTCATCGGGTATTTTTTCACTTATAAATTTCTCTGAATTATGTAGAGAAACTACGCTTTCGTTAACTTTTAAAATGTAACTGCATACACAAAAAAAAATTTATTTTTATTGTTTACATCTTCTTTTTATTTCAATGCAAGGAAGTTCCATAACTGTAGAAATTTTTAAGTAAACCAGAGGGATAAAGAAATGAATTTCTCATTTTCATGCAGAACTTATACGTGAATTTGTTGGATATTTTTGAGTTATTATAACGCTATTAAGTTAATAACATATTTTCTATTGAAAAAAGTATTAAAGCTAATTTAAATCAAAATTCGAAGACTTTTTGCTCAATTATACCAGGGTTTAGGCTACCCGGGCACATAGCTAGAAATGTTTAACAAAAGTTTGCGGAGTTAGTTTTACGCATTTATTATTTTTGGTATCCGAGAGTGTTAAAAGCGGTAAAACTTGCGCCATTGCGAATTGGTTCTCCACATGTAGAACATTTCATTTCAGTTAATGGCTTTATTGCTGAGTAGCGGTGATAATTATAATTACATATTAATTAATGAAATGTCGCGCGAAACGTGTTCTATGAGTTCTAGACAACCCCACATTGGGTTACATTTCCAAGAAGCAGATCTTTTACCAAACCAAATTTGATCCTAAAACCTGCTTATAAAAACCTACAAAATGTTGAATTTCAAATTATTTGTAAAATTCCATTAGAACGAGTGTTTTTTCGCGGCATTATTTTTGCTGAGAGAAAGACCGAAAATAGGAGCTATTCGATGGTCATGATTTTGTTGCCGAAACATATGAATTGTGAATATTATGTAGTAATGTATTTCACATTATAATACCTAATAGTTATAATTTTTAGCTTATGATCATATGGACTTATTTGACAGCGATTTATCCGATGTGAAAGTTCAAGTGATGAACAGATAATCCTTGCATTAAGTTGGATTTATTTAACAGCTAATTTATTATAGCATCCTTTTCAGCAATTTTTACCACTTACTTTGCACGGATATCAAAAATAAATAACGTAATTGGCAATTTAAAGTTATATTCGAAAAATTGTTGAGACAACTTGGTGAATACCAAATTCGAAAATGGATTTAAGACCTTCATACAGATAATACTCGTTTAAGACGCGTTGGTGAATCTAGTGTTTAAGTAATTAATAAATGGAAAAGCAACAAAAAGTTGTAATTGCTCGGTAAAAATGGTTATGGTGCTGCGAACCATTTCAAAAGACACGGGACACTAGAACAAGTAACGCGCAGAAAGAAGCCTCGTAAAACTTCTCTCCTGAAGGGGCCCATAGACAAGCGAATAATTTGCGCAACGCAACCCGTTGTACACATTTTCCCCGTTTATGCGGCAGATTGATGTGTTGCGGGACTGTTTAATGAAAATCAAACCCGCTTGAGAACTTTCGTACAACGGGCAGAGTTGCGCAAGTTATTTACACGTGTATGGTGATGTTGGTACATTCTGAAGAAATTGAATTTTAATTGTGAAGTGTTGTGCTCAAATTAAGTTAAAAAAATGACTTTTCTTGTAACCACTTTTTCATCCATATTTTCCTTTTTCTTTTTCTCGAGCGTAAATTTGCCTCACTTTCTATAACACTTGCAATTATAACTGCCAAACAAGCAGCTTCAAAAATCTTTTCTGCACGAGAACATAAACGCAACTGAAGTTTGCGAAACTCATTGCGTAGTGTATGGACTATCACATATGTATATTTTGGCAAACACAAATTTGCGCAAATTGTTCGCTCATGTATGGGCCCCTTAAAAGATCATACAATCATCACGGCATCCAAAAAGATCCTCGAATATCTTCTACACATATCGACCGAAAATTTTTCTTCAAAGATTTATGTATAACAGGTGTCATAAAGAACCGTTAGAAGGAGGCTAAACCTAAACGATACGAGGGCTACAAAGTAGGATTTCTCCAAAGAAGACATTTGTGAATCCAAATAATCGAAAAAAGAACTGGAATTTGTAAGAAACCATCTGACCTAATAAGTTAGCCATTAGAAGTAAATCTTGTATAGTAACGAGGCAAAGATCTATGAAATCATGATCAATGATCAATATTCTTAATTTGTTTTAAATTTATTAGACATTAGTGTTTCTAATTAGTTTTCCATATCTGTATATACTCGGAGACTCATAAATTCCCGCGCTCGGATTTTTAAGTCTCTGAGTATATACAGGGTGACCGGTGTGAAGTGTTACCAATTTACGCTATAATAGATGCACTTTTAAAAATTTTTACTTCGTTCAAAGCCAAACATCAAAATACATATTAAAATTTTAAAATACAGTGGTACCTCGACATACGAGTTTAATTCGTTCCGTAACCTTGCTCGTATGTCAAATTGCTCGTATCTCAAAGCAATTTTCCCCATTGAAATTAATTGAAATGCCATTAATCCGTTCCAGCTTCCAAAAAACCACCTCAGTTGTTTTTGTTTAGTGTTTTTGAATAAGAAAAATGTATTTACAAGAAGAAACATTTATTTATAAATAACAAATACATATTCTATTAAAACATAATAAAAGAAGAACTGAAGTTCTTACGGAAGCGCTTAATTTTCGTCACTGGTTATGGTTATAAATATAATGTAATAATGCTTTGTAAATGTACAAAAAGCAAAAAACGCGAATCCAACTTATCAAAAATGCTTCGAAAACGATGGAAACAAGCACACAGACTGAGGTCTAGTCTGAGGTGGGAGTTGGGAGAAACTGTAAGACGCTGCACACGACACCAACATGCGCCCCGCATGTTGGGGTCGTGTGCAGCGGTGTAGTATACGATTCCTCGTATCTCAAATCTTGCTCTCATCTCAAAGCAAAATATCGCTCGCTCGGCGGCTCGTATCTCAAAAAACTCGTATATTGGGGCACTCGTATGTCGAGGTACCACTGTATAAGTTTATTGTTCGATATGACCTGCTTTTGCGTGTATAATTTTGCATAAAAGACAAACAAAAAATTCGCACGAATGGATTTTTTCGATGGGGTACTTTGTCATTAGAGGTTTTTGAAATGGGGAATATTATGCCATTGCGCAAAAAATCCACTTAAGTGCCGAAAAAACTTGACAGGCAGCGAAAAACAGACACACGCAAAATTTTACTTCCTTTACTTTTTTATTCGCTTAAACGAGAAAAGAACGAAAAATCTGGCTGGCTGATTTTGAATACATAATAACTTTTTATCCAGTTTGTGTCAAATTAATTAAAAACGCAATATTTAAGTGTCAATAATTTTTATTTATTTTTCAAAAAGTATAACAATACAATAAAATATTCAAATATATCGGGCAGTCTTACAAAATTTTAGTAACTTTCATTTGACAAATAAAATACCTGTTCAGTGACCCTCGTGATTAGTGGATCGAGCTCATGCCGCTTTAGGCTAGGCCCCCAAATTTCACTTAAAGTATTTTCTGCCACCTCAATGGGTTTATCTACTGAAAAAAATTGCAAGTTAATAATAACAATAAATAAGTAGGTGGTACCTTTGTTTGGAACTCTTAACGTCATAAAAATAACAACTCTATCGATAATGGGATTATAAGTATCACAAATTGCATGAAGAGCTCGCGCTGCTTTACCTGGAATCTGAGAATTATTTAATATATTCATTTGTGTTTCCAGAAAATACTGAATAGTTCAAATAAGACGGATGCGTATACTTTTCATTTTGATAGAAAGTAATTATTTATGAACATGTGGGATACGATTAATTCCCTTCAATTTCTCGGTTGGTTTAAATGTTAGTTTCCTTACGTAAATCATAACAAAATCAGATGATGAAAGATTTGGGCCTTGGGTGTTTATTTCACTTGATATTCGTCATGGCTAAATGAAATTATTATTCTTTTATTTGCTGGAGAGACTGCATCTCGCAAAAGGCATTTAAAACATTATCTTTCAAACTGGAAGTCATTCGTTTTTAATGTCACTATTCATTTCTTTCAAAATTACTCCTTCCTTCCTTCTTTCCTTAAAAAAAAAAAAAAAACAATTGGAACTTTGGGAAAGGACGCGAAGACATCATTTTTTGTAGCATAGAATTTTTATATGTTTGTAGTGAATTTGAGTGCGTAATGTGAAAAACAAGAATCAATATGGATTTATACTCAATGATCCAATTTACACTATCATGGGTATGAGCCAAATTCATGAACGCTTTCTTCCATGAAATTTAGAATTGGTGTGTTACTGGTATTATGGACGGAAAAACTTACTGAAAAAACAGGTAACTAAAATGAATTAGTAAGAATATTAGGAACTTTATTAAGGAATTTTCATTCAAAAAGGGCTTTTTCTAAGCTCTTTTCGATCCGATTCCAGGGGAATCCTGCATAGGGGCGCTAAAACGTCACCAAGCAAAATGTTAGCATTTTATGTTATGCGTTAAAAGTGTTGTCTTATTTTTCTTAAGGTGCA
Source organism: Machimus rusticus (assembly GCA_951509405.1). NCBI lineage: Eukaryota > Metazoa > Arthropoda > Insecta > Diptera > Asilidae > Machimus > Machimus rusticus. Next base: position 10,133,578 of record OX608050.1, read on the forward strand.
ATTCCGTTTTGGAGGCTGGATATCATAATTTTGTAAGTGTTTTACCTCATTTAGATTTGCCACAACTAAAGCACCTCCACCTGCTACTTGTTCTTTATATTTTTTTATAATAACACCGTAATCTGCAATAGAAGCCTGTGCGGTGAAGTCTTCTTTATCAAGTTTCATTGGTTCAAGCGATGGATCTGAGAAAAAATGTTGATAAATAAAAGGTGTTTTGTCTTTAAATTGAAATTAATTTCTTACCAAAGCATGCAGAAGCTGTTTTCGCTATCTTCCAGACTAATTCCTCAGTTCTACTATTTGTGTACAGAAACAAGAAAGCACTTGGTACAGCAGGATCTCGATTTAAAATTCCTTCAATCTGAACACGCAGGGACTGCCATAGTATATTGTCTTGATTTGGGTATTTCCCCTTAAGGTTTTCGAAAGAACAATTTTTTTTAGATGGAGGTAAACTTTGATCATCAGAAAGAGTCTTTGGGACCGCATAAGCAACTGCGGCCACAGCAAGTATTAGTACTAGTGAAATTAGCCAACCAAAACCAGAGTTCGCCTCAGTTTGCTCATGGGACTCGAGCGTGTGCGAAAGTGGTGATTTTTTTTTACCAGTAGAAAAATTGTGAGTTGTCACCGTTCTCGTGTAGGTTTCCGAAATAGTTTTCTGGGTTGAATAAGAGCCCTTGCAGTTTGGCGAGACATCCTTACGGTTTGTCAAATAACTTTTTGAGGTAGAAGAGTCCTTGGAAGTAGCTTCACATTTTGTCAAATTGTCTTTAAAAGTCGTCGAAGAGTCTTTAAAACTATTTGAAAGGTCACTGAAAGTAGCTGAATATTCCTTGGTAGTCGAAGGTTCCTCGGGGGTTGTTAAAAATTCCTCTGCAGACGATTCGAGATCCTCAGGTGTCTTAAAACCATCTTTTTTACTTAATAGAGGACTACCATGCTTAACTTTTGTTTGGCAAGTTGTTTCGTCTTCACAATTGGCAAAATTCTCATCAGTCCCTTCATACTTATTGCTAGTTTGTGTGTTCCTATCTGGGGACATGGAATATTTTCGCTGATACGTGGGGCGCCCATCTATTTTAATTTTTGAAGAAGTAGACATGCTAAAAGGCAAAATTACGCCGGTCGCACAAACTTGACAATTGACAAAATGAACGGTAAGCAAGAGTTCAAAATCTCATTGAGGAGGTGTTCAGATTTTATTCAACGAATTGAAAAAATATAGTTTAATCTTTCTTTTCTTTTGGATTTATTTACTTTATTGTATGTTATTTAATGAAACTAATAGCACCGTAATAAAATTATTTTGTTAAATATATAAATAAGAATAATGTTTCTAATCACTCATAAAAAAAATATATTGTTATACCTTTGACCTCTCGCGTGAGTTTGCTTTACGTCAAGGACGCGCGCAATGTCAAAATTCTAGTTAAATACGCTTCGATATTCAATAAAATATTCCAAATATGACTGGCTTCTCTTTGAAATTAAAATCAAAAAAAGGACAACACGTTGTAAGGAATTTAAATGCTGATGCAACTGTTGGAATTCTCAAAGCCCGCATATCAGAAATTACGCAGATCCCAGAAACATTGCTACACGTCTTGGTTGGGTTTCCGCCCAGGCCGTTAGACCTATCCAAGGATGGGGCCGATTTATCCTCTTCTGGAATAACAAATGGGGATACTCTCATCGTTGAGGAAAAGCCAAATACACTCAAGGAGGACGAGGATTTAGCTAGACGGCTTGCTGCACAGGAGGAGGAGGAGGACAAACTTATCCGAGAAATAGCAAATCAACCAGATGGCGAATTCATGGGAATATTGATGAAGAAAGTCGTACCTGCTGACAATTCCTGCCTTTTCACAAGTATTGGATACGTGCTAAATGGGACTATTGACACCGATGTTGGATATTACATGAGAAATATCATTGCGGAACACGTGAGTAGCGACACGGAAACGTACAATGAAGCGATTCTAGGGAAACCAAATCTTGAGTATTGCACTTGGATAAAACGACCTGATTCTTGGGGAGGTGCTATCGAAGTTTCCATTCTGTCCAGCTTCTATGGAATTGAGATTGACGTCGTGGACGTTACAAATGGCATAATTAATCGGTTTGGCGAGGACAAAAACTACGGACAACGAGTGTTTTTATTGTTTGACGGAATTCACTATGATCCTCTTTACATGGAATCAGTTACTGTAAGTACCTACTTTAAATGTCTCCCTTTAAATGTCTCCCGCGAATTTATATGTAAGGTATATTATAGACTTTGTATTTTCAACCTTTATTTTATTTCGGGAGCTTACTCCACGTTGATAGCTAGGCAGGAAAACGGCTTGGGATTATCAAGTTCTATTTTTTTATTTTGACTAAACTACATACAGTGACGAGCAACATTGTTCTGATGTTTTCGTATTTTGGATTCTTTGGCTTCTGTCGTATCCATTTGTCGTAGCAATTTGAAATAGAATTTTTCTTATTCTTTTTAATTTATACAGTGGAATTCACAATATTTTTCGTTAATATTACTACTGTTTTTAAATTCTCAATGCGTTGTCCATATGGATCATGTGAACAGTTTTGTACACCACTTATAAAAAAGAAAAAAAACATTATTATTAAAATTTAATCAATAAACTTTTACCTTTTATAATTCACTTATTCTATTTGGCACAATGTATAAATTATGTATAATAGATTGCGGAATTTTTACCCACTCTTCCCGGACCCTACTTCATAGCTTATTAAGGCCTTTTAGAGGCTCAAAGTTCTGTGCAAGCTATCGTTTCGTGCAAGTTCGTATTTTTTCAATCGGGCTAACGTCAGGACTCTGTGCACTGCAGGTTATTTTAACATTTTGTTTTTGATTTTTTTTATTTATCAGTCCTTCCCTTACTATTTTAGTCGTGTACTTCGGGTCCTCTTACTGCTGGAATATTATTCCTTCTTCCTGTAGCCCACCTTTTCAATTACAAGGGGTAAATTTGTTCGCTAAATGTGTAAATAATCACCCTTCTTCATTTTTCTTTTTATTCTGAAGATAAGGCTACGACCATTCTTTGTTTCCTTGTTATGTATCCCCAGACAAGAACGAAGGCACCTCCACGCTTCATAGTCTGCTTAACTGCTCCAGACTGGATTTTGTTTAGATTGATAGTCCAATACAAGGATCGACCATCGGACTCATACCAATTGACCTTTGTTTCGTCAGACCTGTTTCTAGTTGTCTGCTGTCCATCATGTGTGTTTGTTAGCAAACTCCTTTCAGGCTAATAACATATGTTGTTTACAGAAAGAGCAAATTTCCTTTTCTTTTTTACTGCTTTCCTTCTTATATTTTGGAGTGTCCGAAATGCAGTCCATTCACAGGCATTGCTACCAAAAGCTACAGCTGCTTCTTTTCCGGTTTTAACCGCCGCCTTTCGATGAACTCACCCTTTTACCGTTATTCTTTCAAATTTGTATTACCATTGTACTGCTTTTGCGCAATTGCGCAACTTTTTTTTTTTTTTTTTGTTAAAAAAAAACTAGTTAACGTGCGAATCTGTTCACATCAATCACATAGACAAAATACAATTTGAAAACAGTAATAATATTTACATATTTAGGAAATAGGTGAACATTTTTTTCTCGCCAATGCAAGATGACGCTTGATGATAAGTTGAGGAAAAAATTATAGTTAATAATTAACCTTTTCACTGCGGCGCAGTCGCGGAGAAATCCATCAGCAGGTACGGCGTATTATGCCTATGTCGGTCGCTGTGTCGCGCCAGACCAGTGACTAGTGAGTAAAGTAGTACCCGCAGTTTTGATACCACTAGGATTTAAAAAATAATAATTGCAAATAAACTAGAAATATTTATTTCTTATTTATTTTAAATAACTTTTGAAAGGCTGGTGAGAGTGTATATATACGCCTTTCGTAGTAAAAGGGTTAATTGTTTTATTTAGTTTCTTTTCCTAAAGCTTATAATTTTAACTATATCCAAAATATTTATATATTCCTATTATGCATTACAGGATGGTCCGCCCAAAACTATATTTCCAATCGAAGCAGAAAACGTGTACCAACAAGCTGAACAACTATCTCGGGAATCAAAATCATCACGTCAATTTACAGATGTTACTAAATTTACTCTGCGCTGCCTACAATGTGATGTAATGTTAATTGGACAAAATGAAGCATTACAACACGCGAAATCTACGGGGCATGATAATTTTGGAGAAGTTTAATTTTGCAAAAATTTAGATTAAAGAAAACTACTTTAAATTTAATAAGGATTTGTATAACCGCATTTGTATAATTTTAATCTTACTTAAAATACGAATGAGAAAATATAACTACCACAAGCCTTAAAAAGCAATAATAAAACTTGAATACTCAACTAATAGTCTACCTTGTTGATAAAACAAAATAGTTTTGAACGCAAAAAAAACAGTAGTCACTACTCTTAATGATAACTACGTGCCGTTACTGCTTACCTTTTTTGAGAATAATAATTTCATAACTTTCTTTTCCACTATTTATATTTTTATTAGGTCTATATCGAAAAAAATATATTAAATACTTTTGATGCGATTAATATTTGAATTCATTTTAAGTACATTTGCAATACTCACATTGTACTTCAATTTCTGCAGTGTAATAAAATATTACACCGCATAATGTGTTCTTTTTTACGATCCTCTATTCTGATAGTTACCTTAAATATAAGGTTACAAGCATTAATCGTGAAAACTTATAGTTGGTTGTTAAAACAAGTGAATTGCGTAGTTAGTTTTGAATAAGAATCTACTTACCGCGTGTAAACCAGTTTACGAAACTTCAAGTTAACAAAAAATTATTTAATTTTTGAATGGTATTTTGTTAAATTTTAGTAAATCCGGCGTAAAAGCAGGTCAACCATGCATTTTGGGTAGGATGTAATTTTTTTTTATAATATGGGGGAGGAGTTTAAGTTTTGGCCACCATCTTAGAAATTCAGACATATCTCGAAAATTATCACTCCCACAAAAATGTTGTTCAGATATGGTATGTCGACAGAAATGAAAATTTTTCTATTCAGACAATTAGAAATAAAAAAGTTGCATGAGGAAAAGCAATATAAATTGAATTTATTTATTATTATGTAGATGTAGCCATGTAGGAAAAAAAATACCCGATTCGTGCGTAATCTCCTAAACCTATCTCAAGCATTGAATTTCACAATAAAAATAAGAAATTCGTGTTAACACATTGAGCGCCGGCCCGCTATAATGCGAGTTTCTGAATCTATTGCTTGAGTGGCAGTCGCACGCAAATGAGAAATTCTGAATTTGCTAATTTCTAGAATTAAAACATATACGATTGTCCAGAAGAAATTTGAATATGACTTTTTAGAGAATATATAATTTTTTATCTACTCTTTGTTCAAAATAGATAATGTGCCTTGTGAATCCAACCATGGTGCAGACCTACTCTAGCACAAAAAACTTATGCCGAATATCCATACAAAAGCAGACCAACTAACCAAACCAAAAATATCTGCAGCTCTTTTACTCGCATTGCAATTTCGTCACCTATCTCGCTGATTTTGGTCATCATGCGCTAGCTTTTCCCTCTGTGTGAGTTAAACCATTTTGTGTTACCGCATGCAATTCAGCGCATCTTCAGAAGAAATGCAAGAACTGAGACTTCACAACTACATATAACATATACATAGCTAATAATGTGTGCAAACTTGATTTTTTCAACAAGTCAGCCAAATGGTTTTGTGGTTTTGGTTTGGTCTGGTTTCTTATGGAGATTCGGTATTAGGATCGTATGTTCGAATTTAAGTAGGTATTCTTTTTTTTTTCTGAGAAAGGTCATGAGACAGGGAAGCTTTTTCTCAGAAAGTCCGAATAAACCTTGATCAAGAGATCATGTTGAACCGGCTGACAAACAGAATTTAAAGAAACGCCCTATATAACTTTTAAGATCATAATTGACAACAAACTTCATGCCAGTCATTTGAAGAAATAGATAATGGTTTTTTACGGACTCAAATTTGGTTCAAAGCGAAGAAGAAAATCAAATACTTAAGGAGACCTTGACTAATAACAAATTTTACCGCAGAATTCGAATATGAAATAACAAAGGGGGATTTCCATTTAAAGCTTTAGAGGGAAAGGACGTCGAATTTGGTATCATTGGATAGAAATTTGGAAATATTAAATACGTGTCGGCCCAATGTGTAGTTCTCAGGATATTCCACTGATCCGATCTTTGCAAAAATTTGATCAAAATCGACTAAAAAATATCATGCCCACAAGAATAATGCAGAATAAAGTACACACCTTCATCGTTTTGACTATTTTTTTACATTTTTAAATTCGATTAAAGAATTGACCTTAAATATTGGTGAATACATAATTCCAATTAAAATCCTATACTCTTCTCCAGGGCAGTTTTTTAATCTCTTCTACCGCCGAAGGTTTTTTTTTAATTTTAAAATAATCCTGACATCTATTGCTTATCCCCTTAAACGGTTCTTGCACTTTTATAAATTAATAATTATATATGTACTCCTAGCTTTGAGAATGCTTTTACAATCATTTACGACAGTGTATGAGTAAGTTTGAATATATAGACTTATTGCGGCATGATAAATATTCAATTCCAAAAATGTTGTAAAAAAAATTGTGTAATTTCCCTAGAGTGGGCGCGACGTGTACGGTGTTAATGTCAAGATCGTTTTACATAAATTTGCCCCAGATGCTGCAGCAACCCTCTTAATGCAAATATACACAAACTTCGATATTTTAAAAATTATTTTTATTGTTACTGTGAAGCCCATGGTGGAGTCATCGGCGCTGGATTTTGTAGATAGGACATAACAACAGCACTAACACTTAGCATAAACGATGACAAAACCTAGGGGGAAGAATAATTTATGAAACCATTGTGATAAAATAATTATTTTACCTGTTTTGCATCGTCACTAACGCGGGAATTTGCAAAGCTAATGCAGGAGCAATATAGAGCGAACCAAGCACACCACTTGAGCTTCATCATCAGGCCGCACATTGAAAAGATCATTCCTTGAACGAACAGTTTTAATTTTTAATAGCCCTTTCATGAACTTACGCGGATCCGGATGGACTTCTTACCTAAAATATTCATGTAATCTGGCATCAGGTCTTCACCGGCCGCCTGACCCTGGTTCTGGGGTGCTTTGTATCGGTTCACCTTGTCTCGGCGTCGAGGATCCACCGTGGCATTCATTTTTAATGTTGGAAGAGGATTTACTGAAAACTTTTTAATCCCGCAGACCTCGACAAACCGAATGGAAAAGTGGCAAATACGGATTGACAAATTTCTACTGTCAGTGTCAATTAATTTTGGCTCAGTTCGAATTTAAATTCTAATTTTCATAGTTTAATATTAGGTGTATTCGTTGAGAAAACTAAAAAAACTGGCACCTACACCAAAGGTCGCACCCACAGACATATATAAAACATGGACCGCTCAATCTCCTGTCTCAAGCGTCCGCCAATTTGACAACCTACTGCCACAGAGGGACGAGATGAGACATATCAAAATTTATATAGTGCTGTCTATTTTTACCGCACTGCATGGATGGGTCGATTCCGCAGATTTTTTGAATGCGGAATTGCTGAGTGCTGACAAAAATATTTGAATTTAAATACTTGTTGAAAAAAAATTTAAAGAATATGCACTTCAAATGCAATCAATGTTAATAAAAATCATTATTTATGTCATAAATATGCTTTTAAATTTTTATCCTTGCAAAATTACCAATATTTTCAAGAATTTGTGATTGAAAAATTTTAAGTTATGAAAATATTAGATTAGATTTGTTTTTGTTCATGGAATTGAATGAACATATTAAAGAGCTAGAAAGAGATAAGAACCATATCTAAAAGCTAATAAAGAATCTCACTTACTCAGATAAAATAAACTAATACCCATTTTCCATTCCGCGAGTGAAATGAAAAGAACTCGCAAAACTCTGTTTGCATTGAGCTTTCTTAATAAAATTCTTAAAACTGTAACAAATTTATTTCATTTACCTTTGAGGGCAGAAGCTGCCTTAATGAAGAGGAGGAGGAAAATATCCTGCACTTCCTCTCCCAAATGCCCAGCTCTTGCGATACGCAGATACCGCAGCCTAAGCTCCTCTTTCTATGATGCGTCGGAAATGAGTTAGATGCCTGGAACAGCTCATTAGGAGCTCTATATGGTTCAAGGGTTAACTATGGGGGATCTTGCTCCATGTGGTATCACAACGGGCCTTTTTCCGGCCTAAGTGTGCCCCAACTGAGCATCCACTACTACCTAACCTAACCTAACCTACCTCTGATTTCGATTAATTTGTCCACAAAAACTTCAAACTATTTCGATTGAATTTTTTTATTGAATTATTTTAATTTTAAACGAAACAATTAATTGAAGTCAAAGGTTACTGTAATGAAATTCCATTCAAAAGGAGTTTTGTAAGATCTTTTATATTTTACTTCACCCGGAATAAGAGAACATGGGCGAAAATCAGCTCTGGAATTAACTAAGTAGCTTCCCTGAAAGTCCTAATAAAACCAAATTGGTCAATTAATATGTAACCGCGCGGCTTCGCATTGAAATTTCAAGTAAACTTGCTACAATAACCAAATTCGTAGTCATTAACAATTCTCCAGAGAATTGTCAGAAAAAATCTTTAACTGCAATTCAGCCTGCTGACAAATCTCTGACATTATAGAACGTTAATTTTACGTCATTACACGAACTGTCACTGCCACAGAGCGAAAGAGAGGGAACAAAAATCGCACCGTCCGCTTCTATGGGAAATCGTGTACGTGAGCGGTCCATTATATTATACGTCAGTGGTCGCACCGTTGCGCACACTGACATATAGAAACTGGACTGCTGGTCCTGGCTAAAAACTCACTTCAAAAACGAGATCAAATTTAGGCCGAAATCTAACTATCTCGCTCCCCCGTTGATACCCCAGGCAGACAACTTCATGGCACTTTATTCTGGTATTCGAATGAAAATAGTGCATCCCCGATAAATCCATTCCACTTCATAATACTTTTTTCTTCGTATTAAAATTATTTGTGCTGAAAAAAACGCTAATTACACAAAAGTAATAGAATAAAAACCAAATTAAAATCGGCTGTTGCAATAGTTTAACGATGACCAACAGATGGCTTCGGCACTTTGCGTCGCATATTTTAGATTATGTTGGCATCACTGACATATAGAAACTGGACTGCTGGTCCTGGCTAAAAACTCACTTCAAAAACGAGATCAAATTTAGGCCGAAATCTAACTATCTCGCTCCCCCGTTGATACCCCAGGCAGACAACTTCATGGCACTTTATTCTGGTATTCGAATGAAAATAGTGCATTCCCGATAAATCCATTCCACTTCATAACACTTTTTTCTTCGTATTAAAATTATTTGTGCTGAAAAAAACGCAAATTACACAAAAGTAATAGAATAAAAACCAAATTAAAATCGGCTGTTGCAATAGTTTAACGATGACCAACAGATGGCTTCGGCACTTTGCGTCGCATATTTTAGATTATGTTGGCATATACGTGAAATGTGAAGGTTAGACAAAAGTAGCAACACTAACTTTTATATCTATCTCTGTTGTTCGTTGATACCCCGTTGATTATTTTCAGGGGCCTTTTTATGAAAATACTAAAAATTGAGCAAGATTCAACAGAAATCGATTTGTGACAACTTAATTATTTATTATTTAGCTGTGTTAAAACATAATTGTGTGGGTTTTTAGAGCATTTTAATTCCCAAAATTTTCCTGAAAGATTTGAGCCTAGGCTAAAAATGGTCTCGTTTTTCAGACGCGTGTTAGCAGTCCAGTTTCTATATGTCAGTGGTTGGCATATACGTGAAATGTGAAGGTTAGACAAAAGTAGCAACACTAACTTTTATATCTATCTCTGTTGTTCGTTGATACCCCGTTGTTTATTTTCAGGGGCCTTTTTATGAAAATACTAAAAATTGAGCGAGATTCAACAGAAATCGATGTGTGACAACTTAATTATTTATTATTTAGCTGTGTTTAAACATAATTGTGCGGGTTTTTAGAGCATTTTAATTGCCAAAATTTTCCTGAAAGATTTGAGCCTAGACTAAAAATGGTCTCGTTTTTCAGACGCGTGTTAGCAGTCCAGTTTCTATATGTCAGTGACTTCATACTTGACGAAAATATGTAAATGTATTATTGTATAGCAGCTGTCCACGCGGACGCATCGCTCACTCAAGTAGGAGAGAGACAGATGTCGAACGCTGCCGAACGGGGAGGCCGATTGTGCCGCGCTCTCGCTTGCACTTCAAGCCTTTAAATGGAACTCCTCAGAGCGAGGTAACGCTACAGAGAGCGAGGTAACGCTACAGAGAGCGAGGTAACGACGCATGAGTCATGTTTTTTCGTGCGTGCAGCCGGCTCAATCGAATTATAAGACGTTGTCACGTCAAAAAACAATCAAGAAGCAACTTTTATTGAAAAGAAAACGATGGATGTTTGATTTTATTGCAGGGCAGGCGCCGCTTTTAAGGCCCGCGCCCATAGAGTCCGGAAAGCTTTATCTTCAACGATTGGCAGTCTAGTTCTATATGTCAGTGACGTGAGCAGTCCATTATAATATACGTCAATGGTTCCAAGTCATTGTGTAAGCGCAAACACATAAGCAGGTTTCTTCTCTCAGGTATCGACATTTTCTTTGTCAATGGTAATTTCTCCTAACGATACACACACGTTGATAGGTTTCATTTGTAAATCTGCCGTCAAAAAATACAAACCAATGTCAGTTCTGTAATCCAGTCATTGTACACTAGTCGCTAAATAAATGAATTGAAAAAAAAATGGTTCCAAGCTACTTCTATTATCTAAGGTCGTTTTCGATTGGCAAATTCAGATCGCCCGAGATCCGAGAATCCCGGGATCCGAATCTCTTTCAACCAAGCCTTCAAATCAGAAAAATTTGTCTCGACTAAAAAAACGTCTATCGGCTTCGTAGCGGAAGTTCGAACTGAGCTAATTTAAATTTCGGCAGCTACTGTCAAAGTCACTGTCAAACCTGTCAACCTAAGTGCGAAATTATTAGTCATTTCTGGAGTTCTGATTTTGTTATTCAATTTCTACAGGAAAAATGAACCGCCTTTTTGGAAAGTCCAAACCGAAGGAGCCTCCGCCAAATCTTAATGATTGCATAACTGGAGTAAGTTTCTAAATTTATCCTTCCATAAATTCAGGCAGTTACAAAATTTATTAAAGGTCGACACTCGTGCCAATAACATCGAGGAGAAAATAAACAAATTGGACAGTGAATTGCGAAAATACAAAGACCAAATCGCTAAAATGAGGGAGGGTCCCTCCAAAAACTCGGTTAAACAGAAAGCTATGCGCGTCCTTAAGCAGAAGAAAATGTATGACAACAAAACACTTTGTGACGTCAGCCTCTAAGCCCATCTCGTTTTCAGGTACGAACAGCAGCTGGAGAGCTTGAGGAATCAGTCCTTCAACATGGAGCAGGCCAACTACGCGGCGCAGACTTTAAAGGACACTCAAACAACTGTTATAGCCATGAAGGACGGTGTCAAGCAGATGAAAAAGGAGTTCAAGAAGATCAACATAGACAACATCGAGGTACTTGCTCTGTGCAGAGGCTGCTTATGCTTCCGTTTTTCAATTTCAAAAATTAAACTTCCTCTCATATCGTGAGTGCTGAATTCAAAGGGGCAAACATTTGAAAACTTTACATCCCTTGCTGCGAAGTGTTTCTCGACTATTTAGATTTAGACCCATATTTCAGTTCCGGAAGTTAAGTAAGTCTAATTTTTTGTCTAGGCCGAAAAGAGTATACAAAAAATTGTAGAATAATCGATAATTTTATTAATCGCGACGGATTAATTGCATTGCGATAAAATCGCATCGAATTAATAAGGGACATGATTAATCATCAAATTTAATGTATTACTGATCCCAAGCAAGTTACGGAACAATCTTGCAATCGAATAACCTCACGGAATTGGATGAAATTACATATGTATAAACATTAATATTGTCCCAAAGGAAAGGAATATCCAAACAATTTTCTGCGGAAAGCAATACTTTTCGAGATATTCAACTTTAAAAATCGCGAAATGTCACTTTCACCTAACCCAAATTGGAAATTTTTCCACTTTTACCTATAAAATTTCGTCACATAAATTCCCGAGGTGAAGTGCGTTTCAAATTTCAAGACACATGTTTGAAATCTGTAGCACTTCGCAAGAATCGAAAGTCGCAGAATAAATAATGCGACTTCTCGAATTATGCTGTGTCGACCACCCGCGGGCGCATCGACCCAAGCACATACCCGGCAATTTATGATGACACACAACATGTGCGCAGCAGAAGTGGCGAAGCATAATTAACGCATGATTTAGCTTCAACTGCATACCAAAGTGTCAATAACTTTAGCCATAAGGTCAAAGTTATATCAATCTCAAGGTTTTTTTTTAAACTGAATGCATTTGACATGGGATCTACTAGAAGTGGCATTTTGATATTTAAAATGATATTACGCAATTTATAATTATAACCTTGAGGAGGCCAAACCAAGGTTAAATTACTAAAAAGTACGCAGATCCTGTTGTTTCGGTGTTGATTCAGATTGATAACATTTGCATGTGTAATAATAGTATAATATTATGCCTACGAACCCTCGAATACGATTAAATTGATACTGAGTGATTTTTTAATTTTTAACCTTGATTTGACCTCAAGGTCACAACAAAATATTAAATAATAATTTTCAACTTAAAATTTTCTGATCTGATGAATGACCGCCATTGTCCTTGACAATATTTTTTCTGAACAATTTTTCTGTAGCTGACGTATTTCAGGAGATATTTGGATCCATCATATACAAATATGAATGTATACATAAGCATCTAGTATTATTATCCTGTTTGGACACATGTGCTGGACTACATAATCAGCCTCAAATGACTAGTGGGCCAGCTTAACAACGTTTATTTAGGACATTATTACCATGTGATCACATAAGCAAAATTGGCCAACATCTCGAAATCCTGACGATTAATTATTTTTTTGCCCATATAGACTTTTGCTTGAAATGTCGAAAGCTAGCTTGCTGCAAGATTTGGAAGCGATTGAGTGAAACCCAATTTTTAAACAAAAACTGCGGGGTTCTTTTAACAGCCAGGATGATATCAGCGACTCGAAAATCCCCAAGTACCAAGTTTGGTGGAAGTTGCATAAACTCCTAAATTTGACAGTCCGCCATCTTGAACTCGTAAATTCTGAGAGCCGGGTTGAAATCAGCGACCCCGAAAACCTCAAAGTACCAATTTTAACGGAAATCGCATAATCTTTTAAATTTGAAAGTCCACCGTCTTGGATCCGTTATTTTGAAGCATGCAAATAAAAATAATCCTTTGTCCATCTCCAGGATATTCTCTACCTGTGTTCCAAAAATTTAAATCTGCTTACCCGTTTTTTTTTAAATTACCCAATTCGGTCTTGTGGACAATAACCGAGTAGCCGAGTTCTTCCTCAAGACAACGACTATAGCCAACATTCCCGTTAAAATTGAGATGCATCCTACCCTCAATAGCGTTAAAGGCACAATTTACTCTAACGACTTCCGAGGAATGAGCCAGGAGGAAATTTTGGAGGGTTTAAAAGACCAAGGGGTAACGGAAGTTACCCAAATTACTAGACCCAGCAACGAGCCCGGCAAACGAACCCCAACAGGTCTACTAATACTGAGTTTCAATGCATACAAAATCCCGCCATTCGTAAAGGGTCCATGGATCAACTACCAGGTAAAGGAATATTACCCCTTACCCATGAAATGCAAAAACTGCCAAAAGCTAGGGCATACAGCCAAGTGGTGTAAGGAGATTACCGAGACTTGCGGCACTTGTGGAAAGCCAGCCCCACACCCCCTCGACGAATGTTTAGGCAAGTTCTGTGTCAACTGCCAGTCGGACTCCCACGCCTCCACAAGCCGGGAATGCCCGGAATTCCTTAAAGCAAAGGAAATTCTAAAAATCCAAACCACCAGGAAATGCAGCAGGTATGAAGCAAGAAAAGAGTATTACGCAACATATAAGACACACACCGGACCCTCCTACTCCGCCGTAGCCAACCCTTCATCCACAAAAAATCCAACACCCACCGCACAGCAGAACAACACGATAGCATCACCCTCCGACACGGCCGCCCCAAAGGTAAACGCCACCACAAAAATACCTACCCACAAAACTGCAGGACCTACGACTGAAAACACAAAAACCTCAAAAAATGCCCCCTTGCTAACTTCCCCCCCCACGCAAAATTTAAACAACAACCCTACCACACCATCAAACCCACCAACTAATCAACAACCCAGTACACCCACACCCGCAAACCTCAATCAAATGTCCTCAAATGCCATTAACCAAAACACCACAACTTTGAATTCCGAAGAAATTAATACCACCCCCGCCTCGAAAACACCAAAAACAAAAAAACCCAAGAGAACAACCAAATTAACCATGAAACGAAAAACAAGCCATAAAAAAACCGCCAAAAAGCAAGAAACATCGGACGACGCCATGTCTACCTTCTCCGGTTTTTCAGAGGAGTAAACATAGGCATGCCGGTGTCTAGACAAAACCCAAACTCTCCAAGCCGTTTAATAAAAAACATATCCATCCTGCAATGGAACATTCGTGGCGTGGTATGCAACCGTACAGGTTTAGACCTATTAATAGCCCGCTACAAACCACAGGTCATATTACTCCAGGAAACCCACCTAAAAAATGATGAACTCCCAGATAGACTGGGTAGCTACAGGTGTTTTGGGTTCAACTATTCAAGGGAGCACAGGCATGGAGGGGTGGCCGTACTCGTCCACAACTCCATCCCGGTTACGCCCCTCAGAATAAGTGGACCCATCGCTGCCTGCGGGGTTACTCTAGAAACGGCAAATAAGCTCACAGTGGCCTCCATATACTTAGAACACCCTCTAGATGTCACAACCGCGGACCTAATCAGTCTGACTGACCAGCTTCCACCCAACACCATTTATGGTGGCGACTTCAACGCCCACAGCCCCTTATGGGGCTCGGGGAGTTGGAACCGTAGGGGGAGACGGGTAGCCGGATGGATTGAAGACCGCAATTTATGCGTGCTAAATACCGGCCGACCAACATTCTTTTCTGGGACGGGTTCCGAGTCCCACATAGACATAACCGTAGCCCCGCCCCCTCTAGCACCAAGTTTAACTTGGACTACCCATGAATTTTTAGAGGGAAGTGATCACTTCCCAATAATTATTCATACGAATTTCGTCATGGCCGGAGGGAAACGCGAAAGCAAGTTCTGCGAGAAAAGGGCCGACTGGCAAAGATTCTCCTTGACGGTAGAATCCGAGCTAGCTCGACGTCCCTGCTCACAGAACATCAACAGGGAAGCAGCAGAACTTACCAGGGCCATTAGAAGTGCCGCAGCCAACAGCATGCCTACAGTCCAGAACCCTTCCAAAACCCAACCCGCATGGATGAATGGGGAAATTATACAAATCATCCGGGACAAAAACCGGGCTTGGAAGAGATTTCAGAGGAATCCGACCTTAAATAACCTCATAGACTACAAAAAAAAAGCGGCAATAACCAAAAGACACACAAAAGAGGCCAAAAGAGCTGCATGGGTCAACTTTGCGCAAAACATCAACCCCAGCGTCAACCTCAGAGAGGCGTGGCAGAAAGTGAGAATGATTTCAGGAAATCATTCAGGAGGGCGCATAGCAGCCATCCAATCAAATGGGATCAATATCACCGATCCTCTCAACATAGCCAATGAACTCGCCAAACAATGGTCGGCATATTCGGAAGATGAATCCTTCAGAAAGGAGCTCATAGACTCAAGGGATGGATGGACCCACCCCGTCCCCTCTTCCGCAACAACCACTCACCGGTCGATCACCGGGCCCATATCCCTTCTCGAGCTAGGCTGCATGCTTAGCAAGTGTAAGGGATCTGCGCCTGGACACGATCAGGTGACGTACAGGATGCTTAAAGAGACCCCTCTCTCCTTTAAGGAGAGATTGATAGACCTCTACAACAGCATTCTAACAGAGGGGATCTTCCCACACGTGTGGAAGAACGCCGTCCAAATACCCATCCCCAAAAGAAACGCCACAACAACCTGCCCACCTACCCCCCGAGACCTTCGGCCGATCTCCTTAATCCCGTGTATGTCACGACTGTTGGAAAAAATTCTGGCAAGACGGCTAGGTGACCTAACGCAAACGGAGCTACCCAACAATCTTCACGGTTTCCGCAAATCTCACGGAACAACATCTCTGCTCCTAGAACTTGAGGCCCATATCATGGGAAGTCTCAATAACCAAAAACCATCATACCTCATGTCCGCAGATATCGAAAAGGCTTACGATAGGGTCAGACAGGATATCATATTAACCCAAATGGCAAAATGGAATTTCGACCCCCCCTCCACCCACCTAATCCAAAGCTTCCTCTCCTTCCGAACGATCCAAGTTAAAATTAACGGCTTTTCCGCTCCAAGAAAGCAAATTAAAAATATCCTACCCCAAGGTTCCCCCCTGTCCCCCTCCCTTTTTAACATATTCATATCCTCCCTCACCCAAAACCTAAACAACATAGAAGAACTGACGACATTCATATACGCCGACAATTTACTGACCGTGACGGACGCTGAACAGCCAAAGGAGCCTTTAAGAAAAGCAGCAACGGCCATTGACATCTGGAGCCATCAAACGGGAGCCATAATTCCACCACAAAAAAATGAGATTATAATTTTTTCGCGAGGAAGGACCCCACCTCCCACAACAATAGAGATAGCCGATCACCAGATTCCAGTAAAAAAAGAGCTAAAAATTCTGGGGCTAACATTCTCCAGCAATCTCAAGTGGACAACCCATTGCAAGACCGTATCAAATAAACTGGAAAAAGTCAACAATATCATCAGGGTGATTTGTGCCGGCAAAAAAGGAGCCCCCATCCACGCTTCCATTGCGATAGCCAAAACGCTTTGTGAAGGCATCAGCAACTACGGGCTGGCTATCTACTCAAGAACGACAATCACCAACCTGACCAGGATCCAAACTAATATCAACAAAGTCCTGCGTACCGCCACCAGCGCCCTAAAGTCCACCCCCGTACGTGCAATATGGACGGAATGCGGAGTCTGGCCAATCGAAGACCGAGCCAACAGAGCGGCCATCAAGATAATCGCACGGAACTGGCTAGACCCAGAGATGCCCCATTACAACACCATCCACCGACTTCACGATACGAGGACCCGACCCAGGACAACCCCAGCCCTAAAGGTAGCCCTAGGGATAGCATTAAGTCTAGGAACTAACTTACCCGACCCCGCCCAAATTGCATGCTCCCCCTCCAACCCGTCCTACACCCCAAATAAAAACATCTTACTACTCCCGAGACACAGGAAAAATAACTACCCCAAAGAGGTTCACCAACTCCTCCACCGAGAGCTTCTAGAAAAATTCCCCGAAAGCCACAAAATCTACACGGACGGCTCAGCATCGGAGAACCACGCCGCCGCTGCATTTATAGTTGCCCCACCCAGCCACAACGAACAGCTTTCCACCAAACGCTTCAAACTTCCTTTGGGAGCGTCGAGTTTCGAAGCCGAAGTATTTGCTATCTGGAAAGCTCTACAGCACGCCATCTCAGCAGGGAACCCAACCACAATTTTCTCGGACTCCCTATCGGCCCTCAAAGCCATAAACAACGGAAGGAACTCAGAACCTATTATCAAAAAATGCCGACAGATGGTGGAAAATTCCAACAACAGTATTAAGCTGGCCTGGGTTCCTGGGCACATGGGCATCAGAGGGAACGAGGAAGCTGACCGTCAAGCGAAAGCCCGATTCACAGCGCAAGAGCCAGTGGAGGAAATCCCTATGTCCTCGCTCATGCGGCGACGGGGGAGAAACGCCCTAAACGAGAAGAGACAAGGCTGCTGGGAGAGGGAAACAACATTCCTAGCTACGCACTGGCCCAAGATCTCCCCACCATCATACAACAGGGACCTAACCCGAGCCCAAGGAGTGGCCATCTTCAGGACAAGAACCGGACATACTCTTCCAACCCACGGACATCATTTCTCCAAAAGCCCAAGAGCGGGTTGCCATTTTTGCCAAACCTCACTGACAGTCAAACACCTATTAAGCGACTGTCCCCTCACCCAAAGGGCCTATGGTGGCCCCCTTCCCCCTCTACCCATACTCCTCGACCCCTCCACCCCTGAAGAACTCCTAAAACTGCTAGATAAAACTAACCTTACCTACAAATTATGATCAAGGATAAAATACCAAAAACATAGGGTTGTCGGAAACAAAACACTTCCTTTTGTCTTTTTTTTTTGTTTTTGTTTTTTTTTTATTTTTAGAAATTTATAAATTCATCATGAGATATTTCTCCTCAAGAAGTTTTTGGATTTCCTTGCCAGTTGATCGATCCACGGCCTTCAGCTGTCAAACCTCTATTTATTTATGTTTGAGTATGAATCTAGAATAACTTCTGCCTTAGAAACAAACCCTCTCTTTTAATTTTAGATGAAATTTGGAAGTTCCTACACTGTTATCTAGTTATAATTCCCCACTGAAATAATGTCCTTTTTTACGCCATTAAATATTTATAAGCTGTATCCTTATTTGAACCACTATTATTTCATTGTATATACCCTTTGTTAATTAGTCGTAAGTCATATTAGTAGAAGCGCCATATGGGCCTGGCACCCGAGTGCGCATTAAGGTAGGGCAAAATTGTATTTTGTTTCTGCCAGGAATAAATAAATAAATAAATAAATACCAATTCGGTCCAGCCGTTTTCAAATGATACGCTTACCAACGAACAGCATTTCATTTTTATTTATACAGACTAGCTGAGTAATAATTTTTAAACCATTGATTTTCGTTGTTAAACAAGTTGGTAATGGTTTTTCTCCCCTTGCAGGACATCCAAGACGACATGGCTGACATGCTTGAACAAGCTGACGAAGTTCAGGAAGCTTTAGGCAGAACTTACGGAATGCCAGAACTCGATGATGACGAATTGGAGGCAGAATTAGACGCGCTCGGTGATGAAATAGCCTTGGATGATGATACAAGCTATTTGGATGATGTTGTTAAAGCACCAGCAGCTCCAGATAAAGAACCTGGTGCAGATAGCATAAGAACAAAGGTAGAACATTTCACTCCGACTAATGAAAAGTATATACATTTTTATCAATATTTTAGGACGGTATTCAAGTCGACGAGTTTGGATTACCTCAAGTGCCGACTACACTAAAAACTACATGAATTGCTTTTACAAATTCACGATGGATGACGTAGTTATGCACGAATATTGTTAACAATTCCAAGATTTTGTTTCTCCTTATTTTTATGCTTTGCTATTGCTATTTCACTTACATATTGAACTTGTATCAAATGAAATCGGATTATCCTCCTATTGGTATCACTTGCGGAATTCTCGTGCAATACTCAGGATTTCTTTGCATCGAGCGTTGCTGAATTTAATGAGCTTATCCGATTGTTCACAATTAGTTACAAAATAATAAATAAAGAAAGATATAATAAAAAAAACTTTAAAATTATACTAATTTGTTGTACTAGTTCAAGTTAATAGAAAAAATAACTTTATTCTACGTCTATTCAAATAAAATAGTAAAATAATAACAAGAAGGGAACTAATTACTAATCACTAATCACTACTTATAATAGGAGCAATACTGAGACCGAAGCAGACGATTTTTGAATTTTTATCTGCTTCCTGATTGGAAGATGGAGGTTCTGAGTAATCAAGGTTGTTGAGTTGTAGTTTAATAAATTTGGTTTTATTAGAAAAAAATTTCTCTGGCATATTCTGAACAGGAGGAATGTAAATTTCAGTACAAAGGATATAATATTCATTCGCTTATTTCGTCAATTACTGGAACATTTTGCAGCTCAGAACATCTTCGCTTCCATATAGCTAACTATAAAAAAGTTTGTCAGACACCAAATGCAAAAACAATGCACCCGAACCAGTACCTGCTCTTTGAGATGTTTTTCCTTGGCTGCTGCTCTTGTTAACAAAATTTTGGCTTTTTCCAGAAGCTGGGTTTTCTTCACAAGTTGCTCCTTTACCATTTTCAGCTCATTGACAAGATCTCCACCACCCTTAAATATTAAAAATGTTAATGCATTAATTTTTCATAATTAATTATTATAAACCTCAAAATTGCTTTCAGTCTTCTCTCTGCAAATTGAGCAGCAACCAGACTTCAATTGAATTTCTATTTGCAGCGCTGATATTTTGTCCAAAGCTTCTGCATACAAATGTTGTAAACGAGAAATTTCAGATGTAGCAGTTTTATCCCTAGACTTGATTAGACTCTATGTAATTTACATGCTGATTAAATAACAAATTACATTATATACTTCTTGATTACGAAACTCATGATGCCTGCGACCTTCTTTCAAATTTCTATTTTCAACGCGCAGCTTTTCAATAATTCTCTTTAGGGCTAAAATTGTTTGCTCCGGCTGGCCTGCAGTCCTTGATTCGTGTTGCATTCCGCCGCCCGATTTTATTGTTTCAAACCGCGCCAACTCTTCTTTCAATGCAATAATGTAGCTGCGTTTATGATAATAGAATCCATCAGTATTTACAATTGACTAAATGGAAAAAAAAACTTACTCCTCGAGATGTTTAATTCGCTTTTTCAATCTTTCACACTCGTCCCCGTGACTTAACAAATCATTATCTAACTGCAGTTGTAAGTTTTTGGCCTCGAAACGAATATTTTGGGCTTCTAATTCGGATATTCTTTCTTGAAGTTTTTCAACCTCTGTGATCAGAGCGTTTGATCCTTTCCCTTCCAGCTCCAAGGCAATAATTTTCCTTTGCTGAGCTTCTATGCGCATTTTTAAAGCATTTATTATTTCTTTAGTGCTACTCTCCAGTCTATCTGATTGTTCAGAATTGAATAAATGCACTCTCATGTGATGATTCCTAATAGGACTGCTCATATCACTTGCTCCAGTCATTGAATCCGGAGTATCGCTTTGTCCATATCGCGTGAGGAGATTAGGGCACGAAGGTGTTCGGCAGCACTTATTTGCTGGAATTTTTGATTATATAGGTCAATAATGGAAGGTATGATACTATATTTCTATTAGGGTGTTTGTTGTTTTTATTTTCTTTTCGGCCCCATAGGCCAATGTTTTGGCTCTAGAATCCTAAAGTTCAGATCCCTAGGTCAATGGTGGTGAATGGAGCAGACAGAGTTTAGTTCGCCATATAATTAACATGGCAAAATTACTCTTTTATATAAACTTGAATAACTGTTTAAAAAAAATTACAAACTCATAGCAGCATTGAGAATTTAATTTCCTACCGAAAGGGACTTTTGGTCACGTATAAAATTTTACTCAGGTCACTCCAAGAAATCGATTGGTATAGCGTTTCCTACGTAGAATCCGAATACCCTGCATATGATTTTTGTGCGCAAATAGCACCTCTAACGTTCCGATAAAAATAAAGTTCATAATTGTGTAAGTTGGTAAAGAAGGGTACATGCACCAATTTAAGTCCACTACCCAGTTTGCGTCCACGCGCTTTTATTAGGGGCCATAAAAGCCAAACACAAAAACATAGGCCAGAAATAAACATGTCCTTTGTTTCGCTAAGGTACCTGCTACCAAAGAATAGGGAAAATGCTTTTGCAAAGAATGGGAATTCCGGCAATTATCTCCTTATCTTTTTGTGACCTTGGTACCGTTATTCCACCCAACCCAACCCCACAATTGTGTCAGAAGTCGATAGCATGCTTAACACGTTCACGTCGGCGTGTACCACCGGTGGTTCACACAAGACTGAATCTGGGCAGCACCGGCGTGAACGTGTTAAACACTGCGGTGGAAGGGAGATGAAAAATGCTAAGGGGAAGCTTGGAACTTGGAGGAATTGATACAGTCTTACAGGGTGCCGAGAAAATATGAACGAAAAACAGTTTTATAATTGGCCCTTTATGCCGAAATAGAATTGTTCATTCAATATACATATATTTGAGCATGCTAAACAAGATCGCAATACGTGAACTCTGGTTTCATTGTATGTGCGGGGATTTTGATTATTGCCGTCCATATTCTTTATTAGGCAATTTAAGTGGGAATTCGGATTTGAAACAAACAGGGGAAGATTCTCTGTCTTACTAATGGGAAAATTTTTTGTTTTATTTTTCCCAAAATGGGCTGTGGTGGGGATAGCTGCGTCGCAAAAATAGAGTGCCCATTCTTTGTAAAAGCATTTCCCTATTCTTTGCTGTTACGCCTGCTGTAAAAATCGAAAAGGTGAAAAGAAATCTGCGTGCGCAGGAAAAGGTTCAGTTTCCGCCGTTACGTGAAATAATGCCAAATTGCAATTTCCTTAAGAAATGTTTAGGATGGAGCTCTAATTTGAAATGGCAAGAAAATACGTATTTCAGTCTCAATTGATTGTATTATAGTCTTATGTAAACAAAGATACTTGAAATAATTTAAACATCGCAGATCCAAATTGCGGCCAATTAATTAAAATTTTAACTATTCTTTTTTAGGGGTAAATCTTTCATTTCTTTCGTGTTTCATTTGATATCAAATATCGCTTTTTGAGTTTACATTTCGTTGAGCGATGATTTTTATGTAAATTTGGAGATTGTTTGCATTAAATGTTTTTTTGGCAGTTTCAGGAGGTTTTATTAGAATCCTTACTATATTTACGATTTCACGCATTTCAGTCAAACAATTATGTAGAAATATAATGAAGAAACTTTAAATAAGGCCTTATCGGATATCCGACGGCCAAAGAGAAGTTGAAAATTGAAATGTCCAAAAAACACAATAAAAGGCTAGCTGTGCAGATTGCAGAGAAGAAGTTCTTACTGATTTAGAAGACCAAATCTTAAAGAACATTGGATGCGACGCCTATTTAAGGTGGTTTCGTATCGAATGTGCGGTAGGCTGATCTATGAGTACGCATCCGATAAGAGTACGCAATGCCAACCAAACATTATGTAAGTTTAAACATTTTTATCTAAAATTATTGAGAAAAATTTTAGCATTTTGGAACTATATTTGCGATAAAACTACAAATATTTTAAAAAATACGATTATGCGGCTTGATCGGCAAGATATTCACCTAGAGTTCATAGTGAGAGCTATTCTGGTCAATGCTAATAGATGATGTTGCACTTCGCTTGAAAATCAAATATCAACTCACATGCATCCAATAGCTCTTGTAAGTGTATGTACGTAATTACGACTTTTGTTAATTTCTAATTTTTCCAAATATATGGCATATTTTTAGTACATTTGATGTTACCTTATGAAATGTATGTGCAAAATAAAAGAACAGTTTGAACCTTAAGTGCGTACTCCTACACTAGTCTTACCCTACATACTACATAGTTTTAAGTCATACAATGCTTGCATTTTTTCACGTAAATATTACAAGTAATCTCTTTTTGTTTTTAATAGTATAAGTTTGAAAGAAAAATGTATTGTTTTTTAATATGTTATTTTGTTATTATATTATATAAACTACTTGAAATTAAAACAGTCAGTAACTATTTAAGAATTCAAGGAAATTTTTTTATAGTAGCATAAGTTTGAAAGTTTTAAGTTTTTGCTTTTATTTTTATTTTATTTAATCTAATATTTAATATTACTACTTGAAACTACTCAAAATTATTTTACCTTTTTCACTTTTATTTATGTATAAGCAGAATGAATTTTAAGGAAAAATTTAATGTTTCCTTGAGCATTTTTTTTTATACAAAATGACAAATATATTTTCTGCCACAAATATTGCTAAAACAGATTAATTTGTAACCACATAAATTAGGGGTCTATTCGATCCGATTGACGTGAAAAAATATTTCCACTTAACTTTCATTGCATGTCAATGCACCTACACTAAAATCTACGTGAATTGAAGCAAAATGCTTCACTTGGAACAGTTTAGAAGAACTGAAATTAAAACTTTGAAAATAAGAAACGTTGTCGGTTGAAACTGTCGTATATCAGTTTTTAGTTTAATGCAAGTGACGATAGTGACTGTGACTCGCTACAAGCGGTATGGCGTCATTGAGACATCGGCAAAAAGGGGATAAATCAATTCCTTTAGAAATGGAAATTGGTCTGTGAGTGTGTTATGATATTTGAGTTTTAAAGTTTTTTATTAATTTGAAACATTTTCGTCACAGGTTCCGAGCATATTACAGAATTTCAAAGGACCTCTTTAAATTTTTTTTAGAAAAAATGGAAGAAAAACTTCTTCCTTCTATTGGCAAAAATTCCATGCCAAAAAAGTTGGTTGTCTGTAAAGTCGGCTTACGATCGATGTTTACGTGACAACGTCTTATTTGTTGTGTAAGTTTATTAAAACAAAGGATTAAATGAAGTTTAAATTTTTAATTTCAAATAGGTTTCTTATTAAATTTCCAATTTATTGGATAGGCTAATTATTTCGTTGATGTAAGAGGAAATTCTTCTAGTTCCCACTCCTTAGAAATTTATAATGAATTTTCATATTGAAATGAAACGTTGTCTTTTTAATTTCTAATAAGATTTCCTCATAATCCTGCTCACGTTACCGGTTCGTCGTTACTTCAGATTTCGTAAATGACTCTCGGGTGGACCGATTTATAAGACGTTATCACGTCAAAAATGTTAAATTAACGGCTTGTCTGCGTTTTTTCGCTGAAGGAGGTTACCAAAATGGTGTGGGGAATGATTGATGATGATTTATAAGAGTTCCACATGGGAAACGGAAAATGTGAAACATTCACGCTAGATGAATGTTAGAGTAGGGGTTTCGAAATGTGAATTATTTTTCACGTGAAGCGGATCTCGGATTAAACCCCTATATTAAGTATCTTTTTGCCTGTTTTTTCACTATTCAAATTTTACAGCGCTGTTCCGATTGCACTCAAAGTTTGCATACATGTACTCCAAAATAAAAGTTTTTAAAAATTGAATATAAACTCTTCGCTTCGCTCGTACGTTTATTGCTGCCAGCGTACGCAAACGGCTACTTTACGCCCTTGTTGCACAATAAACTAAAATAGACAAGGTGACCGAAATGATTTTAATTTCGTGACCCTGAGAGCCCCCATGTACTTCTTTTTATAAAAATATCACAATTTTTGGAATTTAAGAGACAGCTATTTTAAAATTACTTATTTTATCGACACTACAATAAATAGGTCTGGCATGGAAAATTCAAATCAATGCATTTTTATAAAAAAATGTGTCTTCCTGTTTTGAAGATAATGTAATCAAAATTTAATATTATCTCGGACATGACTTTTTAATCCTAATAATATATTTCCATTTCCTTTCGAACATGAAAGTGAAATCAATTTATTTACACACCTTTTTGTTTTGACTCCATGGAGTGTTTTTCCTTTTCTAATTTTTCAACTGTTGTCCTTGCTACACTTAACATATTTTTAGTTTTCTCCAAAGCTGCTTCGGTCTCAGTTAATTTAGATCTTAATTTTTCAGCATTTTGCTGCCACCGCTTCTGTTTCTCCCATAAACTAATTTCAGTTGCATTTTTAGCCCTTTTTGCGTCCACAATATTCTGTTGCCTTCGAATCTCTTGCCTCGCTTCATCGAGTTCGTTTTCTAATTGACTTACTCGTTTTTGAAGTTGTTCGTTTGATTTTCTTGTAGTAGGTTCACTTTTAACAGGTATTACGGGTCGTTTAATTAATTGAGTCTTTAAGGAATTTGCTAGGTCACGAGCTTGCTTTTCCCTTTGTGATAGACTCGCTACTTGTCGGCGTAGAGCCTCAAGTTGGGCATTTAGAATTTTGTTCGTGTTTTCGCATCTACTTAGATCCGCTCCCAGTTGAGACACTTGATCAGCTGAATAAAGGGAAGTCTCGTTTATAAATCTTTGCTGGTCATCCTAAAAATATTCAATTCAATAAAAGTTACCAACAGGTATTAGGTAAATACATAAATATATTAGATTAAATTTCCAAAAATCAATTCACAAACCATCAGATCCATTTCGTTTTTTATTTCGCATATGAAAAGATATCAGAAGTTAATACAGCTCGCTAAAAACACTAATAAGTGCCAAGTGGTAGTAAATATTTTTAACTGTAACATACTGCTTCTAAAATTAGTGCGATCATTTGAATTTCATAGATTATATATCGAACTAAATAAATAAACGAGTTACTACAATTATCGTTTCTAAACAGGCTTCATAAAATTGTGGAATTCAATGCGTGGTTGCATAGAATACTTATTTTAAAATTTGATAAACTAACTTAAACTACTTGAGAACTGCTAGAAAATCAAATAAACACAGGTGATATTGAAGATTGCACTATGAATTGTATTAGATTAGGAATGTAAAAGAGCGGACTCATTTGTCAATATCAACGCATTGCGCAAGTCAAACAGGGAGTGCGCTCAACTCTTGAGCGGACTAAACTCTTGATCGAACTCAACTCTTGAGCGGACTCAAGCCTTGAGCGGACTCAAGTCTTGAACGGATTGACTTGACTATCGCATGAAAACACGATGTATCTCAAAAGTAATACATATTATATTAAATTAGATTGTTTAGTGCGATTGCCAAGTCAATATATTTATTAAAAACATAAAAGATTTTTAATATTGATATGGTCACTATAAGATGTTGTTAGGTTAGCTAATTACGTAATAACTTAAGACAGAAGGTCCCTTGAGTAGGAACTGAATAAATTAACCGACTTGGTATTACATGGATCTCACAACTTTTTACGGTAGAAGAACTGAGTTGCGAGACATGGTTTATTTACAAGTTATGTATTTAATGGCATCTCATTTCTTTTTGTAGATAGTCCTACTGTTTTTCCTTTCCGGTATTGTATAATACATATACAGGTACACTGGTTCATTCACTGTAAATGTAACTTTGTAATCCTATTATATATATTTATATGGCATTACAAACTTATTTATGCAGTTGGTGTATCTAGAAAACTGGACCGAAATTGCAAAATATTTTAGTTTTTCCTTGATTTATACACTAAACACTAATTGTATTCTAAATTTGAAGCTTCTATGTCTGCTAGAAGTGCCTTAGAGTTTTGATGATCGGTCAGTGAGTGAGTGAGTGAGTGACAAAATGAAGAAACTTTGACTAGTTATAATTCTTAAACTACTGGTTCAAATTGAATGAAATTTAAAGTATACCGTGTTTATACAATGCCTGCTTGGTTACTGCAGGCTTCTAGTTTTATCCACCACTCTAGTTTTTGGAAATTTCAGCCAAACAATTTTCAAGGCCACGGTTCTCACGTAATTCAAAGGAATAACGCAAAAAAAATGTTTCCATTGAGGTGTAAAAAAGAAAATTAAAGCTGAATTAACAGACTATCTGGTCCATAGGGTGGTCAAACCAAAAAAAAAAATTTTCCGAGGACGTGGACCGCAAAAAAAAATACTAAAAATTTGGAAGCATTTTTTTTGCGTTATTCCTTTGGATTGCGTGAGAACCGTAGCCTTGAAAATTGTTTGGCTGAAATTTCCAAAAACTAGAGTTTTGGAGCTTTAAGACATTTTTTTAAATCCTCGATACGACCATTTCTTGCCTAGATATACAGCCCGTCAAAAATTACTAAAAAATTTAGATTTTTTTTTGTTCCTAATTGTTTTAGTGTAGGTTAAATCACTCCAAATTAATCATAGTTTCTTCTCCCGAGAGGAATGCGAGCAATTCCCGGTCACCTTGTATATGTGAACCATTTAACGTCTGTACTCAACGGAAAAAATATTTTAGCACAGCTACTCCTATGAGAAACACACAATTAAAAAACACGGGTATGTTTAAAGCAATGTAACAAATATATTTTTTTTCGTATTTAAGGTAATTACTGTATGCACAAAATTATGTCCAAGCACTACTTATTACAAATAAACAATGCATGCCATGCCACTCAAATAGGTACTTGAATACTTTTAAACTCTAATACTTGAATACTCCTTAATTGCGTACTCAAATACTTCCTAACTTGAGATCTCAGATAATTTTTCTACCAAGTACTTGAGTATTCAGGTACTCAAAACTTTTTTACTCAAACTCGGTCTAAGTCACTATGAGTACTTGAATACTCCAACTTAAAGTACTCAATACTCAATTATCCGAGTCATTCTTAGAGGCCTTGTTTAAACAGTTATGTATTGTAGTTGTTTTATTAACCATATGATAATAGCAGTAGTGATATATTTGTTAAGCGCAAACATTTTCGGCAACTGGTTGTATGTAGAAGATTACACCGACAATGAAGACCGCAAAAATTACCAACAATCAGCAATGGATTTGGGAAAAAAAAAGGAATAACCCAACAATTTGGAATTATATGGAAACTCCTGGGATCAAAGCGGTAACATTATATCAGTTAAACGGAAAAAACAAGACATTAGACATTTTCAATATAATATTTGATGATACTTTCTGGCAAAATATTGCAACAGAAACTAATTGGTATGCAGAAGCAAAAATAAACGATGAGAACAAAAGAAGAAAAATAGATGTATCGTGGTTTCCTGTGGATTGTTTTGAAACAAAAATTTATTTGCATTGTGTATTATAATATCTCAAGTGAAAAAATCAAATATTCAGATTAATTGGTCTACGGGGGGCATTATTGAAACGCCTATATTCGTGAAAAGGATGCCACTCAAAAGATTTACGCAAATAACTAGATTTCTACATTTTGCAATAACGATGCGGCTGACAACACAGATAAATTTAAATATAACCCGTGAGAATTTTTTTTAATTAAAAATTTAAAGAAGTGTATTACAATGAAAGAGGACATTGCTGTCGATGAATCGCTTATGAAATTTAAGGGACGTCTATATAAAAAATTTAATCCATCGAAAAGTGTGAAATTCGGTATAAAGTTCTATAAATTATATACAGTGACTCAACTAATTGATCACATGATGGTACTTTAGGATTTTGCAAGTTGTTCATTAATGGTAACAGATATCGTAAAACTGGTTACGTAATATTGTAGAGGGCAAAATTGTCTATAGACATGCTCTTATACATTTTGACATCCGATTGACCATTTTGGAGTTATTTATGAAATAAAACTGTCAAATTTCACTACTTTTATCCTCGCAAATAACTCAAAAAAAAAGTTACGGGAAAATGATCTTAACCAATTTTGTGCAGGATTTAATTCTTTACAAGTTAGGCGAGGAAACTTGTCCATGTCAGAATAAAAATTAGCGATTTTTTGCAAAAATAGAACATAAGGTATTGAGCAAAATTTTTGAAAAACAATGTTATCTCGAAAATTATAAGTCTATATCTGCTAAGTATAAATCAGATGAAAACAGGTGGCCTCGCCTAACTTGTAGAGAATTAAATTCTGCACAAAATTGATTAAGACAATTTTCCCGTAACTTCGATATTTTTTGAGTTATTTGCGAGGATAAAAGTAGTGAAATTTGACAGTTTTATTTCATAAATAACTCAAGAATGGTCAATCGGATGTCAAAATGTATAAGAGTATTTCTATAGACAATTTTGCCTTCTACAATATTGCGCAACCAGTTTTACGATATCTGTTACTGTTAATGAACAACTTGCAAAATTCTAAAGTACCACTAAAGTACTACCATGTGATCAATTAGTTGAGTAACTGTATATGAATCAGAATCAGGTTATTGCTATGAATATACACAGGTATGGAGATTTACCAGATAGGCTGTACGCGCAAAATTGGAATCATTTTCCCAAGTATATAGAATCCACAGCATCGAAATCAAAGCCAACAAGAGACTGTAAAGTGTGTACAAATAATAAAAAACGTAGCGAAACAAGGTAGGAATGCAAAAGATGTTAAGTTGCATTATTTTTACCAATGTTTTTCGAACGATACCATGAGATTGAAGATCATAAATTTTCCCTAATTTTTTCTAAAAAATTGAATAAACGTATTTTTGATAAATTGAATTGTTATTGATTAGATTTTTGTTCAGTAATGAATCGTTCGCAATTATTTATAACTCATCTTAAAATGCATATATGTAAATAAAAATGAATCGCCGAAACGTATGTAAGCGCATAACTTCCGAACGACTGCACCAAAATGGATAATTCTTTATTTGTTGTGTCCGTTATTGTCAGAACAAGGTTTGTATAAAAGAAAATTGGAAAATTCAGCCACTATGTAGATTGCGCTGCAATACATCAACTTCTATACCGTTCAATCGACCGTCATGAAAATTGGTTGATGAATTTCGACACAGTGAATATGTTCACATTATCCATTTTGCAATAACTCGTCACTAGATGGCGCAGCAGTACGTCAACTATACCGTTCAACTGGTCGTCATAAAAATTAGTATACGTAGATACTTGAACACGGTGAATATTTAAGCGGTATTAGATGGCGCCGCAGCATATCAACTTCTATACTGTTCAACTGATCGTCTTGAAAACTAGTATATGTAGATACTTGAACATGTTGAATATTTTCGCGCCGTCTTGCTATAACTGCCACTAGATGGCGCTGCAGCACATCAACTTCTGTACCACTTAACCGATCGTCATGAAAATTTGTATACGTAGGTATTCTAACACGTTGAATATTTTTGCGTTATCCATTTCGCTACAACCTGTGTTTTTGGATTTTTGACGCTCAATCACGCCAAAACGGGTCAGCAGATTTAAATCAAATTTGGAACACATTTAGAGAATATTTTGGATCTGGGATACTTTTTATTTGGATCTAAGATGGCGGACATTCAAATTTAAAATATTATACGATTGCCATTAAAATTGATACTTGGGGGTTTTCGAGGGCGAGGTTATCAGGAGTGACATAGGCTACTTTTTTTGCTGCCTGTCTGTCTGTCTGAGCTCATCTTCGAAACAGCTGAACCGATTTGAACTTTAAGTTAATATTGAATCACATGCGCATTTTAAATTTCCATGTGTTTAATGTTTAAAGAGTTATAAATTATTAAACTCGCGGTTCAATAATGTATAAAATGCGAAAAGAAATTGTTTATAACGAATTATCAAATTTTAATGAAAAAAACAAATTTTTTTTTCAAACTTTAGGATTTTTTCGCGGCAATGACCCAAGTATTGCGCTCTACGGTTTGAGTATATGAACATACTTACTGAGTACTACTTACACGCGAAACCTCCGTTAGATTTGAATACCCTACACCCTTGCCGTCTCCTTGAAAGTGCTTCCCATAATATTAAAACAGAAAAACCAAAATGTATTGCATAGAGTTTAACAACAGAATAATGGTATAGATAGTGAAGCATTCGCAATCTACATTGTAACATTATTGTGTTATAATAAACCACCGAAAATCAAAAGTTATATCATGTACCAACAAAGAGAAATTAAGGCAATTTTGTCTTGCTTTTAAGATTTTAATCCATTTTTTATACCTGAAACTATTTTTTTCCAAAAGATTTGTTTATTGTCTATTTTTATCATATTAGCTGCGTTTTTTGACGAATTGATCCGAACCAGGTTTTGCACCAAATTTTGTATTGAATTGCAATTTGCAAATAATGACATCTAACGCAAACATTTTTTAATTTTGTGAAAAGAGCATCAAATTGCATTGACTTATATTACATTTGCGTCAAAAACCAGATCTAGTAAATTTTTCAAGACTTGAAGTATAGATGGGCAAAAATCATTTCAATTTGATGAACATTTTGCAAATTTTAAAAACTTTGCTATAGCTTGGAGTTTAAAAATTACAATTCAATACGAAATTTGAGATTCAGATCATATCAAAAAACAATTTTTATTTCTCGAAAATAAAATCAAATTGCCTGAATTTATACCCACTTATGCGTCAATTTCATCAAAAAATTTATCTGGTTCAAGCTTTGAAGTTTGAATGAGTAAATATCATGGCAATTTGATTCGACTTTTGCAAATTTTAAAATCTTCATATACGTGATGGTTTTTAAAATTTTAATTCAATCCAAAAATTCCCGCAAAACCCGGAACTGGATCCAAAGTGAAAAGAACACTGCTATTGTTTTTAGACCATACACATGACACCGGCACCAGACGTAAACAAATTCTTATGGAGAGTACTTAAAAGTATTTTATTACTTCAGGCGTATCGTATGTGAAACAATTTGGTCTAAACGGGTTAATTTTTATAAAAGTAAACCGGTCAATTTAAATTTTTTTGCAAATCTTATCCGATGTTCAATACATAATTGGGCATCGAATACCACGAGATGAAAGACGAAAAAAGGTTCATACACGTACTAAGAACTTGGAAACTTACACACAGAGATCTGTTTAAAAACGATGGATTCCGATTCTAGGGTCCTCAAAACGTGGAGAAATGTTAACATTTTCAATTCTAAAAATCAGCCCATTATAAAAACTTCCAAATGGGAAATATTCTAAAATTGCATATACAATGCAGTAAATTAAAGTTAATTAATTGTATAAGTCTTCGTATTTTCAAAAAACATTTTGCGTTGTTTTCTGGTTGATTAAATTAAGTTAGGATACGGCGTATAAAACAAAATAAGGGTTCAAAAATTTTATTAATTACATTAAGTTTTTACGCTGCCTACTCGAAGCTTCCTTGATTTCAATTGGCAAGCAAGACTAAACGGGTGTTATATTAGAAAGAAATATAAATTTTCTTATATTTCGTGAATTAAAATGATGAAGTGCTTTTGTAAGAACAATACTATTATTATATTAGTTTTAATTTTTGCTTATTTTTCCCTTCGAATTATTATAAACGGCATTTGTATACCTAAACAAGTACTTCCTACAATTCCTAATATTATCCTCACAGTATCTGCATTAAAAATAAGGTAAATAATAAACGATATAAAAAATATGTAAGTGATTCAAAATTTAAAAAAAATTATGTCGACTTACGTGAAAACTTGTTAAGGTGTCCATAAGGTCACTAATGTGTTTGTCCTTCTCCTCCAAAAGTAATTTCAATTGGTCAATTTCAATGCTGTGAGATTCCAATTTTTCTCTTTCTTGTAACAAGTTGAGCCTTTAAAGCGAAATTTGAAAATAAATAAAAGATGAAATGCAAATATTTTTACTTTTCTTTCAAAAGACTAATTTCCTCGTCCTTGGCTCTTATCGACTTCTCCCAGAAAATCTCCCTATTCTTGGACTCTTTAAGTTGAAATTGCATCTGCTGCATTTGCCTGCTCATTGAATTATCAACATCATGATGTGATGATTCGCTGAAAATCTGTGGAGCTATATTTTTACTTTCATCAAAGAACATTTCCTCTATTTTCTCATCAGAAATTTCGTTAAAATTACTCTCGCCCTTATCGATATTTTCTATTTCATCATTCAAATCAAGTTCTATTTTCGGACTCTTTGGAATATTTGTTGTTTCAATTTTAGATCTTAATTCTAAAACCTCTACTTCCTTTGTTTTAATATCGGTTTCTAGTCCATTGATACTTTTTTTCAGCGATAAAATTTCTTTTTCATAATTATCACAAGATTTAGTGTGCTGGTCTCGTTCAGTCTTCAACAACTCTTGATAATGTGAAAGTGTATTATCTTTTTCGGAAAGCAGGGCTTGCAGCGAGGAAATAGTTGACTGAAATAATCAAAGTTATTTTATGACCAACAGAGCTCTGATGTTGAACCTCAATTATGCTGGAACTTTTTTGAAAAGCTCTCTCCTCTGCATTTGAAGTCTTTTCGATTTCCTGCTTGAGGAGTTGCTTTTTTCCTTCAAGAATTTTTTCCATCTCCTTTATCCTTCCTTGAGCTTCAGCTAGTCTTTTAAGGAAAATGACGTAAATTTAATTGGCAGAACATATTTTTTTAATACAAATACCTGTTTTCAGTTTCCAAAAGAAGTGCACTTCGCATCGATGCTAAATTCATAGCTTGTTTTAATTGACTTTCTAGGGAAACAATATTTGGTGATTTAATATCGAATGTTTTTGAAGGAGATGATTCAGCTGATATTGTCCTCTGATCTTCTTCTATTCTTTCAGGAGAGTGTTTCGGTGTTAATACTTTAAGTTCCTCCATAACATTAGTGTTTTTCTTAATTTCTTCACTTTTTGTTTCCTCCACAATATCGCTTGTATTTGTAGAAATATTTTTAGTTTCTATAAATGGTAGATAAAAGTTTAAACTAGAAGGCTAATACTTATATAAAATATATCCCAGCGGGGAATATTGTCAATTCTCTATCAGAAAGGCTTGTCGAATAAATAAAAATTTAACATAAAAAAATAAAAAACGGTTCAAATTTCCATTCCACTCATTCCAAATTGATCTCGGAGGAAGCTTAGTGGAAGATATACCCTAAACGTTGCATGCTTTAACTGTAATGTAGATTTTTCCCTAAAAGTTCAGCACTTTTCATTTATATTTTGTCATTTACGTGCTTTGAAAAATCAAATACTTTAAATTTTAAATACCATAGTGTTAACTCTTTATGGTATGTTTTTTGTTCAATCTCGCAACACGAACGATATATCTTAATTATGCATACTTCGTGCCTTCCAAAGAATCTAGGGGAAGGTATACTGAAAAGTTTAAGATGCTAATTTCCTTCTAGTGTCCTATAAAATGTTCAAAGAGGAGGCATTCATACCTCATTGATTTCATGGGAGATACTAAAAAGTACGTCAGTACATTTAAATTGTTATTTTCCCCGAAGACACGCCTGTACAATTATTCTACAAGATATCCAATAAAGAATCATGCATCGGACCCTTCTACGGAAGTTTGAATGATGGTTCTATTCCCGCTGGGATGTGTCGCACAAAATACGACAAATTGAAACTTCTTATTTATTAAAAATAGGGGGAAGTCAGTAAATTAGTTAATTTCGATTACAAAATATCGGGTGCATGTTACTCTTCACCTCACCTCCTCTAGGAGACGTTATCGATAAGAAGTTTCAATTTAAAAAGGAATTTTCTATGGCGGCCTACCAATTACACATTGGCATGATCGCGTTGTTACTTCAGGCTTCTTATTCTCTGTCCCAAATAAGGCTTGAATAGTTCTCCAATGTTCACTGTATTCAGCAGTCTGCAGCTTAATCTCATTCAGCTCCTGTTGTAAATTCTCAGCTCTTTTAGCGTAATGGGCGAGCTGTTTTTCTAAAAAATTACACTTGGTTTCGTATTTCACTAACTGAAAAACAAAATTATTAAATCAAGATTAATATAAAGAAAACTTCCATTCTGACATCAATAAGGTCCTGAGGCAAAACTTGGGAAGCTCCTGTTGCAAATTTGGAAGACAAAGAATTATCTAAATCTTTTACGATTTGATTGAACGTATTCTCTTCTATTTGTGATTCACTAAGAGTTCTTTGGTAAGTGTTAAGAAAATTCGTTAACAGAATAAGTGGTGTATATTTGCAATAATTTTCTCTTAGAATACTTAGAGATTTTGCCAAAAATCTGAAATTTAAAATTGTTCTTCCAACGTAAAATTAATTAATTTATGCTATATCCTTACCTTAATTTAAGTTCTTTGTTTTTTAATTCTTCACTTTGCTTTTTCTTCAACTCTCCATTAACCTTCCTACTGTCTTCAAGATCAGCTGCAAGTTTCATACACTCCTTCTGTAGTTTCTCTTTTTCACTTTTTAAATCATTAATTTCATTTTTGGCTAAAACAATTTATATATTGCATATATATAAAACCATATTGAATAAAGTACCTTTGTCTATGTCTCTATGTAGTTTCGATATTAGAAATTTATCTTCACTGGTACTTTGTAAATCAGCAACTAAGTGCCGCAGATCGATATGGTTATCTGTGATTTCTGATATTAATTTTTGTTGCGATTTCAACTGAAAAACAAACATTATTAATATTTACTTAATTGCATACCAAATATACATATATTCTTATTATTCTATTTGATGGATTAAGGGGCGATCTAAAATGTGCTAGTTTTTAAAAAATCACATCTTTATAACCAAATCTTTTTTGCGATTCTATACTTTAAAGGCCAATATCTTTTCTATACTTTTCCATAAAAAGATAGTCTTTGACCTCCGCCATATTGATGATGTTATGAATTGTTTAAAGACCTCTACATATTTTGTGTGGTGCCCCAGTTCCTCGAGAACGACTGAATCGATTCGTTTGTAATTTTAGCTAAGTAAGGAAAATAAACGCATTCAGTATGAGTGCTGATTTTAATTGTGGTGCTGGAACGAATAATATATTGTTACAAGATTTCCCTACGCTTATATTTCACACTTCGGATATGAGCCGCGCGAATATAAGGACTGGCGATCGGTCCCCACGATCGCGGCGTCTGTGGTAAGAACGACAAGCCGTAGCCACACTGAAATGATCGGCTTTGCGTTCTGGATCGAAACGCCAGCATTTTTCGAGCTGGTCCACATCGGAGGGGCTCGGCGGACGAGCCACATCTTTAACACGTTGGCGCTCACAACTTTTATTCAGCTATAAGTTATATAAGCTGAATTGACGTCTATAGACGTGCGGAGTGTGAGGTGTAGGCGGGGGCAAGTCGAACCGTTTGCCAGCCAGCCACTCGGCTGACAAATCCAGTAACGATATTTTTTCCCCACGCGTGAGGGAAAAGTGCCACTAAAACGCACGCCTTTCCGGTTGTAAAACTGCCAGCGTGCGCAATCGGCTACTTTACGCCTTTGTTGCACAATATAATAATAAAGTACCGAGGAGTTTGTTCTTTTATATCACAAACACTAGACATTACGATTGGCTTCCCTGCGGAAGACACAATATCTGAACATCAAAAGGAAATTATGGAGGGAATGGAAAAGAGAAGTAGAAACGGAAAACAAATCAAAAGGTCGACTGTTCGCCACTGTGCATCCGGGGGTTGGAATAAAACCATGGTTCCTTAAGGTCAACATGAAGAGTAACATAGGCAGGAAGATCAATAGAATTATCACCAGCCAGCTCCTGATTGGCGCCAAAGCAACTTTTTCCTTGCAAGGAGACTGGTACATTACACGAATCACTGGTCAACATGGCTCTACTGCTATGAACAAAAAGTCACAAATGTGACGCCCTTCGTGCAAACCAAAAATAACAACAACCACTATAAGATATTTTAAGAACTTTCTTTTGCATTAGCTTGAATATATTTGAAATATTATATTTTATTTTGAAAAAAAGACAGTTTTTTGACTGACTAGACCTTAATTTTTTTTATATTTTTGTAAAAAAACATACGAATCAAAAATATCGAACCAGTTACAATACATCAAATATTGCGTATTTTCTAGGGTCAGAAGAAATAATTTAATTAAATTAAAAAAACTCACCTGCTCCTGAGATATCAACTGCAGTTCCTCTAAATGCTTGCAGTGTAACTTGAGATCATTACACTTATCTACCAAATCGTTATTTTCTGTCTTCAGCCTTTCATATTCTGAAATAGTTAAATAACTGATTTGCAAATTTTCTGAAATTACGCCATAATCCAAGCAATCCTCTTCATTCAAATTCACAATAAAATCCGGCACTTTGGCGGAGAATACTTTTTCAACAAGAAGCGCCAACTGGGCCTGGTTTTTTAGAAATTTTTTTT
The DNA here is from genome assembly GCA_951509405.1 of Machimus rusticus. Classification (NCBI taxonomy): domain Eukaryota; kingdom Metazoa; phylum Arthropoda; class Insecta; order Diptera; family Asilidae; genus Machimus; species Machimus rusticus. The sequence goes on from OX608050.1 coordinate 10,171,277, forward strand.
CTAGATCCAGAAAATTGCCATTGTTTAATTTGTTGCCTAATTTACTATGGCTAGTAGATGCTCTTAATAAGCTCAGTTCATGTTTTTTATCATTCAGCTGTTTTTTTAGGTCAGCCAGCAACGAAATGTTTTGCGACTCTGAGTTTTTGTAGTCGGTTAAAGTCTGATCAAAATCCTCTTTCAGAAAATTGTACTTTTTAATTTGAGAGTTAATTTGTATTTCCTGTTCGGTAACTTTGTCTAAGAGGGAAGAACAATATTTTGTTATTTCATTCTCATCTCCCTTTAACTTTTCAATTATTTCTTGATATTGTAATTTAAAAATTTGAAGTTCTTCTACTTCAAGCAGTAAATCACGATATTTTTCAGAAGTTATGGACAATTGAGCTCTAGCAGAATGAGTTTCAGCATCTTTTTCTGCTAATATTGGATATAATTCTTCTGACCGTGGTGTTTGAGTACTTTTCTCTCCTTTTTCTGAATCACTGGCTTTTGGATCTCCTTGCGTTTGCACAGGTTCAATATTATGGATTGCATCAATTTTCGGTGTAGATGTTTCTTCAAAATCTTCATTTTTCACTACTTCTGTCTTCTTAATGTCCTTTATCTCTTTCTCAACCAAATGAACTTTTTCTATCAAGTTGACCTTTTCACGTAGAACTTTCTCCCGTTCTTTTGCAGCAATCAACTCATTTTGCATTCGCATTGCAGGATGGTACCATCCACTAATACTCCTGGCATCCAATGCATGTAGAACCTTCTCTAAGATAGTGCAATCTATTGTGATGTGCTCGGAAGACGCTGAAATTTTCATTTATTAATTTATGATGCATATGCATTACACTAATGCAATTGATTCTTAATTTTGGACACTTTTGTATATTTGAGGGAATTAAGGACCACCTTGATAGCGATTCGAACTTTTAGTCACTTTACTAAATTCTTAACGTCTCAAAACACAATGTCTAGCAAAAAGAATGATAAAAACGAGTCCTATGATTGGTTGATTTATATCACACTTTTTGTGTTGCTAAAAATATAATTATCAATCCGAAACTTTGTTGGTGTTTGTAATTTGTACTTTTAGTTTGGTTTTATTAAAAAATTCAAAATGTTTTGACAACAAATAATGTGAAAATATGTATGTATTAAATTGAAATATTATAATATAATAATAAATAAAATACAATAAAAACAATATGGTATCAATTTGACTCAGCAAAATATAAATTTTCTGTATCAATATCAAATTTTAATGAAGTGTCTAGAATTAATTCCACTAGAGTATATTTAATAAATTGAAATTGTTGCTTTTTATTATACTTACCGTCATATTCTCGAATTCTTTCTAATATTTCATGCATTCCGACACGTAAATTTTCATTCTCCTCGATCACATTGGAATATTTAGTTTCCCATTCGCTGACGATATCCTTCATTACAGCATCTTGATTCGGTAGATCCTTTTTTATAAAAGTATGTTTATTTATTTTGATTATAAATATCATTTCGGAAAATATGTAGTTTGATTTAAACCTTCAATAACTTCGCGGAAGATTTGGATGCTTGACTAACATTCAGGATTTTTTATCCGATTTACTTATTCTACATTTTTCCGTAATTAAATACGTATTGTTACAATTTTGCTCGCTGATCGGCTGGTTGGCAAAAATGCACAATTGCCCTTCCTTACAATTCACACATGAGGACGAACTAACACTTAAACTGTTGAAGATACTCATACTGCTCGTCTGGCGAGGCAGGCGATGTGGTCTCATCAGTGTGGCTGAATAGCCAATGCCCCTGCCATATACGCCACGATCGTGCGGACCGAATGCCGGTCCTTATATCCATTTTTATCCATAGAATTTTCAAAAATCGTTTTTTTTTCTTTAATAGTTCGAAAGTATAGTCGTTCGAAAATATACTGTTAAATTTTTGTAATGATATTGACGGTATTGTAGGTTCTACAGCCTTTTTAGCAGGAAGCGAACGGTTGACCCGCCAAACACGATGTCTTTAACTAGAAAAGGTTTTGAAATCAACAAAAATCCTCCACCTATACATCGAAACGACTATTAATCGGAAGTTAGATATTCGACCGTTGAACAACATTTTTTATTCAAGGAGTCTATTTATATCTGAATGTCTTCAACAATTAAAGTGAGTAGATTCACAAACAAAAACTATAGGACGATTACCGCAAATCACTGATATGAATTAGATCAATAATTTCTTTAAATTTTTAAAGAGCTTACTTGAATAGTTCGAAGACAATTATCGCAATAAACGTCTGGTCTTTTAGACTCGACTATTGCTAGGTTCTGATTAATGGAATCCAGCTTGTCTCCTCCGAGTTTTGATAACTGTTTCTGAAGTTCAAAAATTTGATTCCTATGCATTAAAATTAATAAATTTTGAATTGCTAAATATTTAGGAAAATAAAACGAAAAACTTACTGTAGCTCCGTCTTCTCAATTTTTAGTTGCAATCGCATATCCTCAGATGCGCGAAGTTTAAGGTTTAATCGATCCATCATTTTCTCCTTACTTCTCTGCTTCGCGATTAAATTGGTCGTTGAAATTACAGCATCCTCCGGAATATTTAGCTTCTTCCTAAGCAAGGTATTTTCTTGTGAAATTTCGTGGAGTGAATTAACTTCCATGACCAGTGCCTTAATTTGTCTATCTCTAGAAGTCAGCTTTTGTTGCAACTGAGCCACCTTCCTCAAGGACTGGGCCAAGCCATCTTCCCCATTCTTATAGGCTTCCAGAGCAGCTAAAGCTTCTGCAGCCTGTTTCGATTTGAGTATATTATCTTCTTCGACCGTTTCCAACATCTCAGACAGTTCTTTGCATCGACTATTTGCTGAAAATAAAGATGTTTCGATTTTTTCACAACATGACCGCTTTTTAGTTAAGTCGTGCTGCTTATTTTCTTCGCGTTCAGCAGAAATCTTATTCATAAGCTGCGTGGAAGCAACCATTTCTTCGGCCATGCCTTTCAATTTGCTCTCCAGTTCCTCGATGACGCTATCTTTTTCTTGAAGAATTTCAACGAGCCTCTTAACTTCTGCTTCTTGAGTGTATTCTACGATGCCGCTTGGAGTGCGATGGTAGAGTTCTTCATACTTCTTTCGCAATGACTCCAGCTGTTCCTCTTTCTCATCGATCGTGCATCGCCAGGCATATGCTCTATCTTCTAGTTTTTTGATAAATTCCTTCAATTCCTCCTCAGATCGATCTCGTTCATCCTCTAAGTACGTTATGTTGCTTTCTAAGCGATTAATTTCTACATTTAATTGTTCGATTGTGTAATTTAGATCCTTCTTGTCACTTTCGCAACTGGACAGACGAGAAGATATGTCTTCTATTTCAGCTTTAAACTTACTAAGTTGCCTTTCAAGATCAATTATTGTCTTAGATTGTTCAACGTTTTGTTTTTGTAATTCCTGCAAATATTCCCATTTTTTATAAAAATTTCTAAAATTAGTTCCTATTAAATAACAACCTCTATATCTCGCAGTAATCTTTTAATATGCTTATTTTTTGTAGATATGTTTTTTAAAAGTTCTTCTTGCCGATCAAGCTCTGAAAGCGGATCAGAAGAATCTTTTTCACTCTCTGCAGCATTTATTTCGTGTAAGCGATTTTGAAGATGTGCTATCTCATCGTTCATCTAAAAATTCTAAATTAGTTTAATAAAACGTAATGTAAAGATACCATACTTCGGTTATCTTAAGTTTTAGAGCCATTTTATCTGCTTCTAATTTTGTTACTGTTCGTTTTAATTTCTCATTTTCCTCAACAATCTTCCCGTCTAATGATTCATCTGAAAGATGTTTGATAATTAATATATCAAATTGTATTAAAATTCTTTATAGTGTAAACATCTCGAGCGGATTGGAAAGCTCATATCATTAATTAAGTTTTTTATTCCAAAACAAAATAATAGATTAAATTGTCTCTTTATACATACTCCAAAACATTTATTTTTGCTTTAATAATGAATCATTTGTAGGCTTCAATGAATTGGATGAGCTTCCAGATTTTTTAAAAAGGTTTCTTATTTTTCCTATTTGGTGTATCAAAAACATTCGAAGAATTTAGCCTATTACTAATTTCGATTCATGATTATTTCTTGGAAATATTAATAGCCGTGAAAACCAATATGTATCCTTTTTATTTTTAATTTTATTTATTAATTTGTGAACAAACTTTTACAATTTTACAATTCATTAAACAAATGCATTAATACTAACTAGAAAGTAGAATTTGGTAGTTGGTTCATCTTTTATATACAAGAAAGTTTGCGCTTAAAGCGAGGCACAGCTTTCTTGACTAATATCATTCGGGAGTTCATTAAATAATTTTAAACCTTTATTATGGAATTTTTTGAGAGCTGCCTAGATTGTATTTTTCTTATTTTAAATCATTCATACTTCTTAAAGAATAATGTTTCAATTCATGCACATATTTTAGATTCCTAGTTAAGTATGTACCTAGGTAACAATTCTTGCTTTAGTTTGAACACGTTCTAAACGTTGTTCAACGGACATCCAACCCAAACGCTGTCTAACTGACTTTGGAGAAGACCTGGAATTACACTTACAAATCGACGAATTCCTTTATTTTGCAATATGTGCGTGTAATCTAGATATAGAAGTCTGACCTGCACAAAACATGTTTAGGCAACGCAAATACCTAACTTATATCTTCAAGAGATGCCGATAACTTATACTTAGGTTTTTCCCTTAAAAATCTATTTTTTCATGGTTTTTTTGGTGTTTGTATTTTGGCCTTAAAATGACCTCTGAAGGTAAAAAAAATACAATTACGGTTCTTAACGTAAAATTGCTGTTGTTGTTGTTATTTATATTTAGTACCCAAGTAGGTAGTGCACTAAGATTGACTTCATGGTCTTAACCAAAGGTTATATTGACCACGTTTCACCAGCCATTGTGACCAAGGTCTCAAGTCCAGGGTATATGTGTGGCATACTAGCCAGCGTCCGCAGGTTACAGCCAATCCAGTCTTTCCCTTTCCCAATTCTCTCTCAATTCCAGCTTCACATCGCCAGCGGTCAGGGCATTAAATCACACCCGAGGAGGACACCACAAAATGCACGTAGAACAAGAATACCAACATTTAAATTGAAACCAAATGTACGTGAGTTAGCTGTACACAATAATGGATTGGATTTCCTTACTCATAAAGCTACCAACATAACGTAACAGCATCCTTACTCTAAATAATTCAATCTTATTGCTATATCACCTACATAGGTCAATTGATGTAGGAAAGTCAAAGTTAGACCTTCTAAAATATTAATGGTCCGGAAATTTTATTCAACTGATTCCAATTATGACAAAAACCCGTTAGAGAAGTACAGAAAAATCATATCTCAATCTCAGCATCCATCAAAAACTTTGCTAAATTTTCTATTTTTTCCTCACATAAGGGTACCAGAGCCTCCTTCATCCTGCTTGCATTCAACAAATTAGGAAATTTTGCTCTTTGCCTCATAAATTTACGACACTTTAGAACTACATGTTCTGCGTCCTCCACAACATTGCATTCACTACAATGATTTCCATCAACTATACACCATTTACAAAGTCTGTCTCTGTCATAAGTGTGTCCCGATATAATCATATTTATCATTCTTATGATCTTGTATGGTAGTAACGAATTTTTAAACCAAGGCGGGGCTCCAACAGATTGAACAATCAACGCAAAATATCTGCCTTTAACACTTGAAATTCTTAAATAATCACGGTTCCATTTATCCAAGACTTTCCTTTTCACATTCAGCATAGCATCTTCAATTGTAAGATAATGGTTTAGATTTTGACCTACCGTCCTGGCTTCATCCGCCAAACTGTCAGCAGTCTCATTCTCCTTCACTCCTCTATGAGATGGAACCCAAACAATTCTAACAAAGTCCATTTTATCCACCAATTCCAATATATCTCTAACAATCAGGTTCTTTTTCTTATCACTCAACACTGGTTGTAACTATCCGTTATAACAATCAAGCTATCAATCTTCTTCTGAATCGCCATTTCCAAAGCCAATTTAACACCAATGAGCGCGGCCGATAAGGTCGACAACCTCCAATTAAATCTATATCTAAACTCCTCCCCACTTCCAGAGAAAAAGACCCCCATACCTACAGAAGAGTCCACCACCGAGGCATCTGTCGCCACCACAGTTGCATCCACCGGGAAACTCTCTCTCTTTTTTTGCATCAGACATTTCACCATTTCTGACGAGACAGTACTCTTCTTCGTGTTGGTCAATTACACAATTTCTTTAAATTTCGTAGCACATCTCTCAATACTAGTTTTGCGCACATCATACATTACACTATCACGAAGATCAGGTCTCACTTCAAACATACTGAAAATCTCTCTCATCGTCACAATCTCAGCTCTAAGGTTTGGGGGCATTTCACCCGAAATAGCGTATAAAACATGGTTAGGGGTGGAGTGAGTCAACCCAAGACACTTTCTAATTACTCTATTTACCAAGACACTAATCCTTTTTTTCAGCGACTTAGATTCGTTACATGATAACATCCGGGGGTATTCAACTTTCGCCCTTATGAGCGCCCTAAACATCATTAAGGCTAGTCTGTGATCTCATACTTAATCCTAGCCAGGATTTTTACCACCCACAAATTACTCTTCATAGCCACCAGAGCATCCCTATAGTGTCTTCCACTTTTAAGATTCTTTGTGAATGTCCAGACCAAGAACTTAATGGCGCCCACCGATTCCATGTTGCTTCCACCGACATTCAGAGCAATGTTCCTCCTCTAGCCCACAATCGTCGTCCTGCTTTTTGTAGCATTAACCACCAGACCCAACCTCTCTGCCCTCGAGACAAACTCATCAAGTCTTCTTTGTACTTGTTCATTAATGACAATTCTGGAGTCACCCGCTGCAATCAAACAAAAATCATCAGCAATGAGCAAACTGATATAACTCAACATCTCCTATCATACTCTCATGAAGAGGGGCACTATAGAGATTAAATAAAATCGGGCTGAGTACACTGCCTTGAGGTATCCCACCCACCGCATTCACACTAAGTCTGCCAATCATCAGCTTCCTATTACTAAACAAATTAATTATCCAGTTAATTAATACCAAGGGTACACTTGCCGTTAAAAGTACTGTAAAAAGCCTTCCCAGGTCCACCCTGTCGTAAGCACTCTCCAAATCCACCGAGGTCATAACTACATATTTAATCTTTTTCTTTAGTTCAGCCATTCTTTGGTTGATAATGCCAAGACAGGTGGACGCCGATCTTCCCCCCTATACGCAAAGGTAATTAACCTTCTTTCTCAAACCAATTAACTAAAAATTTTTTTATCAAACTATTCACTATTTTTAGCGGAACACAAATTAGGGCGATCGGCCTGTAGCTGTTCAATTCATTCGGATTTTTCCCTGGCTTTAAATTTGGAGCAATTTTAATTTTTTTCCATGTTTCAGGTACATCACCCGACCGAACACAATTACTTAGAAATCTCATCAAATCACACTTGGCCTTCTCAGATAAGTTACGCACCATTTCGAAAGTTATACCATCCACCCCAGGAGCAGACCTACCCGACTTTCGCCTCAACACTTCGTCAAGATCCTCTACCGACCATTCCGGGGAGAAATTACTTTCACTGTCCGTTAACATAGGTATAAAGGAGGGGGCATTCGCTTTGCTATTTAGTAACTCCAGATAACCACTGGCAAACTCTTTCTCAACAAAGTTATCACTCTTACTCTTGTATCCTTTAATCCTATTTATCAACTTCCAGAAATTGACCAGTTGACCCTTTTTGCTCAGATTTTCAATCATTTCATGCCAGTTCTTTCTTTTAGCCATTTTAATCTTCTTTTTAAGAATTGCATCCAATTTATTGTGTTCAATTAGATGTTTGATATGACCTGTTTTATTACATTTTTTTAACTCAACAGTTTTTAACCTAAACAGTCTCCCAATTTGATCATTCCACCAATTTTTTGGAATGTATTTATTATTTTTGTCATCACATTTGAATGTAGCTTCTTTTATTTTTTTCTCTATTCTGGCAATAATCGGCAAATTATTACTCATCTTCATGTCCAATTTACTCAGTGCACTTAACAACTTTTTTGAAGCAATTAATTTTTAGTAGTGTTAACGATATTCAAATCTAATTGAAATACAATTGGCCGATGAGGACCACCAGACAGTGAAACGTCAACCGTTTCCCAATCAAACTTAAGGTCATTGATATTCGTGAAGGTTAGATCTATTACACTTTTATTCATTTGCTTACATCTCGAAATACACGTCGGTGCACCAGAATTACAAAACTTGAAGCCATATACTGTGTTTCCATGCAGAGTTAACTCAGGGTTAACCCAAGTTAAAGTCCCATGGAAACCAGGGTTGAGTTAAGTTTCGTTAAACCCAGCTAAACTCAACGAAAGGGGTCGGATTTAGCTGAGTTATGCAAATGTATTGGTAGATTACTTGCTTTTGTGTTAATAATGGCATTCAGCTTTTATACATTGTATATTATAGCATAATTTTCATTACTAAATCCATTTTTAAACACAAATATTTAAATAAATTGATGCAATGCAAATGTGATGCAAATACACCAAAGCAAGAGCTGTCAAGCTAACCCAGGTACATGGAAACCCGCAGGGTTAACCTCAGTGCTTTAAAACTCAACGAAAACTCAACCCAAACTCAACCTTGTTCATGGAAACAATAATCCGACGAGATTTGGAGAAGTATCTCACCCCTTCGATTTGTGATAGTATCACCCCACGCGGTATGCCTAGCATTAAAATCACCCGCTATGACAACATCTTTATTTTTTATTGCCTCACCGAAAAAAGAAACCAAAGACCTCTTGAAGTAACTATTGCTACAATCCGAACTGGCATAAATGGCCACAATGGTCAAATTCCTTTGAAGATTCAAAGTTCTTAATGCACATGTTTTACTCTGATTGATTTTTTAACCGCGATAGCGGTACCTCCATAACCATCTAATCTGTCTTTCCTCCAGACACCGAAATTGGCAATAGACACACGCTCTAAGAGCCATCAAGGTCAAATTAAAGGTCACTGTTAAATGTCCCCCTCCAAACTCGACAACTTTTATTTGAACTTTTTTTCTATTCGGAGCATTCATGGCGAAATATTCAGCTGTATAGGTTAAAATGGCCCACCGTGTATATGTATACAAAATAAAAAGAATAGAGATGAAAGCTGTAATGAAAAGAAATGTTAATGACAAGGCAGATAAACTGTCCATAAAAGAACCTTCGAACAAAAAGGCTAGGACTACTGTAGATGATAAAAAATCTGATAAAAATTGTGAAGATCGGATGGGAGGTGAGGTGGCAGTGGGGAGAAGGACTATGCAAGCTCAAAGCAGTAGCGAAGTATTTGGCAAATCGGTGGATGTCGCGGTGGGACATGATGGGGCCTCACGGGGGAGGGTGGATCTCTATGATGGGGGCCGGTGGTGTCGGAAAGTGTGAATGGAGATGGAAGAGTGAGGTTGGAGATTGAAAGAAGTTAGGGAGTGAGCCAGGAAATGCAAAGAAGTTCTTTTCGATACATAGATGAGAATAGAAGGGTTTACTTTACATCGTAATGGTGTCCAAAGGTGACGAAGGAGGAGAGGTTAAAAAGGCATAAATCCACTAACAATTGGAAAAATAATCAATAAAGATATTGATAAGGGTATCAAAGGCATCCGTAGAGTTGCCTTTGGCAAATGTATCATCGAATTTGATAGTGGGCAAAAGCCAAATGAATTTGTTGATAGTCATAGTCTTGATAACGTATATAGAGTGTACATGTGGGCGCAGTGGCCAGGGTGAGGTTAATGGAGGGAGTTGATTCGCAGTTGGAGGATGAGGAGGTCTTGGAAGTGCTGAGGGAAAGTCACCCAAGGATAGGTTTTGTAAAAGTCTTCAGAGAAATGAGAAATCACAAAATGAATGGGGAAATAAGAAAAATACCAACAGAAAGGGTGAGGGTGTATGTATGTACATGGAAACAAACTACCAAACTCTGTTACCATTGATTATATTAGATCCAGACTAAATGAATTCATACCAAGACCAGTTAGATATTTCAACTGCCAACGATTTGGCCACTTGGCATGGGATTGCAGAAGTAAAGTCAAGGTTTGTGCTAGGTGTGGAATTGGACATGAGGGTGAGCACGATAAGTGTAAGGGTGTTTTGAAATGTGTAAATTGTGGTGGACAACACCCAAGTTTTGACTGGGGATGTCCAGCCAGGAGGTGAGAACAAAGAGCGATTGGGGATATACAAGAAGGGAGGCAAGGAAAATAGCGAGGTGTGAAGGTGAGAAGAGTGTGTCTGTCTTGAATGAGGTGATTGGGAGTTCGAATGGGGAGATAAACGAATCAAACAGGGCTTGGGTTGATAGGGAAGGTAGGGTTAATGTCTCAAGTGACGAAACGCCGAATAGCACTGGGGCTCAAAAGCAGTTGGAATTTCTAAAAATAAGGAATTGAAGGAATGTCTTGTGGCTTCCACAAAGAAAATTATCGATTTATTAGGGGGAAAATCAAGAAATGCACATAATGAAATAATTGGTCTGTTAATTTCCCTCATAAAGGCAGTTAGTAACATTGAAGCGGCAAATGTTGCTAAAATCTCGGAATTATCAACATGAAGATACTTCAGATTAACAGTCATAGTATAAAACCAACTTTGGATTCCTTGGAAACATACTTGAATAATTAAAAAATCAATTGCCTAAAAGCAAGTGAGACCTAGCTCCTGCCGTCGGATCGGGTTTCGCTTCAAGGGTATTCGATATTCAGGGATGATAGACCTCATGGTTATGGCGATACCGCTTTAGCCTTGAATGCTGATAAAGTATCGAATATGAATAATTCCACTATGATATCTGTTAGAATGAAGAATGGCAATATATCTATTGTCTCAGTATATTTGAAACCCTTCTTGGATATTAAAAGTTTCAAAGATACAGTATATTCCATTTTTCTTCAGACAGTCAATTCGACAAGATCGCAGGAGATTTCAATGCCAGAAATGAGATTTGGGGTGACATATGCACTAATAGAAAAGGAGAAATTCTCAACAACATTGCCAGTGACTATGGATTTCGTTGTATAAATAATGGAGAATTTACGTGTATTTCAAAAAACAAAAATGTAAGTAAAAGCATGTTAGATCTAACGTTTGGGGTGAGTTGGAGAACAACTAGTGTTTCGTTTGGTGGCAGTCCACATATCTCTTTACTAATTAAATTAGACTTATCGATTAAGGTCAGTAGCAAGAAAATTGTTGCTAGCAATCTATGTGCCTGAACTTAGCGAAACACTTTTCATGAATCAAAAAGCTAACCCTCGCATAATTTGTTGCTAATTAGTTGCTAATTAGTTGTAGAAAAAAAAATTTGTTGCTCTTTATTTAAAAAAAAACAGTGTGTTCTGCTAAGTTCAGCTGAACTTAGCAAAACACCTTCATATAAAATGAATTTAGAACATCGGTACTATGTGTAAATTATTAAGTGAATTTGTTGCTAATTAGTTGTAGAAAAAAAAAAAATTGTCGCTTTTTATTTAAAAGAAAAACAGGGTATTCTGCTAAGTTCAGCTGAACTTAGCAAAACACCTTCATAAAAAATGAATTTAGAGCATCGGGACTATGTGCAAATTATTCAGTGAATTTGTTGCTAATTAGTTGTAGAAAAAAAAATTGTTACTTTTTATATAAAAAAAAAAAAAATCAGCAGAACACCGTTTTTTTTTAGATATATAAAGCTAGCAGGGCAACATGGGCAGAACCTAAATGTCAATACAACATATTAAAATGCCCATTATAGGCTAAATAAGTGCCCAACTCTCAATTTAATTGCTCTTATATTTTTTTAGAAAAAAACATGTTCAGATAACTTTTGAAAAAGTTAACAGAACATAGTTAAAATCGTTCAAAAATAACAATAGGTCCCCTTATATAATTAAAATAATTAAAGACTAATTAAATGCTGCAGAAAAATGTATTTTTTGCTTACGCAAATTAATTTTATTGATAATGCAAGCCTCCTGCAGTCTTATATTTTCATACTCAAATATTTTGTATAATTTATTTATTCGTTTCGGGAAGTTTCTAAGTAAAACGATTAAATGGCAATTTTTTTCTTTAATACACACAACCGAGATCTTCAACCCATCCGTTTCTATAGAAATGCTCAACGGATTTTGACAAATTTCTCAGAATTCAACGCGCATAGCGTGGAACCAGCACCCTCATACTCCTGTGACGCCACATTCTTTTTTACACCACGCGCGTTCGCCTATTCAGCTCATCGATTTCCATAGAAATGCTTAACGAATTTTTACCATTCGAATTTTGCACAGTTTCTCAAAATTTGTTTGCCCATAGGTAATATTTAATTGAATACTACAGATAATTAATTGTATTGTACATTGGAAACTAGTTTTTTATATTTATTAACAATTTTATAAACAGTAAGTTCGAACAGAATCAAATTAATTTTCTGATTTGAGGGTGAACCAAGAAAAGTATTACTTGATAAAAAATCCCAGCAATTATAATTTCCGCGTGGTGGTTCATTATTTTTGTTTAAAAAATTCTCGGCGGAATTTTCAAACGAAACTAATTAATTAGCAACAAATTCACTGAATAATTTACACGCAGTCCCGATGTTTTAAATTCATTTTTTATGAAGTTGTTCTGCTAAGTTTTTTTAAAATTTTTTTTTTTAAATAGAAAGCAACATTTTTTTTTCTACAACTAATTAGCAACAAATTCACTGAATAATTTGCACATAGTCCCGATGCTCTAAATTCATTTTTTATGAAGGTGTTTTGCTAAGTTCAGCTGAACTTAGCAGAACACCCTGTTTTTCTTTTAAATAAAAAGCGACAAATTTTTTTTTTCTACAACTAATTAGCAACAAATTCACTTAATAATTTACACATAGTACCGATGTTCTAAATTCATTTTATATGAAGGTGTTTTGCTAAGTTCAGCTGAACTTAGCAGAACACACTGTTTTTTTTTTAAATAAAGAGCAACAAATTTTTTTTTTCTACAACTAATTAGCAACTAATTAGCAACAAATTATGCGAGGGTTAGCTTTTTGATTCATGAAAAGTGTTTCGCTAAGTTCAGGTACATTAGCAATCTCCTTAAAAAAGAATTTAAAACAATAAATGTTGATCATACTGATGAAGTCAAAATTATTGAAAGAATAAAAACTGCAATCAAGAAGACGACCATCTTTATTAAGACTCATAGGAACAAATTTAAACCGAAGAAATGGTGGAATAATAACCTCGATAACATTGGCAATGCCCTGGCCAAATTTAATAAGACTGGACTAGTGGAATTCCTAATTGACCACAAAAAACTGGATGCAATTTTAAAAGAAAAATAAGAGCGGAAAAAAGAAAGGATTGGGAGGAATTGGGAAGAAGGGGAATGTCTGAAAACTTTTGGAAGTTGATTAATAGAGTGAGGGTAGTGGAAAAAAGTGCTCTATTTTTGATGAACAGGGCATGGTTAGAGATTTTTTGAATCTTGTTAAGATTCATGATGCTAACAACCAGATCCTTCTAGGACTAACGGTGGATAAGCTAAACGATTTTGCATCTAAGACTAATTCTGCCCCTGGTTCTGATGCTATATCCTTAGAAATCCTAAAGAACGCCTGCCAAACTCTGTCAAGAAAGCCTTAACTAACTATTTGAATGCTGTTTTGAGTCTGGTGTGATTCCAGATGAATGGCTCAACATCAAGTTGGTGCCCATCCTGAAACCGGGTAGGGACCCGGCGGACATTAATAATTACAGACCCATATCCTTGATCAATGACGCCCTAAAAATTATAAATGCTTTTATCAAGACAAAATTAGTGGATTTGTTCGATGAGAAAGCGGCCATTCCTGACAATTCGTTTGCGTATCGCAAAAAGAAATCTGCGTCCTTGTGCCTGGGTATTGTTATATATATATATATATATATATATATATATATATATATATATATATATATATATACAATGACTACCTATCTCTGTAATTGTAACTTGTAGACTAAAACTGTAAAAACCAGCAGTCCAGAAATACACGCCAAGCTGCACACTAGCCTTGTGTTTCAGTCCGCACTCCCCACGTCAAGTACACAACATTTTTGGCGACGAGAAAAGAACTCAACGTAGTGAATTTCTCAGGCTCTTCTTCGGTCCTTTAGTGCAGTGAAGAAATGGCATTAATTGGAAACATTGAACCATTTAATGATTCAAAAAACGATTTTAATACTTATTGTGAGAGAGTGGAACATTTATTCAAAGTAAATGAAGTTGCGGAGGCCCAGAAGTTGCCATTGTTAATTACGTTAATCGGTGGCGAAACGTATAGTACCTTAAAAAACTTGTGTGTTTCGAATTCCCCTCTAGAAAAACTTACGAACAGTGCAAAGAGTTATTGAAAAATCCGAAACGGACTGTAATCTTAGAGCGCTTTAAGTTTAATAAACGGGACCAAAAACCTACAGGATCCGTTAGTGAGTACATTGTTCAGCTAAAACAGTTAGCCCGACCATGCGAATTTGGGAATTTTTTGTCGGAAGCGTTGCGCGATCGGTTGATTAGTGGGTTGTTTAATGAGAACATTCAGAAAAAATTACTTGCCGAGGAGAACATAACCTCTGAGTCTGCCTGCAACAAAGCCCTCAGCATGGAGGTTGCGCTATTGGGTTCAAAAGCTATGCACGGAACTGGCGCGGTGTCATCGATTGGGAACAGGGATCAAAAATCTGAAGCTAAGTATCGTTCCTTTAAGAAAAATAACAAATCACGTCCTAAATCCCTGCCCAGCAGCCGAGAGCGGGAAAATTCTACCTGTCATCGATGTGGCCGAGCGCATGTGGCTGTAATAAAAAGGGACACACTTCCCGGGTCTGTCGTCAAAAGGTTTCAACTGGCAAGGGCAAGAAGAAAATAAAAGAAATTGTGGGAGCAGATGGATTGTCAGAGTCAGGTTACGAGACGGAGGATGCTTTAAATTATATCGGAACAATTCGGAGCAGAGTCGATTCCTTAAGCAACAGCTACGGTGCAGTAAATAAGGTTGGTTCATTAACAATGTCAGTTATCATAGATGGTCAAGCTGTGGATATGGAGGTAGACACCCATGCATAGCGGTAATGGCGAGTTAAATATACGAGAAGTTCTTTCAAAATAAAGTCCTTAAGACCTCCAATGAAAAATTAAAATCGGTAACGGGCTAAAATTTAAAAGTAGTCGGAGAAAGGTCTGTTAAAGTTCAATTTGGTGGGAAGTCCGCCACTTTACGTCTGGTGGTTGTTGGAAGCGACTACCCTTTCGTCACTTTGATGGGCAGATCCTGGCTAGAAGTAATGTTTCCGCATTGGAGGAATTTTGTCTGTGAGTCGCATGCTCAGATAGCCCCTATTCAGCTAGCCCCTTTAGAGAAGGAAGTTCTGCTTTGAAATATACGTAAGCAATACCCCAAAGTTTTTGCAGAGGCTTCCAGAGCCATAAAAGGATACACGGCGTCAATAGTAGTCAAGGAAAACTGTAACGTGGTCCTTAAATATCTGCCTTAAATATAAGCTTAACTTAGTTAGGACACAGGTTAAATTTAGATTAATGATGCTGTATCGCCATCTACATGTGAGGCGATGATGTGTCTGGTGCCGTTTAGTACATCGTTAACGCACTGATACCACACTGATGCCACTCTGGTGCTACATCTTCATCCATGAAAAGCTCGTCCCACCAGCTTACCTCCCTCTATTGCTTTTAGCCAGTGCACGAACCTCATAGCGAGATCTCTCCACAAGTGGATTGAGAAATATTATTTAATTTATGCTACAGTTTATCCCGGCAATCAAAGTAAATTAAGCGCAGAATGAATTGCCAGAGGCGGTTATGATCATTGATTAAGTTGCATAACCAAAGAGAATTTCTATGAAAAACTAAAATGTGAAACAGCATTAAACTCGGTGCCCATTTGGGTTTGCCCTATATGAAGCACATTGGTAAGCCATAATTTCCGGCCACAAAAACTTTCTTTTGCAATTTGGAGAGCCGAGGAGGAGGACGTCCGGACTGAGCATCCAGAAATTTTAAGATACCCAGCGATAGAAAAATTCTAAGCAAGTGTAGAGGAGGTAAGCAAAAAACCGCAATATTGTTGTGGATAGATTTTTTTTGAGAAAAGTCCCTAATTATTTAATTTGGTAAGGGAGGGAAAACCTCAATGGAAAACCTTAATGGTGAACCTTAATTGGAAACCTTGACCGAAAACCTGGAAAACTCGGAACACCAAACTTACATCAATGACACCAGTCTCACAGGACACCAAACTACATGATTCACCAAACATACATTAGTCACGCACTTCCCACAGCATAACGTCTAGAGCATCTTATCCGCCAAACATAAATCCATCGAACATCAGTTACACGGAACACGATCTACGCCAAATAACACCAAACACACATCATACGACAAACATACACCAAACATCGGTCACACCAAAACGATCGACGCAACTTAGCAAACGCAACTTAACAACAAGCCCAGCAGATTCTTCAACCGCACATCACACTCAACATCAGACACTCATCGAAGATCATCATACATTACGTCTCGCAAATCACACGCAACACCAGATACTCATTGAACAAACATCATACCTCACGCATCACACATCTTACAGCGTAGTTTACGATAAGTACCTTTGCAAATTATTTTACTATTCTAGAAGTAAGATTAGGGGGGTGGCCACCTAGGCATTGTACGAGCCTGGTTCAGTTTCATAAAAAAATATATACTTATGTACGTATCATAAATCAAAAATTATTGAATTGACTTATCAGACCCGGGAATACGTTACATTTTGGGGGCTCAACCGGGATCTGTTTTGAAAATTGGTATGAATTTACGAATAATTTCCAGTAAGAGTTGTTAAGTGGTTACGTGAATTTTCGGCTCAAATTTAAAGCTGGTGTGTTAACGCGACATTCAGAGTTTGCCAATGCGGTGACTACGTGTTCGGTTCGTTTGTGCTTCCTCGATGCGCTGGGTAATAGTTGTGTAGTGCACGTAAATTTTTACATTTCTTTATTGATACTTATAGATGCTATGCGTTGAGCGCTTGGAATTTTGAATACGTAATAAAATTCACAAAAGAAGTAGATAAAAGAGATATAATAAACATGTGTTGGATAGCTATATCCAAATACTAATAAATAAAATTAATAGTATAAATAATTAAAATAAAATAAAATAAACAAGTATTAATTACGTGAATAATTATAAGGAGTTCGCAAAATAAGTAAATGATAAAGTAAAACATAAAAAAAAAATATTTGATAATATGTATATTGAAAAAAATTTTATTAAAAAATTATGAATTTATGAAAACTTTCACATAAAAGGACAAAAAAAAGGGGGTCATTACTCAAGGCAAAGCCAATAAATAAATTGAACTAATTAACATGAAGAATTATAATTAAAATTAGATAAAAAAAAATGATATTTCAGTATTAATAATTAAAAACAAACATTTAAAATTAACATCTTGAGAAAAAGTAAAAAATACAAGAATTAAAATTTAAAAACCAAGAATAAAAATTTAAAGCTAAAAAAAAAAAAAAAACTTGAAAATTTAGAATTTGGATTTTAAAATTCGGAGTCGGAGTGTAATATTTGCATCTTCAAGTGTATAAGAGTATTCAGAATTTAAATACTTTACTTTGCTAAGCCAGCACAGGGTTGAGGAAAAGTAAGGGTAAAAAACTTTCAAAGTTAACCAAACATCTGAGCTTTTATCTGGTTAACTATCTCCATTAGCAAACAAAATGTCATATTCTGACATTGCCCACTTATTCTCAGAAGCTGAGTTGGCTTATGAAATGCTCATTAGAGGCGCGAAGCCTGAAAGTTTCACCTTCCGCGGTAAACGTCTGTGGTATATGAAGCAACTCGAAAAGGAAGAGGGTTTAGTTGAGCAACAACTGCAATTTAAATCGCCGATCGAAAATACTAAAGAGAATTATCAGAGGATGCAAATATAAATGAGGAAGATGAACTTGAGCGTGTGGAAGCTAGAGTAAGGTTATTGATCAAACGTATTCAAAGAATAAACGTGGATGAACTCGATGAAAAGGTGAACAGTAAACCAGACCTCCTTACGTTAGCAGAAAGCCTGAAACAAAGGGTGGTAAGCAAACGAAAAGGACTCTGGAAAAATAATTCATTAATTAAAAACGCTACGGTAAATATGCCAAATAACCAAGCTGAGCACCATAATAAACCCGTTGATTTTGAACAGAATATTGCAAACAGTACTCGCAAGGATATTGCCCGCGAAAATCTTCATACTCCGAAGAATTCGTACACAAATTTCGACGTAAGTCCGGTAAGGAAAGAATACACTTCTATCCTAGTACCACAAACTCTTCCAGGGATGCGAAAGGATACAAAATCCATGCCCCAGTTGTATAAGTGGAAGATTTCCTTTTCTGGTGACGATAAAACTCAGTCTGCCTCAGAATTTTTACAGAGAGTCGCAGACTTTGCTTTATACAAGACAAGTTTCGGGAGATGAACTGCTGCAATCTATATCCGATATACTCGATGGTACTGCTTTGAAATGGTATGGACGGAAACGCTATACATTTCAGTCCTACCACCAATTTGTTGAGTGCTTTTTGAAAGAATTTGAGCCCCATAGTCAGTCGGAAAGACTACTTGAGTTTATTCGTAGTCGAAAACAGAAGCCGAATGAGACAATGACACAATACATTTCTTTTATGGAGGATCAATTCTTACGTCTTCAGCATATTCCTTCGGAAAGGTACCGCGTGAAAATTATTCGAAATAATTTACTACCAATTTATTTAAGAGCTGTCTCTTTGATGGATTTCGAGACGGTCGATCAGCTTTCCAGCGCGTATCGTAAGATCGAAGACAGCGAAAGCCAAGCTGAATTTAATGCGCGTTCAATTGCCTATGACGAGAAGCGCTTTTCCAGACTAGATCTTGGTCGAAACCTCAGCTCTGTTCGTTCCAACCACACGATAAATCCTGACTATCAAGTAAACTATCGACGTCAACCATCTCCGAATTTTCCTCAGAGATATCCAAACTCTTATCGTTACGATTATGATCGAAATCGATATCGTTATGCGAAAGATAATGGCATAAGCTACATTGAGGGAGAAACTCGGTAGAAAATAATAACGCGTTGAAACTTCGTAACCAACATCAGAATTCTCAAACCAATCAAGTGCAGTACGACAACAGTGATTATTATTCAAAGAATCGTGAGGGTGCGAATGTGAATCCCACATTTGGCAAAAGCTCAGATAGCTGGCATTACAATACTCAGGACCATCAAAGTATGCCTCAGAGACCGCGTGCTTCGGATTTCCGTCAAAATCGAAACCGGAGGCAGAGTCCGTCGTCATTTACAACGAGTAGACCGCGTAGTGCGAGTCCAAATCGCAGGGTGCGTTTCCAAGACAGTACTCTGTCTCAGTCCCAGGAAAACTAAATCCGAGACGTTCTATGGTGGACATGAACGCTCGAAGTCAAATAAAGTCCACCAAAATAAAAAATATTCTTACCACCAATCAAAATGATGAGAGGCCGTTTATTCAGGTGCGGATCTTAGGTGCGCAGGTTGAAGTTTGCTCGACAGTGGCGCCAGCAAAACTGTCGTTGGAAAATACGGTATGAAGTTATTAAATGAATTAGGTTTGAGTCTGCAAAAATTCAAAACGGGAACCATTAAAACGGTAGACAGCACGGCTCATAATATAACTGGAGCGTACTCTGTGCTTATTAATTTTAATAACAAGTTTAAAGTAATTGAAGCTTTGGCAATACCAACATTAAAACAAGAATTCATCTTCGGTGTAAATTTCTGGAGAGCTTTTGAAATATCCCTTAGAAATGTTGAGGGAAATTGGTCCTGTTTTAGCCTTGAAACAAACCCGTGCGAAAGTCATATTCTAGATATCGAAAATCTTTCTCCTTCCCAGCAGTATCGAGTTAAGAGCTGCTTAAAAGAATTTAACTGTCTCAGTTCTGATAAACTAGGTAGAACAACTATTATAGAACATGACATTGATACTGGGGATGCTAAGCCAATCGTTCAAAGAGGATACCAAGTTTCACCAGCAGTTGCGCAAAGGCTCGGTAAAGAGTTAGAGCGTATGAAAAGCTTGGTGCTCTCCCGTGGTATTGGTTAAAAAGTCTAATCGAAAGGACCGACTATGTATAGACAGTCGCAAGTTGAACCAAGTCACGGTGAAGTGTGCATATCCTCTACCTCGGATTGCTGAGATTCTAAACAGACTTGGAAAAGCTAAGTTTTTGTCCTCTATTGATCTGAAAGACGCTTTCTGGCAGATTCCTTTGAGTAAAAGATCCAAAGAAAAAACAGCGTTTTATGTGCCAGGCAGTACCGGCTTTAATGGGTGTCAAACCTGGGCGCCGCCCAGGAGCGCCGAAATCGAAGATTTTTTCAAGTGAACTCACGATCGTTATGCTTACAAAATTTTAATATTACTATCTAACTAGACTTGACTTTCAAATCTTGGAACTATATCGATAGAAAACGAAATAGCTGAAAACCTGGATTATTATAGTCTTGTCAAAGATTTTGCTGAGAGAAAGGCTCGACGAGTAAATTTTGGTTATTAATGATGAAATTTAAAATCAAATTTAAAATCTTTAAAATTAAAAATGTTTATATAATTAAAATGTTCTTTAAAATTAAAATTGTTTATATAATGAGTTGCTATATAAATATACATACTTTGTTATAATAAATAATCACATAAATTAAAAAATTATATGTACTATGTAGACTAGTAATTTTTAGGGGCGCCATATTAGCACTTTGCCCAGGGCGCTGATTTCTCTAAAGCCGGCACTGGTGCTAGGCCACGGCCTGTGGCAATTCAAAGTAATGCCGTTTGGTTTGTGCAACAGTGCTGCCACACAACAGCGTTTGATGGATCGGTTATTTACTCCAAGCGAAGAACATGTTTTTACATACTTGGATGATTTAATCATAGTGTCTGAAACTCTAGACTAGATGAACATATTAAAGCGTTATATCGTGTAGCCAGAAGATTGCGTGAAGCCAACCTGACCATAAATCTTGAAAAATGCCAATTTCTGAGGTCTTCGTTGAAATATTTAGGGTTCATAGTAGATGCTAAGGGTTTAAGGACGGATCCAGATAAAGTCAAGGCGATGCTAGAGTTCCCAAGACCGAAAAATGTTACAGAGCTGAAGCGGTTTATAGGAATGGAATCCTGGTATAGGCGCTTTGTACCAAATTTTGCAGAAACTGCTGCTCCACTTCATGACCTTACCAAAAACAGCGGCAAGGGTAAACCAATTAAGTGGAATGACGCTGCGGAGAAAGCTTTCGCTGAGCTTAAGACTAAATTAGTCAAAGCCCCATTGTTAGCTAATCCAGACTTTTCAAGACCATTCTATCTTCAATGTGACGCGTCAAACTTTGCTATCGGAGCAGTACTGGTGCAAAAATTAGAATCTGGAGAAGATCAACCAGTAGCTTACGTGAGCCGCAAACTGCGAGGAGCTGAGCTTAACTACACAGTGACCGAAAAAGAGTGTTTAAGCGTTATTTTCGCAGTAGAGAAATTCCGATGCTATCTTGAAGGTTACAAGTTTTACATCCACACTGATCACTCGGCATTGGTTTGGTTATTCAGGCAACAAAACTTAATAGGTAGAATAGCTCGATGGGTATTAAAATTGCAGCAGTATGACTTCGAAATTTCTCACGTCAAAGGTAAAAATAATGTCGTCCCCGATGCATTATCAAGAGCTACGGACATCTGTCTGCTGGACTGTAAACCAATTTCGACCGATGCTTGGTATAACCAAATGAAAGAAAAAGTCAAAGATAATCCAGTTCGTATGAAAAATTGGAAAATCCAAGATGAACAACTCTACATAAGACCAATGACCCTCAATATAGTGAGTGATAATAGGTGGAAACTTGTCGTGCCTGAAAGTAAAAGAAGCAACGTAATGTTCGAGTGCCATGACGATCCAATGTCCGCCCATTTAGGTATTGCTAAAACTAAGAACAAAATATTAGACCGGTATTAGTGGCCAGGAGTAGTCCAAGATGTCGTAAAATGTGTGAGGAATTGTCACGTTTGTAATCAATCTAAGTCATCAAATAAACAAGTTCAAGGACGAATGGGTAAATATAAGGAAGCTACAAGACCATGGCAAATGATTGCGATTGATTTTATGGGACCCTTTCCTCGATCGATTAAAGGAAATACGTATTTGTTAGTAGTAGTCGACTGGTTTACAAAATACCCCATACTCATTCCGTTAAGAAACGCCACCGCGAGAAAGACAGTGGAAATGGTTGAGAACAGGGTGTTCTTAGAATTTGGCGTGCCCGAAATTATTATATCTGATAATGGTAAACAGTTCGATTCAAAAGAGTTTCGTAAACTACTGAACGATTATGAAGTTCCTAAATTCTGGCTAAACTGTCGTTACCACCCACGTAACAACTTTACCGAACGTTGGAACAAGGTAATTGGTGGAGCGCTCCGCTCTTACGTTTACGATAATCACAAGCTTTGGGACAGCCAATTAGCCAAAATCAGCGTTGCACTCAGAACTGCAGTCAATTCAATCACCGGGTTCTTTTTAAATCATGGTCGCGAGTTTGTCTTTGCTGGTTCCGATTACCGTGCATTCGATGAACATCCATCTGCAGATATCGAATCCCCATACGAGAAACGTTCTAAATTTCTTAATAATCTCTACACCATCTATGATGATATTTCAGTGCGTTTATTGAAGTCCTACGAAAGAAACAAAAGCTATTTTGATAAAGGAAAAGGCAACAGTGAATTCAAGGTCGGAGACATTGTTTATAAAAGAAATTACGTCCTTTCTGATGCAAAAAATAATTTCTGTTCAAAATTAGCTCCTAAATATATTCGATGTAGAGTGATATCTAAAAAATCAAGGTTGGTGTACGAATTAGAGGATGATGACGGTAAAAATTGTGGTTTCTGGCACATCAAGGACTTGAAACAAGTCAACCATACTTCTTTTAAACAAAGTGACGTAAGCTCTTCATAAACTTTACTATCGGTGGCCCTAAAAAGGTGTCCGGCCAGCTTCACTGGTTAATATTAGGACATCAATGTGCCGCTTAGAGTTTCGCGGTCGATGTACCTTTAGTAAATTCACAACTTCAACGTTTTTTCTCCCAGTAGCCCTAAAAAGGCATCTGGCCAGCTTCTCTGGTAATAACAGGTCATGGAAGATGCCGCTTAGTCTTCGCGGTAGATGTACCTTTTGGTCAGTAATAAATTTCTTCCCGTCGTATTAAAATTTCAGTTTTTTTGACTCTTCCTTTTGCTTGCACTACCTGGATGGTCCTGGCATCCAGCTTAGATATAAGAATCGTTAATAGACTGCTCGACAAGGATGTCTTCAGGGGACATACCTTCATTTAGCTATAAGTATCTCACTAAATTTCACGGCACACACCACACTCCAAAAGCTCAGGGAGTTGCAGCGCCTTCGTCGGGGGCAGTGAGTGAGGGGACGTTCCTAAGGAATGTATTGTCTTTCAGGCACGAAAAGACGCCCGGTGTGTGGTTACGAGTGCAACATGAAACAAAACAAAACATTCATGATTCAATTTAAAGCGTTTGTAAATATAAATAATTTCTCTTTATTTTTCGCTTGAGATTAGTAGCGAAAGTACCTTTGAATTTCGAAATGCTGGAATTGCGTAGTTTAGTTATTATAATAGGATAATGCAATTTAATGCGGACACATCTATCGTAGATAAAGTATAAATTTAGGATAATTTTTTTTATCGAATTGGTAAGCTCTCTGGAGAACGAGCTAAAAATTAAATTACCTTTTAGCTTGCACATGTGAAAATTATAGAACTCGTGATACGAAGTTTATAGAATAGTGATATCTCGAATTATAAAACGACGGAAATACAAGATCCACACAATGAATTTATAGTTAAGAAATCAAAACACTTTGGGTTCGATGAATTAGGTTACGTCTCTGAATTTAATTTAAAGATAAGCGATACTGATTAATTAGAATTTAAATTACGACCCTGAATTTATTGTCACGATAAATAGTTATAACTGATTAGCAATTAACTGCGTTAAGAATTTAAATTTACAATAAAACCTATAAATGTTAAGGACACACAAGTTGCGTGATGATGTGAGTATTGATGAATTTTAATTATCTTGGGTGCAACAGGTGCGATGCTGTCTTCAGGAGAGTCTAAGTGACTGCTTACTACCTAAACTGTGAACTATTCTAAGACTTATTTCTTCTTGTTTATTTCACTTATCCCAAGGTTTACGTCTTCGTAATTGTGCTTAGTCTATTTAGACACAATAAACTCTGGACTCAGCGGTACGAACCGTTCTCTAAAGTTAGGTCTAAAGTATTTTCCAAGCTTCGTCAGCATAAAATTGTAGAATCATAAGTTCTAACAGGATCTCTGTTCGCTTTTGGTTGCAATTTTAACCACGGTATTTGCTTTGATAGGTTCAATACATTAGTATATTCACTATCAATTTACCCTTACTTCTTCCGCATTATAATTTTCACGTGATATACGTTAATTATTCTGGGAGGTAAATGAAGTATAATTATATAAAAGTAACTTAACAAATATTTAATAACTATAATGTTAACAATGATTAACTTGTTCAATAAATTTCATAATTATAAAACAAAAGTCAAATTCAATTAAGCAAAGCTACATAGCATCGTGATAATCGATAAGTAATCTTATGGTATATCCATTCATTATTTAATTTATCATCGAGTTATGCAAACTAGTCAACCCAAGCGGTTATGAAAAGTAGCAAGTTAACGAAGACAACACGGCATAAGCAAACCTGAAATTTTTAGTCAACACCAGAAGAAATAAGATGAGTTCTAGACAGATTTTCCCGCATTGCTGGAAAACCTTACCCGGGAGAGGGGAGAAATGTAACGTGGTCCTTAAATATCTGCCTTAAATATAAGCTTAACTTAGTTAGGACACAGGTTAAATTTAGATTAATGATGCTGTATCGCCATCTACATGTGAGGCGATGATGTGTCTGGTGCCGTTTAGTACATCGTTAACGCACTGATACCACACTGATGCCACTCTGGTGCTACATCTTCATCCATGAAAAGCTCGTCCCACCAGCTTACCACCCTCTTTTGCTTTTAGCCAGTGCACGAACCTCATAGCGAGATCTCTCCACAAGTGGATTGAGAAATATTATTTAATTTATGCTACAGTTTATCCCGGCAATCAAAGTAAATTAAGCGAAGAATGAATTGCCAGAGGCGGTTATGATCATTGATTAAGGTGCATATCCAAAGAGAATTTCTATGAAAAACTAAAATGTGAAACAGCATTAAACTCGGTGCCCATTTGGGTTTGCCCTATATGAAGCACATTGGTACGCCATAATTTCCAGCCACAAAAACTTTCTTTTGCAATTTGGAGAGCCGAGGAGGAGGACGTCCGGACTGAGCATCCAGAAATTTTAAGAAGATAGAAGCGATAGAAAAATTCTAAGCAAGTGGAGAGGAGGTAAGCAAAAAACCGCAATATTGTTGTGGATAGATTTTTTTTGAGAAAAGTCCCTAATTATTTAATTTGGTAAGGGAGGGAAAACCTCAATTGAAAACCTTAATGGTGAACCTTAATTGGAAACCTTGACCGAAAACCTGGAAAACTCGGAACACCAAACATACATCAATTCAGTCTCACAGGACACCAAACTACATGATTCACCAAACATACATCAGTCACGCACTTCCCACAGCATAACGTCCAGAACATCTCATCCGCCAAACATAAATCCATCGAACATCAGTTACACGGAACACGATCTACGCCAAATAACACCAAACACACATCATACGACAAACATACATCAAACATCGGTCACACCAAAACGATCGACGCAACTTAGCAAACGCAACTTAACAACAAGCCCAGCAGATTCTTCAACCGCACATCACACTCAACATCAGACACTCATCGAACGATCATCATACATTACGTCTCGCAAATCACACGCAACACCAGATACTCATCGAACAAACATCATACCTCACGCATCACACATCATACAGCGTAGTTTACGATAAGTACCTTTGCAAATTATTTTACTATTCTTGAAGTAAGATTAGGGGGGTGGCC
This sequence comes from Machimus rusticus, assembly GCA_951509405.1. NCBI lineage: Eukaryota > Metazoa > Arthropoda > Insecta > Diptera > Asilidae > Machimus > Machimus rusticus. The sequence goes on from OX608050.1 coordinate 10,197,621, forward strand.
ACCTAGGCATTGTACGAGCCAGGTTCAGTTTCATAAAAAAATATATACTTATGTAGGTATCATAAATCAAAAATTATTGAATTGACTTATCAGACCCGGGAATACGTTACAAAACAGTACTTCGTTATTCTGTAAGGCTTTTCCGGTACCTTACTCCCTACGAGCAAAAGTTGAGACCGAAATCCATCGCCTTGAAAAGGAGGGTATCCTTCAACGTATAAAATACAGCAATTGGGCTAGTCCACTCGTAGTAGTCGTTAAGAAAAATGGAAATTTAAGACTTTGCGCAGATTTTAAGGTGTCCTTGAATAAAGTAACTGATATGGAGCATTACCCGCTCCCTAATGTCGAGGACATACTAGCTTCGTTGAACGGTGGTCGATGGTATTGCGTTCTGGACCTAACAAGAGCTTACCAGCAGCTACAAATTTCCGAAGACTCCAGAGAATTTTTTACCGTAAATACTCACATAGGACTCTTCCAGTATACCAGACTACCATATGGTTTATAGAGCGCTCTTTGCATATTTCAACGGGTGATAGACGAGCTGTTACGAGGCACGGGGGCCATAAGTTATATTGATGACGTTCTAATAAAAGGGCGCACCAAGGACGAGTGCCTACAAAATTTAAAAAATGTTTTGGCGATTTTTGAAAATTATAATGTCAAGGTCAATTGGGAAAAATTTCAGTTGTTGCAACCGGAAGTAGAGTACTTAGGGCATTTAGTCACATCCGATGGAATCAAACCTAGTCCCAGCTAAGTCGAAGCTATTCGAAGCGCCCCGGTCCCAGAAAATGTTACACAAGTCAAGTCGTATCTGGGCCTACTTACTTACTATCGTAAATTCATGTCCATGCAGTCGTCCTTGCTAGCATCTTTGTACGAACTTACGAGACCTAACAAACCTTTCATATGGAGTCCGGGTTGTCAAGAAGCTTTCCTTAAGTCCAAGGAGCTTTTATCAAAGGAAACTCTTTTTCACCATTACGATCCTTCGAAATCCCTGATTTTGTCATGCGACGCGAGCAACGTCGGAGTAAGAGCCGTGTTAAGCCAAATGGAAGGGTCGAAAGAAGTTCCTGTAGCTTTTGCTTCTGCTACTCTTAGTGCCACGGAGAAAAACTATTCTCAAGTCGAAAAGGAGGCATTAGCCATCGTTTTTGGTGTACGAAGGTTTCACAAGTTCTTGTTCGGAAGAAAATTCATTCTATATACGGATCACCAGCCGTTAAAAGTAATTTTTGAGGTACAGAAGGGAGTCACCGTAACGGCAGCGAGCCGTCTCCAACGTTGGTCACTTTTATTGTCCGGTTACGATTATAGCATTAAATACAAAAAAGGAGAAAGCATGTCAGCTCCGGACGCCATGTCGCGCTTACCACTCAGGGACAGTCACACCAAGGAAATGTCTGAACATCTAGTCAACGCCTTTAGGAAAGAGGAGTATTACCCGTTGTCCTTCGACGACCGACGTTGCGTTCCATACTCGGAAGGATCCAGTTTTGTGTAAAATCCTCTCACTCATCAATCAAGGTTGGCCGGACTATGTTTGCGATGAATCCTTGCGGCCCTATCATGTTAAGAGGCACTCTCTTTCTAGCGAGCAAGGCTGTGTTCTATATGGTATTCGGGTAGTAACACCAATTACGTTGCGCCAAGACGTTCTCAAACTGCTCCACGAAGAACATCGAGGAATCGTTAAAATGAAACTTTTGGCTAGGTCAATTTGTTGGTGGCCTAAAATTGATGAGGACATTACAACCGTTTGTGACGAATGTATACCCTGTCAACGCGCTAGAAAAGACAATAACGTTGATAAAAGTTTTGTTGGTTGGCCGAAGTTAGAAACGCCATGGGTTAGAATACACGCCGACTTCCTTACGTTTTTAGGAAAAACGTTTTTTTTAATAGTAGATTCAACCTCTAAATGGATCGAGATATACTTAATGACGTCAACAACAGCCGAAGCAGTCATCAAGTTAAAAACCCTTTTTTCGTTTTTTGGATTACCAGAACAATTAGTCACGGATAATGGGCCACCGTTCGGAGCGGAAAAATTTGTAAACTTTTTAATCCAGCATGGAATCGAACCGCTAAAAAGTCCGCCCTATTATCCTCAAGCAAACGGCACTGCTGAGCGCGCGGTGCAAACTGTGAAGAACAATTTTAAAAAGAATTTCGAAATGGGCAAACATTATACCCAAGCTGACATAGAAGCTACTATAACTCATTTCCTTTTTTCCTACAGGGCTAGCGCCGGCTCAATATTTGCTAAAATATACCCCGAGAACCACTCTTCGACAGCTCCAGCCGAGATTTGGAAAAAATAGCCGCCATCCAGTAACAACTAGTCTCAAGGCAAATATAGCAAAACGCCATATATTTTCCAAAGGGGAAAATGCGTGGTTAAGGGTAGACGGTGAATGGCAACGTACGAGAATTATGCAACCGATCAGCGGATGTCGCTACTTGCTACAACATGGTGACCGCATAAGACTAGCTCACCGACAACAACTGAGGCCCTGCCTAGGCTCTATTTCATCATCACCTGGATCGGTACCACTATCTGAGCCCGCTTCATCCGTCCGCTGAGAGCGAAACCGCTCCAAGCGTTATACTACCATCTACTACCCCCTGCACTTCCACCACAGAAACTACAACAACTTCCTCAGAAGTCTCTAAAGTCTAAACCCTTAGCCGACTCCGAAGCCCCTACGAGACGTTCCAGCCGAAATAGACGAGCGCCTGATCGTTGGACCTACATTCACCTCTGCCGTGAATCCTTTTGAAGAATTTGAATTTGAAATTACTTAAATTACTTATTGAAAATGAAATCTTAATTACTTGTATTAAAAAAAAAAAAAGAAGGAGGAGAAATGTTATATTGTATGTATATACAATGACTACCTATCTCTGTAATTGTAACTTGTAGACTAAAACTGTAAAAACCAGCAGTCCAGAAATACACGCCAAGCTGAACATTAGCCCTAGTTTCAGTCCGCACTCCCCACGTCAAGTACACAACAGGTATAAGATCAGACAAGACATTGCTTGTTTGCAAAGGGTGCATAAGGCTATGTGGGTGTTGTAAGCATTGACATAGACAGTGTCTATGATAGGATTGACCTCGGGAGACTATACTAGAAAATTTTGATGTGTGAAGTCCCTCTTAAATACATTAACTGGATAACTGGTTTTTTCCGAGACAGGTGTCTAACCATGATAGATAAGAAGATATCGGCGATTGGAGGAATCCCTCAAGATAGTACCTTAAGCCCGATTCTATTCAATTTGTACACCGCATCTATTCATGACGATGTTGGTTTTGGTGTGTCAGTATATCAGTTTGCTGATGACTTTCTTCTTCTTGCAGGGGCGGATAGTGCTGGTGATTTGGAAATAATATTACAGGAGGGTTTGAACAACCCAGTGAAGAACACTGTTGTAAATGGCCTTAAAATCAGTTTAGGAAAATCTTAATGCTTCAGATAAAAAAATCTAAATATCTTGGGAATGACGGTTGCTAATGTTGATGAATTGAAATGTATCGTATAGACTTTAGCTAAAAATCTAAAAAACAAGGCTTGTTAGACCGCTTGCCCACGATCAGCCGTACAATCAAACACGGATTTCTTACAAGTTTCGGTAACTTCTTTATTCTTTAATTTACCGCCGAACAACTCACGCGTGCGTACTAACAATGTTGTACCTCGTTACTTTGTTTCTGTCTCTGGACTGCTGAGAACTTCTTCCGTTGCTTACCTCGTTACCTAGGTCAGCGCTTCTAATTTGTACTTAAGCACTCAACTTGCTTAGTCACCGGCAGTCAACGGCCCGTGCTACTTAATGGGTGCAATGTTTAGAAACATGACCCTTAGCGCGCACAGCTGGGCCGTCGTGACGATTTGCTCGGTGCGCTTTAAGCCAGGTGTTAGCCACCGTGTGCTTGGCCTTGGATGACCAGATGTTCGGAAATGTCTGGTCATCCGCGATTTCAGCAATTCCTAACAGGCTCACTACGCTGAGGCCCTAAAACTTGCAGAGAGGAATGCCAGAGCGGTCAGATTGGTGAGTGGTACAAAATTCGGAATTAATTCCAGTAATGCTCTTTTTCTGTTTAAATCCTTGATTAGGTCCAAAATTGAATATTCAAGGTCAATGTCCTATAAAGAATATAAAGCTCTTGACAAAAAAAAAAATAATACCTTTACTAACAAATAAATAAGAAAAAGTTTGGGCCTAGCCTAACCCATAACCACTGACATATAGAAACTGGACTGCTAACACGCGTCGGAAAAACGAGACCATTTTTAGTCTAGGCTCAAACCTTTCAGGAAAATGTTGGCAATCAAAATGCTCTAAAATCTCGCATAATTATGTTTAAACACAGCTAAATAATAAATTATTAAATTGTCACGAATCGATTTCTGTTGAATTTCGCTCAATTTTTAGTATTTTCATAAAAATGTCGCTGAAAATAACCAACGGGGTATCTGCGGGAAACCAAGATAGATATAAAAGTTATTGTTGCTACCTTTGTCTATCCTTCACATTTCACGTATATGCCAACATAATCTAAAATATGCAAAGCAAAGCTCCGAAGCCATCTGTTGGTCATCGTTAAAATATTGCAACACCCGATTTTAATTTGGTTTTTATGCGTTTACTTTTTCACAATTTGTGCATTTTTCAAAACAAATAATTTTTATATGAAGGAAAAAGTGTTATGAAGTGGACTGTATCTTGTTTGTTTGTTTGTTTGTTTGTTTTTATGTCACAAAAAGTGACGATTATTGGCTTCCGGCAGCTGGGCCATATTAGCCATTAAACACCAATTAAAAAACACCTGAACATTTATAAAAGAAAATCAAATGGCCAAAAGGCCACCAAACACACTGTATTCACAGAAGTCATGTCAGATATAAAAACGTCAAGTCCAGGATCAGCAATCAAAATTTCAACAATATCCGAGATACGAGATACACACAAGTAGGCATTAAACACTTCGCCAAAGTTAGGGCTCCACACTATTTCGCAAAGGTCACATCAGAAAATTTAGCCATCTCATCCATTGACACCTCCTATCTCTCCGAAAAGCAACATTGAGCAAATCCAGTCCGAAAGAAACACACACCACAGGCGCACACCGAAATCAAAAAACCAAAGCTCAAAGCTCTCGAAAGTTCCATCAGCAATCCCAGAGCACCATGCGGTCAACCAAGAGCAAGAGGTCCCGTTAATTTATAACATTATAATATAACCATTCAAGAATATCTTAAACATTAAATAAAACAAAACGATCAAACCCCATAATAAGCAATCCAACAACGTCCGAATCTCGTCACATTAAAGTCTGAACTCATCATAAAGAATACCGTCAATTATTATATCAATCGATCTAACAAATGTCCAATCTCGTCAAATAATACATATAATTTCATGAAATACCACTTAGAAAAATCACACCACTTAAGTTGAAACTCCTCTAAATAACAGTAAATTGTCTCCAACGAACGGTAATCAATAAACTGGTCCCTTTAGAATTTATAGCTGAACTCAATGCAAAATTTAATTCCTTGAATCTCGTTTCAAACACATTAATCCGCATTTTACTTCTGCTCAGATACTGAATCCGCTCTATTTTCAAAAATCGAACACCATACATTGGTCCCACCGATTAATTCACTTTGATACCGTTAATGACTTGTTTCGCATTAATACCGTTGATCACCGGTAGATACTTTTCATATGATTTAGCACGAAAGTGCTAAGAACAAACTCCATATCACAAACGCATTGACTACACCTGAATTTCCATTATGGAAGAAAATTTCTTAATTAATTGAAAACAAATCAAAAAATTTAAATTAAACAACGAAAACTGGAGGTGATGAGACCACCTCCAGATAACTGAACACAGAATAGGTCTGATCTCTTTGATGGCTATGGTGGGACTGGACTGTATCTATTGGGGTTGCATTATTTTCATTCAAATACCAGAATAAAGTGCTATTAAGTTGCCTGCCTGGGGTATCTGCGGGGGAGCGAGATAGTTAGATTTCGGCCAAAATTTGATCTCGTTTTTGAAGTGAGTTTTTAGCCAGGACCAGCAGTCCAGTTTCTATATGTCAGTGCCCATAGCACACCAAACTATGTACATTCTTTATTTACTCGCTAATGAGCTTGCTCCGGGACTCAGGGCTGAAATTATTGTTACTAAGGACATTATGCGTATTGCCAAAACGTCTTCTGACTTTCTTGAAGGTCTGAATTAAAGGTAATGGAAGTACCCCATTTGAGACGTAAATATAGAGAACTATTTCAGTTGGTGAGATTTGGTGTTGGGGCATCTACATACTTATAGAAATCCCATCGTGGTGGAGACTGACTTCCTTGCTGAGTTTGGTGGCAAAGCTAATGTTAGTAGTGAGATTGTGTTGTGCCTGGAAGGAATGTTGTGATTGGGTTAAGAATTATGTGGATGATATCGACCCTGTCGGCTGAATTGTTAGCAATCAAAAAAAGTGTTGAATTGTAAATAAAGTTGATCAAAGATGCTGTAATCATTACTGACAATCTTAATAGCTGCCTTGACATAAAAGGAACAACTTTATGGTGTCTGATCTGATGGAGTTGGCCCAGTCTTTTAATTTAATTAAGATAATGTGGGTCCCATCCCATATGGGGATCAGGGAAAATGTATGGGCGGAGGAGGTTGAAGGTGAGGTTATCATAACTAACCTAACGATGGATGATATTGTCTTGAATGTGAAGAGGAGAGTGTGGGATTGGGATGAATGGAAGGAGGAAGTTGAAAGGTCGAGGTTATCTAAGGGTAAATTTTTCTCAGACCTTCACACTGATATTTGTGTAAAACATTGGTTTTTGAAAAACAAGAACTTTAAAAGCAAGGTAGTAAGAATGATAAATAGAGGTAGAGTTACACACTTATGTGAAAAAACATTTAGCGAGATCGAAATGTGTAGAGAGTGAATTCTGTGATCAGTGTGGAGTGACTGAGGATGAGGAACATGTCATTATGATGTGTCCAAGGTTTAAAGATGCGAGAGAATGCTGCCCGCGGTTTCGAGATGTGGACTCCCTTATGGAGGCCTTATCTCCCCTGGATGACAATGCCATTGAGGAACTGGCCGGATTTTTGACAAGGTCTGAAATTGATCTTTAAGATGCTTGCATAGTTTCTTTTTCCTGATGAGTTTTTAGTAGTACTGTTGTTAACCTCTGCCAATCCGGTCTCTGTCCTTATGTAAAATATCATTGATGTATCTTTTTTACAACTAATACGAGTGAATAGAAATCTATAAATTGTATTATTAAATTAAGGAGTCTTATTCAAATTATTCACACTTTTATGTAAACCAGGCTCACTTACGTGTTACCACAATTCTAATAATCTTATATTTTTTGTTTTTCTCATTAGAGTTGTTTGTCTTTGTTGGATATTGAGCGTGTATATGCTTTTGTACTCTGCCTGAAATGCATGTGTGTGCGAGGACGCGACGCGTGGCATGCGCTTGCGAAGCTGACGCTGACTCAGTCGAGAAAAGTAAGTCGAGAGTGAATGGTCGAACCATCGAACAAGGAGCTGGTTATTTACAAGGTGTAACATTGAACTAATAAACGTTTTATTTCTTATATCAAGGAAGTTGATTTGTAAGAAGAGAAATCCACCTGTCCTAACAGTCTTTATAAAATTATACGTACATATATATTATTGTATTGACTTAGTAGAAGTCAGACTGCTCTGGAAGTGTGGTTGTCATCTGCTTGTTGCGACAAATTACAAGGCTGTAAACTCTGGTTCCAAAAGTGAGAGAACTGGAACATTGAGCCATTTGGCTCATACAATCAAATACTCTTACTGAGGAGAGTCATCCTGGAAGTCATTGGTCAATGTGGCAACCTTGCCGTGACCAAAAAGTCACAAAGAATGTGACGCAAATTAAAAATCCAACCAAGCAACCAACCAAAATATTATAAAGCATTCTTGCAGTCTTCAAGTCGATTTAATTCCTTATCCTACGCAGGAAACCAATTTTCTGTTTCCGAACAAAGCCCTCTAATATTTAATATTATATTTATTTATTTCGCTTAATACAAGCTACCTTAAGTCTATCTCTTTAAATTAAGACTAAAACTAAATAATTCAATTTAAAATTATGACTAGATTAGGGAGGGGAGGGATTCAGCAGGTGTAGGCTAGGCTTAAGGGAGGCTTTATCAAGATGAAAATCAAAGACGGGGGAGTTGTTAACCTTCCGAAGCATTCTAGAGAAGGGTTCCAAGTGGCCATAGTTGGTTCGATGACAGTCGAAGTGAAAGGTGGGGAAGGATCTGACGTTGCGGGGGTTGATGTTAAGGGAGATGCGTTGAAGGAGGTCGGGGCAGTCAATGGAACCAGCAAGGACCTGGTGGACAAAGGCAATATCGGCGACATTACGACGAATGGCTAAAGGTTGAAGGTCAATTAGTTTCAGGCAGTTTTCGTAAGGCGGGAGATTGAGGTGATCCGCCCATGGAAGGTCACGGAGGGCGAAACGGATGAATCTGCGCTGGACCGATTCAATCCGGTTGACGAGGGAGGATTGATAGGGAGACCAAACTTGACAGGCATACTCAAGGAGGGGTCGGACAAAGAATATGTAAAGTGATTTGGTGACAAAGGGATCGGAGAACTCCTTAGACCACCGTTTCACGAAGCCGAGAGCAGAGTTGGCCTTGCTGACCGATTGGTCAATATGGGAACGGAAGTTGAGTTCACTATCGCATATGACACCAAGATCATTGGATCATTGGATCATTGGAGCAGTAAAGAATCGGATGCGTTAGAAACTTGTTTGAAAATTTTCTTATCGTCAGCATAGATTAGGCTGTCAGAATGTTTGATAACATTCACGACATCATTAATGGACAATATGAAAATTAAAGGGCCGAGGTGGCTCTAATAACCTTTTCTGAATTAGCAACATATTAATGGGTCTGTACTGTACTCTTCAGCTTTTTTCGTGTTTTTCACTCTTTCGTTACTTCAAATACACGATTCCCATCATTGCATTCAAGTTTAAAAACTGAAGTAAGTTCAGGAACGCTGTCTTCATATTGCACATTCCTAATAGCCGGCCACACACGGGACGGTTTTTGGCGTACAAGCACGCGTACAAACAACATAAGATTGATCGTGTGAGGGCTATTTGGCGTACAAACTTAAAACCGTCCCAAATATTCCTCGCCTTTGATTTTTCCCTGGTTTTTATCATCTGTCAAATGATTTCTTTCTTTACATTTGTTATATAGCTTTAGGAATGAGAACCAACACCATTTGTGGGCAAAATGGCGTACAAACAAAGTTTGTCACAAGTTTGTACGCCAAAAACTGTCCCGTGTGTGGCCGGCTAATAGATATACATTTTTTTTTTCCTTTCACTAATATAATGAACCACATCGTAGTGCAGTGATAATAGCGGAAAAACTAAATAATTATTCTCACTGCTGAGGCTGTGGGGATTTGTAGGGGTGTTGGGAGCGAGAGTTCCTCTCGGTTGGTGAAGGGGGATGATGTATTAAAGGAGGTGGTTGGTCATTCTACTCGGATCAGGAATTTAATCTCTGTTATAAAAGAGAATCCAGGTTATTGTATTGAACTTATTGTTGATTTCATTAGTAAAGTTGTAACTAAAGTTGTGTCAAGATGGGACGGAAATTTGGAAGCTATCAGTACTAAAAGATTCATATGAAGCTACTTCAATTAAATGTGCAGAGCTTAAAGCCTAACGTTGATTTGTTGGAGCATTTTCTCAATGATAATGATTTTGATATGATGGTGGCAAGTGAGACGTGGCTTTTTCCGTCCGACCACGTCTCAATTGCTAACTTTAAAATCTTTAGAAAAGACAGAGTTGACGGCTATAGAGGTACAGCCATTGCTGTTAATAACAGTGTCAAAGTTAAGAATATTAACATTTTTAACATCTTCGATGTTCGTGCTGTTGAAACAATCAATCTTCAAGAGAATTTCTCAATTTTTGTTGTTTATGCTCCAATAAATTGTACTAATAATGAGTTTAAAAGATCGGCTGATAAGCTTTGTAATGAAGTGATAAAGCATAGAAAGGAATTCGATTTGGGGTGATAGTATCACCAATAGGAAAGGTGAAATTCTTTACCAAATAGCCTCTGATTATGGGCTATACTTATGTATTAAGTGCTCACACTTGTTTTTCAAGGGATATCTGTAGGACTTCTAATTCTATCGATTTAACTTTTTCAAATGTCAGGGATGTTAATATAATGTGGAAGACGATTGATGTGTCCTTGTGTAATAGCCCACACGTCCCGATTGTCGTTGAGCTTTCAACTGGCAAGGCTGTTGTCTCCAAATGTTACATTGCAACAAAGAAAATTAAAGATTCACTGGCTTCTCTTAGTGTTGATCGGTGTGGTTTCATGGATGTTGTTGATAAGATACAAAGTAAAGTTAAACTTGCAACGGTTAGGGTTGGTGAGAGAAACTCCAATTGTAGTCCCAAGAGGTAGTGGTCTAGTGAGCTGAAGAAAATTTTTAGAAAAAGGTTCGTTCAATTAGCTAAATTTAATAAACATGGCGTCACGAGGCTTTTAGTGGAGCATAATAGACTTGATGCCATATTTAGGAAGAAGAAAAAGGAAGGAAAAAAAAAAGTGCCATGGCTTCTCGATGGCACAGTAGACATGAATATGTCTTATATAAAATCTTTTCTATCGGATTGGAACCCGTCATCTAGAGCGTAGCAACCCGCCGTGAGAGCCCCCTTTTATTATAAGGATGGAAACTCTTCCCATTTCTAGGAACCGGCAGTGCGTGGCCTGGATGCGTGTCATCCGCGGCGCTGATTCCAAGTATTTTATCGAAAAAAAGCAAAACCCACGCATGTACAAAAACAGCCGGCGCGCGCAACTTTTATGGGTTCGTTGAATTTACACAAATACATGTCGTCCTGTGCGAAGAGATTTCTCTCATTTTCATTCACTAAGGGCCCCCTCTGTCACTTCCCGCCTTCTTCTATAAACAAACGAAGGGAATGCACAATTTTTGGGCTGAGATGAAGCTTCTTGTTATTTAGAAGTTCTTTGGTCATAGTAACGATTTTTGTGACATACATTCTTTTAAATAGACCCCAGGGATAAGACATATTCATGTCAAAAAGGCTTGACTGGAAATGATTAAAGAATTGGGCTCCAAAGGTAAGGTCATGAAGTTGTGGAGTATCGTTAAGAGAATTAAAGAGGAGCTAGAATGAAGTGTGATAATTTTGAGGATGAGGAATTTGCAAGTAGGTTTTTGAGTATATTAAATGAAAAGGCTGTGTCAACATCTGTAATTCCCTCCTTCGACCGGTACCCTCACCTTGTCGTGGTGGAGGAGCTTGCGTGCGTCGATGATCGACTGAGTTATGTCCACGGCAGCAGGGTGCTGCCGGCAGGGTCTCCCATGTCGAACAGATCAGTCTTGAGTCATCAGACGAAGAAGGGTTACCACAAAGCACCTATGGAAGGCAAGTCAGAGGAATTAACGCCTGCACGAGGTAACCAGCCTGTTGCTGAAAATCCTCCCGCTGTACAAGCGACCGGGGCTAGGAATGTGCAGGTTCCACTTCCATATACTGCCGAGGTGGCGAGTCCAGGCCAAGGAGGAAGTTTTCTACTGGACTCCGGAGAGAGAGCCTTCTTTTGGAACAGGAAAGGACTGGAAAGCAGCCCTGTTCCCACCACGGACACCACGGACCTCCAATTAACATCCAGAAAAAAGAGGGGTTGCCCAACGACAGCTGCGACGGCTGAGGAGTAAGCAGAGCAGAGCTAAGGCAGGGGAAGCGAAAGCCGACTTTGTCAAGGACTCTGTCCCTTCCTCCTCGACTCCGGTGAAAATAGCCACCAAAAGAGGTAGGTCGGAGGAGGACTCATCCACTCTGAGCACCTCGACTGGTGCGGGTTGCGCTGGAGTAGCCAAAAAACCACCTACGCAGCCTATGAGCAAAAATAAACGGAGAAAAGTCTTCAAGACCGGTCTCCGGGTACAAGGCTCACCGGACGAGGTAAAGGGGAAACTCGATCCTCGTACCGGGTCATTAGATGGTGCGACTCCGTAGGGCTCAAAGACAGCGGCTGGGGGGGGTGGAGAAAGCTTCGCTGAGGCTGCTTCCCAAGCCCTAGTCGTTGTAATTGAGGTCAACAACCCACAAAAGGAAATGTCACAACGACATGTAACCTATGTGGAGGACCATATCTGGAAGCTCTTGGGAGAGACCAAAGAGTCACCCAGGTTTGAAGGAATGGTCTTTCGTGACGGAACCTTGAAAGTTCAACGCACGAATGAACATTCCCTCAAATGGCTGCTTTCAAATGTGGCAAAATTTCCAGCTTGTGACGGCATAAAATTTTCTGCTACAAAAGGTAGCGACATGCCTAAGCTGGTTCGGGCAGTTGTTTGGATCCCAGGCCCTCACAAGGCACCTGGTGAAATCTTTGCCCGTCTCCGTAACCAGAATCCGGGACTGGAGACTAAATACTGGCGCATTCCTGCGTTCAGCAGCAAGAGGAAGAACTCTGGTGATCCGGAAGGCTCCACTCTTGCTCTGGGCGTAGACACGGAGTCGCTGAAAGTCCTGGAGTCTGTTTAAGGGCTTCGTCCCCATTTAGGTTTTGGGAGAGTGAAATTTCACGTTGCCAAAAAATAAATGCGGACAACGAGTGAAATGCGGAGCAGTCGATCATCATGTCCGCTGACGTATATATCACTCAAATCAACCTGCAGCACAGTAAATCGGCCACTGCTAATCTCACAAGTAACACTACCCAAGTGTCACTCACCAATTGGAGCCAAAATTTGCATATCGGCGAAACACACAAAAAAAATATTGAATCCGTGGTTTTTTATTTTGGTAGAATACGCTTTCTAGGGGTAGAAAGCACCCCCGATAAGGGTAAAAATCGATGGATATGAAAGGAGACCATTCACGTTTCATACAAAGCTGGGCCCAAAATCGAAAGTGCCAGCCAGTAAAAAAAAAGGTCTTAATCTGTTTGGGACATCATTCCAAACATTTTGTTCTATGGCACCAAAACTGTGGAGCCATTATTGTAGCCGCTATATAGGGTGTAACGAAAGTCCCGGAGCGGTCGAATATTTCGGAAAGAACACATCGCATCGGAAAACAAAAAAATAGGGGTAAAATATTTTTAAAAGAAGTATTTAACTCCACCAACTCTTACCCCCTACCCCCACTCCTGAGGGCGGGGGTGGGGGTAACTTTTGTTTTTCAAATGGGACCACCGATTTTTTTGCAGATTCGGATTCTTCATGAAAAAATAAGTAACTTTTATATGAAACATTTTTTTCAATTATTACAGTCACTTACAGATTTACAGTCATGGCAAAAAAGTTGAGAATGACCCACTAAATGAGTCCATGTACATACATATATGATATGTTTACATTTATTTTTAGTCAAATGTATGAGAAACCAGATTTTTCGAAAAAAAAAAATTTACCTCCACCCTCGCCCTCAGGGGTGGGGTGGGAGTGAGGATTGGTAGAGTTTAATACTTCTTTTAAAAATATTTTACCCCAATTTTTTTGTTTTCCGATGCGATGTGTTCTTTCCGAAATATTCGACCGATCCGGGATTTTTGTTACACTCTGTATAGCGGCTACAATAATGGTTCCACAGTTTTGGTGCCATAGAACAAAATGCTTAGAATGATGTCCCAAACAGATTAAGACCTTTTTTTTTTACAGGCCGGCACTTTCGATTTTGGGCCCAATATGACTGGTCTCCTTTCCAACGTGGACGGCTTATGAAATTCAACAGTATTTACTATTATAAGAATTCTTGTTTTTTTACATGAACACTGATTTACGAATATCAATAAATTATTACAACCTTTTTTGAACAATACGAGTTAAAAAGTGATTTTTAGATATTTATGCGAGTTTTGACCCTGTAACCAAGAGTTAGGGTAGATTCTGGGCTCTGGAACTTCGTAACTGTCTTCACAAATAAGTATTTCTTTATTTATTTGGCAGAGCTAAATTATAAATTTGGCCCTACCCGTAAGGCGCACTCGGGTGCCAGGCCCATATGGCGCTTTCTACACATATATCTTACAACTAGTTAACAAAAAGTAGATACGATAAAAATTCAATACCTAAGTAGATGTGTTGACACTAATAATTCAAAAAGTTATCACAAGTAGGGTACATATTTCACAGTTCAAGTAGTAGGTAAGTTCAAAAAATTCTATCCGAGAAACTAACAAAGGTTAGGTACATATTTCAAAATTCAATGATAAAGCTAGTTAACAGCGTAAATATGACAACAGTTCAGTGGGTAGTCGGGGAATTATCAGTAAGAAATACAATATTAATAATATAAATATGTATAACATCAGCTCAGTGGAAAGGCGAGAATTAACAGAAAGATTTACTATTAATTAAATTAATAACTATTAATTAAATTAATTAAGTTAGAAACTTTTTTTTTCCCAAATCGAGTATGTTTCCGACGTCCTCATAATTATAATAATTCAGTGAAAAATAAATTTACAGATTTCAACAATAAAATGGAAACTAATTTATAATTTGTACGTGAGGTTAGTCTTTTCTAGCACCCTTAGGAGCTCGTCAGGGGCGGAGGGGTCAAGCAGCGTGGTAAGAGGTGGGAGGGGGCCACCATAGGCCCTTTGGGCCTGGGGCAGTCCTTCAGGAGGTGTTTAATGGTCAGCGAAGATTGAGAATAATGGCAGCCCGCTCTAGGGCTTTTTGCGAAGTGATGCCCATGAGTGGGGATCGTATGCCCTGTCCTGGCCCTAAATATGGCCACTCCCTGGGCACGCGTTAGGTCCTTGTTATATGACGGTGGAGTGATTTTGGGCCAGTGCGACGCAAGGAAGGTAGTTTCTCTCTTCCAGCAGCTTTGTCTTCTTTGGTTTAATTTATTTTTCCCTGCTCTCAGAATGAATGATGACATAGGGAGTTCCCTCACTGGCTCGTGAGCTGAGAAACGATCTTTAGCTTGAAGGTCTGCATTCTCGTTCCCTCGAATGCCCATGTGTCCGGGAACCCAGGCTAATTTAATATTGTTGCTGGAGTTTTTCAACAACTGTCTGCATTTTTTGATGATGGGTTCCGCGTTTAGTCCGTTGTTGATTGCTCTAATTGTCGATAGGGAGTCCGAAAAAATAATTGTGGGGTTCCCTGTTGTGGTGGCGTGCTGTATAGCTTTCCACATCGCGAAAAGTTCTGCTTCGAAACTAGACGCTCCTAGAGGGAGCTTGAAGCCTTTGGCGGTGAAACTTTCTCTGTGGCTAGATAGGGCAACTATGAAAGCAGCGGCGGCGTGCTTTTCCGATGCGGAGCCGTCCGTGTATATTTTATCCGCTTCAGGGAAGTTCCCTAAAAGCTCTCTGTGGAGGAGCTGGTGTGCCTCTTTGGGTAGGTTCTTTTTGTTGTGTCTCGGGGTTGGCAATATGTGGTTTTTCCGGGTATAGGATGGAATCTTGGAGGAACGAACGAACATGGAGTGGAACAACCGTGTAAAAACCCTGTCGGTGAGTGAAGCCAAAATTCCGTGTACTGAATGTCAAAAAAGTGTACCGAATGTCAAAAGCCAGGCGTATTAAGTGTCAAACGAGAAACGACCGGGAAATTTAAAGTGCAAAAGAGGTTATTTTGTGCTTTTTTTGCTTAAATGATTGTTGTAAGGTGTAGTTTTTGTGTTTAAATGTTGCCTTAATGTCTGAAGAGGGCTAATATGTATATATTTAGGTAATTTCGCGGAAAATACTATTGAAAAGTGCTTAAGAAGTGTTTCATGCCTGGCTACAAAAATGTGCAGATTTACGGGATCTCTGTGCTTTGTTTTCATAAGTAGGTACTTAAGAAAACTATATTTAGTGATTTCGTGTCATAAAGTTGCGAATAAATGATCAAATTTTGTGTGAAAATATCATTCTTAACTGAAGTGATTCTCCCTCCAGAAGAATTGTCAGGTATGTGGAAATGGAGCCAGAGTCGTCGCCATATGGATTTTTATGGGGGGATAATGCGTAATCAAGATTGATTGATAGAAATATTACTTTACTTAATACTTTCTTTTTATTGGGTTTTATGTTCCCAGGCTATATCCATTTGCAGGACAGGTGGTTCCAACAGATTAAATCACCTGCCCCTTCGCAATGCCAGCAAAATTTTACGCCTGTACTGAGTGATGTCTATGTGTGAGTGTTTCTACTCACACATCTTTGAAATGGCTTCACTTTTTTCGGCTCGTTTCCACTCCATGTTCGTTCGTTCCTCCATGGATGGAATAGAGGGATGGCATGCAACAGGGGCAGGGTCGGGTAGGTTAGTGCCTAAGCTTAGTGCTATACCTAGAGCTACCTTAAGGGCCGGGGTGGTCCTGGGCCTGGTCCTCGTCTCGTGAAGTCGGTGGATGGTGTAGTGGGTCTTCTCTGGATCTAACCAATTGCGCGCGACGATCTTGATAGCTGCTCTGTTGGCTCGGTCCTCGATTGGCCAGACTCCACATTCCGCCCAGATGGCGCGCACTGGGGTAGATTTGAGGGCGCTGGTGGCTGTCCGCAGGATTTTCTTGATACTAGTCTGCATCCGGGTCAAGTTCGTAAGCGTCGTTCTAGAGTAAATTGCCAGTCCATAATTGCTGATTCCTTCACACAGCGTTTTGGCTATTGCTATGGAGGCGTGGATGGCGGCTCCTTTCTTGCCGGCACATATCACCCTGATGATGTTGTTGACTATTTCTAGTTTGTTGGATACATTCTTACAGTGGGTTGTCCACTTGAGCGTACTGGAGAAAGTTAGCCCCAGAATTTTTAGCTCCTTAGTTACTGGAATTTTGTGGTCGGCAATCTCTATTGTGGTGGGTGATGGGTTCCTTCCTCGCGAAAAAATTATTATTTCATTTTTTTGTGGTGGTATTATGGCTCCCGTTTGATGGCTCCAGATATCGATGGCTGTTGCGGCTTTCCTTAAAGGTTCCTTTGGCAGTTCGGCGTCCGTCAGGGTCAGTAGGTTGTCGGCGTAAATGTATGTCTTCAGTTCTTCTATATTGTTTAGGTTTTGGGCGAGGGAGGAAATAAAAATGTTAAAAAGGGTGGGGGATAGGGGGGAACCTTGCGGTAAAATGTTGTTTATCCGCCTTCTCGGAGCGGATATACCGTTAAATTTTACCTGAATCGTACGGGAGGAGAGGAAGTTTTTGATTAGGTGGGTAGAGGGGGGATCAAAATTCCATTCTGCCATTTGGGAGAGTATGATATTGTATCTGACCCGATCGTAAGCTTTTTCTATATCTGCTGACATGAGGTATGAGGATGTTTTATTGTTGAGACTCCCCATAATGTGAGCCTCAAGCTCTAGGAGCAAAGAGGTTGTCCCATGAATTTTGCGGAAACCGTGAAGGTTTCTGGGTAGCTCCGTTTGCGTTATGTCAGCCAACCGTCTTGCCAGTATTTTTTCCAACAGTCTCGACATACAGGGGATTAAAGAGATCGGCCGAAGGTCTCGGGGGGTTGGAGGGCTGGTTGTTATGGAGCTTCTTTTAGGTATGGGGATTTGGACAGAATTTTTCCACACGTGTGGAGATTCCCTCTGTTAGAATGCTACTGTAGAGGCCTATCAATCTCTCCTTGAAGGAGAGAGGGGTCTCTTGGAGCATCCTTTACGTCACCTGATCGTATCCAGGCGCAGATCCCTTACACTTGCTAAGCGTAATGCTTAGCTCGAGAAGGGATATGGGCTCGGTAATCGATCGGTGCGTGGATGTTGCGGAAGAGGGGTAGGGGTGGGTCCATCCATCCCTTTTGTTTATATGCTCCTTTCTAAAGGTATGTTCTGGATTAAAAAATAAATAAACAAATCCTTTCTCAAGGATTTGTCTTCCGAGTATGCCGACCATTGTTTGGCGAGTTCATTCGCTATATTGAGGGGGTCAGTGATATTGATCCCATTGGATTGGATGGCAGCTATGCCCCTTCCTTGATGATTTCCGGATATCATTCTCACTTTTTGCCACGCCTCTCTGAGATTGACGTTGGGATTGATGTTTTGGGCAAAATTAACCCACGCATCTCTTTTGGCCTCTTTAGCATGCCTTTTCGCTATTGCCGCTTTTTTCTTGTAATCTATGAGGTTGTTTAGGGTTGGACTCCTCTGAAATCGTTTCCAAGCCCGGTTTTTGTCCCGGATGATTTGGATAATTTCCCCATTTATCCATGCGGGTTGGGTTTTGGGAGAGGTTTGTGTTGAGGGCATGCTGTTAGCGGCGGCACCTCTAATGGCCCGGGTAAGCTCTGCTGCTTCCCTGTTGATGTTCTGAGAGCAGGGGCGTCGAGCTAGCTCTGATTCTACCTCTAAGGCGAATCTTAGTCAGTCGGCCCTTTTCTCACAGAAATTACTTTCTGGTTTGCCTCCTGCCACACGGATGTTTGTCTGAACAATTATCGGGAAGTGGTCGCTTCCCTCTAAATATTCGTGAGTGGACCAAGTCAGGCTTGGTGCTAAATTTGGGGGGCCATGGAAATGTCTATGTGGGATGATTATCCCGACCCTGAAAAAAAGTGGGCCTTCCTGTGTTTAATATGCAGAGGTTCTGGCTTTCTACCCACCTGGCAACTCATCTTCCCCTGTGATTCCACCGCACCGAGCCCCATAGAGGGCTATGTGCGTTGAAATCCCCACCATAAATGGTGTTACGGGGTAGCTGGTCCGCCAAGTTGTTAAGGTCATGTGTGGAGATATCTGTAGGGTTCTCAAGATATATGGACACGAATGTTAGTTTTTTGTTGGTTCTTACAGACACTCCACAAGCTGTGATGGGGCTGTTCAGGTTCAATGGGGTAGCAGTTATGGAGCTGTGGACAAGAACGGCCACACCTCCATGCCTGTGTTCCCTTGAGGTGTTGTATCCGAAGCATTTGTAGTTACCCAGTCTGTCTGGGATTTCATCATTTTTTAGGTGGATTTCCTGTAGTAGTATGACTTGTGGTTTGTAGCGGGCTATGAGTATGTCTAAACCTGTACGGTTGCCTGCCAAGCCGCGAATGTTCCATTGCAGGATGGAGATATTTTTTATTGAACGGAGTTGAGGGTTTGTGTTTTGACTAGACATAGGAATGCTTATGCTTCCTCCTCTGATAAATCAGAGAAAGTAGACATGCTCATGCCGTCGTCCGATGTCACTTCATTTCTGGCGGTTTTCTTATGGATTATTTTGGATTTTTTGGTTGATTTGGGAGTTTTCTTAGACTTTTTTTGTTTTTGGTGTTTTCGAGGCGGGGGTGATGTTAATTGTCCCGAAATTTAAAGATATGGTTCTTTGGGTGGTGGCACTCGAGGACAGTTGATTAGTGTTTGCAGGTGTGGATGTCATAGGTTGTGGAGTAATTGGGGGGTTTGATGTTGTGGTAGGGTTGGTGTTTGTGTTATTGGGGGGGGGGGGGTTAGTGAGGGGGCTTGTTTTGAGGTTTTTGTGTTGTCACTCCTAGGTAGTGCAGTTTTGCGGGTAGGTGTTTGTGTGTTGTTGGGACCTTTATTGGTGTTTTTGTCGGTTTGTTCCTCTAAGGTTGTGGTGGCGCTTACCTTGGGAGTGGACGTACCGGACGGTGATGCCGTTGTGTTATTCTGGTTTTGTATTTCGAGTAGTACTCTTTCCGTGCTTCATACATGCTGCATTTTCTTGTGGTTTTGATTTTTAGTATTTCCTTTGCTTTGAGGAACTCCGGGCAGTCGCGGCTTGTAGAGGCGTGGGAGTCCGTTTAGCAGTTGACACAATACTTCCCTAAACACTCGTCGAGGAGGTGGGAAGCCTGTTTTCCACATGAACCGCAAGTCTCGGTAGTCTCCTTACACACTTGGCCGTATGCCCGAGCTTTTGGCAATGCTTACATTTCATGGGAGAAGTACTCTTTTACCAGATAGTTGACCCAGGGTCCCTTTACAAAAGGCGGGATTTTGTATGCATTGAATGTAAGAATGAGCTGTCCTGTGGGTATACGTTTGCCGGGCTCGTCTCCTGGTCTGGTTATTTGGGTAACCTCCGTTACCCCCTGATCCTTTAATCCCTCCAGAATTTCCTCCTGTGTCATTCCGCGAAAAACATTTGAATAGATCGTGCCTTTGACGCTATTTAGGGTGGGGTGCATCTCTATTTTTACCGGTATGTTAGCTCTACTCGTGGTTTTGAGGAAGAATTCCGCTACTCGGCTGTTGTCGACTAAGAGTAGTAAGGCCCCATCTCTCAGGTAGCTCGCTTGGGTAAATTTCATGGAGATAACGTCTATACCTTTGCGAACAGCGAACTGGTTGTAGGACTTCAGTGGTTTTTTTTCGTCCTGGGCTTGGATCACAATGAATTTTGGGTGGTCGTTGCTGGCTGTTATAGCTGGGATTTTTGGCGCGAGCGGGGGAAAAAAGTCAATTGGGACGGCTTTGGGTCGTTTGACCCCAGCTTTGGGTTTTTCGCGGTCAATATTGGCAGACCACTGAACCTGTTTGCGCCGGCAGAGCCGTCAGGCCGGGGCCTGGCCTTTCTTTTATTTTTATACCAAGGGAAAAAAGGAGTGACTAAAAATCTACCTCAAAGTCACTTCTTTTTGAATGTTTTTCGAAGAATCTCTTTTTAGTTCAGTATTCTAAGTGTCAATACCGCACTTCCAAAAGGAAACCCCCTAGACAGCGGCTGTCAGGCAGCCGGGGCACGTTTCGCGCGCTTTCACTGGCGGCTTCTGGTGCTTTCACTAAACCCGAAATTTCCTGTTAGCTGTCGCCGCGGGCGCAAGCTCCCGCAGGATGAAAATGGCCGAAGGGCGCGAAATTTAAAATCCCGGCACTCCGCAACCGCAAAATTACAAAAACTCGCCAAAATACTCAAAAAAACGCAGAGAATCTCTCCAACAGTCTGATCCTTGCCACTTCCGATCGCAGACTGAGAGGCAAATAAGTGTTCATGTAAAAAAAACAACGATTTTTATAATTGTAAATACTATTGAATTTCATAAGCAATCCACGTTGGATCCAATCCATAGATTTTTACCCTTATCGGGGGTGCTTTCTACCCCTAAAAAACATATTCTGCCAAAATAAAAAAAAAACACGGGTTCAATATTTTTTTGTCTTTTACCGATGTGCAAATTTTGATTCCAATCGGTGAGTGACACTTGGGTAGTGTTACTTGTCAGTGGAAGGTTAAGCAAACTGCGGCCATTCTCCCAATTAACAATAATATAGGAACCATGGGTATGCAGAAAGCGTATCTGCGGTCTCGGTATGGTCAATTGGGGGCAACTCTTTCACTTCGAAAGAACGGAACGACCGCGAGCATGCGTGTTCGTAGCGAACACAATTGAGGCCACGATGTTAAGACAAATTGGCAGTCAAGACGTCGTTGCGGTGAAAGTATCCTACAAGATTGTGGGGGCTAGGCATGAAATCGTTATTGTCTCAGTCTACCTCCTTCACGGGAACTTATGGAAATTGTAAGATACACAGAATCTAATAATTTAGGTCTGGTGATGGAATGCGATGCCAATACCCAGCACACCATATGGGGTAGCAGTAAATGCAATCCTAGAGGGGAAAAATTATTAGACTTCATTCTGTCGTACGATCTCGTGGTTAAAAATGTGGGCAACGATCCAATTTTTGCCACGAGTAGGCGACAGGAGGTAATTGACCTGACACTTACCAATAGAAAGATGTCTAACTTCATTACTAACTGGCGAGTTCTAGATGAAGAATCTCTCTCGGACCACAGATACTTAAATTACAGGATATCCATTGATGACATATACATCCCGGCTGGACGTAATCCAAGGAAAACTGATTGGGACAGGTACAAACAAATTCTTTCGGGGAAAGATATCCATGTACCGAAGCTTCGATCAACTACGGACATTGAGAATGAGGCTCAGAAATTGAGTCGGACCTTGATAGATTCTTTTGAGAGGGCTTGTTCAGTTAGAAAGAGCCGATGCGGCAAAACCGTCCCCTGGTGGAACAGCAATCTCTCGAGGCTCAGGAAGAATACCAGGAAGCTTCTAAATAGGGCACTAAAAACTCAAAAAGAAGATGACTGGACGGCCTATCGAACCCTACAACGCGAATATAACTACGAGAAGAACTTCCAAGGTCTCAACTTATAGAAGATACTGTGAGGAACTGGTAGGAATGAGAGAAACAGCCAGGTTATACATATAAAGTCTTTCAGAAGGACAACATAGCCAAACTGAATTCCCTCCGCAAATCTGACGGCGGATATATGGGTTCCAAACAGGAAGCCTTTGAGGTCCTGATTCCAACCCACTTTCCAGGCAGTCACAAGATTCAAATGAATCAAAGTTTAGAAAGGTATCCAGAAAGGGTAACCATTACTAGACAGGACAGATATGTAGCATCCAAAGTTGTGACGGAGGGGAAGATCGAATATGCTTTCTCCTCCTTCGAAAACCATAAGACCCCAGGTCTGGAAGGTATATACCCGGCTATGCTAAAAGCAGGAAGCCATTCCCTAGTTTCAGCACTAAAGAAGATATTTAGGGCCTGTTTAACCTGGGGATATATTCCAACTGCATGGCGTAAGGTCAGAGTAGTTTTCATTCCCAAACCAGGCAAGGAAGACTATGCTCTGGCGAAAAGTTTCAGACTAATCAGCTTGACATCATTCCTGCTGAAATGCCTGGAACGTCTGGTAGAAAACTACATTAGAGGAGAAACGTTGAGACGGCATCCCCTTAATGAGGTTCAGCATGCCTATAGGAGTGGTAGATCCTGTGAGTCCGCATTGCACGATCTAGTCTCTAAGATAGAAAGTTCTTCGGACGAGGGGCTCTACGCTCTCGAGGTTTTTGTTGACATTGAGGGAGCCTTCGACAATGCTATGTTCCCATCGATGTGTAATGCTGCCACCGCATATGGTGTAGATACCGTGCTTGTAAGATGGATCTATTCTATGCTATCTCATAGACTACTTTTCGCAGAATGCGACACCGACACGGTAATGAAAGTAGAGAAAGGCTATCCACAAGGAGGACTTCTCTCCCCGTTACTGTGGTGTTTCTAGTAGACTCACTTTTAGACGAATTGCAAAGTCTGAATATACACATACAGGCGAACGATGATGATGTGTGTGCACTCGTTTATAGTAACTCACTTAGGCTGCGTGCATAACGACACATCGATCATCGATGAGGATGGATTAACGAGCTGAATCTTAGCAGCGCTTCATCGCAGAGTGTGCACAACGACTAATATGAAGCACGCTTATTCTTCCTTTTCGTTGGGAATGAGAAGTGAAGAGGAATTATTGTTAATGGAAAATAGTGCTTTAAAGTGGCATTTTTGAATCGGCGTCGACGATTTAGAAAGCATCCAGTAAATAAGAAAGCTAAAGAGTCCGAATATAATTCATTTAAAACAGTTAAAAATTACCCAGAAAACTTTTTTGAATTTCTTTGGATGAACATCATTCTCCCCAAACAAAAACCGGAATCCCCAAAGGACAGCGCGCTAAAGATCTCTCTTCAGAGATATTAAAAATAACAGCGCGCTGCAAAGCATAGATGTGGCCGATGATGCAATGTGTGTTGTGCTTCCATTTAAATCCTTTGGGAGTTTTGAGAGCGATGATACGCGCAAATCCTCTCAGCGATGATCTATGTGCGTTATGCACGTGGCCTTAGGGTCGTCTGTAGTAAGATGCAGAGAACCCTAGACAAGATCCAGAACTGGTGTGAGAGACATGGCTTATCAGTGAATCCTCTGAACACAACACTTGTGTTTCTCATTAGGAAAAGAAAACTCGATAACCTTAAGCTCCCAACTTTGAAAGGTGTAACCATTCAACTCTCCAAAGAAGTGAAATATCTAGGGGTAATTCTAGATAGCAAACTGACTTGGAAGGCTCATGTCGAACACAAAGCATCTCGAGCATTGAATGCCTTCGGGCAATGCATGAGAGCTTTTGGGAAGACATGGGGTCTAAAACCCGCTATTGTGCACTGGATGTACACAGCCATAATTAGGCCCATAATCACGCATGCGTCAGTGGTCTGGTGAAGTAGAACGGAGATAAAAACTACCTGTTCTATTCTTAACAGAGTACAGAGGGAAGTTTGCATAGGGATAACAGGAGCCTTCAGCTCGACCCCTGGTGCGGCCCTCAACGCAATGCTTAATTTACAGACCTTGGACCTCGCAATCCAGGAAGAGGCAATGAACGCTATGTGTCGACTAAAAAAATGTAGACTATGGCACGATGGACATGCTATCGGACATGGCGTCTTATCCCGAAGACTTGAAGAGCACTGCGCTCCTTTTAGCATGCAGACAGATGATATGACGCAAATTACCATGCTCCGAAGTAGATTTCAGATAAATCTTCCGGTAAGTGAAGAATAGGATGATCCCAACAAATTACTGGATGGATTAACTGACATCTTCTACACAGACGGATCGAAAACCTTATCTTGTACGGGCGCTGGATGGTATTTGAACGAAGCAGTTGTGGCAGCTGGCTTAGGACAATGCACATTTACTGGCCTTCAAGACAATCTTACTAATCAAGTTACATTAAAAAAAAAAGGATTACATCAAGCAAGCATAGGAAAAACAATAAGTTAAGTTGTTGTTATCAAAGAGTCCAGGTTGTTTTCTTTTCAATTCGTCCCGGATTTTATATAAAATAAATTATAATATAACTATAAAATATTAAATCACAAATAAAGTAAATGATATAGTTTCATTTTTGTGTTAAATTGTGATACAATTGTTATTAGAAATTTAATAATTAATCAACTTCCTCATTATTCACACTTTTTCTATTTGAAAAGCACTTTTTTCAATAATTGAAACATTTTACAATCTTTAATGCATAAGCCCCTCCGAAAATTCCTTTTTAACGCCGTCAATAAATAATGGGTTCCCTTTCATAGTGACGCAGATGGTTCAGCGCATTCGTCTCGCTTACTCATGGAGTACATATCTTTCTAGGGAGCCAAAGGGAACCCAATCTTTTTTACTACGCTCACGTACAGGGATTTTACACGATACAGCGTTTCCTTAGGCTTTATCTTCAAAGGGACAATTACAGGACATAACACATACGGCAAGCATCTGAACACTTTAGGGATCATTAGCGACTCAACGTGTCCTTCGTGTGGGGAGTACGAGTCAACGTGTCCTCTGTAACTGCCCTTAAAATTGTTAACTGCCTGATAAAGTCGTATATTGTTGATTTACTTGAGGAGAGGGGTGGAGGTGTGTTCTTTTGCATGTAGAAGGGGTAGATCGGCACAATGTGTTTAGGACTTATTAAAGGGGAAGCCTGCTTTACAAGGCTCAAAAAAATCGATTTTTTTTCCTTAAATCTTTTCCTAATGTATCTAAGAATATGTACCCAAAGTTATAGAGGCTAATTCACAATATTTTCAAAAATAGAGCACTAAACGCAGTGGGATGTCGAGCAGATATACGAGTGACCGAGCAGCTGCCGTGAACTTTGAAGCGCGTTTTCTCGAGTTTTTGTTTTTGCGATTTTACTAAATTGGCAGGCGAATTGCAAAAAAACTAGACGACCAATTTTAACGAACCAAGGCTTGTTAGCTTCAGTTTTGTATACTCTTCTATTTGATTCTTTGATATTTCTAAACAATTTTTTTCGCAAGTTGAAATGTTTTTTTTTTTTATAAAAAAATTCACTTTTTTTTTCGAACCTCAGAAAATTCCTTAATTTAACTTTTTTTTTTTACTTTTCTTGGTTCATCTAGAAGAAAATAATATGCAAATTGTCATTTTCTTTGGTTTTTTTATTTCAGACGAAAATTACGAAATCCATTTGTCCCGCCAATTGCAGACTGCAATTGAAAGGTGTTGCACAAATGTCCATAAAAATCGGCTGCGTGTGAATATTTTTCACTGAAATATTTTTTTTTGTAATGCTCAAATATGCAATATAATAACCTAAAAATTTCATTAGCCTTGCGTTTTTCTTTCTGTCCTAAAAAAAATCTCCAAAAAACGCTTTTTTTAGGCACCCTAAAGCAGGCTCCCCCTTTAAGGGGGGGCTAAGGTTAATTCGTACGAAAAAAGGCATGTTTCTGTGAATTTTTTGTGACGACACAGTTAAAATCTCTTTGTTAAAACTAATAGTATATTAAAGTATGACATTTGAAGAATATTGTATAAAATTTTCACGAAAAAATATTAAATAACACGGCAATGACAGCAATTATTCGGACGTGTCTCGGAAAAAAGTAGAATTGCGGTGCCCCTCATAACTGGGTGCTGGATCATCCGAAATCAAAAAATCAAAGTTCATTCGTTAGATAATAGTTTTCCCCAGGTAATGCTGGAGGGGTTTTTCGAAATTTTAATTTTTCACTTTTTTGGAACACTTTGAAGGGAAAAACGCGATTTTTTGCGAAAAAATCGACCAATTTGTCATTGTAAAATAAAAATTATTAACAAATTTGAAAAAAAGCTCTCCAGCGTTACCTCGTAAATTATGTACAGAAATAGTGTTCAAAATTTCAAAAGGATCGGTGAGTTTTGAAGATATGAGAGGCACCGACTTTGAAAATGTGAGTTGTGGGGAAAACGCTTTAAAGTTTTCAACACTAAAAAATCTGGTACGTATCTGAACGTTTTACATAAGCAAGGTATAGAAATACTCGTAACTTCGTCAATTTTGCTTCAATCGACTTGAAATTTTGACACAATATTCTTAAGATATTATGCATTCAATTAAAAAAAATGCCAAACAATTTAAATATCTTAGCCCCCCTTAAGCAGAGAATTGCCAGTCTGAAAAAATCCAAGAAGTATGTAGCCATGATCACTGTTGATCTAGACAGTGCATACGATAGGGTAGACCTGAGGTTGGGGGTAGGGGGGTGATGTTGACCTTTTTGGAAAGGGCTTTAAAATAGTGATTTTTTTAGGTCGGTTTGGGTTCGCTGCGATGCGTAGAAAAAAAGATAAAAATAGCTATATAAGGCAACATCGTGATTTACGAATCACCCTGTAACTGCCAAACGGTGCGAGAATTTACTGCTGTGTCTAATTCTTTGAATATGTTCTGTAACTGGTTTGAGCAGAAAAACTTTTGTAGGTTTAAAATGGATATTGAAAAGAATCGAGAGCTAGATTTTAAATTCAAGAGGTAAGGTTAAGTACAAGTTTTCGCAGATTTTAAAAGTTCAATTAATCAATTAAAATGGAGCACGGACATTTAAATTTATTTATTTACACGGAATTCAATCAAATGATGGGTACATTCGTTATTACAGGCATCCCTCGAATAACATGGCTAATTGGTTCCGTGTTATTCGAAATCGTGCTATTTGATACTAATAACTTATTGCGTTATTTCGTCATACTACAGACAGTCGGTTTTCCTTGTAAGCCGATGATTTAATTTTTAACAGTAATTTTCGCGACTTCATTTAATTCGAACTGGATACTGGATTATAAGCTAAAATTATGAGACTGGTTGTATTTCAATTGTAGATTAGTTTAATTCAAGATCTGTACGAAAAAATAGTGTTATCAACTTTTATCTGAAACTAAATATTTCCAAAGCTATGGAATTATTTCCAGATTAATTATTACCAATTTATTAAGCAGTTTAGTTCGTTAGTAAGACATAACAACTATTGCATAATTGTTAACTTACCTCCCCCTTCTGCCTGAACACTGGAGTCGATT
The DNA here is from genome assembly GCA_951509405.1 of Machimus rusticus. Taxonomy (NCBI): domain Eukaryota; kingdom Metazoa; phylum Arthropoda; class Insecta; order Diptera; family Asilidae; genus Machimus; species Machimus rusticus. The sequence continues at coordinate 10,225,402 of OX608050.1, forward strand.
TGCTCTTGCAGTGATGCGACCTAAAAGTCAAAACAATATTTGTAACCAGTGCACAATTTTCTCAAATTATCAATTATTATTCTTTATAAACTTTGCTTTTAGAATAAATCTTTCGCTAAGTGCGATACTAACTTGGGTCCCCTTGATTTTTAGGATGGTAATGCATATCTCAAGGATTTTTCGTAAACTTCTCCGAGGAAAATCATCCGCACTCGCGTTCGTTAAAAAACTAAACACTTCATTCTTCACGTCTCCTTCGAGGTCGTCCTCTTTTAGATCGAACAAATCTTTTAATTCCATTGTGCGATATTAAATGAATTAAGATTCCCTATCTGAATGAACAAACACTAGTTTCACGACTTTTAGAAAGCTGCTCTGACAAAACAAACCCATTGTATACCTGCTGTTTCTATGGAGACGGCATTTCCCGTGAATCACGTGCTTGCGAAGGAAGTTAGAAGGGGTGTCTAAAAAGAGGTGCATGCAATAAATAAATAAATATAAAATGCCCTAAAGACTGGGCGTTTTAATTTTCGAGGTGTATCAACCGACTGATACTAGACATTTTCAAATGAAATCAAGAATCGAGAATTACAAATAATAACGTGAAATGTGAAAGTTACGAAGATAATTTCATTTAAATTGGAAGCTTTAAGTAAACAATATTTTTTAATTACTTTTCAGTTGAATAAAAAGATATCATAGAATGTTTATTTTGTGAAGGGATATTTTTCATTTAAACACAAGCAGAAAAAAGTACTTAAAGTTAATAGAGAGGTTCAAGTCAAGGTCAATAAAATATATCGATGACTATGGTATCCATTACAACTCATTGTGTAATTGTTTTAAAGATAAAAATTGAATTGTATTATAATCAGAACAGTTATTGTTATTATGTGATTTAAAGTTAGGCCTATTTTTAAAAACCAAAAATTAATCAAAAAAACCAGGCAAGTGCGAGTTGGGTCAAAGGGTTAATTAAGTTCATTGACTGCCCGCGGGGCGAAAGCTACTGTGGGAGGTAGCCATGTAAAGCCCTAAACAGTATTACGTTTTAACGAAACTAAGCTTGCGGAAGTCAAAACTGATGTTCGCCCGAAATAGAAACGTAAAGTGACGTTAAATGATAAAGGAAAGATTTTTTAAGTTTAAGACCTAAAGCCCTAACCAGAATGGGACGTAACATAACGTAACTTAGTCAACACACTCGTAAATTAATGTGAGCATGTGTAAATATATGGGGCCGCCCGAAATAAGCCTTAAATATAATGGTCTTAAGGTGCCTTAAGAAAGCTGAAGATTTCTTACAACAGCATGAAGTGCCATACTGGCCTTAATCAATTTTTCATCTATCGATGTCTTATATATCTTATAACTGAATAAACGTCGTGAGCTTCAACTTGTTATACAGGCATCCTTCGAATAGCACGGTACTTGAATTGCACGAAGTTTCGAATAGCACGGTTAAAATTTGCGGCAACCCTCGAATAACACGGAGTTCGAATTACACGAAGTCGTAAAAATTACTGTTAAAAATTAAATCGTCGGCTTACAAGGAAAACCGGACTGTCTGTAGTATGACGCAATAGGTAGTTCTTTCTTATCCAAAATTGTATGATTTATTAGTATCAAATAATACGATTTCGAATAACACAAAACCAATTAGCCGTGTTATACGAGGGATGCCTGTATATTCAAGAAAACACGAATTACAATTTACCCAGGCATTTTGTTAACTTTCTACTTTACCTTTCTCACTCTCACTAATATCTTGCAAACTGGAAAAACCTGCCCCAAAACAACTGCCAGATGGATTCACGTTGTTGAAAATTTAGTAGATCATCAGCAGCTTTCTCTAATGGCGATAACGCGATTTCTGATTACGATATGCCTTCTGTGGCGACTCCTCAATTTCTTTTTCAGCTTCAACTTTTAGTTTAACCACACCTAAAACTATTGCAGATTAGAGCACAAAACACGAAAAATTTACTCTATTTACCTTACGCTCTTTTCATTCACATGTAGAGTCCTAAAGAATTCAACTCTAAGGCAATGTGACCCCAGCACTCATTGTCTCACTCCATGTCTGAATTTAGTTTCATCAACTCCAAAATTTTTAAGATAGAGATTTTAGCGAATATTTAATTTGCCAGAAATTAGACATTTCAGACCCATTCGCAAACTTTATATAATTCAACCCGTTAACCATAATAGAGGTGTAATTCAAAATTAAAGAAATAAAACTTCGTATTTAGAAACCAACTGATTTTTTTTTTTTAGAAGCATCGAATCTGTTCACATATTTCTCACAGAAAACAAATAGTTGTGCTATTTGAATTTGAACACTCCTAGGAAGACTAGGTCTTCATTTCCACTTCATTAGCATTGTATTTAAGCTTAACTACTATCGTGTTCGGTGTTGTAAGATCAGCTACCATCAATTCCTGTCCATCTTTTAACCCTAATTCACCTAGTGATAACGTAAGGTTAGATCTTGTCCTCTCTTCAATACTTTTCACAGTTGACATATATAAGGTCTTATTTTTTCCATCCACATTTGCAGTAATGCCTATTAAATTTGTAATAGTTATTAAAATTTTTGTTTTATTGAATTCAGAAAACCAACCTGGACTTTTCATCTGAAACTCAGGACTATCACACAAGTATTTTATAAAATCTTCCAGAGTCATAGAATTGGGGTCATCTACCGGTACAATCTTAGGAATATTGCTGCAAGCTAAGCAGTCTTCTTTTCGCTCTTGTTCGTAAGTATATGTGTAGATACCATCAACGTCGTTGAATACCATGTAGTTGTTTAAACATTCATAACAGCTTGTGGCTATTTTGAAAACCTGCGAGTAAAATTCTTTTATGAAATGAGATTTACGATTTTTTGTACTTTTACTTCCGTTGCACAAGCAGCCGCAATTACTGCGTTTGTGCTCGCCACTGCCGGAATGATATTTTTAATGACACCCTGCACCAACCTTTAAGAGAAGTAGACAAATTAAAAATCTTACAATACTACTGAATCTTCACCTATAAGAAAGTCCAGATATATTGAATTGATTTGCTCTTTCAACGGCTTTTTCATAAATCCAAGAAACGTGCTGAGGATCATCTCCATCTAAAGCGGATCCGAATGGATTTTCCTTATCCCATTGAATAATTTTAACATATTCAATGCAATGCTCTGGTAACCTTGGAGTATTTGCTATTGTACACAGCGGATAAGTAATTTGCGGGGGGAACAAATCCAAAGTGCAGTCGATACACGCTGTCATGCCAGGAAGAATTACACGAGCATTACCCTTGAATCCCTCAGTACCACCGTCAACCATTGGAATTAGCGAAGACTGATCAAGGGTTCCGTCTTCTTCATAATTCAGAAGTGATATTAGCATACCATTGATCCATCTTCTGGCCACTATGGAATCCAAACCACACACCACTATGTGGAATTGCCGGTAAAAGCTTTCGTCGAAATCTTGAATTTTGCAAAAATGTGGTGTCACTTTACAGCCTGGAACCCTGTGTATGGACATTTGATTTATATGTAACGTACTTTTTGTAACGCATTTTAAAACTTTTAGAACTAGTATGTAATCAATCAACTTAAATAATCAGTAGCCTGAAGACATTAGGCCAATTTTTCCTTTTTTATTTGTTACCAAAAACTGAAATTCCTCCTGATAACTGTAGCTTAAAATATTAGCGCAAATAAAGTATGTATGTTTGCTTAACATTTTTTGCTTTCGTTTTGAATACTCTACATTTAAAATAATGAACTCTTATCTAAATTTAATGATAATAATGTTTTGGCATTTAGTAATTTGCAAAGATTTTCACATCTGAAATAGAATAAGATATTTTGCGTGTGATAATGTGAAATTTTGCTGGCATATTTTATGAATAAAAAATTTTTAAAAAATCGCTCTATGTAGCACGACAGCTAGTCATATTCAATAAGAATTTTCATAATGTAATAAATGTAATTCGTCCACCGGGGGTGAAATGAAGCTTCTGAAACTTTTGAAGAACAAGCCCCTTAAAATAAATATTTCAGTTATTTACTTTTCTGCATATTACAAACTTAGAATAAATTGTTAGATTTTGAAAACTTACGAAATTCTTAGGAAAAAACAATTTCAGCACTTCTATAAATTTTTTATGGAGAAATTTCAATTAATATATAACATTTTAATTATAATTACATTTATCTTGGACAGTAGGCTTCTTTTGGGACGTAAGCATTCACTCCCCGCAAACAATTTCCTGGACAAAAAGTCAGTTAATCATATAATTTGAAGTATTTGCCATCTCTAGTTGGAAGACGTTTTTATAATTCACCGTCTACATATTGATGTGGATTTATGAATAAATTTTGCTTTGTTAAATGTTTTATAAAGATTATGCTATTCTCCACTATTTGTTTGTTTTTCGAAAAAAGAAATATTAATCAAAAATTCTCTTTTTATATGTACTAGAGGAGGTTATTTTTTTCAAAATCTTATCTCGCTCCTGTCTCTACCGTACAAATATCTCTTATAAAATGAAAATTTTGACAAAAGTGCCATATTCAACTATCATCCATAATCTTTGAATATAAAGCCTAAGGAAACACGATATCAGTCTCCGAGCGTCCGACTAGTGATAGTGCAGGCAATATTTGTATTAGTCAGCAGTGGAGACAGTAATAAAACAAATTTTTTTATGTCCAAAAACTCCTTTTTAAAGCAGTCTGTAAAATTAGAATCCCTCACCGTACGAAGTAAACGAGTGCCCATGTTACTTCGCTCTTTTCATCTCGTTTATTAAAATCGTATTGTATTCTATGGGAACCACCGTTTTAAGTACGCTCACATACAGGACATGTCCTTTATATTCAGAATTCATAATTAACGTTCCTCTCAGATTTTTTTAAAATTGCAATTTTGTTGGATAGCCTTGGTATCGCCCATCGACAGTACATATTATATTTGCTATAGAGAATAGTGTTCTTAAACTAAGTCAAAAGATTTATCACTAACTACCGCAATGAAAACGTTCATTGAATGTAAATGGTAAAATGTTTTAACATCCAAAAGACATTTCTTGATTAGTCTGAACTTGAAATTTTTGATGAGCATTGTACTAGTGCCATATTGCGTTAGGGTCACAAGATACTTCTTTAAAAGAACGCAGCTTTCAGATTTATTAAAAATCTTGAATGACTGCCTTTCCTAAAATGATTGGAGGCCTAATTGTCATGGGTTAAAAGGGTTACCTTGCATTGATGAAGGCGGCTGCACACTCGGCCTTGGAAGCGCCGATGTCCTTTCGCCGGAACAAAAACTGCCGGTTCAGGTTCGACAGTTCTACGGTGTCCATGTCAATTACGTGAATATCACAAAATCCCATCAGTGCTAAATCTTTGAGAAGCTCACAGCCAAGGCCCCCGGCTCCTGAAAATGTGTCTTGTTAGGTTTACGCGTAAGAGACTAGGGAATGAACAACCTATAACTAGGACCTTGCAAGAAGTCGCCAGGAACTCCAAATTCTCAGTAGAAGCCACATAAGAAGAGTGGCAAAAAGGCCCAGGTCGCTCCAAAATCTTCTGCAAATAGCTCCACCGCTTCGACGAATGCACTTGGTCTCCCATACCCAAATCCATAACTTCTTTTGTATTTCACCGGCCACACCAGCGATGAGGAACTCGGCTTTTAAAAGTCAAAATAATACCTAGTTCTTGTTCTTCTTTCAAAGAATCCCCACTTGACGTTTAAAGCATAGAATTCTTTTGCATTTCCACTGAACAAGCTTAATGTCAAACGTTGGGGTTTTTAGAAATGCATAGTTACGTAAAACTTGCTTTTGCATAGTGTTCAATAATTCAACCTGTATGTTCACAAATGCAATCTGATCACGCAAGTTTTAGGCATCTTTGCAACCAAAATACGAACCTGACTTCGCTGACTAAAAAGAAGAAGATTGAGAGCTGTTAAATATTCTAACGGTTTTCCTCCGTTCGTTCCTCCAAGCGGTTTTCTCAAGTAGAGCTAGAAGTGTGAGAGAGAGGACCATTTATGAATGCAATTAAAATGCCGGATTTTGTTCAAAAATTCAGTTGCGCAGTTGACTTGCGTGAAAGTAAACCGACTACAAGTTTGACGAAATGCATGCAAGCAACCATGAATTTCTAAAAACGCCCAGAACAGTTTCGAAAGCATCCTTGTAGTAGGGATGAAGGGAAAAAATAATAACAAAAAACCCAACTACCATCGTTTTCGAGTTATTCATAAAAATAATGTCGAATTTACAACACAACCACGTACTAATTAAATGCCATTTGAATTAGATTTTCCTTTTATAAAATATTTCTATACATACAAAAGACAGAAATATGTAGTAATAAGTAGTTTAAGAGGGGAGCAGAGTATTTTTTCCATTTTTGACGATTTTTTCAAACTGTGTTAGATAAAAGTATCGTTTCAAGATTATTGTGTTAAAATTTGAAGTCGATTGAAGCAAAGCTTTATCTCCAAAGTTTCGACTCAGACTCATGGTGCGTACAACTTTAAACGCATTTTTCTCGAAACTACTATTTTTAAAATCGGTGGACATTGTACCTCAAAAACTACTGCACTAATCCTTTTGAAATTTTACACACTCCTTCCATACATCAATTACGAGGTAATGACGTCAAGTTTTTTTTAACTTATAATAATTTTAATCTATTTTACAATAACAAAAATCGCTATTTTGAGTTCTGAATGCCACCAAAATTTAAAAAATCAATAAAAAAAAAAGAAAACTCGACGTAGCGAATTAACCCTACAACCCCACCTCGCCCTTTAATGCATTTTCGTATTATTTTTGTTTTAAAAATGAACCATTCTTAAATCGAAAAACTTCGGATATAATAGAAATGCCAATTTTTCCGGAACGACAAAATAATTGAATTAGAATTTTTCCATCTGCTGATTTTAACTACTTTCAACGAATAAAACAATCGAAATCAAAGGTAACTGAAAGGAATTTGTTAACAAATTACTTTAATTAGCAAATTCATTTCAAAAGATGATTTTGTAAGTTACATACATATTTTCGATTCCTTTCAAACGGATTTATAAGTAGTAGAGCTGCTTTTACGCAGCATATTGTATAAAATACCTATACGATCAAATAAATGAGTGCAATAGTCGATTATTCCTATCCATATGAAATTATTACGCCACGATGGTGACAAAGTAAAACAATATACTACACAATTTTCTCGCGATTTTAATGTGAAAAAAAAATCAATAAACGAAAGATATTAAATACTCTGATTGAAAAAACTCAGTTTTAGATCCCAATTCTGAAAGAGCATTCCCAAAAATACTAGAAAACAGCTTTTATTTGAGAATTTCCATTTTTTAATTGTGAGAATGAGACTTGAAAACACGCGGAAAAATTGAAATTCTTGATCATGGGTTAATCGATTAATTTCAAACTTCTTCCTTTCTACATCTCTAACTACAGCCCTCCCAAATTAATATTACAAAGGTAAAATATTGGCGTTTGGTTTTTCCAGCGATTGATTTTTAATGCAAGATTTTATAAAAAAAATTTGCTATTGAAATTGAAAATGAGCCAAAGTTAAAAATAATTTCAGCAAACACTAAAAGTTCAGATAGTTGTATGGAGGAAATATTGAATGAATATTCCAAGCAGCTCAATTAATGCGGAAACCTCTTGTATTTCATAATTTATTGTTTCTTAATACTTCTGAAATGAAATGATTTTTTTTGGACTTATTTGGATTTCAATGATATAATTGATTGATAGCTGTGAAACAATCTAAGGTTAAGCTTGTTTCATTGTTTTTGGAATATGTATTTCCTATATTTAAAGGATTGGTTCTGAAAGGACACCTTTTCAGTAATGCAAACAAAAACCAGTGACTGAATATTTCGAATACAAAAATCCTTTTAAAGCTTAGTGGTCGTATTAGTAACCTGGATTCAAAGTTTTTAAAAGTTTCAGGTAAAGTATATTTTTCATAATATTTCTCTTTATTTCTCATAGTAGCAGGTATTTACTTAACAATTTAAATTTTAGGCTCTTTAATTTGAGCTGGTGGCCAGTCCCATTGTTTCGCTGGAGAGGATTGGGTTAGAGGTTCCCATGGTTTCCAACCCAGCATTTTTCGGGCTAGCATTAGCTCGTTTTCAGCTTGAATAATAAGTTCTTCCACCTGACCACATCCGATCGTTTTCTCTATTCCTTTAATGTCTGTCTATAAAAGAAAATGAAAAATAATTAATATTTATAAATATTCCATGAAAAGATTTAAATGACGATTTTAAAATATTTAACATTAAAAATGGACGACGCCTGCGTAAAGGATTGATGCAGAAAAATTTACTTGAACTCTTCGCTTCGGATTGTTAAATCAACCCCGGAAGAAAGATATGTAGAATAGCATATCTAGCAGGGCTTAATAACTCAGGTCATATTTTTGTCACACACATAAGTACGACGTCTGATTGTACCCCTAACCTCTAAAAGCCTCTAAATAGGAACTTCTGGCCTTACTTAGTTTATTTTTACAAACCGATAGAACGTAGTCTTTCTTCAAAATACCAATTTGATACAGCGTGTTGCGTTATAGTCTGAACGGTGATATGCTAATGGATTCTAAATGTTTTCCTGTTCAACCTTTATTGGAAGAGGCCCCGCTCTAAAATTTGTCCTTCACTTATAAAATCGCAAACGAAAATTTCGAGGAGGTGAAATCAGAAGATGATTTATAAGTTCTTTCAGAGACATCGTATGAATTTAGTTGATAGCGGATTATAATTACTAGGAGGTTCCGATATGCAATAAAGTCTGCAAAAACGTATCCTGGTGTACATATAAACTCCGAACATAATCCTGTAGTGACCTCGATAAAGATAACAAGGAAAAAAAATAAAAAGCAATATTCAAGTGATAATATTCTAATTCTAAACATGCTTAAGGGTAAAGAAAACAAGGAGAAGTCAACAATGTTATATAGGACAAACTACTGAATAGGATTACCAAGAACGTCAATAATAATAAACGGAAATGGTTTGAAAAATATTGTTACAGACAGGAAACACTAATCTTAAAAAGCGGCACGGAAGCGGCGGTGATAGATGTACTTAAAAACATTAATGATGACTTGGATGAGGAATATTATTCTCTAGCAGTTTTCATAGATTTACAGAAGGCATTCGGTACAGTAGATCATCATAGATTACTGGAATTTTTAGAACAACTGGGGATTAGAGGTATATGTAATAAACTAATTAAAGATTACCTGTCATCACGTACAGCAAGAACTAGATTAGACCAGAGTTACAGCGAAAAGAATATTTAAACGTGTGGAGTTCCTCAAGGATCCATATTGGGACCTTTACTCTATCTGCTGTATATAAATAATAGTCAAAACGTTGACCTGAAAGGGCTGACGACACTGCATTATTATACAGGGCAAAAACCGAAAAGGAGTTAAAAGATACAGACAGAGAACAGAGATTTAATGGAACTGAAGGAGTGGTTGAAAGGAAACAAACTTACTTTAAACGTCGAAAAAACCAAATACATTATTTTTAAAATAAGAAATTAACAAGATATAAATCCATTGATTCAGATAGATGGAAAGGAACTAGAAAGAGTTCCTCACATAAAATATTTAGGCATTAGCTTGGATCAGAACTTAAATTGGAAGACACACTTATCAGCGCTAATCAAGAAAATCACACCAATTATAGGGGCAATAGGAAGATCAGATCTAAGTTAAATTATTATGTGGCCAGGCTAGTGTATAATGCTCATGTGTTGGGGCATATTAAGGGCCTGTCCGAATCCAAGTCTTCGTCTTTGTCTTGTTATGACAGTTCATGACGTCACACCGAGCTAAGCTCTGTCCGAATTCATGACTATGCTGTGAGCTTAGGTACGTAGTATAACAGTTTAGATTGCTTAGCTTGATTAACGAGTCAGGGCCTGGGTTGACTTCGTGAGATGGAATGAGAAAAATTGTAGGAGCATTCCTTGAATACTGTCGAATTGCGCATTTTTTGTTTACTTTGATTAATTTAAAATATCAAATATCGAGCTAAGCAAACGAATTCGAACGGGTTAGCTTTGTCTTCGTCTTAATTGGAATACAAGAAGAGCTTGTTTGCTGACGTCATAAACTGTAATGACGAGACGAAGACGAAGACTTGGATTCGGACAGGCCCAGTGGCGAAGCGTGGTAGTGTTCAAGGTGTTCACTGAACACCCGAGCAAACTGACGAATTAAATATGTAGACAAATAATAATCTAATTTTCATATTTGCATTAACATTAAAAATAAAAAATTATTACTGGAAAAACTCCATAAAAATTTATTTACTTTAAATTCGGAGTATTGAAAATTATATTCTGGCTGTTCAAAATGAAAACTGAACATTGATACTCCATACGGAAAAATTAAAGAGTAAAGAGACTTTTTCTGTCCGGCTCATACGAATATTAAATCTCTGAATGTTCAGTTTGAGATTTGAACAGCTTTGTATCATCGCTTCGTATCGCATAAATGAGGATAAGAAAGAGAATTTTAAATTCTGAAGATTTTATTTAATTACTCTTCACACTGTCCCAGTCCCAGTAGAAAAAAACAGGTGTAAAATACAACGCTCTTAACTTCTTGTGTGCGAAATGATTCAAAGGTGTTCAGATCTCAAGTTGAACATTCGGGGATTTTTACATTCATATGGGCTTGACAGAAAAAGTCTCTTTAATTTTCATTTTTATATGGAGCATAGGCGTTCAGTTTTTAAACTGAACACTTACCCATACAACTTTAAACCGCTGAGCGATTGAGGTCGAAGGAATCCTTGCGCTTGCTTACTAATGAATGTATGTAAAGAGAGGGAGAAAAGCTGAGAATTCAATAATTTTATACTCAATGTGTTCCTGTTAATGAGCGATCATCCTTGCCTTGACTTTCAGCTTGATAAGAATTCTAAGTGGATTTTGCTGCGACTCGGCTTTTTTGGAATTTAATATTTTGTCTTGTCTATACTGTAGTTATGAAACTTTGTGTTTTTGCAGAAAAGACCTGCATGATTGAAGAAATTTTAACTATGCCTTTTTTTAGGTGAATAATTGATGAAAAATTTTATATTGTCAGGAAAGTATTTTAAAGCGTTTATTTGATGCTGAATGGTTTTTCAGAGTATGAAGGACTCGCTTTAAATGGTCAACGTAAATACAAACAGGCTTAAGTCGATTTGTTTTAACTGCTAAAAATGTTATCGACTTTATTCTATCCGTCTTTACGGTTTCTAGATGTATAAACGCACATATATTCATTTAAACTTCGAACTAAAACTAATATATAGAGTTAAAAATTATTAACTGAACACCCAGGAGCAACTCCTTAGCTTCGCCACTGGACAGGCCCTAAATACTTAATAAACATATGGTCTCAAACAACACAATATAATCTTGAACGAGTGGAAAGATTAATGAACAAGGCTCTCAAAGTGTTATATCGTCTCCCATGGGATACACCAACGAGGGATCTCTATGCAAACAAACAACTTTAGTCTAAAGGAAGTAATTTATATAGAAAAAGCAAAATACATACATAAAGTAATAAATAAGAAGATAAAAACAATATTGCCCTTACAAGAAGTAATGAAGTGCACAGCTATAATACACGAGAAAAGAAACTCTTAAGGAAGGAAAAAGCACGAACAGGAAGGAGCCGTATAGGACTTATTACTAGCGCATGTGACATCTATGTATAACAAGCTTCCCGAAGAAATAAGAAGGATAGGAGATTTGCATTAATTTACTGTGGCAATAATGGATCATGTTAGACGAGGAGCAAATTTAGATTAAATTTAATATAGTTAGTTACTGCAATCATAATGTTAGTTAATGTAAGTTAAGTATTTTGTATGCTGCTCTTATACCAGCGTTTAGCTGTCTGAGCGGCTTTGGGGTAGATTCTTTCTTTTTGTGATATAGGTTACATTATTGGACCCACAGAGCCTAAATTCTTGCACCTTGCAGGTGCGGGGTTAGGTGAATGTTTCCAGCTGTATGCTGAGAAGTGCGAAAGAATAAATCTATTATTATTATATTATAATTATACAAAAGGGTACCATCATAATGGCTCTAACACAGACAGATTACAACGCGGTGGATCTAGAATAATAAAGGAGAAAAATAAATCATTTGTTCTTCTCTTCAAACGAAACAGACGACTAATAATAGCTGCAAAAATCAGTGTAGATTTCAATAAAGGTCACGAAGATATTTCTGTTGATACTATAAAACACAGGATATAAATAAGTTTTTATAAAGCTCAGACACAATTGAACAATTGAAAACTTTACTATTACCTACTAATCTGATCCCTTAGGAAGTACCTAGTAGAATTAAAAATTTACGTCGTCATTCTATGAAATCGTGACATACTGTCGGCAGCTACCAATTTATAATTACGACAAACTTTTGTAGCCTTCGCACGGGAGTTCAAGTTGGCATAAAATACTTACACTGGACACAACTTTCGCCCTTTCCTTTACAATTTTCTCGGTGTATCTGCGGTATGCTGCCTCGGAGGGCATCTTTTCTAGTGCTCTTAGAATTTTTCCATATAGAGATGAGAGCGTATGATGAGGATTTGTGGCTACGGCAAGCCCAGTAAGACCTGTGGACTGTAAAATTGAAGGAAGCAATAGGTTATATTGCATAACAAATATATTTCATTTGAGAAACTTATTCTTTTTCAAACATACCTTCTTAAGTGCCCCCGACATTGCTTATTATTTATTCAAAAATAAGCGAAACTATCAATGAAAAGGCTTCGTCGTTTAATGCGATAGTTTAAATCGTTTCACTCTCAACTTTAAAAAACAAATCCACTGACAATTTCTGTGCTTGAAAATGTCAGCATCGGCGAAATCTTCTTCTTGCTTTATCCGTCACAATTAAAGGAGAAATATGTGAGGTAAAATAAGGCTAGTAAATAAAATTCGTTTATTAATTTATAACATATTAGCCAATATTTTGATTAGACAATGAAATATATTTCGCAAGTTTTCTTCACATTCCCGTCTAATTCCGTAGTTTTATGCATTAAAATCGGTTTCTTTGTAAATAGTACTTTCCTTCCTGTAGTTTCCTTGCAACGGAAACTAACTCACCTTCGAATGATTTTAATTTGCTAAATCAAGATAAACCTCGGACTTCATACAAACATTTATTAAAGTGTCATGTAAAAATTAACAAAATTCCTATCACATAAATTGATAAAGTGTTTGGAATGCGACAAAATAAAGTTGAAGTGTAAAAAGCCCTTTCTTAAAATTGATTGCATTCGTTTGTTTTGGCAGTTGGAATTAAGGAAATACTCTTAACAACCCGCAATTATGGAATCCTTGATAAGGTGGATCACCCTGCGACGATTGGCGTCCACCCTGTATACTGGAATTATCATTACTTTTGGCTTATGTTGAGGTGACTCCCTTCCGGGCGACCAGCAAATTGAGCACAGGATTCTTCCGGATGTAGCTCACTGCTTTTTTGTGGGTAACCATAGTAAAGTCGTATCCGTTGCATTGCAAGATCTTGTCGTGTATTCGTAATCCGGCGCGTGCTGCAGGGCTTCCTTCATGCACCTCTGTCACGTATATACCCTTAAAAAGAAAGTAATACAAAACTGTTCATGGATCGAAAGGCCGGAATACTCACATAGTCGGTATATCCCTGAGGGCTCTTCTTGTAGTCCTGATCTATGCCTCCTCCTATTTTGAAGCCGCACTTAAGAACCTCTCTGCCTTCATCGTCAACGTCCTTTTCCTTATGTAAGGTTATCGGGATCTAGACGAGGATGAAAAAATGTTGCCCAAGTAAACACAGGTGACAATGGGCGGAGTCGAAAAGTTTCCCAATAAAAGTACCAATTAGCACTTGGAACTTACACTTAAGCACTCCATTGCCGTGCCAGCTTGGTGTTGAAAAGCCATTTTTGCCATTTTATCGAGTTATTAGATACGACTGATTTCACGGAAAATTTTCAAGGGAAAAATAGAATGATTTTCGTTTGATGACAATCACCATATGACAACACCGCTTATTTTGACAGATCTAAATCTTGGAATTTTTACACTTTCATGTTGGTCACTGATGTCAGTGTTGTTGGTGGATTTGTATTTTTTTTTTACTTTTTCAAACGCTCTATCGAATAAGAATGGGAAACTTTTTGCTTCATTTTGTTACAAACGGATTTGGTGTACCAACGGTCGAAAATTCATATTTTAACGGTTATTCCATACCAATCAAAGCGTAATTAAAAGTAATTACATTCATGTCAGGAGAAATCACATTTATGAGGCTTATGATATAAATGTAATACACAATTAAACTGTTTAAATCAATTGTTCCTTTTAACAATATTGTAGCCTAGCCATTGCTATTACTTTCTAGAAAACCTTATTAACGGCAAATAGTAAATAAGAAACGATTTTTAATCACCTTATAAAAAGAAAACGTTATCATTCCGAATCGCATCTTTCTTTTTTAACACGCTTTTATTAGCTTCACCTGTATGTAACGGAATCTTTGAACGTGATTTTCATCCACTTCAAAACGTCACATAAAATTGAAACTTTGTATATTTATCAAGAACTTATGGCAATACAATAATTTAATAAGTTTGTGCCATTATCTTAACAGGATCGCCAGGATCAACAATTTATTTCGAAGATACGATTACACTAGGCAACGGCATTTTTGTTGCATGAAATATTATGACTAATATTATATATTTTCGGGGTGCTGATTTGAGATCTGAAGTCAGATTTTTTGTATCAGCCTAAGTTTTTGCGAAAAATGCGATATTTTGATCATTTATCAAAAATCATTACAAAATAATGGATTGATCCAGAAGTTTATAATGTTGGTTGACTTTTTCCCATAAACTGATTTTTTCATACAATTGATAACGAATAAAAAACACTTCAAGTGCACACTCTTGAGAAATTTGTTCGCCAAGTGTGTAATAAGGGCTATAGAGATTCAGGCTTTCATTTAAGCCATGTTAAAAATTTTTACGATGAACCGTTACTTTTTAATGATCTTTTAAAAACGGCCAAAATATTGTCTTTTGAATATTTTGACTCCATTTTTCTCGAAAACAGAAGCTGCTAGAAAAAAATGAGGGTAGATTCGAAATCAGCGACCTCGAATTAGTAAACAACCGTTAAAATATTTCATGCAACAGAAAAAAAGTGTAATTTTGTTGTGCTGTGTTATTATTTGAAGGATCTCAGGGGTTTATTGATTTTCTGCCTTTTTAGCTAGAATTGTCATCCATTTTAATTTCGCAAATTAAATTTCACACGTCAAGCGTGTTTTATAGTTTTTTAAACTATTATTATTATTTAAATATGTCAAGCATTGTAGGCCACGAAATTCTATTAATATTGAATAATAAATGCCCATTGCCGATATAAAGGTAGAGACAGCAATAGTATAAATCTTTTATCACCCAAATTTTTTTGACGTGACTACGTCTTATAAATCGGTCGACCCGAGAGTCATTTACGAAAACTGAAGTAACGACGAGCCGGTAACATGAGCAGGATTATAAGGAAATCTTATTAGAAATTAAAAAAAAGTTGATTGTCTGTAAAGTCGGTTTACGATCGATGTTTACGTGACAACGTATTATTAGTTGTGTAAGTTTATTAAAAAACAATGGTTATGGGGTTATTTTCAATATTTTCCGCCATTTCGCACTTAACAAGTCACACTAAGCACTTTTTAATGAAATCCGAACAATAAAATAATGAGAAATTTAAATAAGCCACTCATTACGACTGCGCTCCACCTCACTTTACAGCACATTTTGCGCATTTAACTGAAAAAGTTTAAACATGCATTTCTTACAATTTTCGTTTAATTAACAATAACATCCTATTGAAAGGAATAAGAAGTCTTTTTAACTTCAAATAGGTTCCTTATTAAATTTCTAATTTCTTGGATAGGCTAATTGTTTCGTTGATGTAAGAGGAAATTCTTGTAGTTCCCACTCCTTAGAATTTATAATGAATTTTCAAATTGAATTTTTAATTTCTAATAAGATTTCCTATTGGCTTTTAATTTCTAATAAGATTTCCTCATAAGAACGCTGAGGCCGATTGTGCCTCTTTGTCGCTCGTTCCGCGCTCTCGCTTGCACTTCAAGCCTTAAATGGAACGCTTCAGAGCGAGGTAACGCCGCATGAGTCATGTTTTTTCGTGCGTGCAGCCGGCTCCATCGAATTATAAGACGTTGTCACGTCAAAAGACAACGTTTCATTTCAATATGAAAATTCATTATAAATTCTAAGGAGTGGGAACTTGAAGAATTTCCTATTACATCAACGAAATAATTAGCCTATCCAATAAATTAGAAATTTAATAAGAAACCTATTTGAAATTAAAGAGACTTCTTATTCCTTTCAATAGGATTTTCTTGTTAATTAAACGAAAATTTTAAGATCCCCTCTTAAGAAATGCATGTTTAAACTTGTTCAGTTAGATACCGCACTGAGAAAAATCCCAAAAAATAATTTTGACGTGACAACGTCTTATAAATCGGTCGACCTGAGAGTCCTTTATAAAAACTGAAGTAACGTAACGACGAACCGCTAACATGAGCAGGTGCGCGCGCAGCACTTGAGAGAGACTCGCTCAACCGGTGTCTGCCTTGTGTCGTCTCTCTTTCACTCGAGCGTAACGAAATACGTGATTTATAAATTTAATAAAATTTTAAACTTTATTTAATCCTTTGTTTTAATAAACTTACACAACAAATAAGACGTTGTCACGTAAACTTCGATCGTAAACCGACTTTACAGACAACCAATTTTTTAACCGAGCTCACTTTTCATGATTTTTGTTACATGTTTTGAATTTCATGATGTCCCATACATGCCTGTGGTGTGATTGGCTTGCACTGACATAGAAATGGACTACTCACTTTCAGTACGCCATCGAAAGCATAACTGTTCCAAATTTCAAGATTTTTGCAAATTTCTTTCGGGACATTATTCAGAAACTTAGATCATAGAGTTCTACTTCTATCTATCTATCTAGGTTCAACAATAATGAATGAATGAATAGAAAAAAAATCGACATTTTAAAAATTCCAAATGGAAATACATCCTTAAATAAAAGCGCTGATAAACTGCTCCCTCTAAAAGAGTTTTAAGTATTTTCATACTGCCGCGGATTGTTTGAATTTCATGTTTAATTAGCAGCCGCTGTGTAACCGTACCCTGTGAACAATTTCACTTCAGTTTCATTCCTGTGTATTCCTCGTGACTCGTGTATGTGGGCATGGCGGTTGAAGCGAGAGGTCGTTACTTTTGGTAAAGATTATAAACAAATGAGTTCTGTTATAAATTATGGCTTTTAATAATGCGCGCTAAATCGAAAGCACCCGAAACATAGAAATAAGACATAAGGAAGTGCGGTTAGACTTGTCAAGCGTACCAGAATCCCTTATGTGTGAGTTTTCACATTTTAGTATTAGAAACATCAGTACAGGCGTAAAAAGAAAGTAATTTTAAGAGGGCCTCACCGCAACTTGTATGTATTTCAAAATTACGTCGTTATTCTTACACTCTTCTGATCAGACTTATTGTAATTCACTCGGGATTACAATAGTAATTTATTTAATATTAAAATAACATTAAAATGTTTGGTGCATTTACCCCTCTAAAATTTAAATTTAACGCTGTCTTTTTGCACGAGCCCTCCGAAATGAATCAAAGTAATCTAAAAATGCATAATTCGGCAGTATTCAGAAATATTTCTACAGCTTTTCCTCATTTTGTCTCGCTTGCTCAAGTTCTGTCTCGCTCAACTGAGCACCCCTAGAGCACCCCCAAAAAATGGTACGCACACGTACACTATATATGAACGTTTCAGCACTTCCTTATGTCTTATTTCTATGACCCGAAATGATAAAGATTATGCTGAGTGACAGGAAGCGGTGATTAAGGGAGGACAAATTCACGCATCTTCCGGGACGCGGGCTTCACGGACGAGGCGAGAACAGCCGACAGCGAGAATTCGATTTCAACTGGAGAGGCCCAAAAGCCATTTTAAAGGTATTCAACATAGTTATGATTAGCGTTAAATACTCGTCCTGGTATGCCGCGGTGCCTATGGAAGAAATTGCGGCGATCTTGCGACGGGTGGGCACTTCGTGTAATATGAAATATGGAGGTATATAAGGAACTCCACCAAACATTTTAATGTTCAATTCAATTATTCAATAAATTACTATAGCAATTTCGAAAAATTACAAGAAGGCCGATTATGTAGTATTGTATAAGAACAACGAAATATATGGAAATTTATGTATATTTTGTCTTAAAAGTAATTTTTTTACGTCTGTACTGATGTTTTACTTACTTCTCCACTCTTTGAAGAAAGGAAAATAATGAATTTGAGTATATTTTCGAACAATCAAAATATCAAACTAAATTTTAATCATTATCGAACGATCACTGCCGCATAATTCCTTCACGTCCTTCCGTTTCAGGACAAACGTAAGGCACTTGCAAAATTCCGAGCGATGCCGCCCTTCTTCACTTTTAATGTTATTTCATGCAATTCAGGTTTGAGAATTTGAAAAACCAAATTATTGATTTTTGTTTTACCATACCAACACTGAAAACTCGGATTTTTGCCCTATTTTGCGAGAACAAAATGCCAATATTTTATCTCGAGAATCAAACCGGTGAGAATATCCTATTATGCTCCTTTTTGGGGAAAAATGTGCCTTTTTGTAAAACAGGGATGGATACCTTAAGCTGGCTTTATTCAAATGCTGTGTTTGTATAGACTTTCCTGGCATTGATGTAGATTACACAACAACACAATTTAAACAAATTCGGCTAAGGTTTCTTTTATTTAATAATAAAAAAGGTTTAAAAAACCGCTATATTTAATTTTGGGTTCGAGGAACAATTGAATAAGAAAGAATCTGTAATATTTAAATTAAGAGTGCGCGTATTTAAATAATAAAAGTACCTATATTTTTTAAATACAAACAATGCTTGTTTTTAATTCTTAATTTTAAAAATGTACGCTTCAAAAGCACACGTGTTTTGATGTTAAAATTATGATTGTAAGTCAAACAATCATGTATTTATAGTGCTTTATTAAAACTTTTCAAATTTGTCTATCAAGTTTGAAAATTTTGATTCAGATATGTTTTCATTCAATTTTAATCTGTACTTCTCCTAGTGGGGAGTTGCAGAATAAATTTTAAAATAAGTACACATTTTTCATTTGCCGCCTTTTGAAGGCGCTTATTTTGCCTAATGCAAAATAAATAGACAGAATTATTCTTAAAAAAGCTAAAAGAAGCTTTTAGGTGAGAATCACAGACATATATAAAACATGGACCGCTCAATCTCCTGTCTCAAGCGATGGCCAATTTGACAACCTACTGCCACAGAGGGACGAGATGAGACATATAAAAATTTATATGGTGCTGTCTATTTTTATCGCATTGCATGCATGGGCCGATTCCGCAGATTTTTTGAATGCGGAATTGCTGAATGCTGACAAAAATATTTGAATTTAAATATTTCTTGAACAAAAAATTTAAAGAAAATGTACTTGAAATGCATTTAATGTAAATAAAAATTATTATTGATGTCATAAATATGCTTTTAAATTTTTGTCCTTGCCAGATTACCAATATTTTCTAACATTTGTGATAAATTAATTTTAAGTTATGAAAACATTAGATTAAATTTGTTTTTGTTCACGAAATTGAATGAACATATTAAGAGCTAGAAATAGATAACAACCATATCTATAAGCTAATAAACTCAGATAAAAGAAACTTATACCCATGTTCTGCATTCCGAGTGAAATGAAAAGAACTCGTAAAACTCTGTTTCTTTAATAAAATTCTTAAAACTGTAACACATTTATTTCAGTAAAATTTGAAGGCAGAAGCTGCCTTAATAAAGAGGAGGAGGAAAGTATCCTTCACTCCTCTGCCAATGCCGCAGATATCGCAGTCCAGGCTCCTCTTTCTATGATGTGCCGGAAATGAGTTCTGTCAGGATTAGAAGCCTGGAAACCTTCATTCGGAACTCTAGATGGTTCAAGGGTTAACTATGGAGGAACTTGCTCCATGTGGTATCACACCAGGCCTTTTTCTGGCCTAAGTGTGCCCCAACTGGGCACCCACTACTACCTAACCTAACTTAACCTACCTTTGCTTTCAATTAATTTTTCCACAAAAACTTCGAAATATTTCGATTGGATTTTTCTATTGAATTATTTTAATTTTAAACGAAACAATTAATTGAAGCTAAAGGTTACTGAAATGAGTTTGTTAAATTCATAAACGTCTTATTACGAAAATTCCATTCAAAGGGAGTTTTGTAAGCTCCTTTAGATTTTATTTCACTCGGAATGAGAGAACATGGGCTCTGGAATCAACTCCAGTGTTATTAAAGTAGGTCCTCTGAAAGTCCTAATTAAAACAAATTGATCAATAAATATATAATCATGCTGCCTCGCACTTAAATTTCAATTAAATTGCCTGTAACAAACAAATTCGCATTCATTTGACAATTCTCCAGAGAATTGTCAGAGAAAATCTTTAACGGAAATTCAGCCCGCTGAGAAATATTTGACATTATAAGACGTTAATTTTACGTCATTTCACGAACTGTCACTGCCACAGAGCGAAAGAGAGGGAACAAAAATCGCATCGTCCGCTTCTATGGGAAAACGTGTACGTGAGCGGTCCATTATATTATACGTCAGTGGTGAGAATTGCTTAAAAAGTGCACCAGTTAAGCCAGAAAATTGAGTGGTCCATTTATGTCAGTGAGTGTGCGGTTTTTACGTGGTGAAGCCTTTCCCTATCAGCT
Source organism: Machimus rusticus (assembly GCA_951509405.1). Classification (NCBI taxonomy): domain Eukaryota; kingdom Metazoa; phylum Arthropoda; class Insecta; order Diptera; family Asilidae; genus Machimus; species Machimus rusticus. The sequence goes on from OX608050.1 coordinate 10,246,352, forward strand.
CATATATCTATGGCATCACATTGAATTTGTGATTTTTACACTTTTATGTTGGGGGACCTGATTTTAGTAACGCAGCTCGGCTTCTGTCCTTTAATACCGTTATTCGCGATATTTTGATTTCTTGTTAAGGTTGTGATATTTCCGCTTATGGAAGTGCTGTTGTGCGATAATTACTCATAAAACTACTTTTAAATGTATACTAATTGAGAGTGCCTTCGTTTCCAATAATGTTCTTTACGGCTTTAGCTTCAAGAGGACAGCAAAAAGTGAGAGAGCGCTTTTCATTACCTGAAAGTAAAAGGTATGTAAGTAAAGTTTATGTAGAATTTTGGAGATAGGAAAAGCACTTACAGCAACAAATGTGTCGAGCGATATCACTGTAATTCCGCAAGCCCTCAAAGTAAAAGGTCTCTTAAACCTTTCCATTAGAATAATCATATCTTTTTTGTAAGATATGCTCTGCGGTATCCAGTTGTTGAAGTATAACGCTGTTGCAAAACCTTGGCTCTGTTCTTGAATAACAGTCCCATAGTAGCACATCAGAAAAATCTGTAGAGGAATTGCCACCAGGTAAGAGCTAAAATACAACTTGTGAAATAGGTCCTGGTCGTTGAATAAGAAAGCTATAATTGTTATTCCTATGTTGAAGGCAGTTACAAAAACTTGAATAAATGCACCGACTGATATTAGAGTGTGCAGGCTGTCGTAAAACCTTAAAAAGGGCATGTCACAGGATCTTATTTACAAATACTTATTTTTAGAAAAACACTTACTGTACTATTATCTTGTGGACCCGAATGGATTTAAGAAGATCGTTGTGATTCTCCTGTTTCAATGAGATATTTGCACCAATTCCTTGAAGCCTTAGTGTGAAAACTTTCATATGAGCAGTCAAAAGACACAGAATAGCTGGCGGAAAACTATCATTGATAAAATTCTGGATGCCTTGCACCGTTAATCCTAAAAACTGGTACATCAGTATAGCCCGGTAATTGAAAACCGATGATTTCCAATCTATGGGGAACCAAGCGGGATACATGAGCCTTTGTTCTGAATAAAAAAATAATCCAACGCCAGCGGAAATTAGAATGAAGATGTACAAAGACGCGTATGTAACCATTATTTTTTTGGTCATCTGCTTATGTTCTGTCACACACTGTACCTCCTCAGGTGTATTTACTTCAAGGTCTAGTTTTATAACTAGTTCGCGAATTTCTGTCATTTGTTTGCGTCGTATTCCAAATATCAATATTTTACTGCTGCAAGCAATAAGCGTGAAAATTAAACTTAAATTTTCCAGGATATCTCGTAGCTCTGTTAAATGGAAAAATCCAATAACGAGAGAGAGTGGGTAATATATTGTGACTACGGCTTGGATGAAAATTGACCAAATTGAAAAAGCACCTCGATTCGCTTCGGGAAAATATATTCCCAAATAGTGCAGTAATTTCCAATATATTTCAAAATAACGATAAGATTCCATCACGTAACGATTCTTTATTCCAAATGAAACTTTGGCCGTATGGAATTTTGTGAAATGGTGGCTTTTTCATTACGTTTTAAGCTTATGAATTATTAAAAAGAGGGCGGGAACACAACCCATTTATAATAATTACCTTTGTTGCAATTTTAATTATTACCTTTGCATTGGAACTAAAGGTGAAGTTATTCTCATTGTGTTTTATATTTTTAATAAATTCAGAGAATATGTATAGTAAGTGGTTAGGAAATATGTATTTTGTCGATGTATATTAGTAGTACCAAAAGGGAGAATATTGCCACTTTCGGTGTGAATCAGTCTATTAGAAATGAAGCGTTGCGTGACGTCTCAATTAATTTTATATAAAAATAACTTGGGGTTACACTGTATAATAACATTTAATTTCTTCATTAATTTATTTCCTGGTATATTTCATTACAGGGATTCGAAAATATTTCACCTTGACCCGCACTTAACTAATTTCTGTACTAATAAATTTTAAAACGTTAATAGATTTCATTTATAAATTAGATGAATATTAAATACGTATACATATTTTTGACCTAAAAATAAATGTTTTAAAAATTTAAAAAAATTTAATTCTGAAGTTAATGTGTATACATACATATGTATTATGTATGTATGTAAATATGTACATGTAGAAATCAAATAACCCAGTAGGAAAAAAAGCACTTGGAAAGCCCTCCTGAAGCGCTTTTTTGAAGCACCAAAGCGCTTACGCTCCATAAGAAGCTTCATTTTATTTTAACATTGCGTGTCATTAGAAGTAAGCACTTTATTTTTGCTCACGTAAAAGTACTTTTAAAGCGGTTTAGAAAAAGGAATTTCAAAGCTCTTTTTAAAATGTCCTTTCTAATCGCTTAATAAAAAGGCAATTTAAAGTGCTTTATAAAAGACGGTTTAAAGGGCTTTGGGTGGCTCATTGAAATTTTAGTTTTTCATAAGAATAACATGGTAAAGAATACTTTACTAGATAGTTTCGTTAATATTTTTTGAAAAAAAATCTCACATGAGAATTTAATGCTCTTTTTTTAATAGGCTTGCTCCCGTTCGTGTAAGATTTTTTTTTCAGGAGATATAGACGAAACTATATCTAGTAAAGTATTCTTTACCATGTTATTCTTATGGAAAACTAAAAATTTCAATGAGCCACCAGGAAATATTAATATTTTGAGCTCTCTTTGGACCACAATTCTCCTTTTCTGTATTTGAAAGACAAAAATATATGTTTTGAATCAGAATATATGTATGTATAAGTAAACCTATATTTCGTACATTTGAATTCCGTAAAACCAAAAAATTTAAAAACAACAAAAAATGCTTGCTTCGTCCTTATCTCCTCTAAAGCAGTGATCAGAAAATCTGAAAAAAAAATTTTGATATGACAGAAAATATAAACAATTTAAAAAACTAAAATAATTTATTCAGTATGAATTCATTAACATTCAACAAAACAAAACATTTAACAAAAACAATATAATTCATTAATAATGAAAAAATAATGAAACAGTTACTAAAATAGCACAACCCGTTAACTTATATATGAAAAAGGAACAATTCATGGTTTAGCTTAATTTTATTTCTTCATTTTTGCTGTGAAGGTTTTCCGGTAGAATCTATTTTTCATTAATCTGAAGCCAATCTTCATTTCCTTGACGAAATCAGTATATCCAAGTTTCTCGCTTTTTATTGCTTCTGTGGAAAAATATCTGAATTACTTATTGTTTTACATAAAATATTGAAAAACTTACCAAACACAAAAGAAGTGAAAAGTTTTGTGTTTTTTAACGGAATTTTATTCTGCTTTCCGTCCCAATTTGCTGCTAAGGCAAACTCCTCCGTTAAAAAGAGGTGAAGGCTATTTTTGAGTGGAGTTGACCCTATTATATGTTGTATGTATGTAATCTGAAATGTGCAATAAATTGAAGATATCTATTTTAAATCTTTAAGCGAAACTTACTAAATCTTGTTCAGGGAAATCAATTAGTTTAGATTCAACATCTTCCAGGTGTTCTTTGCTGCCTATTGGGAAAATTTTCAAATTTTTGCTTTCGGGGAAAGATTTATCAACTAATTTTTGTAAAAACACTGTATGTTTTGCCAGTGTTTCATTTAAAAGATCAAAATTTTTTTCAATTTTTGAAAAGTTTTCTTTCAAAATTTTGTTCTCTTGTTCTATAAAATAAGTAAGCAGTAATGTAAGACAAGACTTATTAGATTACATATTAGTAATAAATTTATTACCTAATTCATTACACTTCTTTTGCAAAGAAATTAATGTGGTATCATTTTCTTTTGTGCTCTCCCTCCCAAGCGTGGCATTACAGCGGTAAACGGGTAGCGGATCGAAGCGTGGTTTTTTAAATGCTTCGTTGCTGGACGCCATTCTAAAATAGAGAAATTAGAAAAAAAAAATGATCTACCTCTAGGAAAATCTTACATTAATTAACACAATGGTGAAGTATTGGTATGAATACCAAACCGGTTTCATATGGTAACGCTACTACTTTACAAAGAATTTCATTAATTTTGAATTTTTCTTCTTCGTTGTTTTCCGTTGTTACATATGTTATTCCAAGAGCTTGCGAAGATAGCAGAGGTTCGGTAAAAAAATCTTCAGTGTGTAAGAACTTTTTTCCTACTAAAAACTCTTCACCATTTGAATCTTTTACAAATCCAACTACTTTAATTGGTATCAAAGGCCTCACATAGCAATAGTTGTCTGGTTCGCAAGAGCTCAAAATGAATGTATCAAAGTAGAAACGTTTGTACAGTGTTAAACATTCTATGTCCGATTTTTTTGAAGTTAAATTTTGAAGTCCAATTTTCGATGCATGCTCTTTTTTGAATGTTATTCTTTCTAAGGTTCTATTATTTATTTGTTCTAAAATTTTGGTTGGTTTACGGACGTCTTTTTTTAAATGTTATAAAAAATTTTCGAATTTATAAGCCGAAAAATTATCTACATTCCCAAACTGTTTGACACAATCCGGTAAATGCAGTAATGTATGGATATTGAAGGTAACTTTATTTTCCCCATAAAGGTATTTGAAATTTTCCACAAAAGTATTTAAAATGTCCTGAACAACGTCTAAATTCGCAGTACAATTTTTTGGACAGGAAACTAGTCGATATGCGGAATGTAGTAATAAGAAGTGTATGTATAGATCATCGTCAATCATATCTTTGAAGAGTACTATTCCTGTGTATATCTTTGAAGAGTACTATTCCTGTGTATAGAAGTACTTGTCTAAACTCAACAGCCTTCCACCTAGCTATTTCATGGAAACTTCTCGGTTTTCTGGAAAACTCCTGTGGAATATATCTTTTAAAAGAACACATCTTCGTTGTCAAAACTGCTTTATTTTCTGTACTTAATTTGGTTTTTGAATGTTTTCCATTCCATATGTTTCTCAAAATCCGTTTTCCCACGCCTAAGTCTATTAAATGCATAACATCCATTGGGAACTGCGAAACCATTTGGATGCCGATTTTTTCTAAAGGGGTTGGGTTTTCCAAAAAAGGCCTAAGGTGGTAATTAACATCTCTCCTGCTTTTAAAATCCTCATCTGTTCTGAGCTCCGATACGGACGTTTCGTATGTCAGCCTCCTCTCCTTCATTTGTGCTCTTTGGTAACATTTTGGGCATCCATTACTTGCCGTATGCCCGACTGTACCCGTAATAAAGGCCCTTGCAGGGGAGTCACATATAAATTTTTTTATTTTGAACTCAAGAGTTCTTCCATTAATTACTACTCCGGAATTTTTTAATTGATCCACTTCTTTAATAAAATCATTAAGAAATTCAGATATATTTTCTGCTTTACGCGGACCATCGAAAGCTCCAATTAAAAATGGTTTTATCTCAAGAGAATCTGAAATCGATCCCAGTATTGGCCACAGTTGCTCTCCAGAGCTCTTGAATAGAGGCAATCCGTCGATGCCAATATCAATTTCTAAGGTATTTATTGTATTTGGAAGAGACAAACCAAGACTTTTTAAAGATTTCTCTAAGCCAAAATGAAAATATCTTCCAGGATTGACAGGAGTAATATTCATTGGATTATTTTTAAGCTCTACTAACGTTTTTGTTGAAGACGGCAGATTTAATCCGTGACTGCTTAAAATTTTCAATAAATCATCACAAGCCGATCTTTTGATTCGATGTTCGTATCTCGTATCTCTTCTGAAAGTGATAATTTATCTAAAGGTGGGATTGTGCCCAATTCAGAAATTTCTGCGTCATTTGAATCCTCCGTGGTGATGCACCTTTCAGAAATTTCGGTAATATTTCTCTCGGCAGATAAGTTACTGTTACTTGGCTCTGGAAGACATTGTTCCTGGCTCGGATTCCTTGCCGTACAAATTTCTCTAGCTACTAGCCGTTTTAAATGCCTTTTGCTGATACCGCAAATTTTTTTGCTCATTTTAATTTATGTCAACCCTTTCGTAAAAATTTTAAAGAAAACCGGATATAGTGAATTTAAAAGAAACTTTATGGTTTCATTAATAGAGATAAAATCAATTTAATATTATAAGCCGTTGAGAATCATAGCGGCGTAAGTCAAAAATTTTTAAAACCGAGTTAAGACTAAAATCACAACACTTACCAATCACCCTGTTAAATACCATATTAACTATTAAAACTTGACTTACGCCACTATGATTCTCAGCGGCTAATATGCCCTAAAATTTAAAATTTGTGGCAGAAAAAAAAGTATAGAATTAAAATGACCTTCATTACTATAATGAGAATTTAATTGAATCCTTTATCCTTTTTATACTATATCATTAACATAATAATAATTGTACATACCTTACAATGCAACTGCAAAAATTTTTAATATAATTAATGTAACTCCACTTCACTTTCGTCACGTCACAAAACTGACAAAATTTTTGCAAAAAACAAAAGAAAGCACGTGCATCCGCTCACTAGGGCGAAAGACCGGCTGCAACTGCGGTTGCACTGTCCTGCTGATAATGTGCTTTGTCACCGATTCGTGAGGAGCAGTGGTACTGCTTCACATGTGCTCTTTTGTGAAGCACTTACAATATTTCCTACTGGGAAATAATGATGCGTACATACATAGTACGGTTAATAATGGTTTTTACAAAGATTATATTAATGTGACAGAGCGTCAAACCGAGAGAGCTGATTGATTTAGAGACCTTGCCCGTTGTACCCATAATATAATTGAATCTATTGCGCTCAAAACTTAATTCATACTATACATTCATATGACAGACTAGCTAACGTTGCTAAAGGTATTGGCTATTAAATATATATGGGATTTTTTTTAAGGTGCACACATTAATAATGGTAGCGCAGCTGTTGCTCGAAGATGTGCGCTGTGCAACGCCCAGGTCGTTGTAACAACTAAAGTAGGTACTTACATACATACATATGCCCGTTCTCCAATACGCAGTCCAATCAAATACGAACCAACCAACCAAAGTGCTGAATTGGCTGAATCTCGTGTAAAATACAAGCCCTTGCTTGTAGTAATGTCAGTCCGCAGTCAAAACATCCTCGGGGAAAATATTTAATTTCTGGATGAGATTTTACCACTTTTTTTGAGAGGAAAAGCAGCTAAATTTTATATTTAGTACCGGACTGGAATTACAAGTGCTTTATGTTAAAATTAGTAAAATGATGTTTTCACAACCGACAGGACTGCTTTGGCGCTGTCACTATTCTAAAGTTCGTCTGGTTGACCAAACAACGAGCGAGAGGGAAGATGACGCAAATAAGAATAAGGAACGGGATGGCGTGATTTTGGCTGTTTCGTGGTTGCTTCGATTCTGCATTGGAGAAAGGCCATTGTTGGGTTAATAGTAAGAAAGCAGATTTTAACAAAGTAAAACTATTTTATTAGATTTAAGTTTTAAAGAGCGGTTGTGACGAGGAGGTGGAGTGCTGGCGACTGGCGTAAGGCTACTACTTACGCGGTCGGCGCGCAGGAAGCGGACGGACTTCTGATCAAATGGCCGGTGGAAAAAATGGCCGATAAGTTTCGATACTCGAATAAATTTTTGAATTTGAATTTACTTTTTAATATCGTCGCTACATCACTCCCCCTCAATGAAATTTTACATCCTTTAAATTTAAGCAATATAATTTAACAATGTTTGAAGGCAAAAATATTTTAAATCCTTTAAGTTAACATGAATTCAAACTATCCTGAACCGAATACAAATCTATATAAATAATTCATATTTGAAGCTCTTAAATATTATGCATTTGGAAATAAATTCATTAACAAATTATAAAAAAAAAAAAAAACAACAGGTACATATTATTCATATTTCATGGCAATAATATACTTGATTTAATACTCTTGAACTCGATTTCAAATTACAATTTAAATAAAACTTTGGGTTTAGATAATGACCTAGTTACTTTATCCTGAGTAAAAACATCTGGGTGTAAAATAAATGCAGGTTTCAATCTATCTATATTAACAATTTCTTCTTTTCCGTTTATTAGTACTTTAAAAATTTTCTCGTTTTTAGAAAGAACTTTGTACGGACCAATATAAGGAGGGCTCAGGCTTCCTTTATATATAGCATCCTTAACAAATACGTGCGTACAGTCGTAAATCTCTTGAGGTACAAATATGCGGTTTTGTGCTCGAACTCTTTTCGGATTTGGTGCAACTTGTTTTATGTTATCCTGTATTTCTTTGGCTAAAGTATTAGTAAGCTTTGTTTCAAGTGGAGATTCTGCAGCGACTAATTCGCCTGGTAGTCTAAGTGGCTGCCCGTATAACAAATGGGCGGGTGATAATTCTAAGTCTTCAATTAAAGCGGAGCGGATACCTAAAAGAATCCAGGGTAAATTTTTATACCAATCTTTAGGGTTTTTTGAGGCTCGAATAGCGGCTTTAAGTTGCCTATGAAAGCGTTCCACTGAACCATTCGACTGAGGGTGATAGGTTGTCGTTCTAATACGATTGTTTCCCAGAATTGCTGAGAGTTCGTTGAAGAGCATTGATTGAAATTGTGTGCCTTGATCGGTCGTTAAAGTTCTAGGTACACCGTAACGAGAAACCCAATTTTGTACAAAAGCCTTACAAACGCTCTCTGCCTGAATATTTTTTAAAGCAATTGCTTCTGGCCAATGCGAGTACCTATCTTTTATTGTTAAAATATAAGTAAATCCCTGTGAAGGTGGGAGCGGTCCAACTATGTCGAGATGGATGTGCTCAAATCTACCTGTAGGAACGTTGAATTTACCAAGAGGACTAACGATATGGCGGTGTACTTTTGCTTTTTGGCAGGCGATACATGTTTTTGACCAAGCATTTATATCTTTGTTAATCGAAGGCCAAAAATACTTCGCAGTGATTAGTTTCCTAGTAGTTCTGATTCCGGGGTGAGATAAGCCGTGTATGATTTCAAAAACCGTGCGTCTTAATGTTTGTGGGATGTATGGTTTATCTATTCCTTTAGAGACTTCACACCATATTTCTACGTCTTCAAGTGGAATTAGAATTTTTCGGAGAATGAATGAAGGGTTTCTTTGCATTCCCTTTGAATTTTGAATAATATCTTTTAATTCGTTGTCTTCTTCCTGTTCTTTCTTTAAGGTTAGAAAATCTAAATTATGGCAATGATCAATGGCGTCTACATGAGCCCTAGATAATGCATCAGATACTACGTTATTCGCTCCTTTGATATACCTAATATCGTTAGTGAACTGGGAAATGAAGGACAAATGATTTGTCTGTCGCGGGGACTTTTCAGCTTTGGAATTTATGGCATGTGTAAGTGGTTTATGATCTGTGTAAACCGTAAAGTATTTTCCTTCTACAAAATACCTGAAATGTTTTATTGAGAGATAAACTGCTAGGAGTTCCCGGTCGAACGCGGAATACTTTCTTTCAGATGGTTGTAATCTCTTAGAATAAAAGCTAAGTGGCTCCCACTTGCTAGAATTAAGCTGTTGCAAGACAGCTCCTATTGCATCTCCCGATGCATCTACCCAGATGCTAATTTGACTATCGGGGTTAGGGTGTGCGAGAAGCGCACAATTTTGTAGGTCTGTTTTAATAATTTTGAAAGCTTCTTCGTGTATTTTTTCCCACGTAAAAATAGGTTTTATTTTTTTCTTCGACCCGGTATGTCTTAGCAGATCATATAAGGGTGCAGCGGTTTTAGCTATATGGGGTAAAAAACGATGATAAAAATTTACCATCCCCAAAAATCGCTGCAATTTTTTATGTGTGTTTGGTACGGGAAATTCGGTAATGGCTTTAACTCTGTTTGTAGAAGGAGAAATTCCATTGCAGCTTATCTTATGACCCAAAAAGTCAAGCTCTTCAACGCCGAAGGTACATTTCGATGGATTCACAGTGATCCCATATTTTTCTAACCTTTGAAATAATAGGCGAAGATGATCCTTATGCTCACTGGCAGACTTGCTTCCAATTAAAATATCGTCAATATAAGCAAACGTAAAGTTAAGGCCAGATAGGACTTCGTTAATAAAGCGTTGGAACGTTTGAGCTCCGTTTTTAACCCCAAAGGGCATCCGCAAAAATTCGTATAGACCAAATGGCGTTATTACTGCTGTTTTATAAATGTCTTCCGTTGCTATGGGGATTTGGTGGTATGCTCTAACCAAATCGATCTTCGAAAATATTTTACAATTATGCAAATTGATGCTAAAATCTTGCAAATTAGGAAGCGGGTATTTATCAAAAATAGTAGCAGTGTTTAATTGACGATAATCCCCACAAGGTCTCCACTCGCCAGTGTTTTTCTTTGGAACCATGTGCAATGGGGATGCTACTGCAGAATTTGAAGGTCGACAGATCCCAAGTTTCGTCATTACATCGAATTCTTTTTTCGCGATTACATACTTTTCGGGATGTAATCGTCTTGCCCTTGCTGAAGGAAGAACTCCTTCAGTATGTATGTGATGAACAATATCATGAGCAACTTTTGCGTTAAAATCTGGGGGCTTTTTAAGATTCGGGAAGTCGTTAAGGACTGCTCCGAATTCGCCTTCTAAAGCAAGTAGTTTCGGAGTACAAGAGTCGAAAAGGCGCGAAATGCAGCTAACAGACAGTTCTGTGGTTCGATCTACTAACTTTCGATGCCTCAAATCGACTAATAAGTTAAATTTGTATAAGAAATCTGCACCAATTATAGCATAATCGACTGCTGCGACTATAAATTGGTGTTCGAACTGACGACGTAATCCGAGGTCTAACGTAAGCTGTTTAACGCCAAAAGTTGAAATAGGGGTTCCGTTTGCCGACACTAAATGGAAATCTGATTTATGGAAATTTGAAGGACATTTCATTTTAGGAATGGTAGAAATCTCGGCACCTGTATCTATAAGAAAACTAATATTAGAGGATTTTTCGTTGATAAATAAGCGGCGTTGATAAGACAGTCGGTTCGATGAGTTGCAGCGCTCACCGTCTGCTTTCACGCTCGAACTCTTCGTGGGTTCGAGTTCTGAGGATGAGTTGAAAATAAGCGGCGGGAAAGCATATCAGACTTCGCTGCCGCGCACGAAGTACTAAAAATCAGTTTTTTGGATCTTGTTTGGTGCTGTGTTTAGAACAAGAAGGCAAACACTTTTGGGCTTTATCACCGAATTTTTTATGATACCAGCAAAGGTTGCGACTTGGGTTCGATTGAGATCTATTCCGAGACTTAGAACGGTGATTGGATCGACTTCTTTGGTAAGACCTAGATGGTCGGATTTCTAATTTGTTCACGCGCGCCGTTAAATTTTTAATCATTTCCATTAAATTATTCGACGTATTTTCAGGGGAAGGACCTGGATGCTTCTGAGATATAGCCGAAATTTTTGTGGACGAATTTGAATCGTGTATTCTGTCGGCTATTTTAAAGATTTCACTTTGCTCGTGGCTATCTTCAATAGCTATTATGCAGGCCTGTATGGATGCTGGAAGCTTGTTTATCCACAATTTTTTTAATAGCAGTGGATTTACAAGACTGTTGCCGCCAGCTAGAGACTCCATACGCCGGAATAACTCTGAAGGTTTATAATCACCTAACTCTACTTTGTGAAGAAGTGAATCTAATCTTCGTTCTTCAGAATCCCGACTTCGAGCCAAAAGTATTGTTTTTAAATTTTCATATTTATTCTGGCTCGGTGGGTTTAGTAACACATCTCCGACTATTTCCATAGTTTCAGATGGGAGCGATGCGACTAAATAATCATATTTAGTGTTAGAGGAGGATATACCCTTTACGCGGAATTGAGTCTCCACTTGAACAAACCAAAGATCAGGTCTAGAGTTCCAAAATGGAGGAATTTTTAATGTTGCCATGTATGGAGTAAGAACTGCATTTCCGCCTTGCAAATTTACATTAGTATCCTCATTTGCATTTTGATTTATTATAAAATTTGCACTGCCTTCGCCCGTATTTGTTTCGTCGGCTGAGTTCGTTTTTGGTTCCGACATAGTTATTTATTTAAAATAATCAATTGTTGTAATTTTAGGGTTTCTATTAATTATTAAATACGAATAATTTAGTTTTAAGGACTGAAAATTTTTTTAGTACTAAGAAATGGCTATTTTGTTAAATTTATTGAATTTAAAGTTTTAATATTTAATTTGAACGGTGAATGTACTCACAAATGATTTTTCCAGTTGTTTTTACAAAGGAGTTGATCTTCGACAAGTAATTTTGCAAATTTCCTTACTGACTTCTAAATTTTAAACCTAAGAAAATTTTGGGAAAATCTTTAAAGCTCATAAGGTTAATAAATTTTTCTTATCTATTTTTATTTGCGATGAGAAAACAAACTGTAGATAGCGTTGGATCGAAATTAGAGATGCTCTTCCTTGCTGTCCCGTTGACCAAGTTGTATTGTCCTGACGTCCAGTCGAGGTGAATAATGCTGTCCAGCAAAAATAAGTGGATTTGTTGGCTCCACTTTTGCAGGAGAAATAGGTGGAATCCAAATGACTAGGGTGGCACGTGTGAATTTTTGCGACGTGGTCCAAAAATTATTTATTTAAAAATAAGTGGATCATTTTGTTGCCGTTTCATGCATTGGTAAATGCGGATTTAATAAGTCTGCACGTGATGATGTTATCCGTGAGGTCTGCACGTGATGATGTAATCCGTGAGGAGTGGCGAAAACTGATGAGATCCACGAAAATACGCTGCTTAAGTTGCTCCCGTTAATGAGTTCTTGATTTTTTCGTGATATTTTGTAGTTGAAAACAGCACTCTCCGCTGATGTTTAGAAGTCCGAAAGATTAGAGTTTATCTGATCGTGCACGTGCTGGGCCCACAACCTTGTTTTAGGTTTGCGTAGTAGGTACACTCCGCGGATTTTTACTTGTAGCGCTCGTTCTGCGTTTTAATTACTTTTACCCACTTTGATTTCGGGGTCACCATTTGTTGGGTTAATAGTAAGAAAGCAGATTTTAACAAAGTAAAACTATTTTATTAGATTTAAGTTTTAAAGAGCGGTTGTGACGAGGAGGTGGAGTGCTGGCGACTGGCGTAAGGCTACTACTTACGCGGTCGGCGCGCAGGAAGCGGACGGACTTCTGATCAAATGGCCGGTGGAAAAAATGGCCGATAAGTTTCGATACTCGAATAAATTTTTGAATTTGAATTTACTTTTTAATATCGTCGCTACAGCCATTAAAATTATTCAAGTTTAGTCGGCACTGCCCGTGTAGTAGGCTTTGGGGTTCAATAACTTTGTGAACGTATTTTCCAGATGTTAATTAAATTTTCTAAGGAATTTTGTAAATTTTTTTTTCATATGCCTGAAGATTCGAAGCTATACCGGTCTCTTCTCTGCTTTTAGCACGTTCGCCGCCAAATTTTATTCAGTCATGTATTAACCCTAGAGTGCTCGCGCTATGAGCATTTTGTCGCCCGCAAAATTATGTTATTTTGTAGGCGATGCGTTTGTTAAAATCAAGCGTTCTAGTAGCTGCCCCCCGTACCTCACCTCATTGTTTTATAAATTATATTTATCGGTGCGCGCGCACCTCCTGCAGTTGCGGTTGTTGTCGGTGTGTCGCGATTGGCGGCAAATTGCTCACTGCGCGACTACTCACATAAGTAAAATTCGTTTATGTGGGGTTTTACTCAAGTTGAAATACTATTAGTTTTCATTGCTTATAATGTTGTTTGATGTAAATATCGTAATTATATTGATATCTAATGTATTAACTATGGGGCGTTTTTATTTTTTATTTTACTTAGCTTACTTTATACCGGTTTACGTTAGCGACGCATGAAGTGTACAAAATGATTAAACAAGAAGCAAAAATAGTTCGTGGTTGGAAGAGGAGTCGGATTTTGCATAAAACTTATTGGAAAATGTATCTGTATATGTCCGTCCAAGAAAAATATAAGGAAAAAAGGGTACGTTAGATGTGCAAAGTTACTGTTCAAAGTTACTGTGCAATGAACATTGTATGTACATGTGTCGGGATTATTTTGCTGAAGTCGTAGATGATGAAAACGTTAAATTTTGTTATTAAGTTTAACTTTTTCTTTTTTCATGTAGGTTAAGATATATGTATTAAGATTCAAAAAATTGACCTAAGATTTCCCAAAATATTTTTTTCTTAATATGTAAAAAGCATAAAACTTTAGTAAATGTTACTTTTTCTGATAGTTTATATTGTATTCTATCCTTTTAAAATTATTGTAAACTTATTTAACTATTATTTGCAAAAAAAAAAATCATTTTAAGTGCGGGCGGCAAAATGCTCCCCATGCGATCACTCACGTTTCACGGAAAGGCGCGACTACTCTAAGGTTAAGCTATTGGGGTTTCATCCATATGTGGGTGACATGGCAGCTTGAGTGTTAAGGGGCTGCATAGACCTACAAAGTTGTAAAACTTGCAAATTTTTTAAAAACCCATATCCTTTATATATGTATGTATACGTACATTATAAAGGATAGTTCATCTAGCAAATGTATTTTAAATCTATCCCAAAATTTATTGAACACGCTATGAACTGACTCTCCAGCCTGCTCGGACCATAAACCTAAGCCATCATTATTCAGGAATATGATTGCTTCCTCCAAATGCACGAGGATAATATGAATCTTGAGTGTTTGAGAAATTTCAGTACTTTTTAAGGCTTCACGGAGTTCTTTTACATTTTTGTTGAAGTCAGTAAGATCAGCTTTTTTTGCAGCAAAGCACTTTTCAACACTTTTATTCATAGCTTTAAATGCAGCAATATAAGGCTGTAAACGAAATGGTCCTGCAAGCTCGTAAATTTCAGGATCCTGCAATTTATCAGCCGCTTTAAGTAATTTCCGACATTGATTGCCTTCAAAAATATCTCCTTGATAGCTCTTATGAGATATACCTAATTTATTCGGCCACAATAAAGCTCTATCTTTTCCAATTTCCTCAATTTTAACTATACCGTCCTAGAAAAGATGGTTGACAAACCCTTGTAATAGGTGTAGTTCAGGAGGAATACACTTCTGAAGTACGTACATGTTATCATTTTCAGTAGTACCGTCTTCAATAAATAAAGGGTGATGAACTGTACTGCGACATTCTTTAGATTTTTTTTGTCGTTACCCAAGCTCTTGAATTTGAAGTGGTCATCTTTTAAATGTTTGTAAGTCTTTAAATCAAGATTTTTGTCATCACTGCTTATATTATTTTCCTCAATCATTTTATCATAACTTTTTAATTCATTTAATGTGACGAAGCAATAAGGGCAAGGGTATGAAGCCGTTGCAGTTTGCTGCCCATTGACCAATAGAACGAGCTTTAAATCTCCAAGAAATTTAAAGGGTATCTCATTGAGTTTCGTCAATTCAACCAAAATTTCAAAATTATCATAGGTCTCTTTAATATAAGGCACTATGCCTAATAAAAACAATTTAAACACACTAGTCAATTTGCGTTTATTTGCCATACTTCCACCAGTAGAGTAAGTTGAAACGTTTTTACTTTTATTCAAGTCATTTTCTTTCAAGTCGTCTTCTGGAATTGATATTGAAAGAGAAATTTTGAAGAAATCTTGTCCTCCATCTGCCATTACTTTTATTTTTGATTGTTAAATGTGTTCAATGTTTCGTTTTTCAAAGATAAAGTCTACGAGTTCTGATGCAGTAGCATACACAACTGGCCTCTTTTTAATTCCATCGTTGGATGTTTCGAATTCGTAGAAACCTTCTTTATAAATGTGTTCCAGCATATTAGATTTTTCATACAAATGTTGATTATAATTCATGGAAACTGATTTTCTACCCGCAGAACTACGAATGAAGTTAGCCAATTTTTTCATGTAATTTGTAGACGATCCAGTATTAGCTTGGAAGTTATCTAATCTTTCGGCAGAAAATCTTACTTCTTTTTCTTTTTTTTTATTTACAGTTACCCGAACCTTCGATCCAAGAGTATTTAACACGAGCTCATCTTCAGCCTTGTTATCATTGTTGGATATTTTTCTTTTCAAAAGTTTAGTTATTATTTGGTTCTGCTGTTTTTCGGGTAACTGTTGTAATATATTCAAAATATTTTCTCGAGCATTAGAAGTAGAAGTACCTCTGATGCAAGAATGTGAAATGGCTTTACATATTTGTTGAACACAACTGTTACATAATTCAGTAGAAGTTCTCGGTTTGGTTGCCTTTGCTTCATTTTTAGAAAGTAAATCTTTTTGTGCGAAGTATCGTCAAAACAATTGTTTACGTCAATATTTGTAGAGAAATCCCTAATTTGACCCTTTTTTTTTATGGCTTGTAACTGGTGCTGTTAGACAGATGTAACAATTACAACTCATCGTTCTTGTTTCTTTTGATAACACCGGCACACAAAAAAAAAAAAGTGGTCAGTACTTTTAACCAGACCTACTTTTTTATATGTTTTTCGATGCCCTGAATCTAAGTCTTATCTTAAAGCACATACAGTTATGCATGTTCTCTCATAATTTCAATTTGAAATTCGAATTATTACGGTCGCTACGACCTTTCTAAGAAAAAGGAATTAGAGCCAGAGGCTATATAAAGAACCCCTCCTCCAAACTTTAAACGCGTTTATCTCGAAATGCCCGCCCTTTCAGAGGAAAAGTTTCCAAGCTATAGGTTTGAAATTTTTACAGAATATTCTTTATTCCATTCTCCATGCTCCTATGGAAGCTTTTTTTTTTTTTTTTTTTTTTTTTGAAATCTTCCTATTTTTTCACACGGAAAACTTGAAAAAAAGGGCTAAATGTTGTACTTTTTACTCAAACCGCCGCCATTTTTTCAATTTTTACAAAAAAAAAAAGCCTCCATAGGAGCATAGCGGCTTACCTACAGATCGATAATCTATTTCATTTGTTTTTTCAAAATGAAAACTGCGGCCGCAAATGGGGGTATCAATAGCCGACTTTTTTTAAAGACACTTTTTTCAAAAAATTAAAATAATTATAAAAAATAAATAAAAATGAAAACAAATTTTTTTTTTGGATTGCTAAATAGTGATCTTAATCGTAAAAAAAATTCTTCACCATTCTTCCATCCTATCCATCCGAAAAAAAAATTGCGAAAATTGACTATTTTTCTGCCTGTCACACTGTGATGGTACCTTAACGAAAATAGAACTCACCTAATCAGCTTCCTTTGAATGAGGTATCTTTTCTTCGAATTTTAATATAGCCTCTGTGGTTTTTAAAGGAAACATTTCCGATATTATTTTGTTAGAATTGTTAGTTTTTGGGAGATACCAGACACAAACTTTTATTTCTCCTAATTGCTCCATAGTTGCTTCATTTTGTTTATAGTTGCTTTAAATTTTGTATATCTGTTAAGGGTTCTGTTTTAAAATGAAAAAAGCGTTGAAACTAACATTACTATTGTACAAATACAAATTACACATACCTATGGGTTGAACATTTGAAGAATGTCCTGTTAATAAAGAGGTACCCATTTGCGCATTCATTCTACGCAAAGCTCCTGGTTTTGCTGCACCATATTGATTTTCTGACATCTTTCTGTTTTTATATAAAGTTTACTTTTTAATAATGCCCATTTTCAAAATTCGTAACAGCTATGCAGAAGATGATCAGTACATATTTCTCTTGATGTGTAAGCACATCATTTTGTAAACTATATCATTAACCAGTGTGATTTTTTTAAATCCTTTCTATTTTTCTTTTTTTACAATTCCCTTTTGGCAATAGTGATTGTTTATTTGTTCCAAAATTTTGGAAGGTTTTCGGATTTTTCTCTTCAAGTCTTGCATAAAATTTTCGAAACTATGAGCAGTAAAATTTGTTATAATTCCTAAATCCTGGACAGCATTAATTATATGGAGAATGCTGTGGACATTGAACGTAACGCTCTATTCTCCAAACACAAGTGGGAAATTTCCTAAATAATTTCACTAATTCGTTTGCCACAGATTAGATTTGCTTTGAAATTAGCAGACGTTGATAAAAGTCGGTATGCTGAATGCAATAAATAAAAATTCGTAATAAAAATTGCCGTCTACCATATTTTTCATAACAACTGGGCCTGTATAACGGATGAACTGACGGAATTCTGTTGCTTTCCATTTTGTAATGTCATCGAAAGATCTTGGTTTTCTTTGAAACTCTTTAGGTATGTGCAATGCAAATTATACCAACTTACTTGATAATTCATTTTTATTGTTCAGTTGTTTTTCCATTTAAATATTTTAACAACATCTTTCGCGTTATTCCAAGATCTATCAGATGCCATCGCATCCAACGGAAAATGATTGATCATTTTAAATGCTGCCGTTTCCAGTTCGCGCGGAACATATCTTTCTGTGCTTTGTATGGAAGTCAGGCTGTATTCTATCCAAGAAATCTCTATCCATTCTTAAATTCGATGATTTGGTGCTAAAAGTTGTGACATTTTCGATTCTTTTTCCGACTTGATAACATTTGCAACAACCAATTGATGAGTTATGGCCAACTATACTATACATAAATGATCGTGCTGGAGCATCACACCCAAATGCTCTTATATCAAATTTTAATTGTCGGTTGTGCAGCATTATTCCATTTGCTGTAAGATATTTCACCTCTATTATGAAATCGTGCAGATATGAATCTACGTTTGAGGGTTTCTTTTTACCGAGATATGTCCCAATCAAAAAGACTTCTATTTCTTTGATATTCACAGCTCTCCCCATTATTGGCCATAAGGTTTCTGAACTACTCTTATAAAGGGGAAAGTCTTCTACTCCGATATCTAATAATATTTCGTTCTTTTTAACTATTGCTGTGCTCGGGATTTTCTTTAATTGGTTCTCTATTCCTAAATGAAAATATTTACCTGGTGGTACTGTTCTAGGTGTAATTTTGTTATTAGGGGGAAGTCCCCTAAGCCCGGACGGCTCCTAAAGCCGGACAGCATTTGAATCATTGCGAAGAAGTACGCCAATTTATTCCTTGTACCGCGGTTAGAAAGCTTCTCCTAAATGAAGTGCGGGGGGCCGGTGCCAATAGCCAATGCTGACTCGTTCGTTGTGGAGCGTGATGCAAACTTTGATGTTAGTAAAAATTTTGTTCCAAGTAATTTTTTGGGGTCTGTAAACAGTATTTAAAGTATGGGACGATAATCATTGTTATTACTTATTATTGCTATTGGACTAATCTGATATAACTCATAGGTTTTTTTTTTGTGATTCATAACACACAATGTGAATGAGAATTTTTTTTTTGTATGTACCTAAGGGTCCCTAAGTTCGGACACTCTCAAAGTCCCCTAATACCGGACAGTTTTACAGCAAGTTTGTTTTTATAAGTCATTATTTTTTTGTGTGTTTTTACGTTTCAACATAGGTAAACTCAAATCGAGACGTGAAAATACCTGAAATATTGAAAAAAGCCATCGATAAGGTGTGCTGATGTTAAGGAGGGCTAAGTTAGCTACATTTGTGATTTTTTCAAGTTGTACAATTAAAGTTTTGTGATTCTATAGAAAATGTTCCTGATTGTGATCAAAGTTTATTAGAAATAAGATTAGTTTTCTTTATCAACATTTTAAGTGTAAAAATGAACGAAAAGTTGGCTGTCCGTCATTAGGGGACATTTTTGAAAACGTCTTTTTTCTATGTTAATTATTCTTATTATCTAATACATTTATTCTTATTATCTAATACATTTAAAGTAACATTTGAGACTGCTGATATATCTGTGTTGATTACGTATATAGTTGAGAGTTTATTAAAGTGAAAAAAACAAATTAAACTATTACACTTTTTTTTCTATTTTGTTTATTCCTTAAGTGTCCGGTTCTGGGGGACCTCCCCGTATACTTTTTTAAAAGTCTATTTAAACTAAATGGAACATTCAAACCCTCAGAATATAATATTTTTAAAAGTGAATCAACGCTTGCTTGCTTGGGATTAAATTCTTGGTACCAGTTTAATATTTAACACCTTAAATCGCTATTTACGGTAATAAACTGAGTTTCTTCAAGACTAAATCCTCGACAATCATATTCATGTCGAGCATCAACATTGTCATTTTCATCTTCAAAATTGAAATCAAGTTCATTGCAAAAATTTGTGGCTTCCACACTGTTAGTATCTACAAAACTTCCTAAAATCCTCTTTAATTTATTTTTTTCCCTCGCAATACGCCTGTACAAAGTACTTCGACTACTTCCTGCTTGATCCATCTTGAAAAAATTATACACTATATTTTTACTGATTCCTCTACACTACACTGAGTAACAAGAATAATTTTTACATAGGAGAGACTGGTGTTGGTTGTGACAGGGGTAGGTTGTTATACAGCGGCAATGGTGGCTATACAAAGAAAGTAACAGAAACGCTTGAAAGAGAAAAATTACCACGGTATGATCGGCTCGCCACTTGCCACCCGCCATTGCCGCTAACGCATTTGTGTGAGGAGCCCTAGCACGGTGCTATCAAAACCGCAGGTTTCTAACTTTTTATTTTTTTAGTAATATTGGTCTACAGCCTTTTTATAATTAAAAAATAGCTGTGCGGTAATGTATATTTGTGCCTCAATGCTTTCTTTTTGTGTTAAATATATCATAATACTGTTATTTCTACTAGATTTTTTTCTACTTAACCTTAAAGGCTAAATTTTGGGGTCGGGGCTAAAGGTGACATTTCTTCGGGGCAGGTTGTTACATGTACATCTCGGTAGTATCTACCTTAGTTTTTGTTTAGGAAAGAAGTTCTTTATTATTTTTAAGGGTTAAAAGTTACCTATTTTTTTGTTTTTGTGAGGCATAAGGATAAAAGGCATAAAAGAAATAGTATGCCAAATTTTTGGTTTAAGAAATAAGTTTATAATTTTCATCAAATTCCTAAGTTACCAAATTTGTTATTTGATGAGGCATACAGAGCAATCGTACACTTTTACATCTTACAAACATAAAAATACTGTGTTTCATGTCTAAATTAAGTAAAAAAATATTGATTGCCCTTACTAAAAAGTCTCAGATTATGTTTGTTTTTTGTTGTAACATTTTGCTACACGGCTCTTTTTCCAGAATTCGCGTGTTTATATCACTTCTAATAAGCGTAAATCTAAAATTCTTCTTGAATTAGAATCTTGAATAGTTATTTAATCAAACAAACTTGGAATTACGTAAAATAAACTAACTAACAAAAAAATATGACAATTTGTGTAAAAAGTTTCACAACCAGCCCGTCTCCCCTACCTTTACTACACTGGAAAAAATTTTAACTAAAATAAAATTGTTCACTATTGTTTTGAAACCAATCTGCAACGCACTACGCACTGTCGCCACAGACTCACTGCACGTCAAACTGAACAAGAAAAAACAAGTCGCTCAGACCGGCGCACAGTGGGCTGATTTTGAAAAGTGTGGAATTAGGGAAAAGTAATGATGCAGTTATGTTCTATTATCGAAAACAATTATTTTATGTTAAGTAAATTTTTTTGTAAACCCAATAATTAAAGAGTTACGTCACTTCAATTGCTTTCTTTCTATGCTTGCTTAAAATAATTCATACAAATCATAATTTTCAAATTATTTCGTCGATCGGCTTATGGAATAATACAGTTAGTCATATTAAGAGCTTACATACCAAAACTCGAACCTCGGTATCCCCAGACCCATCATAATTTTAAATACCGTAAGGGTGCGGGTTACTTTGGCTCGCAGATTTTCTGGGCACAAAAATTAAGTATACGTACAAAAACGTTTAATTTTCAAAAAAATATATACGAGGTGTGTTAAAAAAATAACGAGAATTTTTGTTTTATGAAAAAAAATATTTATTTATTCATCAATATATATTTTGTCCCCTTCAAAGTAATCCCCCTCGGATATAATACACTTGTGCCAACGCTTTTTCCAATCCTCGAAACACTTTTGAAACTCGATCTTTGTAATAGCTTTTAGCTCTTTCAGCGATTCGCTTTTAATGTCATTTATGCTTGCAAAACGCCGGCCTTTTAATGTTCTCTTTATTTTTGGAAATAGAAAAAAGTCACATGGAGCCATATCTGGCGAATATGGAGGCTGAGGCATCGTTACAGTTTTGTTTTTGGCCAAAAATTCACGAACAAGCAATGAAGTGTGAGCAGGTGCATTATCGTGGTGCAAAAGCCATGAATTGTTTTGCCACAAATCCGGGCGTTTTTTTCGGATTGCTTCACGCAAACGGCGTGTACTACTCCTTATTAGTAGTACTCCTTATTAATTGTTTGACCTTGTGGCAAGAATTCATGATGCACTATGTCATTAAAATCGAAGAACACAGTGAGCAATAATACAAATTCTTTGATCCATTTTTTTCACAAACGAAAATCGCCGAGCTCGAAAAACACGTCTAACGTTACCGGCTGCCACTTAAAAAGTAAGCAATGAATATTGCTGAAAATTTTATCGTACTTCAGGGGCATGTGTACCAACATAATAAAAATTTTTATACAGGCGGACTCTTCGAACCCGCGAAATTTAAAAATTCTCGTTACTTTTTGAACACACCTCGTACAAAATTAACTTTTCTACAGCCCTCACGCTGAAATTTATGAATATTTTAAGACACGTTCTTACTTAATGACTGAATAACTAAATTTTATAGTGTCTACACCATAAATATCTAAAATGTTGAAACAAGTAAATATTTATAATTAATCTTACAGCTATTTGCAGTCTTCTTATTGCGAATCATAGTATGTATGTAGGAATTATTTATTTGACCAATAATATATTTATTCCTAAAACGAGATTTTTACTGAAAGGGCCATTCATTTCGTTGTATTCTTTGGTACTTAGCCATCTAATTCAGGTGTTGAGAAGCAATCCTTTTTTTGCGAATTTGGAGACATCTATCTTGCAGATAATGGATCTTATTGCCGAATCCGTTCGAATCAGATCGAAAAGAGTTTACAAAAGCCCCTTTTGGACAAAAAATCCTTATAAAAGTTGTTAAATTTCTTGCAAACTGACTTCAACTAGATTTTCCGCACATAACGTTAAAATAATTCGGTTGGATTTTTCTATCGGATTATTTTATTTTTAACTACTTTGAAACAAAAAATTAATTGATGTCAGAGGATACTGAAATGAATTTATGAGAAACTTAACAACTTTATTAAGGAATTTTTGTCCAAAAAGGGCTTTTGTAAGCTCTTTTCGATCCGAATTGAACGGATTCCGCAATAGTGACCAATTTTCCCAACTATAGAGCTGCTCATCTTTACAGACTGGCCATATCGCCAAAACATTTTATAATTTGGTTGTTCATTTAATATTGGCAAAAATTATTCGATTGGGTTAATTTGGGTCAAGAGCTAAAGTTACCCGAATATGAGTCAAAGAATCCCCACACTCAATATTTAATACTTCAGAATCTCAGCTTGTGATGAAACAATCGTTTATATCATCTAAAAATATTTCTGACCCCAATAAATGAAATGTTAAAGTAAACTTACTTTAAAAATTCCGTTACACAAGAAAGTTTGCAGACGAAAAATACAGAAGTATTCACAGTAGGTAAATTCGAAATGCTAATGCTAGTTTAATTTTGAAAAAATTCGTGTAACCAATTCAAAATAGGCGCCAGTAACACCATCTAACATTTCCAACTCGAAATTCAAAAAAAAAATTTTTTTTTTGAGTCAAGTTTACTTCCTAGATCTAAAAAATAACATTACATAAAAAAAATTTGTTTTGAGTCAAGTTTACTCCCTAGAGCTAAAAAACGGTATACTTAGTACGTAATTGCAATTCGAAATCGACGCATTACTTTACTTTGTTTCCCTGGATCACAGATCTCTGAATTTCAAAAATGTTGGAAGATTTAGCTATTAATGCTGATTTGTTCTTTAAATTAAAAGAGCGTGGTAGTATAAAAAACAATAATTTGTTGTATAACATTATAAAATTTAGACTACCAACCGACTTGAGTGCAAGTGAAAATAACAAAAAATTAAAATCATATTGTGCGAAATATTGTTACAACCTTTATAGAAAGTGGCAAAATTCTAGTTGTAAGGAAGAAACATTCAAAACCAAACACGGCGAATGGCTGCAATCAGATATTGTATGGCCAGATTTTGTGAAAAATGCCTTAGAAGAAAGGCACAATATCCCTCTGCCTAGTACATCAACGGCATTACCGCCTTCTAAAATTTCCATTGGTATTTCTACTCAAATAAGTTCAAGAAAGCCTTTTTCTGAGTTAGGACCTAAGCAAAAAAAGAAACGCACAGGGCACCTCGACACCTCTTATTCATCTGAGGAATTAGCATTTGCTTACTCCTTAAAATTAAAGGAAAATGGAAATCAAGATATTGCCGAAATACTTGATTACTTGCTTGCGAATCCTCAGGAGGTGGAAAGAGTAAAAA
The DNA here is from genome assembly GCA_951509405.1 of Machimus rusticus. Taxonomy (NCBI): domain Eukaryota; kingdom Metazoa; phylum Arthropoda; class Insecta; order Diptera; family Asilidae; genus Machimus; species Machimus rusticus. The sequence continues at coordinate 10,270,670 of OX608050.1, forward strand.
AATTCATTTTTAATAAAAAGGAGAAATCTGAATTATCTCCTGTGAAAGCTTTAGGTACTTTTTCATCACTTAAATTGACTAAGTGGCAGTATGTTACACTGAGAAAAACTGCTCAGGAGCATAATATCGATTTTTTCCCATCTTACTATCAAATTCAAAATGCGAAGCAGAATTGTTATCCACCTAAATGTGACATAGAATTAACAGAAATGTCAGTAAAGGTAAAACTGCAGGCACTTTTGGATTTGACAGCAAGTAGACTTATAAAAGCAATCGACGTCCATAACGACAAAAAGGAATTAACATTAATAAGCAAATGGGGATTTGATGGTGCTTCAAATCAGGCGAACTATAAGCAAAAAATGCAAGCTGAAATGGAAGACGATTCCAGCATATTTATGGGAAGTTTAGTTCCCATAAAGCTGGTTTGTCGAGAAAAAGTCGTTTGGAAAAATGAGGCACCTAATTCTACATTCATGTGCCGCCCGTTATTTTTTAAGTTCATGAAGGAAAATAGATGCAATATTATCTATGAGATGAATAAAATTGAATCTGAAATTAAGAACTTAAAAAAAAACAGTAGTTCAAGGAATGGAAATTTCTCATTCATTGTTACTTACTATGATAGATGGTAAAGTAACATCGATTTTAAGTGACACAGCATCACAGAGATGTGATATATGTAAGGCGACCCCAAAGGAAATGAACAATGTAACTTGTATTTTAAACAAGGAGATAGATACTGATTTATATAAATATGGTATGTCTACCTTGCACGCTTGGATATGCTTTATGGAGTGTATTCTTCATATATCATATAGGTTAGATTTAAAAACTTGGGTGGTAAAAGCAGAAAATAAACCTGTGATGGAAGAAAGAAAGAAAGCTATACAGGAGGCTTTCAAAAACCAGACTGGATTGCTAATTGACGTCGTAAAACAAAGTCATGGTACAACAAATGATGGAAATACTGCTAGAAGATTTTTTTCGGACGTCGAAACCACGGCATCCATTACTGGTGTTGATGAAGACTTGATCAAAAAGTTTTCAATTATTTTAGAAGCAATTATGTAGAAACCACTTTTAAATTGTACATAGACCTATATGAATGTATTATATGCCCTCGAGCGTACATAAGGTTCTTGTTCATGGGGCGGCTATAATAGAGAATTTCGGTCTGATTCCTATAGGAACTTTATCTGAAGAGGCGGCTGAATCTAGAAATAAAGACTTTAGACGTTTCCGTCAAAGTTATTCTAGAAAATTTAGCAGATGTGCTGCGAACAGTGACATTTTCAACAATTTACTGGTTACTTCTGATCCATACATTACAATGAATCGACCTAAATTTACCAGAAAACATAAGATATTATCAGACGATGCTAAAAATTTATTAATTGTAGAAGAAAGTTTTGATGACGTTGACGAGACGGATATGATGGGAAATGTCGAAAGTGATTCTGAATCTGAGTTTCACAATGATGTATAAGTAACAAACTAAAGTGGATTAGGCCTACTGGGGATACCACTATAAAAAAAACGCGCCTAATTTTCTACCTAATGGGTGGTGTGAAAAAGAGAACGACACCAATATAAAAAATTAAAATTGAAATTGACGACAAGTAGAAGTTTATCGAGGTATGTGCTTTGGTATAAAAATATTAATGAAGGTCTACTTTAAGATTCCATAAGCCATGAATTGAGAAAATTTGAGAATTTCGATTAATCGGGAAAAAACTTTTCTTTTCCATACAAAAAAATCTTTAAAATAGTGTAACTCTCTAAATAATAGGTTGACGAAAAAATGTTAATGGAACAAAACAGACATTTTGGATAGTAAAATGTGCCTGCATTAAATTTTTTTCAAAAAAAGCTAGTCGATTTTTAAGATGCCTAACGCCACTGTGCGGCGCCGCGACATGTTTTTTTTTTTCTTCACAGACGCATTAGTAAACAAGGATCTCTTGTACACCTTGCCTACTCGATTTTCTGGAAGCAGAGTTAGAATAGGTTTCAGAGGAGTGATGCGGGCGTGAATATTTACACAATCAAGAATCCTATGGTAATGTTTGCAATATTTCCTACTGGGATGTTATATAGAACCATATGCGGATGAAACCAATCACATGAAAATTCATGCAAAACAACGATCGTCAGCACACTTCGCCGCTAGCGAAGTCTTCACTAGAGGAACAACAGATTGATATTTTGGATTGGCCTGCTCAAAGTCCCGATCTCAATCCAATAGAGAATCTGTGGAAGGTATTAGGAGACAAGATTCGGGATGAAAGACCACCTTATTTGAATGTTTTATGGAAGACCCTTAAAGGAGAATGGTATATTATAATTCCTGCTATTTGTCAAAATTTAATTAAATCTATGAGGTCTAGATTTACCGCTGTAATAAAACAAGGGATTTCCTACAAAATACTAATGTGTAAGTAGTGTTTTAAAGAAAACAACTCATACTATTATGAAGTTGCTATTTATGTGAACACTAAAATTTCCTGAATTTCGGATAAATTTTCTATAAATCTACGGAATGATGTTTTTCTTGACTTATTCTTCCAAAAAACCTTGGTTTGGGTTTCGTGAAATAATTAAGGGGACTTAGCACCTTCAAATTTCCAAAAAATTGTTTTTTTCAAAGGTTAATTTTAAATTGAATAAAAAGACATATCTTAATGAAACTATGTACAAATACTTAATTGTTTTCAAACTACACGAAAATATTTTTTAAATATTTTTTGTGGCCCACTGTCGTCTGCTACAAATTTATTAAAAAAACATCAAAAAACCACGGCGTGCATGATAATTGCCCTCAGAAAAGTAAAAAAAAAACAAAAAACGGGGTTTTAATCAGCATCAAAGCGGCCTTGGAATGAACTAAAAGAAAAAAAATTGGTTGGAAAATAACAAAATGGCGGCGTTTTTTCGAAAATCGATCTATTTTTCCCCGAAAATCGGTTACAACTCAAAAAATTTAGTGCCGATTTTTTCATCCGTAGTTCATTCTGAGCAGTAAAATGTGTAGATTAACGTGTTAACATTTCAGAACGATTGGATAAATACTTTTTTCTTAATCATGCACGCCAACTTTAAATACATTGTTTCGAGAAAATTGCGTTTTAAGTTAAAATTCAATATTGTTTTGTAATAGACCTTACCGAAATGTAATCTGCGATGCCTGGACCATACAATATACCTAACTTTTTTTGTTTTTAAAGGTTCATTCTAACAAATTCTATCAAAAAACAAAGATGGGTTTTTTGAAAATTTGAAGGTGCTAAGTCTCCTTAAAATAAAATAAATGTCTTACGTTTCAAAGAAATATATTACAAAATTGTTTTCCTTTTATAGAAAACTAGAATGTGCTATTTATATGCACACGACTGTATGTAGTTATACAGTCATGTGTATAAATTTAAGACCACCTACATTTTCATGAGAGTTTTTACTTTGGATCTCTATAATTTCTATAAACCATCAGACAGGAAAACACTTTTTGGCAGAATTAACTATTGAATGCTCCGTATTATTTTCCCATACATTGATTTTATATTGAATTCGGACCAATTCCATTCTACAAACAACTGCATAATGAACACCTGATAAATTTTACACAAAATTTGAAATGGCGTTTTTTTGGAGGGGAAAAAAATAAAACTTTTTTGTAAAATGTATTTGTCTCCAATACCTCGAGAACAAATAATGATATAACCTTGGCCAATTCCATTCGACGCACATTTGTATAATTAACACCTGATAAGTTTTACAAAAAATTTGACCCGCCCCAAGAGGTGGGGTGGGCGGTCGAATTTGATGTTGTTGGATAGATGCCCCTTGTCATTTTCGTTCCGAACCGAATTCGTATGATGAAATATTTCTATCCTCCAACGTCAATAAAATTTTAAGACCTATGAATATGACGTGTCATGATTTATGGCAAATCTTATACAGAATCGGAAATTTATAAATTTAGAAACCAGCGTTCTTCAAAAGAGCTAAAAACACTTAATTCCGAAAACTGAAACTGCATTTCGTACAAATACACCGAAATTAAATCAGGGCCCATCATATTTGTCTGATTTGATCCCATGTGTATTTCAAATATCTTGACCGTTCCAGTATGTTTGATATTTCTCTTAATACGTCGTCCCATTTTTCATCCTGTGTTAGTTGATGTTGTTTTTTAACTGGCCATATGGGCGTTACACTATGCCTATGGTTACTTTGGGCCACATTGACCAGTGGCTCTTACTTTTTTGGTTAGCTTCACAATTCGGTGAATGTGTTTCTTTGTCACAGGTCTTCAAATCTAGTTGTCTCAGGACTTTAGCCATAGAGACCACAGCCTTTACACACTAAAAGGCAATTAGAACACCACGGCACTTAGAAGAATCTCAAGTTTACTATCATACTATGTAAAAAAGAAAAACGCTACAACAACTACTAATTTTAATTCAATACGCAAGTTAGCCTGGCTTACACAAGGTGATGGATGGTTAACAAAAAAAAAAATAGGCTTTATAAACAAATTACAATTACATAAAGCTTGAAATCGTCCAATTTGTAATTAACTGACATTCTTCTTGGTTTAGGGTTTGATTGGGTTCTCATTAACTCAAGCAGGCAGAGATTACCAACAGTCAAAACAAATTTCCTGGACCAAGCGCGTCGCGGGCACCTTATACCGATATCAATCTTTGATTCTATCAAAAACTTAGACAACTGATCAGTTACTTCATCCGTGAGCGTGACAGCCTTAGCCATGAAGCGTTCCTTTAAAAATCGAATATTTCTCCATAATTAAAATGTATTTCTGGAATGTAAATTTTTCTATAAATTGCTCTGGATTCCTTGGAATATTCAATTTTGAATTTTATTATTAGGCTAGATCCATCTTCGTCTTCATCGTTAGTCTCTGTTAATATCTCCAATAGCAAGAGTTCCAATGTCTCACTGGAGAAAGGCTACTTTTTTCTGGGGCCTTTGTCTTGTACTGCTCAACAAAGGATCCAGAACTAAGCAAAAGTCTGTTAAATACATCTCTATTACAGTCTTCTCGCGAGAACTTTCTTGAAAAATTTTGTCTATACATGCGAAAATGTTTATTTCGGGTCTCAGCCGCCTCTTCCTATAGTTGGCCAATAGGTACAGTAGTGGAAATTCCCATAAAACCACTGACATTTATGCTTTTTTCTCAAATAAATGTCGTTACAGCCCCAAATTTTATATTGCATTAGAACAGTAATTGGCTGTTATATACATGTGAATAAAAAAAATTTGATTCGGACTTGACTAAAAAAAAAAAATTGGGAAACAAGTAAAATTATTAAAATTCAGGTGGAAATTCCCATAAAATCACCTAATGTTTTTAACAAACTATTAGCACTAAAAACTTACATTCATACTTATAATAAGAAGTGAGCCCTCCTTTGTCTTTTACAATTCAAACATTTACCCTGGCATTGATTTAACTAGATATTGGAGCTTTTTTACGGAAATTTTAGACCACGCTTTTGTAAAGCGATTTTAAGCCTCTGAACGCTATTGTACGGTTGTCTTTTAGGGTACACATGTCTTGAAAGTATTGACAGAGATTATCCACATCGTTTGAGGCCCGACTTTTTGCAAAATAAGCTTATTGTGTCGATATTTTTGTCCTCCAATCATTTAAAAATTGTCTTAGAAACTTGTATGCAGCGTTGTTTTCTTGGAAAAGCAAGTCCAAACCACGCAAATCTTCTGCTCGCTGAACCGTAACTTCTTCTAAGAGTTGAATACTCATTTCGGAACTCATTTTGTGTGGAACAAATGCAATTTTCGTCTTTTAATGAGGAGCAAAGCCAACCCACACCATCACACTTCCTCCACGGAAGATATGGCTCAGTCTTAACTCTTGATTTAGCCTTTTATCGTGCCAATACATATTGCCCAATTCATTTATCCTTTTGGCCAACATGTTTTGGTATGATAAAAAAATGAAGAAGTAAGAATGAACTCTTCCTTCGGTGGAAAGAGTGTAGTGATGTGGATCTGTGGATCGACTTTGTTTTCATTTGGAAGATGGAAATTGCATTTGTTCCATAAAAAATGAGTTCCGAAATGAGTATTCAACTCTTAGAAGAAGTTACGGTTCAGCGAGCAGAAGATTTGTGTGGTTTGGACTTGCTTTTCCAAGAAAACAACGCTGCATACAAGTTTCTAAGACAATTTTTAAATGATTGGAGGACAAAAATATCGACACAATAAGCTTATTTTGCAAAAAGTCGGGCCTCAAACGATGTGGATAATCTCTGTCAATACTTTCAAGACATGTGTACCCTAAAAGACGACCGTACAATAGCGTTCAGAGGTTTAAAATCGCTTTACAAAAGCGTGGTCTAAAATTTCCGTAAAAAAGCTCCAATATCTAGTTAAATCAATGCCAGGGTAAATGTTTGAATTGTAAAAGACAAAGGAGGGCTCACTTCTTATTATAAGTATGAATGTAAGTTTTTAGTGCTAATAGTTTGTTAAAAACATTAGGTGGTTTTATGGGAATTTCCACCTGAATTTTAATAATTTTGCTTGTTTCCCAATTTTTTTTTTTGTAGTCAAGTCCGAATCAAATTTTTTTTTATGCACATGTATATAACAGCCAATTACTGTTCTAATGCAATATAAAATTTGGGGCTGTAACGACATTTATTTGAGAAAATAGCATAAATGTCAGTGGTTTTATGGGAATTTCCACTACTGTAGGATATCGTGGTCAATTATTGTAGCTCCATACCTCAAAATTTTGTGCATTGTCGGTGTCATTTGGTGCCACTCATACAATTTCACATAAAGTTTCCCTCTTTGGTTGCAACATTTTCTTGCGTAGAATATGTGGTTAAAATTTCTTATGGATCGGTTCAGTAGTTCCGGAGAAATCACCGCCGCCGACTGAAAGAACGTTGTTTTGTGAAAAACGCGTTTGTTTGTTTTAATGACAAATTCCATCTCTACTTTTCGATACATATACTTCCGAAAAATGTAAAACAGAAAAAAATAAATTGTTTGAAAATTATAAACCAGAATGATCCCTTAACTTTAATATCATCAAAGTTCAAGAAGGTCAAATCTTAGTTGCATTTTTATTTCTTGACATACCTAAATGTAAACTGTCCATTATTAATGCGCCGAAAGCCATGCTCTTTGGCTATTCGATCAAGACTTTCTCCTTTACTATTCGTCAGAGTACTCCATTGTGTAAAACGCGCTTATTATCTTGTTTTATTAATTTCATTTTATTTTCTTTGCAGGTCTACCGCCACATTTTAAAGGTAGTGTGTGTGAGTAGCACCGAAGAGGTAAGTGATTTTTTTATTTTGCGAAGTTTTAAAATTGCTACGATGTTGTCTTCATCATGTGCATTTTGTTTAAGAGCTTATACACGCCAAAGTCGTATTTTATTTTGGTCATCATAGGATAATGACCCAATGATGGAACGACGCAGATTATGACTTTCAGAGCTTTTTTGAAGTTGAAGATAAACGCCAAATTGTTTTGTTCCTATAAAAAACTATTGCTTTGTTTTGAAACGCATTCCGAAATCGGAATGTGGAATTATTTGGAATCACACAAGTTAGTTTTTGAACTTTGGATCTTTGCCGAAGTCTCAGCAATTCTAAATAAAGGATGTCCCAAAAAGAGCACTGGATTTATGTTTTTGCACGTTAGATACCCGCCTTCAGATTAATAAGAGAAAAATAAGTTGGTTATCGTCGTTCTGTAGCATTCCTTTAAGGTAGTAGTCTGGTAACTCGCGCCGTTTTTCATGCCTTTAGAGGAATTTTTTTTTGAGATAGAACAAATGAAAAGTTTTGAATTTTTAATATGTTTTTATTCACATCTTAAGGTAATTAAAAAAATAAATTAGATATTGTTTTATTATTATTATTATAACTTGAAGTCGCCGCCTCAAAAAAAAGCACGTGGATGGCCCGGGTGATTTTGACCTTTGAGGACATCTGAAATCCAAAATTCTTAATTAGTCTTAATCTATAGATATGTCATTCTGGTCGCAACTACAATTATGAAAATTTATCAAAAAATTACAAAATGGCGGACTTAAAAACAAGTCAATTTTTTGTCGCATAAAAAGGGTTGTAAAATGGAAAGTTAGGGGTGAAGAAAATTAATTCTAGATCCGACGAGAACTACAAGTATGTTGAATAACCAGTTTAAGTTTCAGAGCAATCGGTTGAATAGAAAAAAAGTTATGACCCGGGGGCCGCCCGTAAAAACGTTGTTATGAGAAAAACGCGTTTACCGTTCAAAGTTTCTGCAACAAATTTTCATAAATAAACTCTTATTTACATTAATCGTCAATGCCTGGGGCGTATAATATGCCTTCATCCTCTTCGTAGGCATCATTTTCAGCAACTTTCTCAGCTCTGCGACTCTTTCGGGCTTTGGATGTCATCGCGGTAGAATTTTCAGCTTTCGAGATCCTCGCCTTATTGTATAACTTTGCGTATGCGAGAGCGTGTAGGCCAAGAGAAACCTCCATAGTTTCAAAAATTTTTAAGATGGGTATATACCCTTCATTGAAAATGCATGCTGCTGTAAAGGTAGCAATTTCAAGGGTTTTTTGACCCAAAAATATATATTTAGGTGCAAAATTCCACACGCAATGGTTGAAGGCCTCATTGTTGTTTTGCGTGTTTCTCCCTAAACATCTTCCTAAAAGATCATCAGATGACAGTTCTCATAAGTAGGCTTCAGGAGACTCGCAGTGTTTTCATCAAAAGCAGGTGGATGAACAAACATGTTCATTGTTTTCATATTTAAGCTTTTGATGTTGACACCAGGAATCAGGACCCTCTGGGCAATAAGAATACTGGGGCTCTTCATCTGTTGAAACCAAATGATAGTATGTAGCCCATACAGCTTTCTTCATAACTTCGACAGAATTTTCGTTTCTCATGATGTTGTTTTGTTCATACGTTTCTTATTTTCTTATTTTCAGCAGCTTCAATTTGTTTTTTTTTTTGCTTTGTGGAGCTGTGTTAGCGCTTTTTTGGCTTCTTTGACCCGCCTGTACATACGCTTCTTTACATGTAAAACGCACTCATTTTTCTGAACAATAGGATTGCTATTATAAACTTCTATCAAGTTTTTAAAAGTTTTAGAATCACCATCACCTATATACCGAGCTTTTGTACCGATCGTTTGAACATGTCAATAACGCCGTCAACTTCCATTTTACCCGAACTTCCTTCATGATTTGCCGAACATTCGTCTTGATGATTCTCGTACCATTCCAAATATTTATCAGTATCTTCTTGGCCTACCCACTTTTCACAAGCTTTTCAGACCTTACATTTAACAATAACGTCCAATACTTTATTTGAATATTTTCCGATTAAAGAAATGATACCCAGAAGTGAAGTGAAACCACGCTTTGCCCATGAACCACCACCCGAAACTGTTATTTCGTCTTTTATATTTCCCTGTTTTAAGTTCTTTTCTCTTCATTAGCTTCTTTACGAAATATAACTGTAGCAACGGCTTTTACACCGATTTGTATCGTTTCTAGAATACTACATATAATAACCACTTTTATAATATTTAACCCAGGGCCTAAATCCATCAACGCGCAGAAAAGCTTATACCTGATAAACCAACGCCAAGTAGTCTCATTATAAAAGTAATACGTCTATTCACTTCAAATGCATTCCTCACTTTTGGGCAAGAACTAACCATAAATGAATTTTCACACTTGCATTTAACACATAACAGGAAGCCTAATCCTACTTGATGTTTTTTTAAGAATTTTATATCAGTTTTGGAAGTTAAGATACTTTGTAATGTATTGAACACTAACGTAAAATTTAGGAGAGCGTATATTGACGTATCATCTACGACAGTTTCCACATATCCCTGATTTTTTAATTTTTCAGCTGATTTGCTCACAACGTCTTTTTCAGCAGTGTGTATATTACCGTGAAAATGTCGTTTAATGCCTGGAGCTCCAGGACTTTTTGTACCACGTTTTTTTACTTTTCTGTTCATTTTTAGACTACCAATTTCAATGTGACTATACTCGAAAATAAACGTATGTACATATATTAAATTAGTAGTATAAATTTTAAATATCCCAGTATATGTATAATATAATACTACGAGAGAGTCAAAGCAGATATAAAGAATGAGAACAAACAATAGAGGGGCCCAACCGCTTGCAGCTGCGAGCCGACCTTGGGCGCTCAACTATGAGGCGCTCTCGAAAATTGACACTTGATTACCCTCACTTGAAATTTTCACGTATGTTCTAATCCTGTGGAACTATTTCTTGGAAACAATTATCAAAGCATTTATTACCTCTCGTTACATGTTACCTGATGACGGAACTAATAAATCAAAAAAACAGGAGAGGTAGAAATTCCCATTTCCAATTTTCAGGCCATTTAAAAAGGGACACTTGATTACCCTCATTTGCAAAAAAAAATGAATAAAACAAAGACCTATTATTGTTTTAACAGTTTTATTTAATGTCAATATTTTGTAGGTCCTCCGTTTTTACGTACAACTTCGAAAAGTCTATTTGGTAACGAATTATACAAACTTACTAGATAATCTAAGGAGATTTCTTCGAACGCTTCATTTATGGCTGCAATAAGACTCTCTTTGTGTTCAAATTGCTTTCCTTCTGCATAAATTTTTCGTGAAAGCCATCCCCAAACATTCTCAATAATGTTAAGGTCGGGAGAAAGTGCTGGCCAATCCAGAACTTGTACATTGTTGTGTGCAAACCATTGTTTTACACTTCTTGCTGTATGGATGGGTGCGTTGTCTTGCTGCAAAATCCATCGTTGACCATTGAACATTTCATCAAAATTGATTTTTTGGATTTCTAAGAGTTCGATGTAATCTGTTGACGTCTGTCGACCTTCTAGAACAACTAAATCTATCGCGCCATGAAACAAAATTGCAGCCCATACCATAACAGAACCAACAGCGGTATGACGACGTGACAAAAACAGCTCAGATTTCCTTAAGTCATGGAAGTAATGTTGAAAACCATCAGGTCCATCCAAATTAAATTTTTTCTCATCAGAAAAAATCACTTGCTGCCATTCCTCCTTCCAATTTAAATGAGAGCGACAAAATTCTAATCTGCCAACTTTATGACGCTGAAGTAAATGTGGTTTTTTTTGAAGTTTTTGCCGTCGGAGATGCGGACACTGTTGAATTACTCGACGAACTGTTCGGACACTGGCTGAAGTTCCAACTTTTTCCTTTATTTTGCGAGCGGTTGCTGCTGAATTTGACGCTTCGCGTAAAATTGCCCTACGATCTCGTGCTGTTGTGGCTCTTGCAGTGCGGCCTTTTCGGTTTTTCCCATAATTTTCGGGATCTTTGAGGAAGTTGTTGATCGTCCAAGGATCTCGTCTAATTTTTTTCGCAATTTCTCTATTTGAAAAATTTTCTTGCTTTAATGCAAGAATTTTGCCCATTTCTTCTTTTGTGAGCGTTTTACCACGGCCCATGTTTTCTCCGACGCAATAAAAATTTAAGAAACTTTGGTAAATAAGCAGCAACAATTAAATAAAACACGCTTTTGCTAATTTGGACGCACCTTAACCCTTTGAATTTCTAAAACAGAGTAATGAGGGTAATCAAGTGTCCCTTTTTAAATAGCCCGAAAATTGGAAATGGCAATTTCTACCTCTCCTGTTTTTTAATTTCCAATTTCCGTCATAAGGTAGCATGTAACAAGAGGTAATAAATGCTGTGATAATTGTTTCCAAGAAATTGTTCCACAGGATTAGGACATATGTGAAAATTTCAAGTGAGGGTAATCAAGTGTCCCGCAGTGTATTTAAGTATTTTTCAACTACATGAAAAGTATTTTACACCGAGTAAAAATTAAAATATTCAATTACAAATACAATATAATATAAAACTATAAGAACATATTGCTGAACGTTACAATTATCACAAGTTTTTGGAATTCGTATTCGATCATCACAAAAATATTTTATATAACATTAAAAAATATTTTATATAATATTAAGATTAAAGCATTTTCAATTACAAATATAACACAAAATCAGAAAACCATATTGCTGAATGTTTTGATCATCACGAGATCAATTTAAATAATTACACTGCTTTGATTTTTGAGCAGCATAATCAGAAATAATATCATCGTAATCTAAAGACATTGTTATTTCTTACTCTATTGACAGAAAAACTAATCCCACTAGTCTGTAACGCCTGTACAAACTAACAATGAATATGAGATGTCGACATTTGGAAACACCACGTAATTCACGGCATTCTAACTTAATTTATTATTTACATTAGGGCTCATAATTGTTTCTACTATTTAGAAAAAATACTCTTTATCCACGCTTTGGAGAAATAATAACGTTTATAGAATTTGATCTTTCAAACGATTTCTCTCCTGCGTCAGTGTTAAGCCCGCCTTTAAAAATAACCTTTCCGAAGGAACTGAAGTCGCCACCAAACTCACATACCTACTACCTCGCTACCTGGCTTAGCTCTGGAAAGCAGCGTTCATGTTGCACCAATACGTTTAAGGGGACTGCTTAATGTCACGTCAGGAGCTCTCAAATATAACGCCAGCTGGTCTGGCATGTCTGTTCTATCTCCTCGACGTCGTCCTTGCGATTGCTTCAATTTTTCCTGGACCACTTTACTATGATTGGCAAGCAAAGATTGTTCTGGATTATAAAAGGAGTTTTGTTAAAAATTGATTGTTTATCATATGTGATATACAAAGCAAACGTAATACTTTATGAGAGTATTTAATATTTACCTTGTTGAATGGTTTCCGTTTCCGACGGGGATTCCGAGGAACTACTCTCCGCAGCAGAGTCTTTCATTAGTGTTTTAATTTCTTCAATTGCTTTGGATACAGCTTTCGGGTCCTTAAAATAAAAGGTCTTGAAGCGAGGATCTAGAACCGTGGCAATCGATAACAGAGTTACATGCTCTATAGAGGATAATCTCTTTTTTGCTACTGCTACTGCGGATGTTACAGTGGTCGATTTAAGTTTTTCAACCAGATTCTTAGCGATGGGAATGACGAAGCGTGATTGTTGTATAATTTTTCCCAGATATATCCTTTGTAGCATCCGCTAATGGCTTAGGAAGGTCCCTTATTTCGATAAGCGTTACTTTTTCTGAGGCCGTTATCATCGGTGGGGCAGGAGTATAGCAATGGACAATGTCATTAATGTGTCAACTTAGTGTTATAAATCTATCGATCATTAAATACGTCGAATTCCATCAGGTTTTTACGTCATGAATAAGTTTCAGTTCGTCTTCACATCGTCTCAGTTGATCACTTGTATTCACACAATGCTTAAACCACGTTACTATTCTCCTCACTTTAAATATCATAGCAGATATGTTTGGAGCTTCAAAGGAGCGTTGAACAATGAAATTTAAAATATGTGCGAAATATGTTTTTTTCCCCAAAAGCAATTTCCATGGCTTTTAATATATTTGCAGCTCCGTCTGCCGCTGCACAGTACAGTTTATCTTTTTCGAGGTTCCAATCATGTAATACATCTAGCACTTTTTGCCGATTTTTTTAACATCCGCGGATGCGAATGCGGATGCGGAGTTTCGTTAGGCTCACATCCGCGGATGCGAATGCGGATGTTTAAGATATTATATAAATAAAGTAAATGAATGGAGAATTAAAACAATGATAAAGTAATTAACATATTTATTAATGAAACATAAGTATCTACTGGTTTTCATATTAGTAATTGAATTTAAAAATAGGAGCATTATACTTAATAAAAAGTAGTATTGCCGCCTTTTCTGAATCTAGGCGGTTACGCAGAGGTTCGTAAATTAAACCCGCGCTACTAAATAGTTGTTCGCTAGGAACACTGCGCGGTGGAGAGGATAAAAATCTTCGTACTATGGGTGATAATATTTTAAATTCCTCTCGATGAACACTCCACCACTTAAGAGGATTTTCACCCACATGTATATTCTTTTTTTATTGCGGTAAGAAAGTAATTCCTTTTTGAGTACAGTGCTACCTTTTTCTGGTAGCACTGTACTCAGGGGCTTACAAAACGACGCTGATGTCCCTGGTCTAGGACCAGGTTCGGTATTATTTTCTGTGGAATCAGTCATTTTCATTCTTTTAGCCCCTTCGGTATTAGCATTAAAGGAACCGAAAACGTCTTTCTTGTCGCAACTTGTATGACATTCGCATCCGCATGAACATCCGCATTAATTATTGCGGATGCGGATGCAGATGTCCAAATCTATGCGGAAGCTCCGCATTTGCGGATGCGGATGCGAATATTCGCAACATCCCTGCTATTTATATATATACTCAGGTATGGTTTCTATCTAATTTCAATATATCAAGGGTACATGAAATCTTTTCTTCGCCCTCTGGGTAATGTATAGTGATGCCAAGGAAGCTCCTGGTCTGTATCGTGTCTGTCTATATCAGTGATTCTCAACTTTTTTTTTGTTGCGGCACACTTTTAACGATTTCAAAATTTGACGGCACACAAAGAAAAAGATAAGTTTAAAAGTTGTTTACTTACCTATAATACACTGTGCAAAATAGTTTATGATAATAATTTTGAATGTAAAATAAAATAATATGTAAATGTCCCTATTCGGACGAAGAAAATTTGAATAAAAACGCTTCCAAATGACGGGCAGCCTATGACACGTGTGAGCCGACTTGGGGCATAAAAATGAAATTATGATTCTAAGAAAGAACGCGTTACAAAACAAGTAATTAAAAAATTTTGTATGGATTTAAATACCTATTCCTGTTAAAATAATTTGTATAAATTTTCTTTTTAAATTATAGTATTTAATATTTGAAAATGTTACAAAATTTTCCTCCGCTTTACATTTGGTATATTCCCACCAAGAGGATATAAGGATCGGCTTTCGATCCACAAGATCTGACGTCCGTGGCTATGGGCACTGGTAATCAGCCACACTGATGAGATCTCACCAATGCCCCGGATCGAAAGGCCGACCTTTTTTTTGGTTCGTCCGCCTCGGCGCGCGGACGAGCTTTTCTATTCTCAAAAACGTAACTTATAGCGAGGAAAAATTGTGCAATTTTGTCCGCCAGCTGCTCGGCTTGACGGATATCATCTTTTCCACTTAACAGAAAAAATTCTAAAGGTCCTACTAAAGATTTCCATCACTCAAAATCATTTTTTTTTTATTTAGTAAAAAAGTTATGCAAAAATAAAATTGGATGATTAATTTTGCGCCACCTTGTACATTTCTAAAATTTGGTCTATATGTACATACGAGGTGTGTTCAAAAAATAACGAGAATTTTTGTTTTATGAAAAAAAATATTTATTTATTCATCAATATATATTTTGTCCCCTTCAAAGTAATCCCCCTCGGATATAATACACTTGTGCCAACGCTTTTTCCAATCCTCGAAACACTTTTGAAACTCGATCTTTGTAATAGCTTTTAGCTCTTTCAGCGATTCGCTTTTAATGTCATCTATGCTTGCAAAACGACGGCCTTTTAATGTTCTCTTTATTTTTGGAAATAGAAAAAAGTCACATGGAGCCATATCTGGCGAATATGGAGGCTGAGGCATCGTTACAGTTTTGTTTTTGGCCAAAAATTCACGAACAAGCAATGAAGTGTGAGCAGGTGCATTATCGTGGTGCAAAAGCAAAAGCAAACGAAAATCGCCGAGCTCGAAAAACACGTCTAACGTTACCGGCTGCCACTTAAAAAGTAAGCAATGAATATTGCTGAAAATTTTATCGTTCTTCAGGGGCATGTGTACCAACATAATAAAAAAAATTTTTATACAGGCGGACTCTCCGAACCCGAGAAATTTAAAAATTCTCGTTACTTTTTGAACACACCTCGTATGTCCGTCGTCAAAGTAAAACTTTCTAACAGTCTACACTTCTGCTTAAATTGTTTGGAAACAAAAATATACTTCTGTTCAATCAGCATTTTCACCGTTTTTCTTGACTAAATTTTATAATTGGGAGGAAACATTTTTATTAGCTTCACAAAACCACGTTTTCCAACGGTTGTGAAGGGTAAAATGTCCTTACACAACATATAAATTATGTCTTCCGTCATTTTATTGTGTTTATTTCTCCTTCTTGAAAAGCAGAAGTTAACTTGAAGGATTCCTCCAACGTTTTTTGCGTGGTAAATTCTGCCAATGTGGATGCTGCGGATTGGTTGGAGAACTTGAAGTAGACAGTTGTTGATCCGCAACTTTAACTTAATTTCTGCAAAGATGGTAGAAGCGCAGGATTGCTACTATCATCGGGAGTTTCTCCTTTCTGAACTGATAACAAGGCGGGATGCATCGCTTGCATATGGAATTTCAAATTGTTAGTACCTATAACCGGCGGTTTTCAGAACTTTTTCACAAGTTTTGCACTTTGCACTTGAATCAGTGTTTTTAATGAAAAAATTCCACCACTGTCTTTTAGGCACCATTTTATTGTCTATAATGTTTTTATAATTCAGCAAAACTAAACACAGGTTCATGCAAAAATTTCTATAATATCTGTTCTGACTGCAGCCAGAACACAATAAAAATAAAATTATAAAAAAAATAAAAATAAATAAAAAATTAGGGTTCGGGTATATTTAGTCAGTTCAATTTATTTAAAATTTAAAATTTAAAAACTATTCACAATGTCAAATAACAAAACAAAATAAACTATATCAGTCTTCATAAAATTCAAAACAAAACAGCAAATTGACGAATCAGAAATAGAAAATATTTTAAAGTACAAAAAAGAACAAGAAAGAAAAAAGGTTCGTTTAAATCGTTGAATGTTCTAACACTACGGTCGTTTTCCCGAACACTAAGGAGTAGGACTAGTGAACGGTAGTTTTTCCGAACACTAAGGAGTAGGACTAGTGAACGGTCGTTTTCCCGAACACTAAGGAAAGAATAAGTGAACGGTCTTTTTCCCGAACACCCGAACACTAAGAAGGAATAAGTATACCACGGTCGTTTTCCCGAGGAGATACTGACCTCTTGCAGGAGAATCAAGAAGTGATTTCCTTAGCCACTTTCGCTCCTTTTATACTAAAATCTTCATCTATCACCACGGCACCGCACTGCTCATAGCCTACTACTGTTCAAAAACTCAAAATATGAAACCAAATGCTACGCCTACTGTAGTTTCAAAATGCTGTTTTACAATTAAGTTTAAATATTCATTCCCTGCTCTTTAATTATTAATTTTAATATAATTAAGAAAAAATGAGTTATAATTTAAATTCATATTGATGGGATGGATTCAGGTTGTCCTCTTATGGGAGCATTCCAGAAAATGCGCAACTTTTCGCCTGAATTTTTGGGGTTAGTGTGTGACATTCGGAAGGCTTGCTGTGCCCTCCTCAGCCCAAAAGTTGATTTGGGAAATCTTCTCATTTTGTGCCATTCGTTCGGAATAAATTTTTTTCCATTCAAATTGGCAAAGACGTTCTCATTCGGTAACAAAAATTTTGATTTTCTTTCTGCTTAGTCAACGATTTTATTTTAATAGATAACTAGTTCCAAATACGGAAGTAATTTACATTCCTGAATCTAAAATCATTTCTGAAGTATCCGCCAAAACACCTTGGGACAAAGTTAGTTCTGTGTCAGGAATATCACGGTTCCGTGTCCTGCAGTGTAATGAAGAGTCTTTGAGAGCTAAAAGACATACGCTAAATGAAGAAGAATCCATTTTTCAGCAGAAGTTTGCTAATTATAAGTTTTAAATTCGTACGTGTCGAGCACGTTACGGCAATGTCGAGCACGTTACGCGTCTTAAATACTGGCGTGTACAGTTATCGCCTGATTTTTCTGAAGTTTTTTTTTATTTGTTTTATTTATTATTATGTTAATATTTAAGGGAATAGAAAGATAATATTTGATTAAGGAAAGTAGAGCTAAAATATTAAAAATAAATTATCTACTGAAAACCTTGGTTGCTTTAATGTCGGGCACGTTACAGAAAAATATTACTATTAGCATTTTAGATTTAAGAACCAAATCATATCACTGTTGTTATTTGTTAAAGCATACACCTTAAACTATGCATATGTATGAAAATTATTCCTTCAGTAATAATTGATGTTGTACAAATGACGTTTATACGCAGAAAACTGAGTACGAATGTCGGGCACGCTACTATGGAAAGCACCTATGGGAATTTGTGGATCGGGAATTCAGGATCCAGTTTCCAGGGATGTGGGACTTCGAATTGTCAAGTCAGGTGTCACTTTTGTGTTGTGCTGTCAAAAGCTTGATGAGATGGAATGCTGGCAGGGAATTAAAGGTAGGTTTCTGTTTACATCCTGTAAATAAATTTAATCTTATTTCTTCCTTTTAGCCCGCTACCTGGTTGGAGATCCAACATATCCTAATAAATTCATAACAAAACTAAACCCGGATTATCTCTAAAACTGGGTGGTAGGGTCAACTCCTGAATATTGCAACGAAGTGATCCTAAGATTCCAACGCCACACGCTTTTATAATTATTTCACATTCATACTAGGTAGGGATAATTTGGAAGAGCAAAGGATCACAAATAAAGTTCCTTGAAAGCTTCGTTCTTTGAGAACAAATAATCTTAAAATTACGATCCTTTGCGAACCCTTTTTAGAGATCGTTCAAAATGATGGCCCTTTGGTAGCCAAGCCTGTGGCGAGGGCCATTTTCATCTATTAGGTCAATAAGAAAAGGAGTAATTAAATGCGTGTACCCGATCTTGAATGATTATTTTTATTGTTTTCCGGCTGCCTGAACAGGTCAACTGAATAATTTTATCATCTATGCTCTGCATTCTTTCATTGATTTGTACAAGCGAGCTTGCCAGATAGCATATACCTGAAGAAAGGCACACCTTTATTGTTTTATATTTTTTTAATATTAATAACAAACGCTTGTGGAAATGTGTTACTTTTTATTTTGTATCAAGAAGAAAGGTTGGAGACAATTGACTAACGCTCCGACTTGTTTTTACAGGAACTTAATTCGCCGACTAAATATTTTGTTTTTTATTCTCTTGCTGTCGCGCCATTTGTGAGTTCAGCTTGAATTTAACACTTATTTTCAACACTTTCTCTTGTTAATGAAATTTGAATACAAAAAAAAATACACATCCTTCTTACTTTACTAAGTCCTATCTCTTGGCATAACATTTTCAAGCGAATGTTTTGTAACGGCTTCGTTATTATGCCTGCTACTTGATGTTCCGTAGAAATCTGTTAAATGCTAATTTCACCCTCCGTCACCTTTTCTCTGATGAAGAAATATTTAATAGAAATGTGTTTAGTTCTGCTTCTAGTTTCATTGCTGCAGAATTGTCGTCCTTGATAATAGGAACATCTTTGAGTTTGATGAACCCTCTGCAAAGTTTGCTCAGCCAAATTGCCTTTTTTGCTCCTTCATTCGCTGCGATGATCTCTGCTTCAGTTGTTGAAGTCGCTACGACTGTTTGTCGTTGACTCATCCAGAAAATCACTCCTCCTGAATATCGCACGATGAAATTGAGCGACCTGTCGCCTCGCTGTAGACATCCAAAAAACTCTTGCCTGCGTTTTTTCCAATAGACTATTCCCAGGTGTAAGGTCTCTACTAGGTGTCTGAAGACTTTGTTAACTCGTACGACGTCCTCTAAAGTTAGATTTTCGAGTGTTCGCGAAACGAATCCTACGCTGTATGCCAGGTGAGGTCTTGTAGCAAGTATCAGATACATTATAGATTGAACAGCTTGTCTATATGGGAATTTTGGTACCTAGTCATCTTTCCCGGATGCGAAAGTTTCTGTACCCTTGACCATTGGAGTTGAACCTGGCTTACATTCTGAAAAACTAAATCTTTCTAAGATCTTGGTACAAGACCTCTGATGATATTTAATGAATTTTTCTTCATCCTCAATACCAAAAAAATTATTTGTTTTCCTTGGGACGAATTTAAACCCTGATTTCAACTCTCCAATGAAATTATCCATCATCGACGTAAATCATAAGAATGAACTTTCGACCATCCTTCTCTTGGATGTATAAGCATGGGTTTGCGTCACTGACTTTATTTATTCGATACATTCATCAAGGGCTGATTACTACAATAAATCTGTAAAAGAAGCATAAACAAGTATCAACAAGTATCAACCGCAACGAAGCCGACCTTTCAGAGAGAGCTCGTTAGAAGCGCGCAATATTGATATAATGGGCTCTGATTTGCCGTAATTCGTACGGTGAAAAGGAACCAGGAAGAGAGAATGGTTTCTCAACGAACGAGCGGGGACCGAGACAAAAAGAAGGAGATAATCTCCGGCGAATTAATTCGGCCAGACAAACAGTCCATTGCGAAGATTATTTGAGCAACAGCGCGACGTTGTTCCAAAATCGGCAAAGAGAGCAGCCTGAGTCTGTCCACGTAAGGGGGCAGAGCAAAGGAATTGGTCCAAGGGAGACCCCTAAGAGCGAACCTGAGGAATCTCTTCTGAACCGCCTCGATGCGGGACGCATGAGTCTTACAAGATGGAGACCAAACAATACAAGCGTACTCAAGGATTGGTCTAACAAAGGTACAGTAAAGAGCTCTTGTGATGTATGGGTCAATGAACTTAGACCAGCGCTTAACAAAACCGAGCGTAGAGTTAGCCTTACTGATGATGGCGTCAATATGGGTATCAAAATGGAACTTGCTATTGAACCAGACGCCAAGATCCTTATGTGTATCAAGTTTCTTTAGCGAGCATCCGTCAATAGCGTAGTTAAAAGATAGTAATGTTTTAGAGCGAGTAAAGCTCATATAAGTGCATTTGTCAATGTGTAAAGGTAACTGATTAAGCTTGCAAAAGTTGTAAAAGGCAGAAAGGTCAGAATTTAAAAGGAAACAGTTGTAGGAGGCGGAATTAACCCGTTTCGGACGAGAATGGCACGATGGGTACACCGATCTTTAACGGCTCATAACTGATACTATTTGCGTCTGAAAAATTAGGGGGGTGGGCATCTTTTTAAAGCTTGAGATGTGCCCTTTTTGATAGTGCTCATAACATTTCTCCAAAAACTTGTTAATTATAGAAAAAAGTAGTTTAAAGCAAAAAAAAACGTGTTTTTTTCGCACTTTTTTTTTTTTTAAATCGAATTTTCAAGGGGTTTCCCGTCTGCAATGGAACCCCACTAAGCGGTGGAGTAAATGTTTGAACTTTAATAATATGCCGTTTGGAAATCGATTTCACGCCTTCATATATTCAAAATGGCGCCTAAATTGCAAAATTTTCGCGAAAACATTCATGAATTTTTTACTGAAAAATGATGCACTTTACGAAAAAATTTTTAATAATAAAAAGTTCTTAAAATCACTCAACAAATGCACATGATTTTTTTCAGAATTTTTTGAGCAAATTTTTTTGATTTTGCAAATAGTTAATTTTTGCTAAATTTAAAAATTGCTCCAAAAATTCTGAAAAAAATCCAGTGCATTCTTTGGTTAATTATAAAACTTTTTTTCTCTACCATTTTCCTCATTAGTGCATTATTTAAAAAAAAAAAAAAAAAAAAACTTTTCATAATCCGATACTACCTTGACGTTTGGAAGATTTTTCTTGAAAATAATGCACTAATGAGTAAAATGGTAGAGAAAAAAAGTTTTATAATTAACCAAAGAATGCACTGGATTTTTTTCAGAATTTTTGGAGCAATTTCTAAATTTTGCAAAAATTGACTATTTGCAAAATTTAAAAAAATTGCTCAAAAAATTCTGAAAAAATTCAAGTGCATTTGTTGAGTGATTTTAAGAACTTTGTATTATTAAAAATTTTTCGTAAAAGTGCATCATTTTTCAGTAAAAAATTCATGAATGTTTTCGCAAAAATTATGCAATTTAGGCGCCATTTTGAATATATGAAGGCGTGAAATCGATTTCCAAACGGCATATTATTAAAGTTCAAACATTTACTCCACCGCTTAGTGGGGTTCCAGGGTCATTGCAGACGGGAAACCCATTGAAAATTCGATTTAAAAAAAAAGAAGTGCGAAAAAAACACGTTTTTTTTTTGCTTTAAACTACTTTTTTCTATAATTAACAAGTTTTTGGAGAAATTTTATGAGCACTATCAAAAAGGGCACATCTCAAGCTTTAAAAAGATGCCCCTCCCCTAATTTTTCAGACGCAAATAGTATTAGTTATGAGCCGCTAAAGATCGGTGTACCCATCGTGCCATTCTCGTCCGAAACGGGTTAAAAGGCGCTTATAGTCTACCGTGGTTTATTTGAGACTGCTCGACCAGAGCCTGAGTTACATGAGTTACAGATATTGCTATACCGTTACAACGGTTATCATTGAGTGAGCGAAGTGCTCGAATGCCTACAACTCGGCTATCCTGACTATTTAATCGACCCGATTAACAAATTTTATTCGCGTAAAACAAATAGAAGCTTAATCTACCTTTTATAAGAGATCTCTGTCATACTGGAATGAATTATGCTAATAATTTCGATATATAAACATACATATAATAATAATAATAATAACAAAGTACTTTTCTAGTAGAATACCAGATTATTTTCGCTTGGGATCAAGAATCAAACTAACTACGAATTACATCGATAGGAATATAACGATAACGAACTCACAACCGCATTCAAACTTCATCAACGCATAATATTCTTTTCATATTCTGAGATGAGCAAATACTTTCATAAGGTAGTCGAGTCAATTGCAAACCGTCGACGTCCTTAATCAAATATCTATCTTCTGATAAAGCTTTAAAAATCTTATACGGTCCCCGAAATTTAGGAACAAGTTTTTTTGTTTATTCCGGGCGTTGTTGCCACATTTTTAATCATTACTAGGTCGCCTACATTATAATTTCTTGGGAGTTTATGTTTCGCGTCATAATAATGTTTATTATAGTTTTGATGCTTCTCGATTGTATCCGAAGCCTCACGTCTAAATTTTAATAAATCTCGGTCATGGTTTGGGTTTACACTTTGTAGATATTCTATGAGTTTGTCACACACCTCCCCCTTTTGATTCACCCCGAACAATAGCATGCTGAGAGAAAACCCGGTACTACGACATATCGTGTTGTTAATCGCGAACTCTACCTTTACCAATTTCCGGTCGATTCTTCTTCGCACTCTTTAGCGAGCATGGGTATCAAGATGCGGTTAACTCTTTCAGCCTGACCATTTGCTTGAGGTGTATGTGTGGCCACTTTAATGTGCTGAATATTGTTTTCAGAAAGGAAGCTAGAAAACTCCTCCGATATAAAACAACTTCCACGATCACTCACAATTTTGTCCGGTCGGCTGTAATTATTAAAATACGATTTTAAACAAACGATCACTTCCGCGGTTTTGGTATTGGCCCCTATTCCCGTATCCGTTCGAATCGGATCGAAAAGAGCTTACAAAAGCCCTCTTTAGACAAGAACTAGTAGTTGACAGTTGTCCGGCTAAAGCCGGACCGCCCGCCCCTAGGAGTAAGCGAACCTAGTAGTAAATGAAATGGTAAAGGCCCCTAACATTCTTTTTAGTGGAATAGTAAATGTAGGCATTGCAGTAAAGTTGAAGAAAATTAACCCTGACCTATCAGACATTAGATAGGATATGACTCTAACGGCTCTGATCTTGAATGTCCTGACACCATCGCAAAGAATCACATTACAATCCCAATATAAAGAGATAAATAGTAAAGCTATTCGCACCTGCCTTTTAGATGATAAGAATACGGAAGAATAGAAGTATAAATGTCCCCAAGTCATTATGCGTTCATTTTCGAAAGCCCTATAATGAATTTGGGAAAGTGCTTAAAAGAAAAGAAAATATTTTCCGAGGAGGGAAAAAAGGGTTCGATTCTAGTCGCAGGGGAAATAGGGATGGTATAATAGTGGCAATAAAAAGAAACACTGAATATTAAAAATATTTATTAAAACTGTAACCTATGGGTGGGGGGTATGTGTTCTTCTCGGGGGTATGGTTGCCGGAAACTCTAGAGATGTCCAGGATCGTAAGAGTGAGAAAACCCAAGGTGTACAAAATAATCGGTTTATTCATTTGTTCTGTTCTTTTACACAAGACTTATATCTATTTACAATATACGTCTGGCCTTTTATATATAAAACGGTACTTTACAATGCTCACTTGGCCTTTTTCTATTAATACAATTCAGGTTTGGCCTTTCATTTAATTGAGTATTATACATTTATGGCCGGTTATCTACAACGGTAATTTATAGTATTTACTTAGCCTTTGATTACTAATACCATTCAATAAGTACAATAGTGGTATGGCCTTTTATATACAGCGGTAGTTATAATATTTACATGGCCTCTATTTGTTAATACAATTCAATAAATACAATAGATGTGTGGCCTTTCATATACAGTGGTAACTTACAATATTTACATGGCCTATGGTTACTAATATAATTCAATAAGTACAATAGTGGTATGGCCTTTTATATACAGCGGTAGTTATAATATTTACATGGCCTCTATTTGTTAATACAATTCAATAAATACAATAGTTGTAAGGCCTATTTATTAATACAATTCAGTAAATACAACAGTGGGGTGGCCTTTGATATACAGTGGTAACTTACAATATTTACTTACATGGCCGTTTATTTACAGTATTTACATCATAGGAGGATCATAAGTCCTGCAAATCAATACACGTTACAATACGAATAATCTTTATGAGACGATGAGCTATGCCTAGATTGTCATCAGACACACAGCCGGTACGGAAAGAGACGGTGAACTACGCCTAGATTGACATCAGACACGTAGTCGGAAAGGGACGGCGAGCTATGCCTAGATTGACATCAGACACATAGCCGGTACGGGACGAGACGGTGAACTACGCCTAGATTGACATCAGACACGTAGTCGGAAAGGGACGATGAGCTATGCCACAGATAAATAACTATACAGATGTCGCCTCGGCATAGGAAAACGAGAACGCATTTCTGCTCCTGTCGTTATAAACAAGTTCGGGTGAAAATGTTTCAGCAATATGAATCGAATTTGGAGCCTCTGCACTTGCCCACTTGGTCGAGCGTCAGGACACGAGAGCAGCGAGGTGTTCGTGGGCGCCGACTTGAATGAAAGTGAGGCGTGAGGGAATTTCAATGTTGCAATGGTTCCATCCTATTCTGCGGCAATATACACTGATACAGAAAAAGGGAAAGCGAATGCGCAAGGGGATTATTCACGCATACTAAAAAATTAGTGAAGCGCGAACGAGGGAAAATACAATGGTTCGCTTGTATTTGATCAATTCGCAGAACTAGACTTTTTCCTTCTTTGGACTGCGACTTGCGAGATTTTATTGTTGGAGGATTTTAGATTTTCGATATTTATAATTTACTTGGAAATTTGCTTATTTTACAAGGAGCACAGCTGGTTTCAAGACTCCACAAAAACAGGCTGAAAATATATATAAAAGTAAAAACAATAGCATCCAAATCTACGTACCGAGGAAGGATTGAACCCGAGCGCCTTGCGTGATAAGCAAGTTTGCTAATCCCGACACTACTCTTCTTCTTCTCGGACCGTATTAAAAAAGTTATATATAAGTTATGAGCTCGCTCATAGATTCTCTAACTGCTCTAATGTTCCTATATCTGTATATTTCCATTTCTTTCGCTCCTTCAGTTCAATTGTGACATAAGTTGCAATAATATCTAGCAACCTACTTGGCTGCGATTTGCTGCGCAACATACTTGGTTATGAGTCTGGCTACAAACTTGGCTATGAGGACGATTTACTTGGCTATTGGAAATGTTGCTACCGTGCCTCTTTTTTAACATGGCATGCGACATCTGTATAGTTATTTATCTGTGGCTATGCCTAGATTGACATCAGACACATAGCCGGTACGGGACGAGACGGTGAACTACGCCTAGATTGACATCAGACACGTAGTCGGAAAGGGGCGGTTAGCTATGCCTAGATTGACATCAGACACATAGCCGGTACGGAAAGAGACTGTGAACTACGCCTAGATTGACATCAGACACGTAGTCGGAAAAAGACGGTGAGCTATGCCTAGATTGACATCAGACACGTAGTCGGTACGGAAAGAGACGGTGAACTACGCCTAGATTGACATCAGACACGTAGTCGGGAAAAGACGGTGAGCTATGCCTAGATTGACATCAGACACATAGCCGGTACGGAAAGAGACGGTGAACTACGCCTAGATTGACATCAGACACGTAGTCGGAAAAAAGACGGTGAGCTTTGCCTAGATTGACATCAGACACATAGCCGGTACGGAAAGAGACGGTGAACTACGCCTAGATTGACATCAGACACGTAGTCGGAAAGGGACGGTGAGCTATGCCTAGATTGACATCAGACACATAGCCGATACGGAAAGAGACGGTGAACTACGCCTAGATTGACATCAGACACGTAGTCGGAAAGGGACGGTGAGCTATGCCTAGATTGACATCAGACACATAGCCGGTTTGGTACGGGGAGAGACAGTGGAGCTATGTCTAGATTGACATCAGACACATAGCCGGAACCAAAATGATATACTATGCCTAGATTGACATCAGACACATAGCAACCAAAACCAGCCATGTTACGGCTGGTGAGTTCCTGTCCGCATCAGCGGACCGACTGTCTCCTGAGTCCTCGACTCGCCGCCTTTTATATCCTGGCGGCGACCGAATTCATCAGGAGTGGGGATGTGCTGCTCGATGAAATTCCCACGGTCGCAGCAGGCTGGGGTGAGAATTTGAAAATTCGGGGCGCAGTAGGCGTATTCGGGAGGATTCGAATTTTGAATTTTCCGCGTGGGTAAAGTGATGCTCCCCCTTTCTTCGGTAGCGGTTTGTTTGGGGTGAGAGGACAAGAAAAACCGACGCCTTAACAATTCCAACAATTCACTTATTATAATTACTTATTTCTACATATACAGGGTGTTTTTTTTTTTTTTAACTTCTTTTTCTGGCCCTCACGACGCCGTCAGTGTTTTGCAACAGGGTGACGCGAAGCCCTCTTATGACTCGGGTGAGTCGTGTCTGTCCTACAAAGACGTCCTCCCAAGGCCGGTTGTACCCCAGGTCGCGGGGGTGTCGGACGACCTGCCAGTCGCCGTTCGCCGGGAGGTCAAGGGTCCTGACCATGGAGGCTGTGGTTGAGTCGTCATCCCCGTCTCGGTCCGGTGGTGATGCACTCTCCCTCCGAGTGGCGACGGATGGTGGCGGCCTCTCTTCCCGGATGGTGACGATAGCCCGTTCCCCCTGGTACTCGGTGATCATAACCCTCCCGACCCCAAAGGCCACAACGTCCAGCTCCTCCTCGGTGTCTTCTTCCTCTTCCTCGTCAATTGGGGGCATCGACGGCGCTGCTCCCAGCGGGTACCGCACATGTCGCCCCTTTCGGCTTGGCCTAGTACGCCGCCTTGGGGCCTGCCGGGAAAACTGGGTCCTATTGTGCGGCACCATTCGGTGGACCTGGCTGACCGCCTGAGCACTTGGGGCTCTTGCCGCGGGTGGTCTGGGTCGAGCCGGCCGGGTTGGCTTCCTTGTGAGGTCCTCTGGCTGTGGTCGCGGTGCCATTTCGTCCGGGTGACGTCCGGTCAAAAAGTGATCCTGACTATCGGTGGTGGTTCTGTTTATATACCCTTTACTAGGGTCTAATACTGCTTTAAGATCCTTAATATGTACTACTAGTCTCTTTGTAGTGGTGGTTGGAACCTGTAGTTCAAATATAACGGGGGATATTCTTCCGAGAATACGGTATGGTCCTGAGAACTTCGGAGCCAATTTGGCTGCAAACGACTTCGCGGCGGATGACAGCTGATGTTCCCGTTTCATCACCAGCGAACCGATTCCAGGAACCCAATCTTTTCGCCGTAGGTTATAGTAATGTTTCTGTTTTTCGCTGGCGGCTTCTAGATTTCTTCGTACTAGGTCCCATATGGCGTGTAAAGCCGACATAGCGTCCGTAGGTTTGGATGAAATCTCCTCTTGGTTTCGGATAGTTGGCAGACGCAGTTCCCTTCCGAAATTTAAATATGCCGGGGTATATCCCGTGGATTCGTGTATGCTGGAGTTGATAGCCATCATGAATTCTGCTAAATTCTGATCCCATTTCCGATGATCGGACTCGATGTATTGGGCTATCATCGTGTGGATTACTCGGTTCATCCTTTCCACGGGGTTTGCCTGCGGTGTGTAGGGTGGCGTCGGTCGGTGCGTGATGTTGAATTCCTTCAGTGTTCTGGCAAAGATTTTGCTGGTAAATAGTACAGTAAATCTGTCGAAAAAAATATCGTTTCACGGAAATAGCTACCTGACAGGTGAACCTTGTTTTATTCGATGACAAATGACGTCACTAGGATACCTTATCGATGGGCACGTTCAACTCGTAGCAGTTTTTTGAAAAACTCAAAAAAAAGTCAAAAAAAATTTTGAAATGCGTTTTTCTCGTTTGCTATTGATTTTATAGGACATTGAAATCTACATTTTTTGTCATTGGAGCAATGCTGTACAACAAAAAATGCACACAGTAGGTGGCGCCAAAGTCTCAAAAAAAGGGTTTTTCCACTTTTTAGTCCTCTAAATATTATTTTAACGCAAAAACGTAAATGCAAAAGTTGTTCCTTACATTATTATCAACAACTTTTATTTAAACAATTTTTTCATATGACTTACGGTTTTGAAGTTACAGTGCAATATAGCGCTGCGTATACAGCACCGTGCTGTTAACGGTACTTTCGTCGGTCCTACTGTGACTTTCTCCAGCGGCTTTGGCATAGTGAGACTTTGGCGCCACCTACTGTGTGCATTTTTTGTTGTACAGCATTGCTCCAATGACAAAAAATGTAGATTGCAACGTCCTCTACATTTTTTGTTTAAACAATTTTCCTATAAAATCAATAGCAAACGAGAAAAACGCATTTCAAAATTTTTTTTGACTTTTTTTTGAGTTCTTCAAAAAACTGCTACGAGTTGAACGTGCCCATCGATAAGGTATCCTAGTGACGTCATTTGTCATCGAATAAAACAAGGTTCAGCTGTCAGGTAGCTATTTCCGCACTCGATCGACAGATTTACTGTACTAAAACTGGGGCCCATTGTCGGAAATGATAATCCGCGGACACCCAAATCTGGCTATTACTTGCTCCTTCACCGCTTTGGCCACAGCGGGAGCGGTTGCTTTCCGTAGAGGTTTTAGGCCGTGTTACAATGGTGACGCTGTCGCTGTCGCTGACGCGCAACTAGACGCCCTTGTCAAAATTGTCGCAATGATGGTTGCATGCACTGTTACAATGGTGTTGCTGTCTCAAATGTCATTTGAAGAGCATAGACAGGATTTCATTGTGCGGATTTTTAATTAAACTGGAAATAATAATAAAAGCGCCAGAATGAGCAATTTGAATGATGTGCTGTTTATAATACATTTGTTGATGGATTCGTACACTTATTTACAACAATGTGAAAGAAAACGTAGATGGTGGGTTCGCCCTTTGTACAGAACAAGAAATAGCTCTGGATTTTATAAGAAATCGTTTAAATTTATGCGTGACAATGATCCGGAAAAGTTTTCCAAAGCAACAAGAATGAATCGTACTCAGTATGATCTGCTTTTAAGTCTGGTAAAAGAGAAGCTATCAAAAAAATCTATTCGACAACCTGTTAATGCGGAGTGCAGGCTTGCGCTAACTTTAATGTAATAATATTGTATATACAGTCCCTGGCCAAAAAATTACAAACACTTTGAAAATTTTATAAAGTTTTTATTGAATTACATTTTTCAGTAGAAAATCTTATATATTTATCAAAAATTTATATATAACATCAAAGAACAGTTCATTAGGGAAGTGACCTCAATAATAATAATAATATTAATTAATATTTAGTGTTGCCATGCTTTACTGATTTGAATGCTTCTATTTTTCTTGGCATGATCCCTATGCAAGCTTTGATAGAATCTTTTATTTCAGGCGCCTCATGCCATATTTTTTTAAAGTTTTGGATCAAAAACGGCGATAAGTATTATTTTCTTTGTAAACGAGCATTTTAAGTACATGCCACACATTTTCAATGGGTTTTAAAACGGGTGAATTTCCTGGCCATGGCAAAAATGGAATTTTTTATCAGAATGAAATTTTTTACAGATTTCGCGGTGTGGCATGGGGCTCCATCTTGCATAAAGATAAACGAAGATGTCCAAAAGCCGATTTCATCAAAATATGGTAGCGTCACGGTCTCCAAAACTTTTTTATATTGGTCCTGTTTCATGGTCCCCTCGACGAAATAAAGTGGTCCAGGTCCGTTAACAGTAATTGCTCCCCATACCATTACAGATGGTGGATGCTTGATGGTTTTCTGAAAGCACGACGAATGAAACTTCTCTCCCATGCGTCTTCTCACACATCCACCGGCGTCTGTAAGGCATTGGAACGACGTTTCGTCTGTAAACGCTACCTGAAAAATAACTAAAAAAATAAAATATTGAAGTTAATGCTTTTAAATTTAAGGATTCTGGAGGAATATCAATATTTATTTTTTTCCAGTATTCTGCACTGAATTGTGAATATTTAGCAGCAAATGCATTCTCGCTTTCTTCATCCTGTTAGTTAAACGTGACTTTTTTACTGGTCGTCTGCATTGAAAGTTGGCATCCATCAATCTCCTTCGCAAAGTTCGGGGAAATTTCCACGCCATCATCATGGATCATTTTGTGGAGTTCCCACAAAAGTGGCCTGCGGTCTGCAGCAGCAATTGACACCAACTTACGTTCTGTTCGAGGCGTAGTTATATTTTTTCGTCCACAGTTTGTCCGCTTTGAAGATGTTACCGAAGAATTTTCCTTCGTTTTTTTTTCGAAATTTTGAGCACTAAATACGGCGAAACTTCCTGAAGACGAGAAATTTCCCTCATTGAGTGATTCCCTGTTCTAAGTAATGCAGCAATTGCACTTTTTTCCTCATTGGAGTTATCTGCATTACGTCCCATTATGAAATCTGTACAAAAATGCTAATTTTCATTATCTTGCCTTTTTGTACCGTAATAATGTCTCAAAATGCAGCAATTTGACTACTTACACAGCAATTCAATGTTGAATTCCTAAAATCTTTACAATCAAAACCAAATTAACACAAATTTTTAAAATAAGACACAAAAATAACACAGTTAATTAACCTGAAGTACTTGAACAACTGACACCTCTAACACGAAACAATCGCAATTTTATACTTTTTTAACCTGGAAAAAGGATCAAACCATCATTTTATAACCGTAAACTAATTAGGTAAACCCGACCAATAACCATTAATAGGCTAAAGAGGTATACAAGAAGAAATGATGAAGAGAATTGCAGGCAATGATGAAATTTATAAGTGTTTGTAATTTTTTGGCCAGGGACTGTACAGTAAAAATTTATTTTATTTTTCATTATTATATTTCTAGCTATCTCTCACAAGGTGTGTCTAAAACCTTCCTTGCCATGAGTTTTAAAATGGGCTTGTCTACAGTTCGTAAAATCATATTGGAAGTCTGCGAGGTTTTATGGACTGTTTTGTCACCTGTATACATGCCAGAATTCAATCAAACAGATTGGATGCGAACAGCAAAAGAGTTTAATAATAAGTGGCAAATGCCCAATTGTGTAGGATGCATCGACGGCAAACACGTCCAAATCCAATCTCCACCTAATTCTGGTAGTAAGTACTTTAACTACAAAGGACATCACAGTATTGTTTTACTGGGAATATGCGATGCAAATTATACTTTCACGGCTGTTGATGTTGGCGCTTTCGGCAGCCAGAGTGATGGTGGTGTGCTCAGCGCTTCTAATTTCGGGAAGAAACTTCTTACCAATAATTTATCCCTACCTCCACCTGTAAATCTACCAAATACTCAGCAAAAACTTCATCATTACTTTGTGGGTGACAGTGCATTTCCTCTGAGGTGTAATTTGATGCGGCCATACCTGGGGCAATTACTTTCGATTGATAAGGAGGTATTTAATTACAGGCTGTCCAGAGCCCGTAGGGTGATAGAAAACACTTTTGGGATCCTTGTCGCCCGCTGGCGCGTTCTTAGAAATTGCTTAGATTTTCATCCTGAAAATGCGGAGAAAATTGTTTTGTCATGTGTAGTGTTGCACAATTTTCTAAAAATCACAGACAGTCTCTACTCTGAAAGTGAGCCCACATATTGCCCAAATAATTATGTCGATAGGGAAAATGAAAACAATCAAGTTGTGGAAGGCTTGTGGAGACAAGACACCGATACTATTTTTCGTTCAGTTCATAGGTTTGGAAGCAACAATGCGACAAAAGAAGCATTTTCTACTCGACGAATTCTGACAACATATTTCCTGAATGAAGGCAAAGTTCCTTTCCAACCAGATGCCATGTAATAATTATAAAATTGTACGATTAAAATTAATAAAATAAATACATTTTATATGCATATATAGTTTTATTTACATATTTAGATATACATATTATACATTATTTTGGGTCGGATTTTGAATCGAAAGGAGTTTACAAATGCCCTTTTCGGATAAAAACTTCTTAATAAAGTTACTAAAATATTTGTGAAAATTTTAGTATTTTTATTGAGAAGCTTTTATCTGAAAAGGTCAGTTGTAAACTCCTTTCGATTCAATTACAAATATACACGTGATTTTGGGCGCGATTGTGTAATGTGTTCAAATCGAATCGAAACGAATTAACAAAAGCCCTTTTTGGATAAAAACTCCTTAATAAAGCTACTAAGATGTTAACAAATTTTATTAACATTTTAGTAGCTTTATTAAGGAGTTTATATTCAAAAAGGGCTTTTGTTAATTCGTTTCGATTCGATTCGAACACATTACACAATCGCGCCCTTTTTAAGTGTTTATTCCTTTTTCAACATCACACAAATACTGCATTATTGCAACCTTGCATTCATTTTTCTTATTCAGGGGAAACTTACTAATTTTTAACACCATACTCCGTAAGAACAACTCGTTTTCTTCTTCCGTGTTGGATTGTGCAGTTTGGGCTTGCTGCATAAACACCTGGGCTGCAGTAAGGGTTTCCAGGAATTTCGACTGCACTTCTCCTTGTCGTTCCCCAACTGTAGGCCTGCGCGGCGTCGACGATATAGATGCTTCAGACGTAGACGCTTCTGTTTGTGTGGCCGTGAATTCTACTAGCGGGGGAGGAAAACCTACCGCTCCAAGCGAATCCGAGTCTTCTTCGGGTTCCTCAGAATAATTTCCCCTTGACCTTAAAATAGAATAAATTAATCATAAAAAATTCATAATTTATAAAATTCCTACTTTCTGGGCTTCAACAAGACCTTAAGAAAAGACATTTGTCCTGAAAAGGCCCACCCTTCCTTCGGGTCGTCCGCCGCTTGTCCCGATGTGTTAAGTTTTTTCACACTCCTCGCATAACAATCCCTTAATTGCTTCCACCTTTTTTTGGAATCCTCAACTGAAATAAGAAAATTAAAATATATTAAACAATAAAATTTACAATCTATTACCTGTCATATTGAATTTGGCTGCAATTTCGGCCCAGATTTTAATTTTCCATTTGGCATTTTTGTAGCCCGGATTCCCCAAATCGTATAAGATTGGGTGGGCTTTTATTTCCTCAATGAAGTTCTCAATTATTATATTTTCCTATAAAAGTATTTATTTATACCAAAAAAATTAAAATAATATGTATTTTTTACTCACCATTGAATCACTTCGCTTCGATTTCACTGCCACTGACATATGAACATGTGCTTGACTCGCGTCAAAAGTTGAAATGTTCCCAACTTTGAGCGTCGCGTCTCGCGACAGCGACCTCCTGGGCGACGCACTGTAATTGTGATTAGGAAGTTTCATACTTTTAACTTTTGACAGCTGTTGCGACAGCGACTACCACAGCGACAGCGTCACCATTGTAACACGGCCTTTTAGTTCGACCCATTTGGTAAATTTATCTTGAAATACCAATATGGTGGTATGTCCATTCCGGGAACGCGGGAACGGTCCTATTAAATCGGTGCTGAGTATTTCCCACGGCCCTTTCGGTATCAGGGTATTCATATGTCCTGCGGTTTTCTGTTGATCTGGTTTGTGCTGAGCGCATATCACACAGCTGCGAACGTAGTTGGCTTTTTCTCGGAACATTCCGGGCCAATAATATGATTTCGCAATTCGGTTGACAGTCTTCGCTACGCCCAGATGGCCGGCTGTGGGTGCATCGTGATTCTCCTGTAATATCCGACTTCTTAGAGTTCTTGGTACACATAATTTCCATTCTTGTTCTGGGTTCGGCTCATTCAGATGACTTCGGTCCGGGATGTAGCGATATAGCTTCTGATTGCGGATGCAATATTCCGTGAAACCCTCTGGATTTTGCCTCACTTCCAAGAATTTTCGCCGGTACCATGTGCACCCTTCTTCGGGAACCGGGGTCTCGGTCCCATTTCCAAGAACGTCTCGGTGGGGTGGTTCAGGAGTGATGACAGCCGTTTGATTTTCTTGCTTTAATGGTGCAGTGAGACTCGGTACGGTAGTTTCCTTTTCATTCGTATCCCTAAGTTCGGATATTGGTTGTCGAGACAGAGCGTCTGCTATTTTATTTAGTACTCCTCGTCGGTATTTTATGTCGAAATCGTACTGTTGGAGTTCAATGGCCCAGCGAGCGAGTCTACCGGATGGGTTATCAAGCGTTTGCAGCCACTTCAAAGCCTGATGGTCAGTTACTACAGTAAATTTGTATCCTTCCAGGTACGGTCTCATTTTTCTTATGCCCCATACAACGGCCAAACATTCTTTTTCGGTGACGGAGTACTTCTTTTCGGCTTCATTCAAGGTAGGACTGGCATAGGCTATCACATGTTCATTATCCTCGATTATTTGGGAGAGCACGATTCCTAGTCCTTCTTGACTGGCATCCGTTTGGAGTATAAATGGTACTTCAAAATCAGGACAGGACAATACTGGTGCTGGTTAAGTTCCGTTTCAGCGTTTGAAAAGCCCTTTCTTGGTCTTCTCCCCATATCCATTTTTGTTTCTTCCTTAACAACTGGTTGAGGGGTGCTACGGTTTCGGAAAAGTTCCTTATGAATCGCCGGTACCATGACGCTACGCCTAGGAACTGTCGTACTTTCTTGATAGTTGTGGGCGCCGGCATCTCGGTGATTGCTCTTACCTTCTCTGGGTCGGTTCGTATACCCACAGACGTTACGAGGTGCCCCAGATATTGTAATTCTTGCTGGCAGAAATTGCATTTCTCTGGGTTTAAGCGCAAATTGGCACTTCTTAGTCGGTTAAATACCTCTCGTAAGTTCTCTATGTGTTCTTCCAACGTTTTCCCGAGTATTATTATATCATCCAAATACACGAAGGCCCGGGCATCCATATCTGGTCCTATAATCGTGTCCAATAAGCGTTGGAATGTGGCTGGCGCGGAATGTAATCCGAATGGCATAACGGTGAACTGGAATAATCCCCTTCCTGGTACGGTAAATGCGGTAACGGGTTTACTTTCGGTGTCCAAGGGAATTTGCCAATAGCCTTGGTGGAGATCCAGTGTTGATATATATCTTGCTTCCTTTCAACTTATCTAGAATATGGTTGACTTGTGGCAGAGGATATGCATCTTTGACGGAGATTTCGTTAATCTTTCGGAAATCTATACAGAAACGGTATTTGCCATTCTTTTTACGCGCCAATACTACCGGTGAACTATAGGGACTGTTGGATGGTTCTATAACGTTTTCCGCCAGCATTCGGTCTACTTCGGTATTTATTATGGCCTGCATCACTGGATTCCTTGGGAAGTATCGATATTTGATCGGTTGGTCGGTCTTTAATCGGATGCGGTGTTTTACTCGGTTGGTACCTTTTAATTGTTCAAATTTTCTTATTTCTTCATTAAGAAATATTTGTAATTGTTCCTTTTCGGTCTCTATTCTACTTCGTTCTATGGGTCTCATTACGGTTAGTTCGGCTGGAGTTGTTATGTTGCTTAATTCAATTTTTAGTCGTCCTTTGTTGAGAAAATCCATTCCCAACAGTATTGGGTGTGTAAGCATGGGAAGTATATGGAACTCATGGTATATTTCCCAGTCGTTTATCTTACAACATAATTCTATTGCTTTATGTATCTTGTCTTTGCCTCCATTGGCGAGTCGGATCTCATACGTGGGTATTCTATGGCTCTTTATTCGTTTACTGCTGCCCAATTTACATATTCTGTTATCGATATAGGACAACATTAACCCTGTATCTATTAATGCAGTAAACGTAACTCCCAGAATATCCACTCTTATGAACGGTCGGTTGTCGGTGAACGGCCGTTGCTTGTGTTCTTCTTTTGTGGCTGACCGTTTCGTTTCGGACCGAGTGATCCTAGGTCGGGGTTTCTCTCGGTCCTCTGCCCGTTTCCCTGGCATCGACAGCCTCTCGTTGTTGTTCCCAATGTCCCACAACTTGAGCAGAATAATCTCGGGTGGTTCGGACATTGTCGTCTTAGGTGTCCTGGTTGTCCACATTTCCAGCAGCAAGTATGTTGATTATATTGCAGATGAACGGTTACGGTAGCCAGCCATGGTTTAAAGGACACAGCTCCTCGACTTGGTTGATTTCCTCCGGTATAGTTGGAGGTCCGAGGCCTATTTTGTTCCTTCTGTATGGCTTCATACTCTTCTCCCAAGCTTTGCAATTCGCTTATCGTTTTAAAGTCTATATACGTTCAACCTGTCGCTCGGTTGTGGCGGTCTCCACTCGTCGGCTCAGGGTTTGCATAACGGTGATATATTCTCTTATGCTTTCGTTTGGTCCCATGCGTCTGGCCCGAAATTCCTCTTCCAATTTTTGCTGATATCTCGGTGGCAGGAAATGTCCTTTTAATTGGTTAATGAAGTCACTCCAGGTTTTCCAGTTTGTTCGGTTATTGCGGTACCACAGTAATGCTTTGCCTCTAAGCAATTCTGGCAAAGTCTTTAACAGATCGTCCTGAGGAAGTCCATAGGCTTCAGCGAGTTCTTCTACTCGCTCTTGGAATCCATATATGTCCGCTCCTCCATCGTAGAATGTACCCCATTTTCGTACTCGGTCCATTATTTCGACTGGATTTGCCTTGGAGAACGGATTAATATGGTTCACTGTGGTTTCTTCCTTTTCAGGCGTTGCTTCGGCTTCGGTACTGGTGGTGTCGGTCTGTCGTTGACTATTAACTGCCGGTTGTCTTCGCCGGTCCTCGTTTGGATGGCCCTTCAGATATCTTAAAAGACGCTCACGACGAACTGCGATGGTTCCTCCAGGTGATAGTCCATGGAACTGTAGTTCAGCGCGTAGTTCGGATTGACGCAGTCGGCGCACGAATTTAGTATTTTCATCCTCCATGATGGAACTTACTTTAACTTTTTCCTTCGTGCCGGTTTTGGGTTAACGGTGTACGAGCTTAGCTGTTTCGACCTCCTCGCTATGGAGCTTACTTTAACTTTGCTTCGCACTGGGTACGGTAGACGTGTACCGGGTATATATCGGAATATATCGGTCGGTTTGTAACGGTTGTACACGCCTTAAATACGGTCCCAACTGTCTCGTTGATTTGGTGTCGCTGCTATTTCTCTAGTTCGGTTGACTCTATTCCCTGTAGATATCCTCCCGTGGTCGTCTGAGTTTTCTTCTATTCGCTTGGTCTGGTCGGCGGTAAAATTCCAGTAGTAGGTTGCACGGTCGTTTTCTTTGAATTCACTCCTTTTCCTCTGAAGCGGTCTGGTCGCTTTCGCTGCTACTGACTGAATGTCCTGCAGCCGGTCGGGTGGTGAATTTATACTGTTTTACGGTCCCTGCTCGGGCGCCAATTTTGTAACCTATGGGTGGGGGGTATGTGTTCTTCTCGGGGGTATGGTTGCCGGAAGCTCTAGAGATGTCCAGGATCGTAAGAGTGAGAAGACCCAAGGTGTACAAAATAATCGGTTTATTCATTTGTTCTGTTCTTTTACACAAGACTTATATCTATTTACAATATACGTCTGGCCTTTTATATATAAAACGGTACTTTACAATGCTCACTTGGTCTTTTTCTATTAATACAATTCAGGTTTGGCCTTTCATTTAATTGAGTATTATACATTTATGGCCGGTTATTGACGCGTCTAATTTTTGCCAGTATCATCACCCATTAATAAGAATGAGATGAGAAAAAAATTATTTTAATTATATCTACGTTAAAAGATCTTTATACACTACATTTTTCGTAAATACCTGACCTAATGTTATTAATATTATCTTCTGGCACTAAAATTCTTATATGCTCGGAAGATCGAACTCTACCCAACGCTACATATAGCTGGCCGTGCGCGAATACATTGCTACGTAAATCTACCCCAACGCGATCTAAGGTTTGACCCTGACTTTTGTTAATGGTTAAGGCATATGCGAGTTTAATTGGGAATTGTCGTCGAATCATCTCGATCCCCGATCGGCCCGCCGAGAATTTGAAGCATATTCTCGGAATGGTGACGATCTCTGTACTACCGGGAACGGATGCCTCCAAACGGAACTTAGAAATTGATCTTATTATCAATTTAGTACCATTGACTAACCGGTGCTCAAAGCTTAGGTTCCGAATTAAAATGCAAACGGAACCGATTTTAAGACGCAAATCATGATCGCGGACACCCTTTTCGGAAATCCCGTTAAGGACTTCCGTACCAATAGCGGGATTGTCGGTAACGCCGGCCATCGAAACAAATGAATCGGCGCTAAGTAGATGTTTAGTGTCCCCGGGCAGCCTATTGAAAATGATGTTATTAATTATGTTAATTGCTGCATTTGTTGGAGATAGTATGGGCTTCGAGAGGCAATCTTCAGGGATCAAAAGGACCTCGTCGGGAAAAACAAAGTTAATCAATGCATCAATGGAGGTGACGTTTTCAATTCCAGAAACGCGAACTACCCTAGTGTCATTAAT
Source organism: Machimus rusticus (assembly GCA_951509405.1). Lineage (NCBI taxonomy): Eukaryota > Metazoa > Arthropoda > Insecta > Diptera > Asilidae > Machimus > Machimus rusticus. Next base: position 10,309,637 of record OX608050.1, read on the forward strand.
TAATACTTCCGGTACTCTCCCTTCCCCAATAGCTAGTAAAAAGTTTGAAAATTCCCTATTTCTAGTCCTCTGCGGTTCGGTCAGTTTAAAAATTCTTATTCCCTGCCATAAAGGTGAAAATTTAATAGATGCCCTAACAATCTCGTCTGGTCCAGCATTTTCTATAATTGGAGCAATTTGCCTGAAATCCCCTGCAAAAATAATAAATTTACCTCCGAAGGGTTTCTGACACTGGCAAAGATCCTTTAATGAATTATTAAGAACAGTTATCGTTCCCCTATTTATCATAGTACATTCATCCCATATGATGCACGATGCCTCGCGTAATAACTGTGCTCTTTAGCTATTCCAACTAATATTACCCCCTCCTAAATTGCTTGGATTAAGCGGTAATCGAAACATACTATGTGCCGTAGTCCCACCCTCATGATTTAACGCCGCGAGTCCCGTAGAGGCAGTGCACATTGCACAATACAATGTGACCATTTGATCGCAATAGATTGGTAACAATATTCAATACCAGTGTTTTTCCGGTTCCCGCGGGACCATCCAAAAAGTATATAGTACTGTTTTGGTTTGTTGATGAAATCCCCGCGTTCCAATATTGAATCTGTTACCATCTGGACGAAGCTTAATTGGCCAGGATTAAGTAGAGGCATCCAATGATCTGAGATATTTTTGCAAATTTCTCTGTCCCACTGAACGCGTTCCCTGGCCACTTCTGTATTGTCAAATTCTTCTTCTACCTCGGGCAACCCCATATCTCGCAGATCCTTCCCATGACGACGAAGCATTCTATCAATTAATAATAAAGTTTTATTATACGCCCACTTTAAATTATCTGGATTGGCTCCCGGTCGTAATCTAAGGAAATCCTCACTTAGATTATCTTTGAACTCATTCCAAAGGAGGCCAGCTGGAGCTCCAAAAATTATGATAGATAAAAATAGTTGTCTAAGCCCACTTCCAGTACTGAAGACTACTGCTTCCCGCATCGCTATAAAATATTCATCTTCAGAGTCTAATATCCCGCGTTGCTTAGCTGCTTCTTGAAATGTTTCGAAGATCTGACCGTCAACAGTTCGTAAATCTTGATAGCTGCTGGCAGGGTAAATTGCCAACAGCATCCTTAAAAAGAAAATTTCTCCTAACGATGGGGACAACCAGTACAAACGGGTGACACACCTTCCCTTTTGCCTGGGTACAATAAAATAATTATTTCTATTACTATAAGTATATACTCTAACACTACTATTTGTGGGGGGTGAATTTAAAATAAGGTAACGCTCGTAAAAATCTAAATAAGTCAGATGGACTAATTCTTCAACCTGGGGTCGTTCCAAATAAAGCAATAGCTTTGAACAGCTGCGTTCAGCAGCGACGGCTTCTTGCCCAGGTCGGAAAACTACAGTTTCTCTATTAGGAAGGTGCACAGGCAGTGCTAAAACTGTGGGTCTCCGACTACAAAGATCATATTCTAGTAGTCGCCACATTGATTCAGAAGAGGAAATATATCGTGCATTAACATATGCCTCGATCTCATCAATTCCCCTTCTGGTCCTATCATCTCCTATTATTCGTGGTGGTAGTGGTGGTTGGTTTGTCCTATTATTATTAATTAAATGTGGAGGATTCTGTATAAGAGCTACTCTGGCAGAATCAGGGCCTTTATAAATATATTTCATCATATATTTTAAAGTTTTTGTGGACGTGGATATTTCTAAGTTTACATGGCAGTCCATTATGAGAAGGATAGCTGGATTATAAGGCACTACCCAGCTATCATCTACTTGTCGAAAATCATTACTTCCCCGGATTAGTATATTTACCAAATTTACGCATGGCCTCTTATATATAACATAACCCCTACCATCGATGTAGGTCACATCGTTGGCTTGCTTAGGGTAAAACTTTTTGCACGTCCCTTTATCACTATCCATGCAAGGCGACCGCGGATTTGCCGTCCCGCATGGACCGTGCAGCATGTGCTGTAATACAGTTTTTCGGAGCCTACCGCCAGCTTCTTCCGAAGGAATTGTTGCTCCAACAAATTTATCTACTTGATTACCGTAAATTGGTCCTCCGCATTCAATGCGGATTGCCAAATGTGCATGTGGAAGTCCACGTTTTTGAAATTCAATAACGTGGACTAAAAACGAAAGTTCACCTAAAAGTTTACCTGAATAAATTAAATGAAGTAAATGCCTAAGTTTTTGGTAAAATACCCTATTACACAAATCTGGACGATCGCTGGCGATCTCGCCTCTTCTAAGACTATTTTGGATTTCCGGCCACCGAGGATTGCATGTGATTGTTAGAAAGTACGAAGGTTTCCCTAATCTTCCCACAAGCGCCATACCATCGTGATAGTTTTTTTTGCATATATCGAGGACCATGGGTAAATGATGATGGTAAATATATTTTACCGGCTACTCTACCCCCCTCTCCGGCTATCGTCTCATCAATTTCTTCTCGGGTAGCTACACGGAAAAACGATTGTTGATTTAATCTAATATATCTTAATCTGTCTTCCTCTACTCGATTCCACATATCGACGAAGTACTCTTGTCCCAACCGCCATAATTGTGTAAATCTAGGCTCAGAAAGTAATAGCATCCGATAGTATTTGACTTGAGTAATTTTTTTTTCATTTTTATTTTTAAGCTCCTTATGCCACCCAGCTGTGGCATGTGGAAATAAGAGGGGATATTGTAAGCATTCGTAGCTGGGATCAAAATATTCTACATTATGGGGCTTAGCGTTACCTATCTTCCATATTATAAATTTTCGCGGTTCGTAATCTAGACCAGTTTTTACAATTGCGGCAATCTCATTGCAAGCTGGCATATCACCTAAAATGGGACCGTGTGTCATTCGAGATGTTCTCTCGAATACTAAATGTGCAGTATCATCGGTATGATTGTGCAATCTCCTAAAAGCGGATATTAATGGGTTTACTAAATTTAAATACCTATCAATTTGTTGCAAAATATCAATATTTAAATGCCTATTTTGCGCTAACCTTTCCCGTTCAAAATTATCCTCAATATAAAGCATACCATTGTTGGTTGAACCCCTATAACTAAGATCAAAAATTCTATGATAAACTCTACCTAATACTTTTATAAATGAAACACCATTTTGGACTTGCGGCAAATGTCCTGATGTACCTATAGCGGAAAACGCAAATAAATTATTAAATTGCCGAGAATACTTAAAAAATAATGTTTATTGTAAAATTCTGCATCTACTTCGGGGAGTTTTTGAGCAAAATTAGCTCCATCGCGACCGCAGCAAGCTACTTTCCTACTTCTTTCTTCTTCAAAAAATGGAGCATTACAATAACGACATCTATATGTCGAAGGCGAGTTAAGAGAACCGGGCGATTTTAAAGTAAAAGGGATAATTTCGTCTAAATGTGCTCCTGATCTATCACCTAAGCAAGTAAATCTAGCCTCAACAATTACGGGGAGAATTTGGTGAACCTCTTCGCCTGGTTCAGTTACTTCAACAATAGTAGAATTTACTATTTGAATATCTACAGAAAAGATATTCGGGGAATTATGTGGTGGTTGTGGAATTTGAACTCTTTTTCTTGGTCGGCCAACAGGATTTTTTAACGGGGGATGGAAAATAGTCGTGGTTTCATTATCTACCAAACGCTTTTTTTCTGGGACGGGACATACAAAATCTAACGCATTTGGTTCATTAAGGTGTATAGAAATAATAATTTTTGGTTGTATTTTAACTATTTCGAAGTAACTATTATCTCGAGAATGGCCAGTCCATCCATTTGCAGCATCTATTGTTTTATCTTTGGCTACCGAATGTGAATCGAATACGTAATATAAGTTATTTTCAACCCAAAATGCTACGGTTAAATTATGAGAAGTGAACAAATATCCGACATTCGGAACATTTGTTAAAAAAACTTCTCTGAGTCGATTTTCTACGTTATTTATAGCGATATCAGTTCTGCCTACTTTTTTAGATATAATTCCCATTCCATCATTAAAAGTTGGGAAAATTTTGTCTATATTAAAATGTTTCCCTGATAGTAACTGAAGGTTTGAATTTAACTCTTCAGCACAAAGATAATCATCCCTTGCTTCTAATCTACATACAGAATAGTAGATATCGCCATTTTTAACGATATCATCTATTTGTTCACTATTTAAAAAACTCCTACCAAAGATAGAAGTATAAGCAATAGCTGTTGTAGCAATACCCATACATTGCTTATTTCTACGTTCTTCTGGAAAAATCTCAGATAACTGACTTATACTACCGGATGCTATACATGTAACTACGACGTGTTTTGAAAGGCATTTTCCAAACTATACAAATAAAAAACTTAACAATTAGTAATTTTCCGCAAATTACTCCTTTTTTGTTACCTGTTGTGTTTTTCGGGCCCAGATATGATTTTAGATGATTTTAGGCACTAATTCTTTAATATTACAGTTAAAAAATATTTTAAATTTCCCTACACAATTACACAAATAATGCATTGTTAATGAAAGGTAACATTAGCTGTTTTTTTTTTACAATCGGATGCGGATCAGATTAGATCGAAAATTTTCATTGAATTGAATTGAATTCCATAAGCCGTCTGCTATATAATCTGTGTTCTTTTCGTCTATCCAGAACAACAGGAGATTTTGCATTGATTTGAAATTTATCATATGAATTTCCTACAGCAAAGATTTAAAATCCTAAAAACAGTATCAAGTTGCACTGATTTTTTTTAATATGGGTAACAGCTCAGAAGTTTCAATTCAATTCAAAAATTCCTGTTAATTTTCGAATTTTTCATTTGCGTGCGCACACAATTGTTTTTTTTTTTTTTTGCTCATTTCTCGCATGCCTCCATGAATATTCGTTTGCGTTTCCGTACTCTAGTTATTAAAGAACTTTAAGAAGATTAAATGAAAAAATATATCTCTGTTCAAAACATTTACAAATTTCACAAGTGGTAAATTAAAAAAAAAAAAAAAAAAAATTAATAAATAAACAAAAAAAATAACATTTTCAGAAAAAACTTAATTTTTTAATTTGTTTGAGTCGCGAAAAGAAATATCTTTCCTTCAGACTATTCCCAAAACGAAAAATTACATAAATTTAATTTGAAAGAAAAAACAGTTTTAATATAATAAAATCGCGTTTAAAATTTAATTATTTCAGCTTGCGCGTGCTATGTATGTTATATACGTACAACTTTTAAAACTCTTAAAATTATGTCTTAAAAAACAAAAATATTAAAAATTGCACTTACCTAAATTGTTTTTAAAATCTGCAGGCTGGTCCTTTGGCACACAATCACAGAATCACGAAAAAGGAAAGAATTACACGTCATTCAAAAAAGTTTATATTTTGAACAATTTTTGTACAGTGAAATTCTCACTATTATATCCCTTTAGAATTTTAATAATTAATTAAAAAACGAAAATGAATATCCTTCACGCACAATATTAAAATCAAATTGTTTTGTGAAGTCCTCACACAACAAATTAATTCATCAAATGCACGGTCTAAACTTTCACATCCGTCAAATTGTATGCCTGAACACACAATGAAGATGAATATTTCTCGTTTAAACAAAAGTAACATCCAGGTGACGTTGCTATAGAAACTTCAGAATAACAACATGGGCATAAAACTTCTACGCAACATACAGGTGATGTTGCTATGGAAACTATTAAGGCAGGCGTGTGTGATTTGAAAAATTGGGAAAAAAAGCAGTTTGAAGTAAGTGCAATATAATGTACCATTATAATATATGTACACATATTTATATATACAGGGTGACCGGAAATTGCTGGCATTCCTCTCGGGAGAAGAAACTATGACTTTTTTTTTTTTTTTTTTGCGCCATTTTCGAGAAAATCTACTTATTGTACACTGCTCCACTCCTACATTTTCAAATAAAAATAAAAAACCAACATCTTTTTTGCCGAAAATTATATCTTTTTGGATATCTGAGGATACTAAGATGTAATTACTATGCTTTTTACGACAAATTTCATTCATATTTTTATGATAATAAAAACCTGTGAAGAATTTTTTTTTTTTATGTATTGTAACACAACATAAAATCTAACAGTAAATTCCGTGGATTTTAGCTTTAGGAAAGTTGGTCAATTAGTTAGCTATGAGATCATGGAAAAATTCAGGCCAAAAAGTGAGAATATTCTGATTATTGTAAAAAGAAATACGAAGTAGATTTTCTCGAAAATGGCGTATTTCCGACCGCCAAGTGATATAGGTTAAATCACTCCAAATTTGTCATAGTTTCTTCTCCCGAGAGGAATGAGAGCAATTTCCGGACACCCTGTATAATTTTATATAAAATTAAATTTTTTAAGCGTAAGCGACCGAACCGCCCATCCATCGGTAGCTCAAGTCGACGCTTTGATGGGGAGGGGAGAATGGAAAATATTATGAAGTAGGTAATTCAAAAGATCAAGTTCATGCATGTTCATGTTCTTTTACAATTACCCTCTGCAAATCGGTGGCCGAGATTTTGGGTGAGGGGTAACTTCACAGGGATTGGGGGAACTTGAAATATTGCTTAGTGATGAAGATCATGCAGGGCTATCTTCTAGAATTTTTCCCGTGGAAATCTGTTAAGAATTGGCTATATAAAATTAAATTTTTTAAGCGTAAGCGACCGAACCGCCCATCCATCGGCAGCTCAAGTCGACGCTTTGATGGGGAGGGGAGAATGGAAAATATTATGAAGTAGGTAAATCAAAAGATCAAGTTCATGCATGTTCATGTTTTTTTACAATTACCCTCTGCAAATCGGTGGCCGAGATTTTGGGTGAGGGGTAACTTCACAGGGATTGGGGGAACTTGAAATATTGCTTAGTGATGAAGATCATGCAGGGCTATCTTCTAGAATTTTTCCCGTGGAAATCTGTTAAGAATTGGCTGAGCACGGAAGAAAAATATGTTTTGGAATTTTTTTGCGGGCGGAGGGGAGGACGGAAAATACTTGTTAGTGGGAGAAAAGATCAAGCTCGTGCAGAGCTATTTTTCAAAATTTATACCGTCTAACTCGATTGAGAATTGGCCAAGATATAGGGTGAGGGACAACTTACCGGGGGTTCGGGGGACGGAAAATATTGCTGAATGATGAAGCTTAGGCAGAGCTATCTTTTAGAATTTTCCCCGTGGAAATCGGTTAAGAATTGACCGAAATATAAGGTGAGGGGTAACTTAACAGGGGTTGGGGGGAACAGGAAATACTGCTGATGATGAACCTGATGCAAAGCTATTATATAAAATTCTCCCCGTGAAAATCGCTTGAGAATTGGCTGAGCACGGAAGAAAAGTATGTTTTGGAATTTTTTTGCGGGTGGAGGGGAGACGGAAAATACTTGGGAGTGGGAGAAAAGATCAAGCTCGTGCAGAGCAATCGTTTAAAACTTTCCCCGCGCAATTCGGTTGAGAATTGGTCAAGATATAGGGTAAGGGGTAACTTAACAGAAGGTGAGGGGAACGGGAAATTCTGTTGAACGATAAAGCTCAAGCAGGGCTATCTTTCTGGACAGTATAAAAAAAAAGATAGAGCGAGCCTTACAGTACTCGCATATGATATGTAACATCTGACATCTCATCTGCAAATCGCATTAACTTTAAAATTTGACAGTCCGCCATCTTGAATTCGTAAATTCTGATAGAGGATTTGAAATAAGCGACCTCAAAAACCCGCAAGTTCCAAGTTTGGTGCAAATCGCATTAACTTTAAAATTTGACAGTTCGCCATCTTGAATTCGTAAATTCTGACAATTGATTTGAAATAAGCGACCTCAAAAACCCGCAAGTTCCAAGTTTGTTGCAAATCGCATTAACTTTAAAATTTAACAGTCCGCCATCTTGAATTCGTAAATTCTGACAGTTGATTTGAAATAAGCGACCCCAAAAACCCATAAGTTCCAAGTTTGGTGCAAATCGCATTAACTTTAAAATTTAACAGTCCGCCATCTTGAATTCGTAAATTCTGACAGTTGATTTGAAATAAGCGACCCCAAAAACCCATAAGTTCCAAGTTTGGTGCAAATCGCATTAACTTTAAATTTTGACAGTCCGCCATCTTGAATTCGTAAATTCTGACAGTTGATTTGAAATAAGCGACCCCAAAAACCCATAAGTTCCAAGTTTGGTGCAAATCGCATTAACTTTAAAATTTGACAGTCCGTCATCTTGAATTCGTAAATTCTGACAGTTGATTTGAAATAAGCGACCCCAAAAACCCATAAGTTCCAAGTTTGGTGCAAATCGCATTAACTTTAAAATTTGACAGTTATCCATCTTGAATTCGTAAATTCTGACTGTTGATTTGAAATAAGCGACCCCAAAAACCCATAAGTTCCAAGTTTGATGCAAATCGCATTAACTTTAAATTTTGACAGTCCGCCATCTTGAATTCGTAAATTCTGACAGTTGATTTGAAATAAGCGACCCCAAAAATCCATAAGTTCCAAGTTTGGTGCAAATCGCATTAACTTTAAAATTTGACAGTCCGCCATCTTGAATTCGTAAATTCTGACAGTTGATTTGAAATAAGCGACCTCAAAAACCCACAAGTTCCAAGTTTGGTGCAAATCGCATTAACTTTAAAATTTGACAGTCCGCCATCTTGAATTTTCTGTTACACACTTCCGTCCTTTTTCCCGAAATCACTCACACAGATTGCAGGAAAGTGAAAAGAAATTCAAATCAAATAGCGTGCGCGATAGATATCATAAAAGCCGGAACGTTGAAGCTCGAGAGGAATGCCGAATCTCCGTAAAAAACCAGACCAAACTAAAACCAAAAAAACCACTTGCTGAATTGCTGACAAATCACGTCTTTACACATCTTAGCAATGTAGTTGTGAAATGTCAGTCAACGAATGGAAAATATTAAATTGAGTTGATGTGTCAAAATAAAAGTGCTACCGAGTATTGTATTTTAAGTGAAATTGATTTATATATATCTAAATAAATAATTGAATTGAGTAACAATATTTTTAAACTCTGTTTTACTTCCCGGTCCAATTAAAAGGAATTTTTTAACATAAAAATAATTCAGTAAAAAACCTATTGTTTGTTGTCAAAACACAACAACTGATTGAATCTCACTTTATTTTTGAAATTTGCAACTTTTCAAGTACTAAACCTGTGCTAAATGCGCTGAATTGCTTGTGGCAACTCAAAATGGTTTAAAGATGGTTTAACTCACACAGAGGAAAAAGCTAGCGGGTGATGACCAAAATGAGCAAGAGAGGTGATAAATTTACAATGCGAGTGAAAGAGCTGCAGGTATTTTTGGTTTGGTTAGTTGGTCTGGTTTTGTATGGAGATTCGGCAGAAGGTGAGGGAAAGGACGCGATATCGAAGAGAAAAATATTGCCTTGCTATTGGCTTAAAAAAATTTCTGAAAAGATAATTTTGTTAATTTGTTGAATGAAAATTGTGGCCAAGGGGGTTCATATTGGAGCTATTGAAAAGACTCAAGGTGGACCTTACCTATAAAAGAAAGTTTAAAAAATTCGGTTGGGGGGTTTGGCCGGAAATTGGAAAAAGGCAGTTCTGAAGTAGAGTCTGGTTTGGAATTTTTTTGAGGTGAAAGGGGAGAACGGAAAATATTGGGGAAAGGATCCGAAGATAGAAGAGATGTCAGGCTATCCTGTGAATTTTACCCCGTGGAAATGCGTTAAGAATTGCCTGAGCACGGGGCTTGGGAAACCGTGGGAAAAAATATCTGGTCAAAAAAGCGGCGAAAATGGGGCCCACGGAACATTCGGTTGCGATAGGCAAGACGTAACACGTCACAGGGCCGTGAGGGCGGCGGCGCGCATCTCCTAGTTTGGCTTGTGCGCTCTTCGGCAAAAGCATTGCGAGGGAAATTCTGACGTCATACGCGCGCCGGCGCGGTGACAGGTTTGAGGTCGATTCGTGTGGGCCTACTGCCGCTGAGCGTGGCTCCAAGCAAACGACTTTTGGGCAATTCGAGCGACTGATCAGAAAAATTGAATTTTGAGATATTTGATAGGAAATGAGTTCTTCTTGGACATATCAAAAATAGAAAAAAAGTTATAGATGGGGGGCTGAGAGAGAAAAAAAAAAGGTGAAAATTTGATGGAAAAAAGGGTCTCGAAAAGAGGTGGACTTGTGGGTGGTAAGGGGCGATTTGCTTGAAATAGAGGAGAGTAATTAGAAAAGTGAATCTGCAGAAAGTTGCATAAGAGGTTAGGGGAGGTTATTGCGAAAAAAAGAAATTTTTAGGATTCGGCAGTTGGTCAGAAAAAAATTATATGTGAAATAAATTGTGGGAGGAAGGCAGTTATGTGTAAAATGAAAATTTTTCTTAAAAAGTGAGTTGTGGGAGTTGGGTGGGGGGTAGAAAAAAAAGAAAAATATGTGTAAATCGTAGTTTTATCTAATTTAAACTATGTAAATCTGTTAACATTTTCATAGTTTAAATTAGATAAAACTACGATTTGGCGAAGGGAAATTGTTTAGCTTTATATATATAAATTCTTTAATAAAGTCGTTAAAATTCTAATAAATTCATTTCAGCAGCCTTTGATTTAAATTAATTTTCCGCACATAAGGTCAAAATAATTCCACTGAATTTTTCTATCGGATTATTTTAACCACTTTGAAAGAAAAAATTAATTGAAATTAGAGGTTACTGAAATGAATTTATTAGTATTTTAGCGACTTTATTAAAGAATTCTTGTCTAAAAAGGGCTTTTGTAAGCTCTTTTCGATCCGATTCGAACGGATACGGGAATAGGGGCCATTATTAACGGCGTATAATTTGCTTAATTTCGTAAAACCGTCTACAACTAAAAATATATATTTCTTTTTAGTCTTAGTGGTTGGTAGTGGCCCGAAATGGTCTATATGAAGTATGTGAAATGGTGTGGTTTCTTTGTGAATGTTGTGCAACAGACCCTTGGTCCAGAGCTGGGAATTTAGCCAGTAAAATGTACTGCAGTACCGTGCCAGTACCAGTACCTATATTGGCAACTACTTGCCAGTACCAGTACCAATATTGTACTGGTACTGACAAAATTTTGCCAGTACCAGCACACACACACCTACAGATAGGCACACACACATACAGACACACACACAAACGTGCGCGCGTTTGTGTGTGTGTGTGCCTGTCTGTATGCGTGTGTGCCTGTCTGTATGTGTACAAGCCCAATGGGAAATTGAAGCATCCAATTAGGCATTCCGAAACCTTCTCTGGAAGGCAAGAATGCCTGACCTGCCGTATCCTCTCTCATATCTTTTTAACATAGGCATGTCCGCGGAACGAAGCAGTACAAAAGCTTTTTGTATTCCTTCCCACTAGATTACCCAGAATTAATTCAGAAGGCAACACAAGGAATCACTTCGGAATCGTTTCCCTTGAATTCCTTTTTCAGTGATCCTTTTTCAGTGATTCAGAATTGTTTATATTCCTTCCCATTAGATTACCCAGAATTAATTTTGGAGGCAAGGTAAGGAAGCTCTTCAGAATCGTTTCCTTTTGATTTCTTTTTGATTAATTCAGAATGGCCTGGATTCTGTTTGTCATCTCAGTTTCCGCAACGTGTCAGCTAATGACGGAATTGCCTGTTTTATTTCTTATATGAAATTTTATTCGTTATTCAGTCATAAGCTGTCACGTGACGGAAACTGAGATGACAAACAGAACCAGGCCCATATGAAATGGAAGAAAATAGGAAGATATAAAAAAATAAAACGATCTTGTCATTAATATCACTGTTATTATTTAATATAAAGAAAAAATGAAAAAAGTAAACAAAAATTCAAAATTCAACATGAAACATAAATTGCTTAAATTAACAAAACATAATTCCAGATTAAAAAATAAGTAACTTCATAAAAAAACATAACATTTTCTTTGAAACTAAATTTCTCATTAATATTAGTGTTATTATGTCATAAAAAGAAAAAAGTAAACAGAAATTCAAAATTCAACATCAAACATAAATTCCTAAAATTAACAAAACATACTTTCAGCTTAAAAAATAAGTAACTTTTATAACAAAACGTGATATTTACATTAATATTTTTATTTGTTTTTTTTTTCCTGGTATGTTTGTTTGTAGCAGCGGTTTTTCATTAGCTTGATTGCCTTCTTCATTTCTTCAACATATTGGTTGTATCCGAATGACTCATTTTTAACTGCTTCTAAAATTTGTAGCAATAATTAATGTTCTGTTAAAGCAATTGATAATTTTCTTACCATAAATATATGTGTTAAATAATTTTAACGTTTTTAATGCGTATTTATCTTTTTTCCCATCCCAATTAAGATGTAAGGCAACATTTTGCTTTATAATTAAATGTAGGCACTCATGTAGGGGAGTTTTGCCTACAAGCTCTCTTATGGCTGCGATCTAAACAAAAATGAAATATAACAAATGCAAAAAGTAGTTAAATAAAATGAAAGAACGTACCGTTTGATCTTCCGGTATCAATGCAATTTTTGAATCTATTTGTTCTAAATCTTCGCGTGAAGAAATAGGGAACATATCTAGTTTTGATGCTTGCGGGTACAGTTTTTTCAAAATCCTTTCTAAAAGGATTTCATGCTTTTGTAGCGTGTCCTTAATATCCTCCAGATGGTTCTCTAACCTAGAATTGCAATGTTTGCAACTTGCAGGTTCTGTTAAAAAAATAACAATATTAAAAATATGTTTCGTTCCATTTTAATTTGGGAATTTCTCACCTTCATTTTCTTTATTAACGTCTTTGTTATCCATCCCTAAGGTGCGTTACATCGCTTTACTGGAGCTGGTTCGTACGATGTGCTTGGCTTAAATTTTTTGGAGACTGGCAACATTTTTCTGGAAATTAAAAATTTTATTATTTATGTTATATTATGCAAAGAAGTAAAATAATAATTACATGAGATGCAATGATGTAATATCGGCAAAAATACGTATCCATCATTTACGGGCAGCGAGAAAACTTTGCAAGCAACATCGTTTACATTAAATTTTTGTTCCGTTTCGGAAAGGTTACTTACTAAGGAAATACCCAGTGTTTCTATTGAGTCAAATGGCACAGTGAAATAACTTCGGATGTCTAAAAATTGTTTTCCTATTATATATTCTTGCCCATCATCATCTTTGTAGAACCCGGTTACTCTGAGTGGAATTAGGGGCTTGACATAACAAGAATTGTTGGCCTTTTGAGTACTCAGATAAAAATTGTCGTAGTGATAATTTAAATAAATCGGCATGGCTGTTACATCAGTTGTTTTTGTTTTGCATAGTGATCGAAGTCCAGTATTTGCTGCTTTCTCTCCAAAACGACTTCTTTCCTCTAATCGATTATTAATTTGCTGCAAAATGTTTCTTCGTTGACGGCAGTCTTTTTTGATAGTCTGCATGAAGTTTTCAAACTTATAGGCTGAAAAACTATCTACGTTTCCAAATATTTCTACGCAGTCAGCCAAGTGCAGTAAATTATGTACATTATAACTAATTTTGTCCTCTCCGTACAGAACAGAAAAATTATGTACAAATGTTTCTAACATTTCTCTTACGCAACTCAAATTGTTTTGGCAATTTTTGGGACATGAAAGCAACCTATATGAGCCATGCAATAAGAGAAAATGTTCGTATAAGTCTTGTTCAATAATGTTTTTAAATAAAACCACGCCCGTATACAATATAAGTTGCCGCAATTCCGTTGCCTTCCATCTCGGGAGCTCTTCAAATCCTCTTGGTTTGCGACAAAACTCCTTTGGAATAAAAGAACGCATCGACAGCAGATTATTGCTTAACTCTTCCTTCTGGTTGGGATTTAATTTCGTTCTATTATGTTTATTATTCCATATGTATCCAAGCATTTTTTTGCACACTCCTAAATCAATAAGGTGCATAACGTCTAATGGGAATTGTGTAATCATATCTATATCTAATTCTTCTTCCAAACAGTGCGGATTATCCTGGAAATATTTTGTATGGAATGATAAGTCTTCTCGGTTTTTAAAATTTTGTTTAGTCCTGGGAGTACTAGGTGTGAGGCTGTAGCTGAGTCTATTTTTTATTTTACGTCCTTTCTGCATACATTTTGAGCAACCATTGGCTGCAGTGTGACCAACAGTTCCAGTTAAAAAAGCACGTGCAGGAGTATCGCATGTAAAAAGGCGAATTTTTAAATTTACTTGTCTTCCATCTATTTCCAATTTATTTCTTTGTATTTCCTTGAGTTCGTTGACGAATTCCTTTAGGTATTGGTTTGGATTGTCCGGCTTTTTTAGACCAATATAGTTCCCTATTAAGAATGGTTTTACATTATTATTGTTGGAAATCGCGCCCAATATTGGCCACAAGGTTTGGCCTGAACTTTTAAAAAGAGGCAAACCGTCTAAACCAATGTCAATATATAAATCTTCTGTTGAACTAGGTAACGAAATTTTCATTCTTTTCAAGCTTTTTTCTATGCCTATATGATGATATTTTCCTGGCGGAACTATATTCGGTTCAATAGGAGTACTTGGGCCTTGCAATAATGTTTTTGTGCTCATTGGTACATTAATATTTTCACTACGCAAAATCAACAATAAATCGTCGAAAGCATTCCTCGATATTTTATGTGTAATACCCCATTGCGCAAGTCTATTAGAAAGGCTGTTATTGTTATGCTCAGTCTTAGAAGAGCTAGGTTGGTTGTCATCGTCCAAGACTTCATCCTCAAAAATGTCTTCGGTTATATGAGGATTATGTTCTTCAGTAATATATGCATTTTCTTCTGCTTCTGCATTGTTGCCTTGTTTTTTTTTTGCTTTAAGACGTCTTAAATGCCGTCTACTTATTCCAGCAATATTGCTCATTATTAATTAAACGCCAAATTTATCTGGAAAACAATTTTCTTTCATACAATATGCTGGGAATCGAAGCACTTTTAATTTATATATATATAAATTAGGCGAGGCCACTTGCCCATGTCAGAATAAAATTAGCGATTTTTTGCAAAATTAGAACATAATGTATTGGGCAAAAAATTTTGAAAAACAATTTTATCTCAAAAATTTATTACTCTACAAATTACCTGAAGACACCTGTTTTCATCTGATTTATACTTAGCAGAAATAGACTTATAATTTTCGAGATAAAAATGTTTTTCAAAACTTTTGCTCAATACCTTATGTTCTATTTATGCAAAAAATCGCTAATTTTTATTCTGACATAGGCAATTATTCTCGCCTAACTTGTGGAGAATTAAATTCTTCACAAAATTGATTATTACCATTTTCCCGTAACTTCGATATATTTTAAGTTATTTGCGAAATAAAAATAGTGAAATTTGACCGTTTTATTTCATAATTAACTCAAAAATGAATCGGATGTCAAAATATATCGGAGCATTTCTATACACAATTTTGTCCTCTTCAATATTACGCAACCAGTTTTCCGATATCTGTTACCGTTCATGAACGACATGCAAAATCCGCAAGTGCCATCATTGCAACCGTTTTTCACTGTCACGTCACTGTATTTTGAAAATTTAAAGGAGAAAAGTATTTAATTTCTTACCAATTTGTAAAATAAAATCAAGTGTCGAACTCGAAATAATATATTTCACTTTTAAAGATAAAACGGTATATTTTTTTCTGCGATTGAAACTAATGCTCAGGTTGAGTAAAACTCTATAAGTGATCTTAAAACTAAATTCGCTGACTATTTATACGCCTAGTGGCAGGTAAAACGGTAACAAGAGATTATGAGATTCATAGAAAAAGGGTAAGTTTTGTTAGGGAAAGTGGTTAAAGGCAGGTATAAAACAGCAAAAGAACACAATTGCACAGAGTAATTCTTTATTACATTAAGTTCGAGTTACAGTGAACTGTCCCAAGCGCGAGCACGAGAAGAAGTGAGTGTGCGTCAGCGCGTCCTGTCATTTCCCAGAAAAGGTGGGGCAGTCGTCAAATACAGTACGGGTCGAAACTCGATGCGGTTCCAATCCAGCCAACACTCCCCCTCGAATCGAGTTCCTTCCGACAGATTCCTCGCCGCAAATCAGTCCAGCCATGCCCAAGCATCTCACATGCTTGCTCCTCGGAAGCGCCTTAGTCATTATGTCGGCGACCATGTCAGAGGTAGGCACGTGTCCGACATCAATTATTCCCTCCTTCAGCACCTCCCTGATGAAATGATACCTAATATCTATGTGTTTGCTCCTCTGGTGGAATACCGGGTTCTCAGCCAACTTGATCGACCCCAGATTATCGCCAAAAACAGTCACATTCCCCAAGCACGGAAAACCCAACTCGTCCAGGAAACGGCTCAGAAAGAGAGCCTCCTTTACGCCATCGGTCAAGCCCATATACTCCGCCTCGCAAGTTGATAAGGCCACCGTCTTCTGCTTCTTAGCATCCCAAGTTATGGCTCCCCCGCTCAGCATAAACACGTATCCCGAAAACGATCTTCTGTCACAGGAATTGCCCCAATCCGAATCCACGAACCCTTTTAGAGACTCAGAATCTCCAGAGTACCTCAGTCCCATATCTTTTGTTCCTTTAAGATATCTCAAGACCCTCTTTGCAGCCTTCCAATGACTCTCCCCGTAGCAAGAGTTGAACTGGCCCAAATAACTGGCTGCAAAAGCTATATCGGGTCTCGTAGACGTAGCCAGATAGGTGATGCACCCCACAAGCTCTCGATAAGGCAAATTCTTTGTCTCCTCAGAGACCTCCTCGGTCTGACGATTCAGCCTTACACCCATGTCCAGAGGGGTACTGACAGAATTACAATCCCTCATGTTGAACCGTTCAAGTATCTCTTCAATATATCCATCCTGCCGCAACGTGATCGCATTCCCTTCGCGGGAAAACTTCATCCCGAGACAATGACTGACCTCCCCCAGGTCTCTGATGTCGAAATGACGAGAAACATGCCTCACGACAGAATCAATGGCCTCCTGATTTCTGCTTGCAATCAAAACATCATCCACGTATACCGCCACCAACAAGATGTCTTCCCCCTTGCCAACATGATAAAGGCAAGGATCAGCGGATGAGGGTTCAGCGCGATACTCTCTCAAAACCTGATCGAATCTATTGTACCAACTTCGGCCAGCCTGTCGCAAACCGTATAGAGCCTTCTTCAGAAAACAGACTTTATTTCCAGCACGCAAATCTTTCAACATTGCTCTCGCTTTCCGCCCGATATCACCTTTTTGCTCTTTTTGACAGACCATCATCAAAAGTTTATCCAGGTTCTTTGGAACTTCCATGTAAACGTCCTCTTCAAGAAAACCATTCAAGTAGGCCGTAGCAACGTCCAGCTGCCGAATCTTCATGCCGTAACGAACAGCCAAACTCACCATCAAGCGAATGGATCCAAGTCGCGCCACGGGGGCGCAAGTCTTCCATCGGGATTCAGCTTATTCCGCAGCACCATCCGACAACCGATCACCACCGAATCTTCCGGACGATCCACCAAACTCCAAGTTCCGTTATCAACCAAAGATCTCATCTCTTCGGCCATGGCATCCTGCCAATCACCCGACTCGGGACCCGACAAAGCCTCATCAATGGGAATTTCAGAAAGAAATGCCTCCTCATTCCCCACGAACATTGACACCTCACGATGTTCATGATATTTCTTCTTAGGACTTCCCCTGCGTCCAGTTCGAACTATTCCGGGTCTGCCACGAGCTCTACCAGATCTCGGAGTTTCCCCTTTGTCCTTGACAAAATCATCAACCACCCCCTGATGCGGCGAATCTTCCACGTCCCGATTTAAGATGTCGTCAGGCTGCGGACTCAGTTCGAGCTCCATGTCGTCAGACCCAGAAATGACACTCTCCTCACCGAGAGTTATGTCATATCCGACATTCAGATGAGACCCACACCCATCTTCTTTTGTCTTCAGAAATTTGACATCCCTCGAAGTTACAACCCGACCCTCAGTTGACAACCAAACTCTATATGCCTTCGATGACTCGGAATACCCTACGAAAACTCCAGGCAAACCTCGGTAATCGAACTTCCCGATATTCGGATCTCCCTTTAACACAAAAACCCGGCTACCGAAATCCCTCAAATGTGCTACATCCGGAACTCTGCCCGTCAGGACCTCAAAAGGAGTCCTCCCATCCAACGACTTCGACGGAGACCTATTGCGGATGTAGTTCGCCGTATTCACGGCTTCAGCCCAAAACTCAGATGACAGCCCCGCCTGGATCAGCAAACATCTCGCCATCTCCACCAGCGTCCGATTCCGCCTCTCAGCCACGCCGTTCTGCTGCGGATTGTGTGGGACAGTAAGTCTACGAACTATGCCGCGCTCGTTCAAGAATCGGTCGACGTCTCCGTTGACGAATTCCCCGCCGTTGTCGGACTGGATGCACTTTATTTTTCTGCCCGTCTGGTTTTCCATGAGACCAACGAAGTCCCTGATAGCCCGAATCACGTCGCTTTTATTTTTCAAAAAACGTACCTTGCTCCACCTGGAACAATCATCGATAAAATGAACAAAATACCTGTTGCCGCCATGTGAAGCCGCTCGCATTGGACCACACAGGTCCGTATGCACCAGATCCATCACCTCCGTGGTTCTGCCAGATTTCATAGGAAAAGGATTCCTAACCATCTTTCCCTCGAGGCACACCTCACAATCGTCAATGCGGACCGGACCCTTTACATTCATTCCCCGCACTCGACCGCGACGTACAGTCTCTCGGAGATCAACAGAGTTCAAATGTCCGAACCTCCTATGCCATTCCTCCATGTTCACTGGAGTACGTTCCAAGTCTCTCCCGGACGCGACGTAAACGTTTTCCGCAAGTTCGTTTACTATATACAGGCCGTTGGTCTTTTTAGCGACCAATTTAACGTCCCCCTTCGAATCTGTAACGATGGCATTTTCGTTATCGAATAAAACCTTAAAACCGCGGTCCGTCATTTTTCCCACCGATAACAGATTCTTACGAAGGTCGGGAACAAATTGCGTATTATGGAGACTTACACTTTTTTCTTTTCCATCGACCGACGTACTTAAAATCGCGGTCCCCTCGGCCAAAATTCTCGTTCCTTCTCCCGTCGCGAGATTTAACATTTCGTGCCTTGCATTCAGCTGACCACGAAACTTTCCCGATTCCCGACAAAAATGTGATGTGGCACCACTGTCCAAACACCAACCGCCGTTGCTTTTTGACGTCTCGGCCACGAAAGCTTCAGAGATAAACATGCTTACGTCGTCCACGCTCTTCGCGTATTGCTCTTTTTTATTTTTGCACTCGGCCGCTTTATGTCCAATCGCGTGACACTTAAAACATTTGAATTTAAACCCGGCGTCTTTACCCGCAACTGTCACATTCTTTCTGCCTTGTTGTGGTTTTTTCCATCTTTTTCCCACATATAAAGCACTCGCCGAGGAGCCGCGCGCGGTGCTCCCTCGGGCGTCAGCCTCTTCGATAATTTTAACACGAAGGTCCTCCGGGGCCGGTAACTTGTCCCTGGACTCTATGGCACAACAGAAATTATCGAATTCACTCGAAAGACTCGACAACAACATAATCGCGAGTAAGTCAGCGTCAATTGTCACACCGATTTCACCGATCTTATCGACAATGTCGAAAAACGCTCTCACATGCTCGCGCACGTCGCCTCCGTTCTGCATTTTCGCTGAGGTTAATTGCCTTAACAGAGCGGCCTTTCGCGCCGGTCCACTCGACTGGTAGGCAGATTCCAACTTTTGCCACACTTCTCTCGCGGTTTTACACGATTTCACCTGTTTCAACTCGCCCGAACCTATTGAAAGGATGATCTCGGAACGAGCCTTGGCGTCGTTTCTGTCCCAATCACGCAAAATGGCCGGCTCCTTGTCTTCGTCCACTTCAGGCCTCGCTTCCGACACATACCTCCACAGATCACTTTTCACGAGCAAAGCCTCCATGAACAGCTTCCAAGTATCGTAATTGTTTCTGTTCAGGACGTCGAACCCTACCGTTTGAGCCATTTTTCAGCTTTTTTTTTCTTCGGATCGAAAAACAAGACGCGGAACACACGAGACACCCGCTTTCTCACACTGCTATCACAACTCGAAAATAAAACACAATAATCGCTGATTCTACACACTCTGCCCTGCTGGTGCCTGGGCCCATAACCTGTTAGGGAAAGTGGTTAAAGGCAGGTATAAAACAGCAAAAGAACACAATTGCACAGAGTAATTCTTTATTACATTAAGTTCGAGTTACAGTGAACTGTCCCAAGCGCGAGCACGAGAAGAAGTGAGTGTGCGTCAGCGCGTCCTGTCATTTCCCAGAAAAGGTGGGGCAGTCGTCAAATACAGTACGGGTCGAAACTCGATGCGGTTCCAATCCAGCCAACAAGTTTATGAGGGTAATGGAAATTTAATTATAATCGGTAAGGATAAATTTGGGAATTTCCGACAATTGGTTCAAGGAAAAGGCATTAAAAATAAACTCTTTATAGTTTTTAGGAACCAAGATAATTTAAATATTTTTTTTTATAAAGTTTTCTTGGGATTATTTAAATTAACATATACGGAAAAATAATCCTGTTTATTAAATTTCAGTCAGCAGTGCCATTGAAGAAATGAGAAAAATATTGTTGAATTTATGTTATTATGTGCGCGCAATGTTGCAACTTTTAACTGAGAAAATAATGTAAATGCTTACCTTTATTAAAGTTCGATTAATTCGTTGTCCTGCAAATCCAAAACTGCACTCGCACAAATTGTCACCTTTATTAAAGTTCGATTAATTCGTTGTCCTGCAAATCCAAAACTGCACTCGCACAAATTGTCACCTTTATTAAAGTTCGATTAATCCGTTGTCCCAAAAATTCACAATTTAACTCGCACTAATTTTGCCACTAAACAAAACTAAACTCGCAATACTATGCATTCACAACTGGAATGAGGATTTCCGCGTCATCAGGTCCCTTTTCAGGACGCGTCGCAACATGCTAAAACAAAAGGCATGGGGGAGATAAGAAAAACCTGTTTTAGGGGAAAAAGCATGTCATTCACTTCACAGAGTGCAGGTCGTTCGCAAGTGTATTCCTTCCTCCTAGCTTCTTATGGAGTAATCAGGAATGCATCGAATGTATACCTTCAATAAGTCATCTTAGGATATACTTCTGAATGCCTTTATTGAGAATCGCTGCCTCGATTTCCCATTGGGAGCATACATGCACTAATCCATGCATGTCCAACTCTACATATGTATGTGAGCGCGCATTATATGTGTGCGTGTGCGTGACCGTAAGTTCACGCATTGGAGCAACCAATTTATTCGGTTTTTTTAAAGAGGTGTCGCCAGTAGCCCTACTCCCCTAATAATATGCAAATACATATAATTATACTCTTTGAAAATTTATTTGGTACACGGTCAAAAATTTTGGAGTGAAATCTAATCTTTTTTGTATTGTATATATGACCACACCAGAAAAATATTAAAAACTAATAAATTGCAAATATTAAAACGAGGGATTTAATAATGCTGACATTAGAACTAAGTACATAAAAGAATTAAATTTTAAGAAAGTTGATATTAAATTTTAATTGATCAGGAGTACCTATACCTGGAAATGCAAAAATTATTGAATCCGGTGTTGGGTTCGAAACCTGCGACCTGCGGATTAGCGGGGCTCTAAACCCACCGAGTTACTTCATTTCGTTCCGATGCCTTTTTAGAAAGTTGATTTTCCTGTGCTACATTCGAACCCACGTCCTCCGAATTTGCGGACCGATGCTCTACGCCTGAGCTATTATGACCCATCAACGCATCACCCTTCCAATTTTAATCGGGCGGATATAAGGACTGGCAATCGATTTTACCGTTTTTTCAAAAAGTAATATTTTGTATTAAAAATAAATACTAGAGAATTTATACTTAATCCGACTTAATGAAAGTCAATGCCCATCGATATTAGTTTTATAATTGAATACCATGAATATTATACTGTAATACAAAATTTATTACATTAACTTTCAATATTTGACACCAATTAAAATTAAATACAGATTGTATTGCGTTTCGTCTGTAATATTAAGGTAGTATTAAAATTTAGTCCAAGATTTTTGACCGTGTAGTTCTGAAAAGAACTGTTTTTGTTTTCTAAAGAAGTCCTTACTGTTTTTGCCGTTTGGAAGGCCCCGCCTGATAATCACTTTCTCTCACTTGGGGTGAGAAGAAAAACCCAGTGTCCTTCCACGTGCTTACCCCGATGATATTTCCTTTTACCGAATTTCGATTCGTCGATTTCTACTACCTTGCCTAGGCCACCTATTTGAATTTCATTGCTGGACACAACTTCGACGCAGATTTCTCTGCAAAAGTTGTACCATTCAATGACCGTATGTTGAGCACAAGGAACTTCCTGTACCGCAATACGGGGAGGAAACCTATGCACCCACATATATGTCAGTAATAATATTTTGGAAGCCATAAAGTCGATTTCGAAAACCAAGTTCCATTCCTAATGGATCTTTGCTTTCTACAAATCGAACTCTCACACTTCAAACAATACTTATCACCAGTACCACTACGTGGGCTCAATTTCATGCTTAACCCACACGAACAGGTAACTGATCGAGCGAGTAGACCAAGATTTAGAGCAAAGGTAATAATCTCCAAAGGAGATTTATTCTTCAACTTCAAAAGGTCGCGCAGGCAAGTCATTCCGCGTTCAAAACGTAGCAATAAGTAATAATTATATTAAACGTTAATATTTACGCGACTAAATCAATTTTTATTATTTGCAAATTATTCCTTTTTGATCTTTTAATTAGATAACAGAACTAAAAAATTCTTAATATTTGAAAATTACTCCTTTATTAACTTTTAATTCGATAACAGAACGTTTAAACAAACTAGCAAAATATAACAATTATAATAGGTGTAAATGTTTACGAGACTAAATAAAAAATTAATATTAATTAATTATTATTACTTGATTGCCTTTTAATTCGTTAAACAAATATAAACCGCACCGAACAGCAAGCACATTTTCTAAAAGTGAGCATACTTTCTATGAGGTGATTTCAAAGGAAAGATTCAGCCGTTACAATTTTTTTTCCCCAAAAAACCGTTAAAAAAAATCAATCTTATAAGAAAAAATAGATTATCAAAAAGGAAAAAAAAGAAAGATTTTTCCTTTTTGTCTTTTGCTCTAATTTTAGAGCCATTCCGAATGACTGCCGCCAACTTCACTTTGGTGTGAGAGCAGAGACGTCAACCTGCGACAGCGATTGCAGTTGGCCCAATATTACGTCCCCGCAACCGCAAAAGTAATCGTCGTAAAAGAGAAAACCAAGTCACTACAAACGAAACAGATATATTTCAGACAACTGAAATGTATAGTAGGGAAATTTACGAAGTTGTGACAACTGATTATTTCTCTGGGTGTAATATTAGATTTACAAAATTCTTGTATTCTTCAACAGATTATTCTTCATACAATGCTTGAAGGCTATAGCACTATAATAATAAAATTTCTTCATACATATAATATTATTATAATTATAAAAATATTCATACACATGTATCAAATGTATAGTAATATACATAAGTACAAATTTCTTGTATTTAACACAAAGACTCGGGTATCTAGTTCATGGGGTATTAGGAATTCTATGACCATTTTCTTAACACTAAAGTGTTTCTTCGGATTCTGGAACCGCCTAAAAGTGTTATCCAATATGATCACGGGCATTTGTCCTTTGCTTGGATGGTGGCTTCAACCCAGGTGCTTCCATTTCGAAACCAAACTTTTTCACCAACTTAAAAACGACATTTATTTTCCTTTGCAGTTCGGTCAAAATATTTTTTCGATTGTTTACTTTTTCGTTCAAATTTAGGTTAGAGGTCAGCATTTGTTATTGTTTTAAACTTTTCAGAACTTCCCGGTATCAATGGCCTTGTTTGCCTTCTCATCATGAGTTGAGTAGGTGTCAGACCAATAAATATGCTTTATGGGAGTGTTTCGACTAAAGTAATGCTAGTCATAACTCTGTTTTGCTTTCACTGGATTTTTGCAGTAACCTCTTTGCTGCTTGTAGGGGAGACAGTTGCTAGTTGTCACAAAAGGTACATAAACCTCTATTAGAGATAAAATAAAACAGATTTAATTATTTTAAGTTTTTTATCATAATGTTTGGTTCGTCAGTCTTAATTAATTCCAAAGATAACAAAAAAATAAATTAAATATTACTTTATAATATTGAGAATTAAGACTTAAGTCTAGTGACACAACTAACCCCATATCAGGGGTAAGTTGTCACAACAAGAGGGTCATGTTGTTACACTGTATTGCTACTGTCACTTTCATCCTCTGAAGCACAGTTTGGGCAGCAGTAGAATAAAACTTCCTTGCCCACCCCCTCCCCCACCCAAATTGTTGTATTAGTCCAGTTACATTTGGCATATTGTACCCATTCTTCGTTTGGCTTGCTGGCTCACCAAGGTTCGACACAAATCAAACAAAACATGTCTTCAGATTCATTCTCTTTGCTGCTGCTTGTTTTTCTTTTTTCCATGAACTTTTTTCGTTTTAGGTATCTTCGGCCTTATTTTTCCCGTGACAACTAGCCTCCGAACAACTGAGACAACATGTACCTAATCCACCATTGACAATAACACAACAAAATAACCTCAATTAATTGCAATATAAACTATGATAAAAATTTCCTTATCAGAATAGGCCAAGATCATCGCCAATATTAATTTAAAGTAGCATATAGAACATATAAACCATTAGTATAAAATTTTACTCACTGATCAATATTTTTTATTTTTATGCATTTACTGCGATCCAAGCGGCCGGAAGCCGTGACACTTTTTGAGGTTGGTAGCACTGGGATGCATTTGGATATTATAACTTACGCATATCTAAAATACTTGCCAAACCAAAAATATAGACGTTGTGACAACTAGTACTTGTGACAACGAGGACACCTTTCCCCCACCATTCATTCGGCAAATCCACTGGATTGAGGATATCGAGGACTGGAAGTTACTAGCTCAATATTATGCTGACTGCAAAATTGCGAAAATCGACGTGAACCGAATGGAACATTATCTGCTACTATAATTCTTGGGAGGCCATGGTATGAAAGTATTGGTTTAAGTTTTAAGATTATCTCCAACGCTGATATTATTAAATATGTTTTTCGACCAAAATCCATTAAATCCATTCAAATTTTATGAAACGGCATCAAGGGAATATCATAAGGTAGAAGCGGATCTTTTGTTAGCATTTCTGTATTTTTGGCAGATTTTACACATAACTAGTATTTCCTTTTCGATGCGGTATTAATGCTCGGCCAATATACCAAACTTATTGCTCGGGCTTTAGCTTTTCAGTGTCGAGATGTGGTTGGTATATACTATATAGGTTATAAGGACATAGTTTCGCAAGCTCTTTGGAACAAAGATACGATCATGAAAAACTAGCTCATCGTATGCTGTTAATTTCCAGCCGTGGGTTAACGTCTCATGAAGCATTTTTAATCCCTCATCATTAAGGGGGTCCTCTAGTTTCTCGGCTGGTTTTTTACGGCTTTTTCAATTATTTTTTTACGGGCAAACCATCAAAGTAATCAATCTCATTGTTTTTGCATAATCTTTATTAACAGTTAAATAAGCTTTACAAATTTTTTGAAGTCAAAATATATAATAAAAAAAAGTAATAGTGACCGACAGGAAGACATAAAAAAAAAAGTTGTTTGACGGTGACCAAGATTGCGGCTGTTCTGCTTATCTGAAGTCAAAAAACCAAACGGCATTTTAATCTTCATATTTAAGACAAGCGATTGAACTAGAGTGAATTCTGAATTACAAAAATTGACTTTTTTATACACTTTTGAAAATCACATTCTATTTTTTACTCATTTTTTCTTAAGTTTTTCGCTCGTAGAAACAAAACGATCGAAGCAATCATGATAATCCTAGTTCAATCGCTGGCTTATAACATATTAAAGATACTGTATAAATTTGAACAAGATCGGTACAGTAGTTTCTGAAATATCGTGGTCACCGTTTCGAAAAAGGGTGTTTCGAGAAAAACGCGTTTGAAAGTTCGCGCATGTGAGTTATACTCCGTATACCTGCTCCGTTCCAGGGCCATAACTTGTGAACCACTTCGAATATCGAAAAATCCGGCACACATTTTCTACACATGTGATTTATGAAAAAAAAAAATTCGATTTTTTCGATATGAGAAACTAGAGGACCCCCTTAAATGACTCATGAACAAAAGTTGTTTCTTTTCGTTACTTATGTAAATGCTATGAATTACTTCATTTAGCTCTGGGATTCCTACTTTTTTATCATCGCAGCAATTTCTAGACAGGTAATCTGCAATGTACATGTGCTTTCCAGGACTATGTTGAGGCGAAGTTTATATTTGAGAAGCCTTAGTTTCATACGTTGCAGTCTTGGAGGGGGGATTTTATGATTCTCTTTCGACATGCCACCCAACAACGGCTTATGATCTGTGATTACTTTATGTGTCTACCGTAAATATAAGAGTGAATTTTTCGGCACCCAAAAACTAACAGAAGCTCTTTTTCTACCTGTGAATAGTTTATCTCGGCATCTGTGAGACTATGAGATGCAAAGCAGAGTGGTCTATTTCCTTGCATCAAGCATAAACCATACTTAGATGCACATCCCTGAAGAATTACCTCTTTATTGACCTCAACAATTTTTAGTACAGGTACGTTCATAATTCTTTGCTTGATGTCTTCTAAACACTCCGTATTAATAGGCAACCATTGGAATACTACATTTTTCTTTAAAATATCCCTCATAGACTTTGCCAAGTTAGATAGATGTGGAATGAAATGACTCATATATTGTAATTAATGACCCTTAACAGTTTTTGTAGTTGCTTTTTATATCTTTAGGCGCGCTTAGTACTTCTATTGCTGTGGTCCTACTTTTGTCGACTTCGACTCCCTCTCCAGAGGTGAGGTATCCCATATATTGAACTTGTGGAACGCAATACTGCAATATACTTTCATTAAATTTTATGTTCTTTTCACGTGCGAGTTTAAATACTTGCTGGAGAATAGAATTGTACTTACTCCTTAGTTTCTGCCGCAAAGTTAGCTTCATTGAGCTTTTGAAAGACATCAGGTGCAACGTTTATACAAAAAGGTAGCCTTTGAATCGATAACATCCAAAAGGTGTTGCAAAAGTACATAGCTTACTCAGGATGGAGAACTACCTGAAAGTATCCTTTCAGGTCCAGAACAGAAAATATTTTTTTATTGGATTGGATTGGTTTGAAATTTTTTATAAAGAAACTTTGCCAGAAACTTTGTAACAGCAATAGAACTGGCTGAAATCTTCAACGAACTGCATACGCATCAAGTTTTACTGCATTACCTTAGGTCGTAATTTGGGCATTCAGTAAGAGGCTTTCTAATGCAGCAATAAATTGCCTCGCAGTCGGGTTATTGTTCCAATCTGACTTGCTTCTAATTGCATAAAATAGAAGCTCTAGAGTCTAGATTATCCTGACTCAGTTTATTATATTTTAAGGTTCCGTTTTCAACACATAAATCTTGGAACATTAATCTCAAGATTTCAAGGCCGACCATAATACCTTGGAAACCTGTCCTTATTCTCGACAGGTAAACAGGCTGGCCATCTTGGTTTTTGAGGCTATATACTATATACATACATATATGTATATACTCTTGAATGGCTAACATTTGTTTCTCTTTTAGTGCATAGTTATTTTGCCTCAATGCGGCCTTTTGCTACCTTTCGCATAAGGATTTCTTGTGTTGAGCAGGTCAAAAGCGAGATCAATCATTTTTATGAACCTTATACTGTTGCTTCACTGCCTTGAAAGTCATGTAGATTTAAAGTTTCTCTACAGAAATCGATTGCATCTGCGACACTCGCACTTAGTGTTTGGGCCGCCAACTTAAACTTCATCTTATTTTTTCTCCACTCAAGATGAAGTTTAGAGAGCTTGTTTCCAAGTTTAATATCTTCTTTTTCTTGATAATTATATAACAGCTCAATGCATTTCGAATCTATGACACCCTTACTGGAAAATATTTTTGTATTGCCGAAATGATTTCTTATAAGCTTAATGCAATGGCATGCATCAAGCATTGTATATATTTTTTTGTCAGGATTTAAGGGTCTCGTGAAGTAGGGTTTCGCATTTGGAAACTCTATGTTGCTGCCGAGAATTTGTAGCATTTTCTTATTGTAACTTGGGCCATCACAAGTTAGGCATACAACTTCTACCCCTACTTCTTGAAGGCGCGTTACAGCGTCTAATATTAGATTTACTCTTTCATTAACATCCAAATTGTGGATGAGAAAGTATGCAATAGGTAGTTTTCAATTACTATTCAAAGAAACCACCAAAAACACATATGCCTCTGTAGCCTTATCTTCTTTGTCACGAGTAAAATTATGTCCCAAATCTACAAATCCTCTGGTTTGGTTTCCAAAAATTTTAATTTTCTTCATAATGGCCATTTCGTCGAAAACTAAGGTGGAAATACATTGTTCTCGGCGTTCTCCATTACAGTAACTTTCGCCTTTAGAGTGTTAAAAGCTTCATCTAAAAAGCCAGGCTCACAATTAACACTCGAACTCCACCTTCGAACTGTGGATGTATGTGGCAAACTTTTGTTGAATACTTTTGATTATTTGGAATCATTATTTGCCTCCTACATATTTGTTTTTTAATTTTTGATCTTGTAAACTTACTTTGGATCTTATGCGTTTTGGCTTATTGGGCGCATTTTCATCACAAATATTTTCAGTTGAAGCTTTTGAGCTTGTCTCTTCACTAAAATTTTGATTGGAATTTGGGTATTCATTTCAGTTGGTACTGCATCGATCTTTGAGAAAACTAATAATAATTGAAAATACAACTGTGTGATTGATATGATATGAAACCACACGTTATTGAAAAAAAAGTACAAACTTTCCCCTTTAAATAAATTTTTTCATAAACGAATTTCATAAATTAAACATAGGACTAATATTAGTGCAGGAGCACTCTCTTGAAATACGTGCTTCCCACAAAACCAAAAATAGATGTTGCACCTTAATCATATTTGATAAATATAGGTGAAAAACGTGATGTGATGAAATGTTTTCAATTAAGGATTCGCAATCTACGAAAAATTAAACATTACACTTTATCTTTTTTCAGATCGAAATTGTAGTCCCTATATATATATAAAATCGAAAGTTGGTTTGTTTGTTTGTTCGTTTGTTCGTTTGTTCGTTTGTTCGTTTGTTTGTTTGTTGCTCAATCACGCCTAAACGCTTGGTCCGATCATTTTCATTTTTGGAGTGAAGACACTACATATTCTGGCCTAACATATAGGCTACTTTTTATTCGCGGATTTCAAAATGGCGGATCCAAGATGGCGACCAAAACTTTTAAATATCAAAAGATTGCCGTGAAAATTTGTATTTGGGGGTTTTCGGAACTCCTGATTGCGAATCTATGCTCGAAATTTCAAAATTCAAAATGGCGGATCCAATATGGCGACTAACAATTTTACAACTTCAACGAATTTAATTGAAAATTGGTACTATAGGTATCCTGAGGCCAGTAATTTAGAATCTACTAACAAAATTTGGAAGTTCAAAATGGCGGGCCCACTATGTTTGTTGCTCAATCACACCTTAACGCTTGGTCCAATCATTTCCATGTTTGAAGTGAAGGCACTACATATTGCGACCTAAGACATAGGCTACTTTTTATTCACGGGATTCAAAATGGCGGGCCCAAGATGGCGGCCAAAAATTGTAAATTTCAAGGAAATCCGATGAAAATTGGTATCTGGGGATTTTTGAAGGTCCTGATTGCGAATATGCATACTTTCGAAATTTAAAAATTCTAAATGGCGGATCAAATATGGCAACCCAAAATTTCCAAATTCAAGGAGTTTAAGTGAAAATTTGTACCAAGGGTACTTTGAGGACATTAAATTCGAATCAATTATCAGAATTTAGAAATTCAAAATGGCGGACCTAATGAGGTGACTGATTTTTTAGGAATCAAAAGAATTTTCATGCCAATTAGTGCAGAAGAAAATCAGTAGCACTAACTTCGAATCTGCTAACAAAATTTGGAAGTTCAAAATGGTCGAGCTAATATGTTTGTTGCTCAATCACGCCTGAACGTTTGGTCCGATTATTTTCGTTTTTTTAATGAAGACATTACATATTCTTATCTAAGACATAGACTACTTTATACTCACGGGACCCAGAATGGCGCGTCCAAGATGGCGGATGAAAATTGTAAATTTCAAGGGATTGCCACGAAAAGTGGTGTCTACGGATTTTTGAAGGTCCTGATTTCGAATATACTTTTGATACTTAAAAATTCAAGATGGTGGATCAAATATGACAACTAAAATTTCCGAATTTCAACGAATTTAAATGAAAATCAATATCAAGGGTACTTTGAAGCTACTAAATTCGAATCTATTATCAGAATTTCGAAATTCAAAATGTCGGACCCAATATGAACCAATAATTTATTAAATATTCACAAGTGTAACAAAACATATAGGCAAACTATAATTTTTATAAGGAATAGGCAATCAACGTAAGATTTGCAGCTTTAATGTTTTCAATACGGCAACGATGAAATAGCGAACAAAATTTAATACACTTAATCACTTATTTAACACTTAACAACGGGAATATACATATGTATATGTAAGTAGGTATACAATAGATTATGAGCCCTTCTGATATGGACCGTGGTATAAAATGCGTTTTGGGTGAATCACATCCAAAGATTTTAGTACTACTAAACTTTATTATCTGAATACTGAGCATTTTTTAAGTATTTAAACTAAGTAGTGTTTATGATACACCGGGTGAAACCGGGTTACTCAGCTAGTTAATCTATAAAATAGCGGTGGCGTGAATATGTTAGTTATAAATGATTCTGTAAGTTTTTGCACGGTAAATGGTTTTTGATATAATATCAATATGTAGTATACAGTGATGGGCAAAACTGTTCACATGATGATATGTAAGGTTTTGCAACGTATCCATTAACTGTAACAGATATCGTAAAACTGGTTGCGTAATATTGTAGAGGGTAAAATTGTCTATAGAAATACTCTTATACATTTTGACATCCGATTGACCATTCTTGAGTTATTTATGAAAAAAAACTGTCAAATTTCACTACTTTTATCCTCGTAAATAACCCAAAAAATATCGAAGTTACGGGAAAATTGTCTTAATCAATTTTGTGCAGGATTTAATTCTCTACAAGTTAGGCGAGGCCATTTGCCCATGTCAGAATAAAATTAGCGATTTTTCGCAAAAATAGAACATAATGTATTGGGCAAAAAATTTTGAAAAATAATTTAATCTCAAAAATTTATTACTCTACAAATTACCTGAAGACACCTGTTTTCATCTGATTTATACTTAGCAGAAATAGACTTATAATTTTCCGAGATAAAATTGTTTTTCAAAAATTTTGCTCAATACCTTATGTTCTATTTTTGCAAAAAATCGCTAATTTTTATTCTATAATGGGCAAGTTTCCTCGCCTAACATGTAGAGAATTAAATCCTGCACAGAATTGGTTAAGACCATTTTCCCGTAACTTCGATATTTTTTGAGTAATTTGCGAGGATAAAAGTAGTGAAATTTGACAGTTTTATTTCATAAATAACTTCAAAATGGTCAATCGGATGCCAAAATGTATAAGAGCATTTCTATAGACAATTTTGCCCTCTACAATATTACGTAACCAGTTTTACGATATCTGTTACCGTTAATGAACAACTTGCCAAATCCTAAAATACCATCATGTGATCAATTAGTTGAGTCACTGTATATCCATTAGATAATTCAAACACTCCGATCCTATTGCCATAGCGATTCTCTTGAGGGTGGCTCTGGTTTCCGTCCTTGTTACGTCCATCTTATCAAAGTGCAATTTGCACACTTTGGGGCGGCAAAGCAGGTCAACGTCTTCGATGTGCAACCCCAAGATATTGCACCAACTTTCTCTGTAAATCGTTTTGCTTGGGAATCTGTTAATATGATAATTGTATAATGCTAGAAGAATAATACGAGTAAGCGCCTTACTTAAACAAGATTCCTGGTGTTTTCTTCTCTTGTACAGTAGGACAACCTGGCAATACAACAATTCATTTTTCCTTGGTTTTCCTTCATTTAATTCTATAATGGAAACAATTTAATCAAATCATTTTACAATTGCATATATACAAATTTTAGAAACTTACCAATTTTCGTATGCTTTTAGGAGTAAGACTTCACTCGAAATACTGAATTAAATATAGTTTTAGAATAATAATTCCAAAACTACAGTCACAAATTAAAAAATCGCAGACCAATCGAATTACAATTTTCGGATTTTGTTCTTCGCTTTCAGTCCAGTGAGTAAAAAATTCCTGGAAGCTGTTAAAGGCGGGTCAAATACAAAGTTCGCGCTTTGTCATCCTAGATTTAAAACTTTGCTATAAAGAGCTTTTATTTTTCCTTTAATTAAAACACATTAAATACTCAATCATTTATATTTATTAGTAATACAGTGCAACCTCGATATAACGAAACTGAAGGAAATTAGAAAATATTCGTTATACCGAGTAATTTGTTACAACGAGGTTTGTTATACATATAGAGGTTAGGCAACTATACGATTCGTTTTAACAAGGTAAAAAAACTTGTTTATTAACCCCAACATCACCCTGCTGTACCCTGTTATAGCGAACGATTTTCACTAATATGTAAATGAAAAAAACATTTTAATGAAAACACTATTTTTTATTTAAAAAGAGTTTATACAGTTTTCATCAAAATGGAATCTGTAAAAAGTGGCTAGGTAGCTCAATTTCAATGGGTAATACATATCCGCATAAACGAAAGAAATCACAATCAATGAGTAATATATGTTCGCTTAGTCTTCATTTGGTTAGCTTAGTCTTCATTTTGAGAGAAAAAGTCATAAATTGTGGTCTGCTTACCACCGATGTTAGTTATCATATCCAAAACGCAATCCAATGGTTGAATTTTTCTTGGACTCTTTGCCGGGTCTTAATAAGTTCTGCGAGTGGCAAGTCATCCTCATCATCACATGGAACTTTAAACCCACTCTTCTTGAAGCAGTTTGTGACGGTTTTTTCACTGATTTGATTCCAAGCTTTGGCAATCATCCACATGGCTTGTAACACGTCAATTGTAGTTGGCGTTGGGATTTTCAATATCAGTAAGAAACTGTCTGACACTTCCTTCCTATAGTGCATTTTGAAGCTTTGAATGATGCCTTGGTTCACATCATAAATGGGCTATCGATTTTAGTAAATAGAT
Source organism: Machimus rusticus (assembly GCA_951509405.1). Classification (NCBI taxonomy): domain Eukaryota; kingdom Metazoa; phylum Arthropoda; class Insecta; order Diptera; family Asilidae; genus Machimus; species Machimus rusticus. Next base: position 10,342,987 of record OX608050.1, read on the forward strand.
CAGAAGACCCCAATCAACTGATTAGAGAATATGTTAGTGTAGAGTTTACACAATGAAATTCCGTTGAAAGCTGCTTGAGCACGGAGTAGAAAACGGGAGAAAAAAAATTGAACTAATCTGTGGTTACTATTAGTCGACGCGGTTGAATGAATTACCTGCGTAAAGTTGGATTAATTGGTTTTCAGGACTGGGAAAAAATATTCAAAAATTGAAGACATCGTAAAAAATTTGAATCATAAAAATCTGTTGAAAATGTCTATGGAAATTGTGGAGCTGAATTAGGCCATCGCGTGGGTAAAGAGAAAAAAAGTGACTTTATGACGTAATGATCCGAAGCATACGGAGAAGTATGACAATGAGTTCTCTCAGGACTTGAGAGGTTAACTGAGACAATGAAAAAATCTAAGTGCGAACCACTCCTAGGAAAAGTAGGAGAGTAATAATGGACTATGTCTACACCAAGCAGCAACTCACTCCTTAGCCAGTTGTAAATTCTACTCCCGTTCAAATTAACTGGCCTATCCCTTCACGACGTACGGATGCCTGGTATTAAAATCCCCTCCAAAAATGATATATTCAAAACTCGAAATCACTGCTCCCAGGGTCTAAAGGTCCTGGACAAGGTCAACTGAGGCAGAGCAGGGTACATAGATAGCACCAAGTAAAAGCTAGACTTCTCTGTTATTAGCAGAAATCGTGATTTCAACCAGGGTAGCAGAGATTACAAGGGGTGAACACTTAACCAATGGAAATCGGCAGTTCCATCTAAGGGCAATCGCTGTACCCCTGCCAAAATCATTCCTAATCAACTTATAGTTACCAAGCACGGGACGGAATCTACTGGAAAGACAGGTTGCGGAAAGAAACCACCGGATTAGACTCCTCCAAATCTTTTACAAGGGAGAGTATTCTTTCATGTGAAATAAGAGAGTTAACATTAATTGCAGAGAATGCAAGAGGGACATTCATACTGCAAAGAGGGAAAGATAAAATTTGATAAGAGCTACAGGTTTCTTGTCCTCCTGAAGCCCGAAATAGCTGGGCACAAACTTTTTAATTTTTTGAAGAAATGAATTTTGAAATGAAGACAGCGAAATGCTAAAGAACCTCTCCTTTTCACTGAGGAGCTTCCCCACCTCTGCGAAGAACAGATGCATAAAAGGGATTAATCCCAAGTCCAGGACCAAAAGCAGAATCCTGGGAAAATCCAACCGCCTCGTTTACAAAGGCCACCCTCGAGGAACGCTTAACCTCCTGCGCTTTCTTCGTTATCGCTCGTCTATCCAAATAAGCCAAATAAGAGGGGCAACCCGAGAAATTAGCGGGGTGATCCCCGTGACAATTTGCACATTTTGGGACAGGGGCAGAGGAATCATCATCCTCCAGCGTCCTCCTAGGACAAGTATTTTTACAATTCGCACCACAACGAACGCACAGGGGCTCGAAAGCGCAGGTATTGCTAACATGCCCGAAACGCTGGCAGCGGTAGCACTGAATATATTCCTTTTTGCGTTTTAATTTATCGAAAGACACCTTATGCCCGAGAATATGTATATCTGACAGAGGATAACTGTCGTAACATCCTCCCCAGGCGGAAGATGAACAACAAACAGATCTAACTCGTACCCATGATCCCTGGAAGCCTTCGTTGAAAATCTCTCAATTTTTTGTATATTGAGAAGGGGCGCAATCTTTTTTATATCCTCAAGAATGTCTTCCGCAGAAAAACCGGGCATGATGTGATGCTCCTCAAGCTTCTGACTTCAGGTTTCAAACAACTCGGCGTGAAAGAGTACGCCGCCGTAGTCTCGTGTCCCCTAGCCATCTGAAGCATTAACGTGTGAGTCTCAATCTTATCCAAATATATCTTCGCCGCAACCCTGCTCAATTTAACAATTTTATAACTAAAAGATTTATCAGCCTCCCTGTAGACGTCAACCAGTACCTTGGGGACCGTATTGAAAACAAAAATTGGAGGAAGCCGGGCTTCAACTCACCTGCTCCATCAACTACACTGTTCTGGAACCTAGCAGAACCTTCTGAACGCTGCGAAGTATTTCGACTCTTCGAGGGCCGTCCATCTTTTCCTCTTCTTACAGCTGATTCGTCCAACGACGGGAAATAGACCGCATCACACGGCAACACTCCAAATCTTTTGCCCTTAAATCCTCCGGCTGCTCCAGCTTCAGCTCCAGTTTTCATGGGGACCGGCGTGGGGCCCTTCGAGACCCTCTGGAATCCATCAATGAGTTTACCAAATCGTAAATTTTTTAAGGAGGAAAAAGCACCTGGCATAAAAAACCTCCTGATTTATTTCACCAAAAATAATTTTAAAATTTTTACAATACTTTATCAGTCGAAACTTAAATTAACATTAAATACAATTTTATTCTTAAAACTAAAAGGTGGCCAGGTTCATTGTACATTTCACACTACGCCTACTTTTGTAAATTAACAAATATATTTACTTAAATTATGAACACGTTTGGATTTCACTAATGCTTCACACTTAAGGGGTAATATCACCTTGTGTTCTCTAAATTTTACGTGATTTTTTGAGACGTCTCACGGACGATTGGAACTAGATAGAGATATGAGGTTTTGGGTATATGAAAGTAGTGGTCTTTAACTACAAAACATATGTTTTATTTTAATTTTACGATACAAAATGGCGGCACAGCAAGGAAAACAAAAAGTTTCGGACTTTCGACATGGGCGTACTGCTACAGGTCACAATTTTTAATCTGGAACAAAAAGCTAAAAAGTTTCTTAAAATATAGTCCAAAATCTAGTGAATGTCGTAGGATTTTTTTGATAACTTGATCTTTATAGATTTTATAAGCGATTTTCGGTAAATTTTGTTCGAGAAAACAAGAAAATAAAGTTCAAACTAACGCCATTTTGTTAAAATTCAATATTTCGTACCTCTGAAGATCTGTCCACCTCAAGACGTCCGCCATTTCTTCAAAATCGCCAATCCAGCTCGAAACCAGGCAGCCCTCCTGACCGTCGAACATGATCATCGAATCCCTTACGTCTGCCACTGTGAATTGCCTAGGTCTGCTGCTTTCTTCGTGTGAGTGCGTCGGAACCGCGGAAGCCCCGATTGAATCCATCGACAACAGCCGCTGCTGGAGCATCTCGATTTCCCGGTTTTTTAACTCTTCCTTTAACTCAAGGATCCTTTTATCCTTCTCCTGCAGGCTTTTTTCCATGTCGCGGTATCCCCCTTCGGCTTCCTCGTCCGACGCGACCAGCTCCAAAGTGCTCTGCCTCTTAGCACGTCTTCGGTCGCCCATCTTTTATTTTCTCGGTCCTTCTGGATTCCTCCAAATCCCTTTCGCTTTATTTTTGAGTAGAATACCTCTTAGGCCAAATTTTCGAGGTATCCCGGTTGAGCCCCCATGTAGGGAAAAGGAAACAAATGAATTCAACCAAAAGGAACAATTTATTTAAGAAAAACAAAGCTGGACTCAAAAACTAGAACTCTTCACGCCGGCTGCTCAATAAAAAACAAAAACCAATCTTTCTCAGCCTACTTGACAAAGCCGGGCCACTCAGTTGTTGGCAATGCCGCGGTGAGGCGCAGCGCTCGTCAACTGCTCGTCGGCGCCAAATTCAAAATCCCACATACATACATAAGTGTACTCGGGTCTTAAAATTTCTAGTAGTTTAAATTCAATATCTTTTTATACAATAATATCGTTAAAATCTATATATATAAAAATGAATCGTTGTTTTGTATGTAATCGATGTTTGAAAATTTGGCTGTATGAAATAACTGATTGAGAGTTGTTTGTGTTAGAAGACTTCAATACCAAGGTTTATATGTAAATGCGAATACGATCCGATAGGTGGTGCGCGAGTTGTATCGGGTTCATTCGAGAGCCCAATTGTAGATCATCAACTTCTATACCGTTGAACCGATAGTCATGAAAATTTGTATGCGTAGATATTTGAACAGGGTGAATATTTTCAAGCTATTCGTTTTACTTGAAATCGCCACTAGATGGCGCTGCAAGTCATCAATACGGAATTCTGTATGTTTGAATGTTTAACGCTCAATCACGCCAAAACGGGTCAACAGATTTAAATTAAATTTTGAACACAGGTAGAGAACATCCTTGAGATGGGCAAAGGATTCTTTTTATTTGCATGCTTTAAAATGGCGGACTTTCAAATTTAAAAGGTTATGCGAATTCCATAAAAATTGGTATTTGCGGATTTTCGCGGTCACTAATTTCAACCAAACTCTTAGATTTACGAATTCAAGATGGCAGACTGTCAAATTTTGAAGTTTATGCAATTTCCACCACACTTGGTACTTGGGGATTTCGGAGTCACTGATTTCAACCCGACTGTGAGAATTTACGGATTCAAGATGGTAGACCGTGAAAAAAACTTAAGCAATTTGCACTAAACTTGGTACCTGGGGGTTTTCGGAATCGCTGATTTCAACCCGACTCTCAGAATTTCCGAATTCAAGACGGTGAACTGTTGAATTAAAAAGTTTAGGTGATTTCTACCAAACTTGGTATTTGGAAGTTTTCATGTCAGAATTTACGAATTCAAGGTGGCAGATTATTAAATTTTAAAGAATATTTGCGATTTGCACTAAACTTGGTACTTGGGGGTTTTCGAGGAGTGACATGGGCTACTTTTTTTCTGCCTTGCTTTGTCTGTACGGGCTAATCTTCGAAACAGCTGGACCGATTTTGATAAAACTTTACAGGTATTAAGAGGTTGGAAGTAGTGATATAGGCTTTTGCAACTGTTTACTATTGTTAAAAGTTACGAAATTCTGAACGCCAGTGATATGTTTATGGTGAGTCACGCAAAAACCACTTATCTGATCGGGATGAAATTCTGTGGCCATGTAGCGCACAACCTCCTAAGAGACATAGGCTATGCTTCGCAATTGGAAAGTGAGGGAAGGGAGGGGGAAGGAATGTTGAGCAGTGATATGCTTATGTTGCGTCATGTGCTTAACCTCCTGAGTGACATTTGATAAATATAAAATCGGCAACATCATATTTTTATTAAAATTTACTTTCATTTTAGGGGTAGTTGTGCCCGGGCAACGCCAGGTGAGGGCCAGCTAGTTATCTATAAATTTACCTTCAATTTTGTGTAGGCTTTGCATAAAATTAAAAAAAAAAAAGGGGGGGGGCACCTGAAGAACAGTTCCCAGGCTCGGATTTCAATGAAATTGAGCAGGTGCCTTCCATTTGGTCTAAAAAGGATCTAAGCGAATTTTGCGCCGGTCATATTTGATTTCGGAAAATTTTAAAATTTTCAACTTTTAATTTTGACATTTCGTCAATATTGAAAGTTGAAAATTCCCGTCGCAAAATAACTTTTCACCTGCAAAATGTTCGTGAAATCCGATTAGGGATTGTTCCACTACACATTCCCACCTTAATTTATCACTTCACAACCGGCAAAACGCAAATATTTAATCTTCAAACTCAATTCGCGATCCGCCGTTTTATTTCTTAAACCGCGCCATGACATTTCTAATGTTATTTTCACTTTTTGTATATGGCTCCACTTAGTAACAAATTGGGTTACGTCCGTTAATTTTAAGATGTTACAAATGTGGAAACTTGCAATAATATCACAATATTTGTTCAAATTTTTTAATTATTTGTCAAATATTTGTGGAATTATACATTCAATTTTTTATTAATATTATATATATATGTATATATATATATATATAAAACCACCTCCTTCCCACAACAGCTTTAAAAATATTCGCAATTATTTTCGTCTTCCTGATAAAAACAAAAGAGTAGTTAATCTTGCCAAAAATCATAAACCAACTTACTTCGTAGTCTGAGGTGTCTACATTTTCTCTAGAAGGGTCCGCTTGCGGAGAGGAAGCACCAGGCTATATATTTTTATAGAAACATATATTTTTAAATTCAAACATAAAAACCAACCACAATTGAAATACCTGAAACGTTTCGCCGCCCCGCTGCACGTCGCCAACGACTTCGTCTTCAGCTTCCTGTAAAAATCTAAATATGTATAACCCTTCAAACATATTATTAAAATTGTCTTACCTCTTCTAATAGAGTTTCTGGAGCTCTATATGGGTTGTTGTACACCCGCGGCACGGAAAAACTCCACAGTAGGATCCAAATTATGTCTGCGACAATAATGAAGAAACATAATTTTGGCAAGATAGCCCACAAAGAACCCTTTGTTCCGATGGTAAAGGAATCGGCATTTAGTGTGCCTCCACAAACCGAATGGTTAACTTTAAGATGTCTGTAGGTCGTTTCATCAATCCCATCATACGTGCGCCAGCAGTCACTAATTATAGTGGCGCCGGGCAAAATCCACTTCTCAATCAGTGGAATCAGGTTTGATGAATCACGACACTCTACCAAAAACATATCTCCGGTTTCGCGGCAGACTCCGCCAAATACCCATTGCCCCTCTACAAAGTGCCCTCGGTGGTATTTCCTCTTGCCAAATTTAGATTCGTCAATTTCGATAATCATATTTGGACCTCCTAAACATAAAATATAAATTAATTACCAAAACATCAATTATGAAATTATACATATGGGATTTTCGCACCTTACACAAAAATCGATGGCGACTTCACGGCAAAACGAATTCCAGTCTACAGCACTTTTACCGGACATCCTTGTATCCAACACAATGTGCTGGAGCTCTATATTCCGGCACCACATATTGCAAAACACAACGATCTGAAACACAGCAAATTAATGTCGTTCTCACAATTAACAAAAGGAAAATATTACCTGCCGTAAACTAAGCTTTGCCTTGTCGCAAAACGTATTTTTGCGAAGGCTTTGTGTGCTATCGCATATTTTAGGCTTCTTTTTGTGTTTTGTAATTTTGTTCACACATCTCCACAGACAACCATCATGTGCCAATAAATGAGTTTTATTTTCTACTTGATCAACTGTGATTTTGACCTGAGAAATCTTTGGGAAGTTGAACACTTGTTTCAATATGTTGACCGATGGGACCCAACAATAAGGGTTATTCATGTTCGGAGCAAGGAAGTCATCTGGTAGCTCATCCATATTTAGTTGATTAATTGAGAGCATACCTTCAAAAATTGGCTTGATACATCTAGGACATGTAACATGCCAATGAAAAGTTCTAGAGTAAGATGAATCAATGCCATATTGGCATAGAGTAGACCAAATACAGCTTATGTAGGCAAAAATTGATTGATTATTTACATTGACATTGTCGGTTTAGTACGGGATCCGGCTGCAAGTTTACTACGTTCATCGAGTTTTTTATTAAAACCTAATTTTTACATATATTTATGAATGGGAAAATATATTTTGGCAGGGGTGCTTATCAAAATGTGGCCGCTAGTATTTTTAATTAATTTAATAAAAATTGATTTTTGGGACAAAATTACGCTCATTTGTTTTTTAAATAAAACATAATCCACTTCACAGATATACTTCTAAGGAACTTGAAAAGTCATGGGTGCCATTGCGCATTTGGCCGCAACCTCTGCGCAGCCAGGTGTAAAGAGGTACAAATTTGTTATGTTTATACGTTCATCGCGTATATTTATGATATATATATCAAATTAAAGCTAATTTTTTTCTATGCACGATAGAATAAGTCTGCCCATGTAAAAATGGCCGCAAAGAGGGGTTGCCAGCTTTTAAAGATACGTTAAAAAACGATTAAATAATTAATAAAACCATTTATTCAAAATCCAATTCATCGCTGGTCTCACTTTCATCACTACAAATATCGAAATCATCGACATAAAATGAAATATCTACCTACAGTAAGTATACAAGTTAAATTAAAACCGGCCCATACTAAATTTTGATATAGCTTGGGGCAAAATACTAGGGTGCGTCAAGCTGGCACCGCCACCTGTAGGGAATTAAAAAAATGATACGCCAAAATAATGTGATATTTATGGGCTAATTATGTGCCCAAATAAATATTTTTGTGCTCGGTTATTAACGCGGCAAATGACAATTGTTTATATGCGGTGCCAGCTATCGGAAAGTTAGCACAGCCCCTCTACCCGCGCCGTTAAACTTGGCCTTGGAAACAAAATAACAGTATCAAAATTAAGTGCTTTTTATGTGCTTTAAAATGGCCCCGAAAAGTTTTTCAAAAACCCGCCCCCTGTATGAAAAACAACCCTTACAAGAAATTGATCATGTATGAAAAATACAAATTTCAGCGAAATGGCTTTTTTTTATAAAAAAATAATTTCTTCTCGCAATTGAAGAGTACAGGAATTATGTGCTTTTTATGTGCTCGCGGTTGAGACAAGAAGCGATTTTCGTGCTCCAACCACACCCGATCTGGAGCATCTTTAGTGTTTTTAAGGGAGGTGCAGCTAGAAATCGCTTTTTTTTATAAACAAATAATTCTGTGCTCGCAATTGAAGATTCATAAATTTTGTGCTTCTTGTAAAATAGATTCAGGAATTTTGTGCCCTTACAAACAACAATCATCTACGAATTATTTGCTCATAAAAAAATAATCCACGATTTTTGTGCTTCTGTATATGTATGTTGATGTTTGAATTGCGTGTTCCTGAAAGGATGAGCCAAGAGTCCTAAAAGTATTATCTAAGAATGTGTTAAAATATTATAATGCATATTTGCCATTGCCTCTAAAAATAATCCAGAAATTCTATGCTCGTAAAAAATGATCTAGAAATTTAGGTGCGTCGAGTTGCACCCCTTTTATTGCGAATCCGACCACAAACTTTTGGATCCACTCCCCAATATTTTTTGTTCCCCCCTTTCCACGCAAAAGAATTTAAAAAAAATCAATTTAGACATTTATTTCCCAAATTCCTGTTAAACCGGCCAACATCCGCATAGTGTTAAAAAAATCGGTTGGACCCACTGCGCGCCAGAAGTTAGCAGAACAATATGGGCAGAACCAAAATTTTAATACAAAATAATTAAATTAAAGGGCTCATTATAGACTAATTATGTCAATTTAAGTTCTCTTATATGTTTTTGTTTTAAAAAGCATGTTCTGGTAACTTTTAAAAAAGTATTTTCATATTCCAATATTTTGTATAATTTATTTATTCGTATTTGGGAAGTATTTTGTAAGCAAAACGATTAAATTACATTTTTGTCGTTTTATACACAAAACGGACTTCTTTAAATCATCCGTTTCTATAGAAGTGCTCAAAGGATTTTGAAAAATTTCTCAGAATTTAACACGCATAGCGTGGAACCAGCATCCTTACACCCTGTTACGTCACATTCTTTTTTACACTACGCCTTCGCCTATATCAGCTCATCTATTTCCATAGAAATGCTTAACGGATTTTGATATTTTTTGAGAATTCAACGCACACAGTGAGGAAGGAGAATCCCCCTTTGACGTCACATTCTTTTTTGCTCTCTGCACGCGTTCACATATGCAACTCATCGGTTTCCACAGAAATTCTCAACGGATTTTTTCCATTCGAATTTTGTACGGTTTCTCAAAATGTTTTTTATGCCCATAGGAAATAATTAAAAATACATACATATGTAAAATTTAATTTTTTTAATCTTACTTAATAAGAACATTATTCTGTCCGTTTTTATTTGTTTATAAAAAAAGCGATTTCGAGCTCCCTTAAAAACACTAAAGATGCTCCAGTTCGGGTGTGGCTGGAGCACGAAAATCGCTTCTTGTCTCAACCGTGAGCACATAAAAAGCACATAATTCCTGTACTCTTCAATTGCGAGAAGAAATTATTTTTTTATAAAAAAAAGCCATTTCGCTGAAATTTGTATTTTTCATACATGATCAATTTCTTGTAAGGGTTGTTTTTCATACAGGGGGCGGGTTTTTGAAAAACTTTTCGGGGCCATTTTAAAGCACATAAAAAGCACTTAATTTTGATACTGTTATTTTGTTTCCAAGGCCAAGTGTAACGGCGCGGGTAGAGGGGCTGTGATAACTTTCCGATAGCTGGCACCGCATATAAACAATTATCATTTGCCGCGTTAATAACCGAGCACAAAAATATTTATTTGGGCACATAATTAGCCCATAAATAGCACATTATTTTGGCATATCATTTTTTTTAATTCCTTACAGGTGGCGGTGCCAGCTTGACGCACCCAAAATACTATATACTGCAGAAATTGTTACAGTAATTTACGCCATTTAATAAGGCGAAACAGAGAAATCTTCGAAATTGCGAGTCATCCTAAAGGAAACAAAATGAGTTTTATTTAACTTTATATACGTTTGTTAATTTTACTTACGGTTTGAGTTTTGCAAAGATCTACTAATTTTTGCTTATCTTTTTGTTTTAAAACTTTTTTAGACATTCTGTATGATATCCAAAATCGTCCGTAGATTCCACTGCTAATAAAATGTCATGGTATTTATATTTTTCGTTCGACGAAACAACAACATTAACAAACACTTTTTCAATGATTCATAATTAAAGTCAAGCACTGCATTCGTTTTACTACACAGAAAACACTTCTTAATTTTTTTAAATTTATGCTTTACTTTAACAAATGTATGTAAAGTTAAATAAAACCCCTTTTGTTTCTTTAGGATGACTCGCAATTTCGAAGAGTTCTCCGTTTCGCCTTATTAAATGGCTTAAATTACTGTAACAATTTCTGCAGTATATTTTGCCCCAAGCCTATATCAAAATTTTGTATGGGCCAGTTTTAACTTAACTTGTATACTTACTGTAGGTAGATATTTCATTTTATGTCGATGATTTCGATGTTTGTAGTGATGAAAGTGAGACCAGCGATGAATTGGATTTTGAATCGTTTTTTAACGTATCTTTAAAAGCTGGCAACCCCTCTTTGCGGCAATTTTTATACAGTAAAAGTTCCTTATTCACGGTTTCCTTATTCGCGTTTTCATTATTCGCGGGTGAAAAAATTGCAACCCAGTTCCTGTATTCGCGGCTAAAAATGTCTATTCGCGGATGCAATCGGTAAACAGAAAGGGATTCGGTGTCGTTTATTAACGTATCGACATTCTTTGAGATTTGAGTAAACTGTTGGCACGTGCCGAGGGGGCTTTTATGAAAGATGTGACCAAGTGGACTAATGTCAAACTAAAATAAACCTTACTGCCATTATATAAAGGCCATTGTCGAATACCGCCGCCACAATATCGCTATGTCCTTTGATAAAAGCCGCCTCCGCCACGATCGGTGTTATATTGTTTCAACTCATCTTTCGTTGCAATAATTTTGATCGAATAGCACGTGTCACTTCTTCCATCCGTGATCCATCTATGGAAAGGCGGCTTATTTTGAAAAGGCAAATTATTAATGCTACAGCTCAATATCAATCTGAATTTAAAGACCTTTTAAAAACGGCAACACAAGAAAAAATTACTAAATTCTTTAAACCCTTGCCTAAAGCTGACAATGATTGATTTTAATTGCGAATTTCTCAATAAATTGATTTTAATTTGATACATATTGGTTTTATTTTGGAACCTTGGAACGTATCCCCCATGATTCCATACTAATTACCATTCCATATCCACGGTTTCTGTATTCGCGGCACATTTACGGAACATATACCCCGCGAATAAGGAGCTTTTACTGTATAGGCAAACTTATTCTATCATGCATAGAAAAAAATTAATTTTAATTTGATATATATATCATAAATATACGCGATGAACGTATAAACATAACAAATTTGTACCTCTTTACACCTGGCTGCGCAGAGGTTGCGGCCAAATGCGCAATGGCACCCACACCGAAAAAAAATTTCCAATGTTTCCGCTGTAGTATTGATATTTTTCAGGTATATTTTTCAGCCGATAAGGAAAATATAACTTATTAACATTGCACCATATCAATCTTTAGAAAAAATGCCGTATTAACATTGAAAAATGTTAATTTAACATTGAAATTTTTTTTTTTTACCACCCAGTTACCCCTATTCCGATACCCTTTTAGAAACTTGATTTTCCTATATATTCTCCGACTTACTGTGGCTAGATTTGAACTTGGGACCCCCGAGTTCGCGGCATTCTGCTCTAGCCCTGAGCTATCGATGACCCATCAACACATCTACGGTTTTACAGTTTATGAGTAGCGTATTTGTCAGAAGATTTTCCTTCGCTTATACTTCACACTTCGAATTTAAATCGGCGGATATAAGGACTGGCGATAGATTTACATTTTTTAATATTAATTTGGCTTTGAAAATTTCAAAATCGAATTAATATTTTGAAATGATATTTCCGCTGTAACTGAATATCAGAATTTCAATGTTAATATGGGACTAAAAATGCCAATTTGACATTTTTCTCTTTAAAGTATCATTTTTATTATCAAATTAACAGCAATTGTTGTAAAAATGATATGATATTTTTTTTAATATGAAAATAATGTTAAATTAACATTGCGTTTTTTTCTCGGTGCATGACTTTTCAAGTTCCTTAGAAGTATATCTGTGAAGTGGATTATGTTTTATTTAAAAAACAAATGAGTGTAATTTTGTCCCAAAAATCAATTTTTATTAAATTAATTAAAAATACTAGCGGCCACATTTTGATAGGCACCCCTGCAAAAACATATTTTCCCATTCATAAATATATGTAAAAATTAAGTTTTAATAAAAAACTCGATGAACGTAGTAAACTTGCAGTCGGATCTTAGACTAGTTGTTATTGGGTTTTGGATTTTTTCTGGCTTAAAATTATTAGTTGACATATTTAGATGAGTCAGATTATTATACAACACTGAGATATAGATGCCTTGTGGCTAGTTTTCATGTCGTCCCACCTATGTTCTACAGACCCTGATATTCCAGAATCCTCAGGTATAAATTGAATTGGATCCATATCAGTTAATGAATTAAATATCTTAATGATGAGATCTGAAAATGGTGAGTCCCTCTCAACGGCCCAACCAATCAACATTAAATTTTCTATAGTTAGCTTTATTAATGGTGGGCTAACTGATATTAGCCTGCCACCCTCATATGATACCTTGACAGCTGTTTTCGAGCCAAAGAAAGGCTTAAATGGTCCAAGTGGAGTCTTATTAACCTTAATGTCTAAGAACTCGGATTTTGATAATTCAGTTCTACATAATATGTATCCATAATCTGGATTTAAATGAGATTCTAATTCACATGATAATCCTCTAGAGGGATGAATTTGTAAGAATTCCAACGGTGAGGCAACTGTAACTCCTGTGGTATCACTCCTACCCCATGACTTTTCCCTTAAAAAGTTTGAATGTTCAGTGGAACACAAACTCCCGACATCTATTCTCATAATGCGATTTTTGCAGTGTGTATATAAAATCCCATATAAGTAATTCTTTTCGAATTGGCCAAATAAATCCTCAGTGAATCGATGGTCGTTAAAAGAATCAGATAAGCTCTCATAAAATGACTCGTCAGCAAGTTTTGATTGTTTATTTTGTCGACTTTTGATCATCAGGTTGGTAAGTACCCGTTTTATTTACCTTAGCGACCAGTCGCATTGCTCTCCCCACTATTGTAGATTCTAAAATTGAGCTGGCAACTCTTGGATTGAAAGGGGTCATAGTGAATAAAATATTAGATAGCTCTCCCTGTCTTTGTTTTGCTAAAGTTAGAAACTCTAGAAATACCTGGTTCTTTACTTGTAAGGATGAAGTTAAAAAATCAAACACCAATCTTAATTTTTTCGGATCCGGATGAGCTATGCAACAAATTTAAGGCTAACGGATCCTGACATATGAGCTTGGGATTGATGATAGGATTAAGTATATTTTCAATTGAAGATTTCAAGAAAAATTCTTGCTCAGGTAAATCTTGATGAATCTTTTTCAGACTGCTTATATTCAGACTTAAGGTACCATCACAGTGTAAAATTTTGAAAAAATTAATTTTTGTCTTATCTTAAAGCACATACAGTTATGCATGTTCTCTCATAATTTTAAATTGAAATTCGAATTATTACGGTCGCTACGACCTTTCTAAGAAAAAGGAATTAGAGCCAGAGGCTATATAAAGAACCCCTCCTCCAAACTTTAAACGCGTTTATCTCGAAATGCCCTTTTTAAAAACGGTCCGCCCTTTCACAGGAAAAGTTTGCAAGCTATAGGTTTGAAATTTTTACAGAATATTCTTTATTCCATTCTCCATGCTCCTATGGAAGCTTTTTTTTTTTTTTTGATATCTTCCTATTTTTTCACACGGAAAAAAAGGGCTAAATGTTGTACTTTTTACTCAAACCGCCGCCATTTTTTAAATTTTTACAAAAAAAAAGCCTCCATAGGAGCATAGCGGCTTACCTACAGATCGATAATCTATTTCATTTGTTTTTTCAAAATGAAAACTGCGGCCGCAAACGGGGGTACCAATAGCCGACTTTTTTTAAAGACACTTTTTTCAAAAAATTAAAATAATTATAAAAAATAAATAAAAATGAAAACAAAATTTTTTTTGGATTGCTAAATAGTGATATTACTCGTAAAAAAAAATTCTTCCCCAGTCTTCCATCCTATCCATCCGAAAAAAAATTGCGAAAATTGACTATTTTTCAGCCGGTCACACCGAGAAAAAAACGCAATGTTAATTTAACATTATTTTAATATTAAAAAAAATATCATATCATTTTTACAACAATTGCTGTTAATTTGATAATAAAAATGATACTTTAAAGGGAAAAATGTCAAATTGACATTTTTTGTGTCATATTAACATGGAAATTCGGATATTTAGTTACAGCGGAAATATCATTTCAAAATATTATTTTGATTTTGAAGTTTTCAAAGCCAAATTAATATTAAAAAATGTAAATCGATCGCCAGTCCTTATATCCGCCGATTGAAATTCGAAGTGTGAAGTATAAGCGAAGGAAAATCTTCGAACAAATAAGCTACTCATAAACTGTAAAACCGTAGATGTGTTGATGGGTCATCGATAGCTCAGGGCTAGAGCAGAATGCCGCGAACTCGGGGGTCCCAAGTTCAAATCTAACCACAGTAAGTCGGAGAATATATAGGAAAATCAAGTTTCTAAAAGGGTATCGGAATAGGGGTAACTGGGTGGTAAAAAAAAATTTTCAATGTTAATACGGCATTTTTTCTAAAGATTGATATGGTGCAATGTTAATAAGTTATATTTTCCTTATCGGCTGAAAAATATAGCTGAAAAATATCAATAGTACAGCGGAAACATTGGAAATTTTCTTTCGGTGCACACTGTGATGGTACCTTAAGGGGTCTGGAAACCCATGACACAGTAAATCACACAATTGTAATGTAGGGAAGCCTCCCAAGATACATGGATGCAACATTAACATTAAATAAAAAGGATAATTTCTCCTTTGGATTATTTTAGATAATTGGTCAGATAATTTAAATTTATGATTAACACCTATATGTTTGGAAGGAACTTTCACGTTTAGATTTTGTGACCATGTTAAAATTGACTGATTAAAGAAAGGATAATTTAAGTGTAAATACAATGCTCCTAAACTTTCACATAATCCTATAATATAAGGGACAACAGGATCAAGATCCGAGGCAGCTGCAGCACTAGAGTTCGCTGAGATAGATGATAATGTTGACTCCAAATTCTGGAAACCTTAATTTGTCAGTCTCATAGTCCTACATATTTTCTTTAAACACATCGAGATTGGTTGTCCAGAGAAAACACCATATTTTCCGTAGATGAAGAAATGGGATAACGTCCATGTTTCCTCAAGCTTCAGAGGGGGGCCAATAAGTATTAGGAACTTGTCCATCCCGTCAAGGAATTGCTGATTGTAGTTCTTTATTTGGGTTAGGGTTTTACCATAATATTTGAGTAGTAAAACTTGAAATCGCGGATGACCAGACATTTTTGTTAGACCGCTTGCCCACGATCAGCCGTACAATCAAACACGGATTTCTTACAAGTTTCGGTAACTACTTTATTCTTTAATTTTACCGCCGAACAACTCACGCGTCCGTACTAACAATGTTGTACCTCGTTACTTTGTTTCTGTCTCTGGACTTCTGAGAACTTCTTCCATTGCTTACCTCGTTACCTAGGTCAGCGCTGCTAATTTGTACATAAACGATTTTTAAAGTCGCTCCAAGTATCCATTTTTGACTGCCCTTGGTACCAATGTTTTGCAGCCCCATTTAACCGAAGTGACGCGTATAACATCAACATTTTGTCCGTCCAGGAATACATTTGAGCCAATTGCTCTACATTTCTCACCCAATTCTAGGCACAGTTCATAGGTTTCGACGGATCAAACACAGGTATGAGTGAGGACAATTCCGCCATACTCACTTTCAACCCATCCCCCGTATTATTACTCGATTGGATGGACTCACCTGCACTAATGTTGACCCTACCTGTAGATGATTTCAACATTTCGAGCTCCTTTTTCAGTAGTGAGATTTCCCAACGTAGCCGCTCGACCTCGCTCCTTGCTGGCTCTGCTTCTTCCTGCTCTCTCTGATGTGTTATTTCCACATCACTAGCACCAGCACTGTACTCTAAAATTTGTTCACTGTTTTCACTCATGTTTAACACACACTTTGCTTAATTATGTTATGTATTTTGCCACTTCACTCACGATCCTCCCACAATCCACCCACAATCCACTCAAAATCCACTGCTTTAAGCAGCACAGATTATCTCTTCAATCAAATTCGCAAATCACCCACTTCTTGTATCACTTCACTAAAGTTTCGGGTAGATTCCCCACACCTGGACTGTAACGATTACAATTCCCCGAGCAAATCTCAAAATCTCAAAAATCGTAGCAGGACACAACTCAGCAGCACGCCCGATGGTGTCCGAGTAATGCCCATTCTCGAATCTCGCCTAACCTTTTATAATTTAACCTGATCATAAACTAAATCCTTTGGCGCCTAAACTATCAGCATGCTAGGACATGTTCAATTAAGAAGGCGCCAGTTTCCTATTTTGTTTGTTGCACATGTGCGAAGGATTTTATGATCGTGCACTGCACAGGGAACCTATGCTTTCCTTCTTAGAATTGCACAAAATATGAACCGTGCTTGTTAAAAAGGGATTCATTTATTGTTTTTCCCATTTAGCACTTAATTACGAGCAAACTTTTTATGCCGATCCGTCTGAGTCATTTATGATCACAGACATTCGGCGCTATTTTCATATTATCATACTGCTGCTCGTCCTCACACCCGCACTGCTGAGAAGATATGCTACAATCTTTAATTTAATTACTTAAACCAAGCGGGATTTCCTTGGTATTTTCCGTGACCGTTACAATATATATATATATATATTTTTTTTTTTTTTTTTAAGAAGGAGGAGGAAAAATGCATTATGCACCGTCAGGGGAGGATTTCCTCAACCCTAGTGTGTGGGACTCTCACCCACTAAAAAACCACCTCCTTCCCACAACAACTTTAAAAAAATTGGCAATTATTTTCGTCTTTCTGATAAAAAGAAAAGAGTAGTTAATCTTGCCAAATTTCATAAACCATCTTACTTCGTAGTCTGAGGAGTCTAAATTTTCTGTAGCAGGGCCCGCTTGCGGAGAGGAAGCATTACCAGGGTATATATTATTATAGATACATATATTTTTAATTCAAACATAAAAACCAACCATTCAAATACCTGAATCTTTTCGCCGCCCCGCTGCACGTCGCACAGTGGGACAAAACGCGTCAGCACGATCAAAAGTCGATAACTTTTGAACCCTTAAAGTTATCACAACAAATTTTTGGCAAATAAATCTCTATATTATTTACTTTCAATCCATGCAAGCAAGAGTTGAATTAATATGCAGAGTGTCGAGATATTAATTTACAAACTATAGGGTAACCATTTTTCCCATTTTTTAGGAAGTTTTAAAACGTTTTTCATCTGAAATGTTACTAATTTATGTTTAATAATTAAATAAAAATTTTACTAAAAAAAAAAAATTATTATTTTTTTTTGTTTTTTTTGTTTTTTTTCTTCTTAAATTACACTATATTAGTTCAAATACTACTTAGGTCTTCTTCTACATTTAATAATGCAGAGAGATTAATGGAAAAATTGAACAATTTTTTTAATAATAGTATTTAATTGAAAAATCAAAACTTTTATTTCTTTTTGAGTTTTAAGAAAATGGCCGCATTTGGCCGCCCTATTAGTAATATGACAAACAACTACACACCTTCCTCTTTAGTTCACAAAAAGAATTGGCTGCTCGTACTTGCTCATTTCTGAGAAAAAGTCAAACAAACTATAACCTACCTTAAGATATTCAGACATTGTTTTTCCACTTTAGCAGGAACATTAGGACTTTTAGAACGTACACATTGTATTTTATTAGACAATGACTTAACTAGATTTGACATAGAACTAATCACCATTACCTTTACTAGCTTAGGAAAATGTTCTAATTAGCACGATAGATAATAATTATTTTATTGCGGTACATTTAGTTACTTCATGGCGATACGTTTAATTACTTTATTTTTTATCTTCTCTTATTCTTAAATTACACTATATTAGTGCAAATACTACTTATGTCTTCTTCTACATTTAATAATTCAGCCATTTCTCTAGGGTATAATTTAACAATATATTTTTTGTTTCTTACTCTTCTATATGAAGAAATGTAAAGATCGGAAGACATTAACAGCATATTCATTAGATCATAATTTTGGTCTTTTCGAGAACTTTTTCTTGTATTATGATACCTATAGTACTTATAATTCTTATTTTTAGCTTCCTGTGCTTCTTCCGACGACTCTCCAATAGGCAGTAGATGATGAAGCATGATGTCTTTTCCGTGACGTAAAACCTTATGCACTGTAGCCGTTAATTGTCTCCAAGGATACTTCTCATTTAACAATTTTTCTGTTTCTTCTGCATATGTACCAAATTTTTCAGCATTAACAGGAAAACCAGAAGAGAGAACATTTAATATTGTTTTAAACTTCTTGATAATTTCGATGCCCACTCTAGTAATTTCCGATGTTATACAAATTATACAAAAATTTTCGTGCTGTATTACCGTCATTGCTGCTACCAAATCCTTGCTTAGGTGTATCAATAATTAATCCCAGTTGATTTTTAAATTCCGTCTGAATCCTCGTCTTCTCTTTTTCTCTCTTCTGCTTGTTTGCGGGATTATTCCGCACACCTTCCTCAGTGAAGCTCAAGTCATAACTCAGATGCAAAGTGAATAGCCCAGTCAAATCGTACATAAAAACAGGCTAAAATTGCAAAGCGTGATGTAGTTCTAATTTTTTGATATATTATTAGGACCAGTTAGAGTAGTGTAAACCCAAATTTGCAGCTTCGAAAAATCTGCGCTTCCTGCGTAATACGTGAAAATCTGCAGCTTTTTTATCAGTTGCCTTATAACTCATAAACTGTGCATTTGTTGATATTAGATCTTATTACCGTTTTCAAAGTACATTAAATTTGCAACAATTTAAGCCCAACCACAGTTCTGTGCCTTTAATGGTTTTCGAGATATGGCCAATTTTGTTCTTGTGTCCGTTAACTTTACCATCTAGCATTGTTAAATGCAGTTTATGATGTATTGTTAGTTCTTTACCCTGAACTACACATTTTGTCGGCACTAATGAATTAATTTCGTTTCTTACAAATTCCACTTCATTTTTAACAAGTTCCTTTGTCTCTTTTAAATATTGAAACCTAATAGGTCTGCAGAAATGTGCAGATGATGGACGAGGATTTTTCCATACTATATCTTCTGTGCTACTGCATCTTAAACGAAGAGGCACCAAGGATGTTATAAACATACAGTGGAGGAAATAGCTATAAAATCACTTACATTTTGGTAATTATATACAAATTGTTCGGATGCTGTAGAACCAACTTTTAATATCTAATTCAGTAGCATATTTAACGTTAATAAACGTTAAATTTCTTTAGTTTTAATGAACAGTACTGAAAAGCTATCGGATTTATAAAAATTTGGCGTTTTTGGAAGGGAAATAGATATAAAATCACTTTAAGTTTTTAACAGATTTTATTTAAATTTAAATGAATTAAAAATCTAAACAGCTACCGCGCTTTTTAATAAGTTCAAATAACCTTTTTTCCATTGACAAAATTAAATTTTCAAATATTTTTTTACCCATTTTTCTCCATTCCTCAATAATTTTCAATTTGAGTTGTAAAAAATTATCTAACTGCCGTCCATTTTCATAAAGTCTTCTGGTAAGGATACCCCATAAGTTTTCAATGGGATTTAAGTCCGGACTACGAGCCGGCCATGGCAAAAGTTCAATATTTTTGGCCCTAAACCAATTTTTGGAATGTGTTGACACGTGGATCGCCGCATTATCTTGCTGAAATATCCAATTTTCACCGTAAAGGCGGCACCAAATTCAATGAGGACATCCTCCAGAAGTTCGGTGTACTTTTCTGAATTCATCTTATGGGTAAAGAAACAAACAGGAGTTGATCCATGGAAGCAAAAAGCAGCCCAAATCATCACTGATCCGCCTCCAAAATTACGGCTCCTTTTCTTTTCTTAAATCGTGCCAATAAAACTGGCACCCGTCTGGGCCGTCTGAATTGAATTTTTTTTCATCACTAAAGATGAACTTTTCCACTCTTTGGTCCAAGACATGTGGTTTTTACCAAATTCCAGCCTCCGATCTTTATGGCCTTGTGTCAGCGTCGGTGCTCGTATCCTTTTCCTCCATGCTACCTGGTTGAACTCCGCCAGAATTTGTCGCACACGTCGTACCGTTACGGGCAAAGCCAGGTCACGCTAAATTTGCGATGCTACCGTCTCTCCTGCTTTTGCCTTTGAAAAAATTTGGCGTTTATCTCGAGGTGTTAACTTAGGACGAGCTCCTGGACGCTTATTTGTATTGTATTCATCGCCTAAAACAATGAAATTTCGCACCACAGTAAAAGATCTGGATATCAGGCGAGAGATTTCTCGAATGGATTTTCCCATTTCCCGAAATGCAGAGATCCTTCCCTTTTCTTCGTCAAATAAAGCAACCCCTCTTGGCATCGTTAAAAAATGAAATAAAAAGTGTAATTTTAATTAAAATTTCGCGTTAAAACTCTTAAGTATCTGTACTCACCTGATTATAAAATTTAATAATTTCGGCAAAAAAACTTGAAGAAATTGAAAATACACACACTGATTTTATAATTATTTCCGCTTTTTAACCTTACAATTGCAGCACCAAATTGGAAGTGATTTTTATTTCAACCATTCACAGGTATATATAGTAAAGTTCCAGACATTTTCGCGGCGCCAATAAAACAATTAAACTATATAAGGGTACTCCTTAAAAAAATAATTCGAGGAAACGACTGTACCATTAAATTTATAAAAGAATGCTGAGTGATTTTATAGCTATTTCCTCCACTGTATTAGCATCTGTTATGTCTTCATTACTGTCTTCCGAAATTTTTTGCTTGTATTCACTTTGTCCTGAGGAGCCATCGCAACACCATTTGGTCACTAACACAAAGCTGGTATCATTCAGAGCCTCAATTTCATCTTGGGGCTTTATTTGCAAAATTCTGCTTGCAGTAGAATTAAGTAATGTTTGAAGAGGTACTGAAGCGGAAATATTAGTAACCTCAATTTCAGGTAAACATTGCTTTTTCGCTTCAATAATCGTATTGTAACTTGGTAAAGCCTCATGACTTCTATTTTTCAATGCATTGCGAAGCAATATGTATTTTTCTTTTGAGAGTCCTAAGTCTAAAAATAAAGACAGGGCTTCTTCTGGAGTAAATTTTTGCGGTTTATCTTTTGGGGTTGGAATGCTATCCATAATTCTTTTCACTCGAATTGGGCTAGCTTTGTCCACTGCTTCTATAATTGTGGCCTTCTTATGCAATTTTTCAGATTTGTAACGCAAACGAAGTGATTGGCTTACAAGATCTGTTGGTACATTTTCATTATGTTCTCTTAGCTTCCGTCTTTTAGTAACTTTAGAACACTGATCCAAAGATTTACTTGGTCTTCCTCTTGATGTCGTAGGTTCCGATGCCATTGATGTAGAAGGTTCCGATGCCATTGATGTAGAAGGTATAGATGAAGAAAATCCTTCAGATGCTGAAGTTGGAGATGTAGAAAGCGCTGAAGAAGATCTCGCTCTGGTTTCCAGTTCCATTATTTGATTTAGCCACAATTGATTCCTTTCTTCAAATCTTTCTGCTATTCTGGTGGACATTTGCCATTTTAATTTATAATTTTTAAAATAAGTCCTAATGCGGTCTTTGCTTAGAATTTCCACATTAAATTTATTTGACAGATGGTCCATTATTTCTTGAAAATTCACGGCATTATTGTCGCGAATTATCTCGTACATTTCGCTATATAACATCTGCATATTTTTTTCTTAAATTCACTGTTTCTTCTTTCCACGCGTTTAAGATGACAGACTTTGTCACCAATAGTCAAATTGTCGTACGTTTGTTTTGCTTTTGACAAAATAGCACTTTCACGCGGTTCGTTCTTGATTAAATATTCCAAACCTCCCTTAATTAACGCTGGAGGGTTTATATATATATCTTCGTTCAGTTTACTATTTAAGTAAGCGTTAGTGATGTCTACCTGACGTAAAATCATATTGTTGCGACAAGCTAGTGACACGAGTAAGGGAATTGAACTGAATCTCGCAATTGGCGAAAACGTTGCATGAAAATCTATTCCTGCTTTTTGCGAGAAACCTTTCGCTACTAGTCTCGCCTTCTTCTTCACGGGATTACCATTTGAATCTAGCTTATGTGTAAAAACAAACCGACTACCTATTGCAGTAGCATAGCATTTTCTGGGCGATCTGTAACCTCCCATGTTTCCAATTTGATGATCGACTTCAATTCCGTAGCAATGGCCTCTAGCCAATCCGGATCGCCCAATACTTCATTATAAGATATTTCGGAAGCAAACGACATTTCGACGCTCTGCATGTCGTCACTGCAGTTGATATTCGCACAATCAGATTCAGGCAAATTGTATATCTTTTTAGGTCTACCGCGCTTGCCCGTGCGAACCAATTTTGGTCGACCTCGTCCAAATTTAGAAACCAATTTTGGCTTACCTGGCGTTCCGGGGATTGAGCTTGATCCAGGTGTATCAGTATCGTTTTCATCGCTGAGATGTTCTTCTGCTTTCTGGTTTTCACTTTCGATGTCGGAATATTGAGAAGAATCTGCAGTCTCGTAATTGCTTCCTTTGGACTCATAACCGTCAGCATCAACAAGATTAGCATCGTCTTCTAGACTGAAAAGAGGATAATTAACAGACGGATTATCTTCTACACCTGAAATTGGGATTTTATCACATTTTCTCTCAAATTTTGCATGGTTCCTGGTAAATTTTATGTCCCTCACGATCGTAATAATTCGTCTGCTTGGAATATACACTCGATAGCCTTTTGTTTCATCCGAATATCCAACGAATATGCACCTTTCTGCTCGGGCTTCCAGCTTTCCTCGTCCTGGTTCTTTCTTCAAGTAGAATGCCTAGGTTCCAAATTCGCGAAGGTGTGATAAATCCGGAGTCCTGTTGAACAAAGCCTCGTAGGGAGTAACTCCATCCAAGCTAGAGGTAGGGCAGCGGTTCCTAAGATAGTTGGCCGTCAGAACAGCTTCAGCCCAAAAACTTGAAGATAAATTCGATTGGATTAGCAAGCAACGTGCCATTTCCATTAGTGTGCGGTTTTTCCTTTCCGCTGTTCCGTTCTGCTCAGGACTGTAAGCCACACTCAGCCGTCGTCGAATACCTTTTTGCTTCAAAAATGTGTCAAACTGTGAGTTCAAGTACTCAGTTCCATTATCCGACTGCAAAAATTTGACTGTTTTATTGGTCAGGTTTTCCATAGTTGCGACGAACTCCTTAAACTTTTCCAGTACCTCCGATTTTTTAGTGATGAAATACACTTCACTCCATTTAGTGGAGTCATCAATGAACGTTACATAATACCTCGACTTTCCTAAGGACTCGCACCTCATTGGACCATATACGTCGCTATGTATAATTTCTAGAATTTCGGTCTGCCTCCCTGTTGATTTAGGGTAAGGAGTAGCAGTCATTTGACCGCGCACGCAAATATCGCAATCAAAACTAGGTGAGATCCTCGCACCCTTCGAACCCATGCTGTCATTAAGCTGTGATAACCTGTAAACGTCTTTAATGTTCATATGACCGAGCCGACGGTGCCACGATGCAAACCTCGCCAAGTCCGAGCTCCTACCATGTTCAACCGAATTTATCTCAACCATCAGGGGCAAAATACAAGTCGCCCAGCCTCTTTGCCTTATATACAATTTCACCATGACTGTCTAAGATTAGTGCATTGTCCTTGCTAAACCGAACTTCAAAATTATTGTCAGTCATTTTCGCGATCGATAACAAATTGTTCTTTAAATCGGGCACAAATAGTACTTCATTCAATATTATATTCGCGTAATTGTCCTCGAACGGAATCTTAATTATTACTGTTCCTTTCCCCTGTACTCTGACAAAATCACCGTTTGCTAATTTTATGTTTTTGCACTCCGAACCGGTTATTTCGAAAAATTTATTCTTATCATTGCACAGGTGTGTGGTACAACCACTGTCCAGACACCAAAGTTTTAAGCCCACAGTGGACTCAGCCAACTGTACATTATTATTGTTGTCGCTAAACATTGAAAAAGTTTTATTTCTAGCAGATTTTGAATCAGTTACCTTATTATGACTTTATTCCTTACATTCCGCAGCTTTGTGCCCAAACTTAGAACAACGGTAACACCTGAATAGCTTCTTAGGGTTGTTGTTCCTCCTTCGTTGAAACTTATTGAATTCTGATCCTCGATGAGCTGCCACCAATGCACCGGGTACTCTCTCTGACTGATTGACACATCTCGATGAGCTTTCCTCCAGGATTTTTACCTTCAGCACGTCTGGACTAGGTAAATCATCCCTTGATTTTATTGCACAACGAAAATTTTCGTAGGTCGATGGCAAGGAATTCAAAAGCATAATAGACAGTAAATCCTTGTTTATGTGGAAATTGTTAAATTCCATCTTTTTTAAATCGTTATATTTTTATTTATTAATTCAAATTTATTTATAGAAACATTTTAATAGTTTAAAAGGAATAATTAAAAGTTAAAAGATGACTTCTTCCCGGGAGAACAAAAATCGAAGTGATTAATTAAAAACAAAAACACCTTTCTTTTTTTTAAAAAGGCTACTTGATGTAAATATATCGTATCCCGCCACAATACCCTCCTGCCAGTTCTCGCTCAGAGGACGATAAATATGCCAGAAGGTTAGGCTAGGAAAATTAAAATAGGTTCCAAATGCGGCGTTTGATAGGGAGTAGGTGTTGTTGCCGGGGAATAGTCCTGCTGCGGCCGCGAGGTTGCCGGGGGTTCCAACTGCGGCGATTGATGTAAAGTAAGTGATGCTGCCGGGGAATAGTCCTGCTGCGGCGGTGAGGTTGCCGGGGGTTCCAACTGCGGCGATTGATGTGAAATGAGTGATGCTGCCGGGGAATAGTCCTGCTGCGGCGGTGAGGTTGCCGGGGGTTCCAACTGCGGCGATTGATGTGAAATGAGTGATGCTGCCGGGGAATAGTCCTGCTGCGGCGAGAATAGTTCGTTGAACAGGAATGACCTCCTGTCAGGAAGTCTAGGGTTTATAAAAAGTCTTGAAGGTAATTTTCCTCTTCCTAATGGACGGAATGAGGCTTCTGCTGTTCTGTCGTCGGGGTCACCAATGTGGAAATTGTTAAATTCCATCTTTTTTAAATCGTTATATTTTTATTTATTAATTCAAATTTATTTATAGAAACATTTTAATAGTTTAAAAGGAATAATTAAAAGTTAAAAGATGACTTCTTCCCGGGAGAACAAAAATCGAAGTGATTAATTAAAAACAAAAACACCTTTCTTTTTTTTTTAAAAAGGCTACTTGATGTAAATATATCGTATCCCGCCACAATACCCTCCTGCCAGTTCTCGCTCAGAGGACGATAAATATGCCAGAAGGTTAGGCTAGGAAAATTAAAATAGGTTCCAAATGCGGCGTTTGATAGGGAGTAGGTGTTGTTGCCGGGGAATAGTCCTGCTGCGGCCGCGAGGTTGCCGGGGGTTCCAACTGCGGCGATTGATGTAAAGTAAGTGATGCTGCCGGGGAATAGTCCTGCTGCGGCGGTGAGGTTGCCGGGGGTTCCAACTGCGGCGATTGATGTGAAATGAGTGATGCTGCCGGGGAATAGTCCTGCTGCGGCGGTGAGGTTGCCGGGGGTTCCAACTGCGGCGATTGATGTGAAATGAGTGATGCTGCCGGGGAATAGTCCTGCTGCGGCGGTGAGGTTGCCGGGGGTTCCAACTGCGGCGATTGATGTGAAATGAGTGATGCTGCCGGGGAATAGTCCTGCTGCGGCGGTGAGGTTGCCGGGGGTTCCAACTGCGGCGATTGATGTGAAATGAGTGATGCTGCCGGGGAATAGTCCTGCTGCGGCGAGAATAGTTCGTTGAACAGGAATGACCTCCTGTCAGGAAGTCTAGGGTTTATAAAAAGTCTTGAAGGTAATTTTCCTCTTCCTAATGGACGGAATGAGGCTTCTGCTGTTCTGTCGTCGGGGTCACCAATGTGGAAATTGTTAAATTCCATCTTTTTTAAATCGTTATATTTTTATTTATTAATTCAAATTTATTTATAGAAACATTTTAATAGTTTAAAACGAATAATTAAAAGTTAAAAGATGACTTCTTCCCGGGAGAACAAAAATCGAAGTGATTAATTAAAAACAAAAACACCTTTCTTTTTTTTTTAAAAAGGTTACTTGATGTAAATATATCGTATCCCGCCACATTTACTTCAATACCCATGTCTCCCAACTTATCCACCACGTCAAAAAATTTCCTAACATGGTCGTAAACGTCATCGCCCTCGGACATCTTCCGTGTTGTCAAGTTTTCCATAAGCGCTGCCTTCCTTACAGGTCCCTGAGACTGGTAAATGAGCTTCAATTTGGCCCAAATTTCGGCCGCAGTCTCGCAGTGTTTTATTTGTTTAAGTTCAGCAGGCGCGATCGACAATATTATGTCCGCCTTAGCCTTCTCGTCACCTTCACACCAGGCCTCTCGCCTCCTTGCTGCTTCCGCCGATGATCCCTCTTTTACCTCGGGTGGGGTGCAGGTGCCATCCACGTACTTCCACACGTTGTTCTTAACTAGAACCGCCTTCATCTGAAGAGCCCACGTGTCATAATTGTCTTTCGACAATAACTCCAATCTGGTTAGACCAAGGGAATTCATTTCTCCCAATTTCTTTTAACAAGTGAAGACGCACCTCTTCCGCAGCCAACTTACCACCGATCGTCCTCACAGCAAATTTCAGCAAACCGCCTGCACCACAAGTTCCAGCAAATCGCCTGGGCCGCAAATCGCAGAAAAACTCCTGGGCCGCAAATCACAGAAAAGCCTGGGCCGCAAATCACAGAAAATCGCCCTGGGCCCATAACCTTTTGGAATTGGGCGTTTAAATATAAAAGCTGGGCTTCAAAAGTATATAAAATATTTATTTATTTAATTCGATTCAAGCGACAAAAAATGCGTGTCGTCTCCTTGACGTTCGGTGAGAGAAGGGAAGTGTCAGTGCGGATTAAGTGAGCCCACACGTCCGTGTACTAAAAAAATGGAGCGTTACCAGATTCTAACTTCTTACAATAATAACATGTCTATATTTGTATGTATGAAAAATGCAAGCGAAAAAAATAAATCGCAAAGTAATTAAATGTACCGCCATAAGGTAATTAAACGTACCGCCATCGGGTAATTAAACGTACCGCCATAAAGTAATTATTTGTATCGCCATAAGGTAATTAAACGTATCGCCATAAAGTAATTAAATGTACCGCAATAAAATAATTATTATCTATCTTGCTAATTAGAACATTTTCCTAAGATAGTAAAGGTAATGGTGATTAGTTCTATGTCAAATCTAGTTAAGTCATTGTCTAATAAAATACAATGTGTACGCTCTAAAAGTCCTAATGTTCCTGCTAAAGTGGAAAAACAATGTCTGAATATCTTAAGGTAGGTTATAGTTTGTTTGACTTTTTCTCGGAAATGAGCAAGTACGAGCAGCCAATTATTTTTGTGAACTAAAGAGGAAGGTGTGTAGTTGTTTGTCATATTACTAATAGGGCGGCCAAATGCGGCCATTTTTTTAAAACTCAAAAAGAAATAAAAGTATTGATTTTTCAATTAAATACCATTATTAAAAAAATTGTTTAATTTTTCCAATAATCTCTCTGCATTATTAAATGTAGAAGAAGACCTAAGTAGTATTTATACTAATATAGTGTAATTTAAGAAGAAAAAACAAAAAAAAAACCAAAAAACAAAATAATTTTTTTTTTTTTAGTAAAATTTTTATTTAATTATTAAACATTATTAAACATTTCAGATGAAAAACGTTTTAAAACTTCCTAAAAAATGGGAAAAATGGTTACCCTATAGTTTGTAAATTAATATCTCGACACTCTGCATATTAATCCAACTCTTGCTTGCATGGATTGAAAGTAAATAATATAGAGATTTATTTGCCAAAAATTTGTTGTGATAACTTAAAGGGTTCAAAAGTTATCGATTTGTGATCGTGCTGACGCGTTTTGTCCCACTGTGCGTCGCCAACGACTTCGTCTTCAGTTTCCTGTAAAAATCTAAAAAAGTATAAAATTTCAAACATTATTAACGTTCTCTTACCTCTTCTAATAGAGTTTCTGGAGCTCTATATGGGTTATAAAGTACACCCGCAGCACAGAAAAACTCCACAGTAGGATCCAAATTATGCCTGCGACAATAGAGAAGAAACATAAATCTGGCAAGATATCCCAAGAAGAACGCTTTTTTCCGGTAGTAAAGGGGCAATCTGCATTTGGTGTGCCTCCACAAACCTTCAATTGTGTTTGTGTGAGCACCCGTAACAGGATCCTTAAAGTTAACCGAATGGTTCACTTTAAGATGCGTATACTTCGCTTCACCAATCCCATCCGCGCAGCAGTCACTAATTATAGTACTTCCGGGCAAAATCCACTTCTCAATCAGTGCAATGAGGGTTGATGCATCACGACTCTCTACGGGTACCAAAAACACATCGCCGGTTTCGCGGCAAATTCCGCCAAATACCCATTGCCCCTCTACAAAGTGCCCTCGGTGGTATTTCCTCTTGCCAAATTTAGATTCGATTCGATTATCGATTCGATAATCATATTTGGACCTCCTAAACATAAAATATAAATTAATTACCAAAACATCAATTATGAAATTATACATATGGGATTTTCGCACCTTACACAAAAATCGATGGCGACTTCACGGCAAAACGAATTCCAGTCTACAGCAGTTTTACCGGACATCCTTGTATCCAACACAATGTGCTGGAGCTCTATATTCCGGCACCACATATTGCAAAACACAACGATCTGAAACACAGCAAATTAATGTCGTTCTCACAATTAACAAAAGGAAAATATTACCTGCCGTAAACTAAGCTTTGCCTTGTCGCAAAACGTATTTTTGCGAAGGCTTTGTGTGCTATCGCATATTTTAGGCTTCTTTTTGTGTTTTGTAATTTTGTTTACACATCTCCACAGACAACCATCGATAGTATTAATGTGTTTGTGCAATTTCATTGTGGCGCCGCAACGGCTGCATTTAACACTTCCTTCGCAACCGAACACTCCCCACTCCTGCATTTTCCGCACAAGTCCCAACTCCTCACTTTCGAAGATAAAAATATCCCATAGGTTGATATGTTGTAAATCCTTAAATATAAATTCTTAATTAAAAAAACAAAAAAGAAATTTTTTTTTTCGCGCGGAGACAAGCACACATTTGTGGGGTATATCGCATAAAAAATATATTTTCACATTTGGGAAAACCAATAATTTTTTTCGCACGGAGAC
The DNA here is from genome assembly GCA_951509405.1 of Machimus rusticus. NCBI lineage: Eukaryota > Metazoa > Arthropoda > Insecta > Diptera > Asilidae > Machimus > Machimus rusticus. The sequence goes on from OX608050.1 coordinate 10,372,871, forward strand.
AAGCACGCATTTGTGGGGTATATCACATAAAAAATATGCTCCCATTTCTCTAATTAATTGAATATTTTTAAAAACAAAAACAAAAAATTAAAACAAAGAAAACGGGCACAATATAAGCATTAGCCAAAAAATATATAAAATCTGCACTTTTAAAACCAACCATTTTTTTTTTTTCAAATACACTATTATCACTTTTATCACAGTGTCTGCACTAAATCCCTGAAAATTAAAATATTTTCGTTTTCGGCCACCAAACAAAACACATAAAGCTGTTCTGCGAATTGTCAAAAACGTTCCATAGTTCCTACTACCCAAACGCAAATTGGTTCGTCTACCCGAAAAATTCAACACGATTTTTAGTTTCGCTCAAAATAACTTTTGAAAATAAATAAAATAAGAAATAGTACCTACGATTTTTCATCAATTATTCACCTTAAAAAAGGCATAGTTAAAATTTCTTCAATAATGCAGGTCTTTTCTGAAAAACACAAAGTTTCATAACTACAGTATAGACAAGACAAAATATTAAATTCCAAAAAAGCCGAGTCGCAGCAAAATCCACTTAGAATTCTTATCAAGCTGAAAGTCAAGGCAAGGATGATCGCTCATTAACAGGAACACATTGAGTCTAAAATTGTTAAATTCTCAGCTTTTCTCCCTCTTTTTACATACATTCAATAGTAAGCAAGCGCAAGGATTCCTTCGACCTCAACCGCTCAGCGGTTTACAGTTGTATTGGTAAGTGTTCAGTTTAAAAACTGAACGCCTATGCTCTATATAAAAATGAAAATTAAAGAGACTTTTTCTGTCAAGCCCATATGAATGTAAAAATCCCCGAATGTTCAACTTGAGATCTGAACACCTTTGAATCATTTCGCACCCAAGAAATTAAGAGCGCTGTATTTGACTCCTGTTTTTTTCTACTGGGACTGGGACAGTGTGAAGAGTAATCAAATAAAATTTTCAGAGTTTAAAACTTCTCTTTCTTATCCGCATTTATGCGATACGAAGCGATGATACAAAGCTGTTCAAGTCTCAAATTGAACATTCAGAGATTTAAAATTCGTATGAGCCGGACAGAAAAAGTCTCTTTACTCTTTAATTTTTCCGTATCGAGTATCAATGTTCAGTTTTCATTTTGAACAGCCAGTATATCATTTTAAATACTCCGAAATTAAAGTAAATAAATTTTTATGGAGTTTTTCCAGTAATAATTTTTTTTATTTTTAATCTTAATGCAAATATGAAAATTAGATTATTATTTGTCTACATATTTCATTCGTCAGTTTGCTCGGGTGTTCAGTGAACACCTTGAACACTACCACGCTTCGCCACTGGTTGCATATACTATTTTTTACCACAAATGCGGTGGTGAGGGCGCGGTGGGGTCCGTAGGGGGTGCAACGGGTGGTGCGGGGAGCAGAGCCCCCTGCAAAAAAAAAAAAATTATTAAAAAAATTAATTTTTTTTCACTCTTCTTAACATCGAGTACACTGCCCACAAACTTGATGATTTCAGATTTTCTGATAAAAAACTAAAATACGCAATGAAAACTGTTTCTGATAGCGAATTAATTTTATTTTTTGCTCGCCAATTCATAAATTTTTCATAAGCTTGTTCATACTTGTCTCGGGATTTGACAGGCAGAAAATTGTTCCGAACTCCGTTCGCCCGTTTAGCAATATGACTGGGTAATACTTCTTCATCACTCGATGGATCACTATCGGGAATTATATCCGTTGGATTCATGATCACTTGTTTCTTCAATCTTCCACAATTGCGCACACTTGTTTTTAAAATTCCACAATAAATCAAACTAGAAAAGAGCGTGTTTTATTTCTATGTTAAAATTTCTGTTCGACAACGACAGATGGCGCAGGAGACATTTGCCGTGTTTGATTTTGGGCCAGCGTGTTTTATTTTCTGTTCGACAATGACAGATGGTGCAGGAGCCATTTTCCGTGTTTTATTTTGGGCCAGCGTGTTTTATTTTTAGTCAGCGTGTTTTATTTAGGAACAGCGGCCATTCGTGGGAAATTGGTCATTTTTCGACCGAAAACCCGTAGGATAAACAGGCATTTTCTCTGCATGCGTGGTAAAAAATCAATTATTCACACTAAAAATATAATTCTTCTTCTCAATTAGAAACAAAAATATTTACTTCACTCACTATAAATAATAGTAATAATACATCGAAATAATTGCCGAAGATGCAAAATAGTTCGTCTACTTTGATTTCCCTGCAAAATAGTTCGGCTACCCTATATTTATGATACTACGGTACTACTAATTTAATGGACTTGCTTGCGATGGATTTATCATTAATTCTTTATGTGATTTTACTTGAGATTAGTCAATAAATTTATCATAATGCCTTGTGGTGAACCGATTTCTTGCGATCTTCATGGAAATAGTATATTATGCAACAAGGGCGTAAAGTAGCCGTTTGCGCACGCTGGCAGCAGTACACGCACGAGCGAAGCGAGTGTGTTTAGCTGCCAGCGTAAGCAATCGGCTACGCCCCGCCCGAATTGCACATTTTATTTTTCCCCACTAGTGAGGGAAATGTGCCACTAAAACGCACGCCTTTCCGGTTGGACAGTGGCTTTTTATCCACTCGTGCTTTATATTGTGCAACAAGGACGGTGCGTAGCCGATTGCGCACGCTGGCAGCAATAAACGCACGAGCGAAGCGAGTTTGTTTAACTGCCAGCGTGCGCAATCGGCTACGCACGGCCCGAGTTGCACAATAAAGCACTAGTGGATAATAAGCCACTTTACAACCGGAAAGGCGTGCGTTTTAGTGGCACTTTTCCCTCACGCGTGTGGAAAAAGATTATGTATTCAGTTGAAGGAAATTCAACATCAATTAGGGAAAACTTTAGACTTACCGCGTTCCTCTGTACGAAAAATATAATATTACATTCCAAAAAAGAAGATAATGTGAACATTAAGAAGAGAACAGGATGTCCGTGCATAGCTGATATGAGAGATAGACGAGTTCTAAAGAACATTATTAAAAGAAATCGGCGTGATTATTATAATAACGTGGAGAAATGCAATTAAAAAGGACCCATCAGTGGATATGTGCAGAAGGGAAATAAAAGAAGTGGGGTACAGCTTTTATAAAAACGATCGTATATAAATAATAATATATAGTATATAAATAAAAGACAAAAGGGTAATTACGAAACACTTAATTTCAAGCCCAGATGCAAATAATGCCCAGGTGCCACAGTTCTGATAATAGCCTTGCTTTTATTTTTTATTTTCAAAAGCCCCGCGACACTAATAGGAACATCTAATTCCTCAAAATTTAATATTTTTAATAAAGAGTTAATACTTGCTCGTGTTGGGTTATGGTCGTAATACCATTTTTTCAATTTTTCCTTTAACGATTTTCCTTGATCAGCGTTTAAATAATCTTCTTCTGTGTTAAATCGATCATCGGGTTTATTCATTTTATTATTTAAATTTAAAATGTCACTATGATATTCACTCTCGATAAAAGAAAATAGTGCGTGGAGTCCCTCCGCGCGGAAGGAGTGAAACTTCGTAATGTGTATCTTTCTTTCTCTCTCCTTCTTGCGTTGGAAAAATACTAACTTCACTTTCAATTAGGCTCTTTTCACTTTTAATTTAACTTCACTTCAACTGAACAGGACAACTGCGCGAGCACGAATGGACCGATCTAATCCGTGTTCTCTTGTAATTCTGAAAACATATAAATGAGTCATCTTCTTTCTTTGTTAGTGATCCCGTTGGAACATGAAAATCGCTTGACTCATTACCTGGTGCATTCTCGGGAAGCAGTATTGCCAGTGCTCTGTGCACAGCGCTGTCGACATGAGATAAACAAATGTTTAGAAGCTGTTATATCATGCCTTCTGATGGAGGTTCTTGCTAACTTTTCTACTGGGGTGCCCGTGCACTTCCGGTCTAGCTCCGTTGGCCACCTCGATAGCAGATCGGTATTTTACCCATTTCAGACCTGCTTTCTGCAGCAAACTTTCAGATCCTTTGCGCAAAATGCTAATGCTAGCACCACTGTCTAGCAGACCTACGATGTTCTGGCCTAAAATATTAACTGTCGCATAGGGTCTCACATCTTTTGGGACTGAAACGAGAGCTGAGGATAATTTCCGACGGTTTTTCTTTACACGTCTCCAGAACGCCCGTAAACGCAAGGTGGAACGTCTGGACTAGAAGAATTTACTAGATTTGGAGAAGATTCCTCCCTGACCTTCAGGATAATTTACAGCCGAATCAAAAATTCTTTCCCGAGCCGCTTTGTATTCTTTAAGGGGGCATTCGCTTTCAGAATTGAGAAAAGACACACTTCTTTGGGATTTTTTTTTAAAAAGGCTACTGTATTTATTGACAAAATTATTTATAGACATTACTCTATAGGTATTGAAGAATACAAAAAGACTTTTTTTTTTAAATTTTTAGTTATGTTTAGCGGCGGCAGAAGGCGTCTTGTAAAAGTCCCTTTTTGGCTGGTACACATAATTGTGGTCTTCCTGGACAACATAAAGAAAAAATTCAAAATGGATTCTGTCCTTTAGACTTTTTTCTAGAGCTTATACCTAAAAAAAAAAAAAAAAAGAATTTCTTTTTATTGTTTTACGACTCTTTTTCTGAAAATCTAAAAAATCTGCCTTTTTTTGGGAAAAGTACGTGCATAAAAAAGAACAAGGGGTACTTACAGCTGCGGTCAAAAAAATAGCAGTTAGGCTTATATTATATTTCGAATATAAATTAAAAAAATTTTGAACGATCATTTTTAGAAAGTTTTATTTTTATAATACAGCAAATATCCTTAGAGATCTGTTATTAATAACAAATTGCAGATTCATACTAAATAACAATAAAAATTAACAATATTCAGTAAATAGTTCAAAAAATAAGGAATCAAAATAATAGCAGTTCACTTTTTTTTGTAGCTTAAAACTATTTAAATAAAGCAAAACAGCAAAAATTTTTTACGCGTGTATGAGGAAGAGTTTAATACTTAGTAGCGTATCCGTTGTTTTTTATAACTGCTGTACAACGCCGCCGCCGGTTCATAGAATTAACAAGTTTTTGACATCTTTCAACCGGTATGGCTTTCCAAGACCGCTCCACCACCATCCAAAGTTCGTTATTATTTTTTGGCTTTGCATCTGAAACAGCTTTTTTGAGGTCTGACCAAAGATTTTCAATAGGATTGAGGTCAGGGGACTGCGCAGGCCACTCCATGACCTCAATATTATTGTTTTGAAACCATTGTTTTGCTGTCCTGCTGGTATGCTTCGGGTCATTATCTTGCTGGAAGACCCATTTTAAAGGCATTTCAAATTCGGCATATGGTAACATGACCCGCTCTAGTATTTCCACATAAGCATGCTGATCCATGATGTTTTTTATCAAAAATATTGGACCAACACCATAGTACGAAAAACATCCCCATACCATAATTTTAGATCCACCATGTTTTATAGTTTTAGTAGTATATTTAGGTTTATATTCAGTGTTAGGCGGACGTCTTATGTACTGCCTAGACCCCGTACCACCATATAGGACTATTTTACTCTCGTCCGACCATAAAATATTTCTCCATTTTTGAATGGGCCATTTTACATGTTCTTTAGCAAATTGAATCCTTTTACTAACATGTATTTTTTTCAAAAGTGGGACTTTTCGTGGACTGCGGGCATTTAAATTATGATCTCTTAGTCTTCTCCTGACGGTACTGATACTCGCCGATATATTTAATTCATCCTTTATTAGTGTAGCTGGCGCTGAAGGATTGCTTTTAGAGTATCTTACCACGCGTTTTACAAGAAAAGGAGATAATATGGGCTTTCGACCACGAGTTTCTCGGTTCTCAGTATGTTTGAGTGCATTGGAGATCATTTTGGCAGAACATCTCATTAAATCTTGAACCTCTTTATAGGTTCTCCCGTTATTAATAAGATTTTTGATCATTTCACGTTTTTCTGGTGTACAATGTTTTCCGCGCCCCACTTTAAAAACAAATGAAAAAAATAATATGATTGGAAATAAAATACAAGAGCTGAACTTACTTTTCCACAGAAATAATATCAATAGTATAACCAAAAACGACAATAAAATTGAAAATTGTTTAACGCTGCTATTATTTTGCTTGGGCAAAATGACAACCAATGTTAAAGTAACGGATTTTCTTAAGGTACACTTGCATCCATAAACAATGTAATGATGTGAAGTAAGTAGCTTATTAGTAAGGATTGAGATTGTACAGTTTGAATAAAAAGTGAGTACAGGATAAGAAACTATTACGAAAAATGTTTTCTGTTAACCAGAACTGCTATTATTTTGACCGCAACTGTATATGCATTTTTTTAGGTATAAGCACTAGTATTTATGTTAACGAATCGAATGCGTTTTGATTTTTTAAAATCTATCGAGTAGAACTTGAGATATTATGTGTACCAGTTGAAAAAAAGTAGTTTTGAGAAAAACGCGTTTAATGCCATCGGGACCCGATGTGAAGTCACTAGGGAGTTCGTTAATATGCTTAAGAACAGCAGAGGGAGTGATACAAATGGATAAATTAATAGGAACATGTTATGTTTGTCTAATTAAAAGTCGTAATAATTGTTTTAAGGAATCCATTCTTTATTAACTATAACTACGACTACTGTCGACTATGACTGACTGGATATGACTAACTAACTGACTCTCTACTGGTTTATCTTACGGTACTACTTTAATACCCTAGGCAATAGCCATACATATACAACAGAACAGAGTTTTTGTTCAGATGGTTAAAGTTATTAAGATCGGGTTCAAAGTAAGGGGAGAATGACTTTTCAAAAAAGGCAGCAAACATATTGGAAATAGCGGATGGAGCGTCACTGGAAACTCATAATGCATATTAGCAGGGTAGTCGTCCTTTTCCCTTTTAGAGTTAATAAATTTGTAAAAAACGCGTGAATTCACGTAGAGTTCCGTTGAGATATGTTTTATGAAATAACTGTATGTATAACTGAGTAGAGTATTCATGACATTTATTATAACATTCAACGAATTCAATATACGAAGAGCTATTCCTATCCAAAAGATATGCCTTCCACAGTTTATTCTTTTTATTTCTAAGTCTTCGAAAGTCAGAGTTAACCCGGGGAGGCGAAGAAGAAAGGGAACGCTGACGTTCGTACAGGACACAGGATTTAAAAATGTTGAAAAGTAGAGTGTAAAAGTTAGATACGGCAGTATCGATATTATCAACAGATAAGTATATGCGGAAAAATCAATGGCGGACAATCTTTTGGAAAGTTCGTCAATATCCGCTTTCTTGAAATTGTAAGCAAAGTCGCAGACGTCAACATGACGTTTATTATTATCTGGACTATAAAAATAATCAATTTGGATAGACGGATGAAATTTGTCAAGAATGGAAAGAATAATTGGACTGTCACCCACAATTGTGTTGTCGCAGTCAGAAGAAAAAATAAGATCAAGCTGCCTACCCATATCATTTTTTATGGTACTAATCTGACTGAGGCCAAAAGAGAAAACCGAACCTAGAAATGAATTCTTTAGAGCCCAATCTATTAAGGGGATGACAGCCATCGTCATCGGAATTGGCTACCCATTGAACACTGGGTAAATTAAAATCAAAAACAAAAGGAGATCGTCTTCCGGATTCATTAAATTATTAACGAATTCCAGTTTAGATATTAAAATATCATAAACACTTTGACCATTCCCATCAAGGATAGTTAGCTCAATGTCAGAAGGAGTAGGTAGATCGGGTGGTGAAACCAAGCTGCAGTTGAGGCGGGTTTTGCAAGCCAAGAGAACCCCTCCTCCACGAGCCTCAGAACCAGTGAACCTGTCCTTGCGAAAAATCTGGTAGGATGAATCAAAAATCTCTTCATCACGAAAACCACAATGTAACCACGTCTCGGTTAGCGCGATAATGTCAAAATTGCTAGCAGTGGACGACTGATAAAGAGTCCTAGTCTTGGTCCTGATACCCCTTACATTTTGATAATATAAGGAGATCGTCTGGGGATTTAGTTTTTTGGCAATGACGGATTAGATGGGATAGTTCTTGAATTCCTTGATGTAACTCTGGAGTTAGGTCCACGAGGGACGAAATTTTTTATTAGAGCACCTGAGGGCCAAAAAGAATTATTAAGTAAAATATGAGCTAATTCCTCGGACACATATAGAATAAAAGATGCAATTGGACTTGAAACTTTGCTAGTCCTCCTGCATGTTACATTTTACGTGCAGATATTGCGAGCCTGAATGTGGGAGAGAATTGCTTTAGGGGATGTTCCTGAATCGAGGCGAGAGATAAATAGGGATCGTCGCTGAGGGATTACTTTTAGAGCTTCTTCGACGTTACTTATAAGATGGGAGTTAGTTTCTTTTACAGTAACGGTTTCAGAACGGGGTTCTGAGTCAAGCGAGGGTGCAGAATAAGAACGGGGTTCTGAGTCAAGTGATGGTGCAGAACCAGCTGGTGGAGAAGGGGTATCCGCAATTGCTCGGCGGTGCTGTTTGGTGACACATTTAGTTCACACAGCGTGTCACGAGGCGGAAAAATATTTGCTGACCATATGACCATGTGCGTCTGCGTTAATGCAACCTTGATTTAGGTACTAGGGTGGAAAGAATCATCACAGTGGTTTTGGTAACGCTAAATTTATTAAATCTCTAACATTATAAAATGTTAATTTTATACCTGATTTCCGAACTGTGATTGTATTCTAACGAAAGAGGGATGAAAATCGCACCGTGCATCGCTTCTATAGGGCTCGATGCTGCGGTGATTGACGTTGCCGGCAAGGTGTGAGAGTGAACACGGCGAAGCAATTTTTTTTTTTTTTTCGTCTCCTTGAACAATTTATGCTTTTTCACTATTCACCCGCACTTAATTCGACACTTTTTCAAGCCGTTCCACTGTGGATCACACGAAAAACCCGCAGCACCCCAAAATTCCCTTTTGGTCAATAAATTCGCACGGCTGGTACGGGATTTGAAAAAATGTCTCATCCACGGACAGAGAGGCGAACATGAATGTACGCGTTAAGCTTCGTGCGATTGAGCAGTAGATGGCGGGTTTACTAGTTAATTCCCAACTGCTTAGAAATGTCAAACATGCATTTATTTTGATTGAAAACATATTGACATATTAAACACTGGACTGCTGGTCCCGAGATACAAATGCGTGCAAAAAAATAGCAGTATTGAATTTGAAAAAGATTTTTGGGAATTCATATGAAATAGAAACATCGTATTTATTTCTACATTTGCAGTTTTAGTATACATAATAATACAAAATATGAGGAATAAGTATTTCAGTATTTTAACAATATTTACATTTCAAACAGAACATAATATTAAAATCCAGTTGTGCAAAATAATAGCAGTATTTCACTGTACTGTAAAAAATAAAGGTAAATTTAAAGAAATTGTAAGAAAAGTTCAAATTAATTAAATCAAAATATAAAAACGATTAATATTTTATTGAATGCCCTTTGTTTGCACAAGATTCGTGCACCTTTCTTCCGGGATTGCTTTCCAGGAAGCATGGACCGTGTGCCATTATTCATTGGTATTTTTTGGATTTTTTTTTTAAAACTGCTTCTTTGACACCCAAAGATTTTCAATGGGATTGAGATCAGGAGACTGGGCTGGCCAGCTCATAAGCTCAATCCCATTGGTAGAAAACCAATTTTTTGCCAAAGCACTAGTATGCTTTGGGTCGTTATCCTGTTGATATACCCATTTTATTGGCATATTCCACTCCGCGTAAGGCAGCATGGTTGTACTCATAATATTTATATATTGGCTCACATCCATTATGATCTTAATCCAATATAGTGGACCTTTTCCATTATACGAAAAACAACCCCAGATATTAATTTTGGCACCACCATGTTTTTTGGGTTATATTCGGCTCTTTCAGGCCTCCTGACGTACTGCCTGCGTCCTTTGGATCCAAAAACAACTATTTTGGATTCATCGGACCACAATATACATATTGCGCCATTTGCTTACTGGCCAAATTACATGCTCTCGTGCCCTCTTCCTATCTTTTTCTCATGAGTCGCCCAGTCGTCTCGCCATCGCCGTAACCCACTTTCACTACAACTTTCGAAAAGCCGACTTTGAAAAACTTAATCTCCTCTTAAGCCAATCTAACATCTTTCCTTCTATAACAGACTCCCAATTACCTTTAAATAGCTGCGTCTCCCTATTCTATACCGAACTCCTCAACTGCATATCTAAATGCGTACCCTTTGAGCCAGTAAAGAGACACTCGTCTTCTCCACCCTGGTACGACAGAGAGCTTCGCTCCTTGCGTAACAAGAGGAACAAACTATGGCACTCCTTTCTCATGTCTAGGTCCGACACCGACTATTCTTCCTACTCCGCCATCTCCGTACTCTTTTCCGAACGTTGTGAATCCCTCTACAAGGACTACCTGACCACCATGCAATCTAAAATTATTTCTGAGCCCAAGCAATTCTACTACTTCATTAATGTTAAGCGCAAATCCAATGGTTATCCCTCTGTCCTCAAGCTCGGTGACTCATCCTCGTCTGACCCCACAGAGATCGCTAACCTGTTCGCTGAATTCTTCAGTCAGGCTTTTTGCAATGTTGATTCCACCCCTGACCTAAATTATTTTTCTACCCTGGAGAACTCCGCTCAAACCTCCCTAGTCTCCATCAACATCGACTCCTCTCTTGTCGCCGCTAAAATCAGTAACCTCGTCGATGATAGCGACCTTGGACCAGACGGTATTCCTGCTACGGTTCTAAAACGATGTTGTACACATTTAATTGAACCTCTCACCCATCTCTTCCAACTTTCCCTTTCCCTTGGTATTTTCCCTGACCTCTGGAAAGACTCCTATATCACTCCTGTTCACAAAAAGGGCTGTAAAAACGATATTTCGAACTACCGTCCCATCGCCAAACTATCCTGCATCCCTAAACTCTTCGAAAGCCTTATCTATGATTTCTTATCATTCCACTGCAAATCCATCATATCACCATCTCAGCACGGATTCCTCAAAGGCAGATCAACTACGACCAACTTGTCTACCTTTGTGTCTCGTACCCTTCTTTCTATGGAGAACCGTACCGAGGTTTAGTAAAGCCTTCGACAAGAAATTTCCAATGCATCCGATTCATCACTACTGCAAAATGACCTTGACAATTTCCGCACATGGTGCACTAAAAACTTCCTTGACCTTAACGTATCAAAATGCCAAGCAGTTACCTTTTCCCGTAAGCGCACATCCACATCTCCCAGATCCTATACCTTCTCTGGAGAACCCATCCCATCAGTCACCTCCCTCTGTGATCTCGGTGTCATATGTGATAGTGAGCTCAACTTCCGTTCCCATATTGACCACTCTGTCAGCAAGGCCAACTCTGCTCTCGGCTTTGTCAAACGTTGGTCTAAGGAGTTCTCCAATCCTTATGCCGCCAAGTCTCTCTACATATTCTTTGTCCGTCCCCTCCTTGAGTACGCCTGTCAGGTTTGGTCTCCCTCCCAATCCTCTCTAGATAACAGGATTGAATCGGTCCAACGTAGGTTCATCCGTTTCGCCCTCCGTGACCTTCCTTGGACAGACCACTTCAATCTTCCCCCCCCCTATGAAAACCGCCTCAAACTAATTGAACTGCACCCTCTAGCCCTTCGTCGCGATGTCGCCGACATTGTCTTCGTCCAGCAAGTCTTAGCTGGTTCCATTGATTGCCCTGACCTCCTGCGTTGCATATCCCTGAACACTAACCCCTGCAACGTTAGATCCATTCCCACTTTTCGTCTTGAGAGTCACCGTACTAACTATGGCCACTTTGAACCCTTCACCCGAATGCTGCGGAAGGTTAACAATTGCCCTTCCTTTAACTTCCACCTGGAGAAAACCTCCCTCAAGCGTTCCCTGTACCAGTCCTGCCCTCCCCCGTAATTCTAGTCATAATTAGGCTAATTTAGTTCCTTAAGTATAATGTATTTAGTGTTAAGTCTACTTGTAGCTTGTATTAAGCGAATAAATAAATAAATAAATAGCCACTGCTATTATTTTGCACACAACTGTATAAAAGAAATCGTTTCGTGGCAATTTAGTTATTTGTTATTTAGTTGTGTTTAAACATAATTATGTGAGATTTTGAGCATTTCAATTGGCATAATTTATTTAAAAGGTTTGGGCCTTCGCTAGCAGTCCTGTCAGTGACCTGGTACAATGGGTCGCACACAAAAACGGCACTTTCCCTCCAATAAAGCCAAATATCCATTGTTGGCTTTTCAGTAAAAATTGCTTCTTGTTTGTTTTTTGATTTTAATTTACCTTTGAAAGATTAAAAGTTTGCCCAATCAAAAGCTTAAAAGAGCTTCGCTCTAAAATGAAATGAATTTATCAACTTTAAGAACTTTAAGGAAAGTACATTCCAAAAGGGCTTTTGTAAGCTCCTTTCGATTCATTTCGTATGAAAATTTGAATAGTGCCCGCATTTTTGCAGAATTGCAGAACATATCGTTTATTATCAATTTTTCTGCAGCATTTAAATAGCATTTAATTATTTTAATGATATAAGGCGACTTATTTTAATTTTTTAACGATTTTAATTATGTTCTGTTAACTTTTTCAAAAGTTAGCAGAACATGTTTTTTTTTTTTTTTTTTAGATATAAGAGCAATTAAATTAATAGTTGAGCACTTAATTAGCCTATAATGAGCCTTTTAATATGTTGTATTAACATTTTGGTTCTGCCCAAGTTGCCCTGCTAACTTTAAACATCTGTTATTATCGTAAGTTTTTATAGCTGTTTTAACAGATCTACGCCAACGTTCAAAAAAACCGGTGGTATGCCGTAGTCCGGTTATGTTGGTAACCTAAAAATTTCGCAAGTTCGTTGAAAAGACTTGTTTCAAACTGTTTACCTCGGTCCGTGACTATAATTTTGGGTATTCCGAATCTAGCGATCCATTCTCTACACAGAGCTTTGGCACATAATTCTGCTGAAATGTCTCTTAATGGGATTGCCTCTGGCCAACGAGAGAAGCGGTCAATGATAGTGAGACAATATTTATAACCGTTAGAACGTGGTAGAGGGCCAATAATGTTTAAATGAATTGTTTCGAATTTAAATGAAGAAATTGGAAACGAGCTGAAAGGTATTTTAACATGTCGCGAAATTTTGTTCTTTTGGCATACTAGGCAACTTTGGCTTCAGTTACACTGTCGGAAGTTTGGTTTGTTTTTTAAACTTTTGTTTTAAACCAATAAAGATAACCGCATTTTTAAAACTTTTTAAGTTTTATTCAGAAACAATTTTTAGTTTATATCTTTTTTCTTGTAAAGCAGACTGTATATATAACAAATTTCAAAGTATTTCATCACTATGTATTTGTGCCCACCAAAAAGTAAACTTTAAAGTATACAAATTATTCCCAAAAGTTTAGAAATTAAACTAATTTCAGAAGCAATTTAGTCAAAGGATGATCACAAATCGAAGAAAACTGTGAAAGTTTTCATTTTATCTAAAAAGTTTAGAAGGAAAAAATAATAAATAGTCAATCCCAAAGCCACACATCGCTTTATAAAGGTTGAATCGCTCAAAATGAACATAATATAGATGGTTCGGTGCTAGAGCAGCGACATGGAGATTCGGAGGTCCTAGGTTCAAGCCAGGTGATCGGAATATCAACTTTAAAAAGGCATCGGCTGGGGCCGTAGCTCAGATGGCAGCCGCCGCGGAAACGCCAGTTCTCTCTCACAGATGGCAGTTCGAACGCCAGCCGCGGGTAGTCCAGAATATCACGGGCCTTTGTTTTTATGCTCGGTTAAAAAAGTTCGTGATGTTGCGACGGGGCTCGAACTGCGAACCGCGGCGGCTCTGCCTTCTGAGCTACGCCCGTGACAATTTGACCAAACGTTTTCTTTCAGTGTATGGGTAGGTTTAAAACTCTTTAGTTTGGATTTTAAACTTACGGGTTTCGCTCATTTTAAACATTCGAAAGTTTTCCTTTCAAACAATATTCCGTGTGGAATTATATGCAATCTTTTTTGTTTAAAATTAAGACCAAAATTTCCGACAGTGTATTTACATCTTTATTCATCGATGGCCAATATTTAGCTGTTATCATTTTGTTTGTGGCTCGAATGCTGGGATGGGATAGATTATTTACTGTATTGAAAACTTTTAAGCGAAAAGGATCCAGGATGTAAGGACGCTTTTTAGATTTTTTTTACTTCACAGTAACACCCCTATCATGAATTCCGTGCGGAATTAAATTCCGCTCGAAATGAAATTTCCGCCGGAGTTCGAAAGAGTATCATGAATTCCGCTGGAATTGATGAAGAGCATTGCCATACGTAACTTAAGATCGAATTATCTTGCGAGTCAAATGTCAGACATTTCTTCGTTGTTTTTGAAATTAAACTGAATAGTTTTTATGTGAAAATGGATAGAGTTGGTTTTTTTTTGTTTGCTGAAGAAGAAAATAATTTTGCAGCTACAGAAATTTAAGACAAGAGAGGTGAAACCAAAATTATCCATTAAATTTGAGTAATGTCGCATACATTTTTCATTATAATTTATTCAATCTAATATACATTTAATTAAAGAAAAAAACGAATTTATAACAACTTTTCCGCATTCGGGAAGCCTTTCGTTATGCACTCCCTTTTATATAACATATTTATTATTTTTTTGTATTACGAAGCAGTTGTCGTCTTCGCCATTGTTTGATAAAAACTGTTCAAGAACAAATTATTTATTTATTTGAATAATTCCAAACACACAATAGTGGAATTTCAATATTAAATATGTTTTCGTTTAACAAGCAAAGTAAGCGTTAAAAAGCAAGATTTTACTTAGCGTAAATACGTAAAAAACGGTAAAAACAATTCTGTTCCACCGCGTTTAGCCAACGGAGAGAAAATTGCACAATTTGACGTTTCAGTGGAGATCCATGATACGAAAATTTCCACTGGAACAATATTCGAAAATTTATTCCGCTCCGTTGGAACTCATGATAGCGTTCAGTGGAGCGGACTTGAAATCGAGTCTCCGGTGGAATTCATGATAGGGGTGTAAATCTGGTTATCGTTCCCGAGAACTGGTAATTTTTAAAATTTGTAAGAATTGTTTTTAAATAAATTTTGGAGCTGGCTATCGTGTTCTTTTGCAATAGCTATAGCTTTAAAATTTAAAGATGCTGATAATTGATTTTCTTCTATTCGCGATAGTGTGTCTGCTACGACATTGTCTGAACCGGCGATATGTTTGATATCGGTGGTAAATTGTCCTATGAAGTCCCAATGTCTTGCTTGCCGTGGTGAGGCTTTATTCGGATTCTGTTTAAAAGCAAAAATTAAAGGTTTATGGTCTGCGTACAGAGTGAAATTTCTGCCTTCCAAAAGATATCGAAAATATTTGATTCCGTAATAAGCGGCTAATAGTTCTCAGTCGTAAGCGCTATATTTAATTTGTGCTGAATTTAATTTTGTGGAGAAAAAACCGAGGGGCTGTCAAGAATTATCGACCCATTGATTTAGGGCTGCACCAATTGCTGTATCTGATGCATCGACGAATAATGACAAACGAGCGTTAATATTGGGGAAGGCAAGAAGGGTTATTTTTGCTAATTGTGTTTTCATATTTTCGAAGGCTTCAACGGAATTTGGAGTCCACTCTTTTTTTTTTGGAACCGTGTTTCTTGTTTCCTGTTAAATATTTGTTTAAAAGTGATTGATGCTCTGCAGCATGTGGAAGAAATCGACGATAAAAGTTAACCATTCCGAGGAATCTTCTAAGTTCTTTAACTGTGGAAGGTTGCTTAAATTCTGTAATTGCTTTAATTTTTTAATGAGATGGTTTAATACCGTTTGAGTTGATGTAATGACCGAGAAACTTTACTTCTGGAAGCATGAAGTTACATTTCTCGATGTTTATAATTAACACATGTTCTTGTAATCTTTGAAAAATTTGTTTTAAATGCTCTAAATGTTGTTGTTCAGAATGAGAGGCTACCAAAATATCGTCGAGATAAACGAAACAAAATTGGCAGTCTCGAAGCATTGAAGTTTTATAAATCTTTGGAAAGTTTGAGCTGCGTTGCATAGACCAAAGGTCATTCTGGTGATTTCGAATAAACCAAAAGGTATACAAAATGCGGTTTTAGGGATATCTTCCGGTTCGACAGGAATTTGATGATACGCCTTGGTTAAATCTAAAGTAGAGAATATTTTGCAGTTTTGAAGATGGCAAACGAAATCATGAATATAAGTGGTATTGCGTGTCGGTCTGGAATTGTAATGCCCGTTCTCCAATGCGCCGACCAACCAACCACGAACCAACCAACGAAAACGCTGAATTGCCTGAATTCGCGTGTAAAATACAAGCCCCTGCCTGTAGTAGTGCCTGCCGGCTGTCACAACATCCTCGGGCAAATATTTTATCTGGAAGAGTTTTTATCACTATTTGAGCGAAAAAACTACTCACTTTTACTTTTAGTGCTGGGCTGGTATTACCACGTACATTTTTATAAGCACTTTATGTTAAAATTAGCGCACTGAGTTTCTGGCAACCGGTGGGACAGCTGTCTCACTGACAGATATTCTAGTACAACACAACCGCTGAATGGGCGACTAGTACTATGTGGTTAAAACGCACACATGAAAAAGTTAGCCGGGTTGACCAAAACACGAGCGAGAGGGAATATGAGGCCAACATAATGTGTGACGCGATGGCGCGATTTTGGTTCGTTCTTGGTTGGGTGGTCGGTGCATTGGAGAACGGCCTTAACTGAGTTAAGACGTCTGTAATCACCACATGGTCACCAATCACCGTTTGCTTTAGGCACCATATGTAATTGTGATGACCAAGGACTATTAGATGGTCTACAAATGACTTGATTAAGTAAAAAGTCAAATTCCTTTTTTGCTATTGCTAATTTCTCTGGGGAAAGACGTGGCATTTTGGAGATAATTTGTGCATCTGTAGTTTTCATTTGGTGTGTTATGTTGTGTTTCACTGGTCTCAGCTCTAAATATGAACTCTTCCACATTCAACCGTTTATTATCACCATCCTATTGTAGCTTCCAATTCCGAATGGGACTGCTACAACGACGGTGAGAAGAATGATGCCCCGAAGGGTCGAAGATAGGTGGAGGTGGTCTATTAAACATTGATGTTAGCACGCTAGGGCCTTCGGCTCGGCTCGTTGGTGGTAACTGAACCGTCGCGGGTGGGGAGGAAGTCGTAAAGCTAGGTCTCGAAACATCTCTTGACACTTGCTCTTTGATTCCCTTCACTCCTTTAGCCACTTCGTCTCTCACGAGACTCGAAATTTGCTGCTGAAGGCAACGTCGCCGTCGCCAATAAGGATTGAGTGGTAATCCACTCAGATTCGGTTGGGAGAGCTGTAGCCTCCGGTGGTTTGTTAACGATCTTCGGCGGATTTAAGCTGAGCTGGGTCAGAGTCGGTGGTTCGGCCAAATCTAAAGGTCGGGTTGGAATCGGCGTATTCAAATCTTGGTCCCGCAGCTGGTCAACGGGAGTGCCCCTACTGTCAACGGTTCGCGTACGATATTCGGCTGCGCGTCTACCTCGTCCGGGGCATCGGGGGGAAAGAGTTGTTGTCGGGTCGCGTGTCGCGTATTATACGGGATTTTAGGGGACGTTCCCGTCTTCTTCGGCATTGTATCGACTGCGAAAAGAATAACTTACTCCAAGTAACGTATACTTTGAAAGAAGGGGGAATTTTCCCGTGCAAATACGCACCCCGACGAAATTAGGACGAAACCCGAACGAGAAAAAAAAAGGGAAGAAAAGGAATATCTTAAACTTCAATTCTCGCTGAGACTTAACCGTGCCGATGGCTCCTCGTACATTAAATTTTACAACAAATTCTTAATATTCTTAATTCAAAAGTGCGGGATTAATTTAGCGCAATTCCTGACTTAATTATTATCAACTAAGTATGTATCTGCGGTAATCTCGATATTAATTGAACAAATATAAACTATAAAACTTACTTTTGGTCTGAATATAGCTCATACATTTTGTTTTTCATTACATGTCAACTATAGCAAATACACTCTATTTAAGTCTCTCTAGAGTCTAGTTCATACGGATATTAAAGGATTACAAGATCTCAACAAGTAAAAATTTAATTCATAACCTCTTGGATCCCTTCCTCCACCTCCCTTCCAGCCTTGGAAAAAAGGAAAGATTCCTACTTTAAACTACGTTACGGGCTGAGAGTCAACCACCGCTGCTGAGCATTCAGCCCGCGAAAGGAAATGTTGAGGGAAGGCCCTTACCCGTTTCACCTGCAGGGACTACGAGGCAGAGAACGACCAAGGTTTCCTCCCGGACAGGAGGCTGGCTCACCAAACAGCCAACCCCTGTAATTCCAGGGAGGACCTCGGACGTCTCAACCCCGCAGGCCCAGCAGGTTCTGCAAGCAAAGACCCCCCGCTACCAGCTCATCCCTAGGATAGAGCTGTCCCCGAGACCTCGAGTCGGCTTGCTGGCCGAAGAAGCCAGCATCCGCAATTCTCGAGAGGCCTCGGGTGAGTTCCAGCCACGGGACTCACCGGTAGGGCCTCGAAGGAAAAGAAAAGGTAAGTGAAATAAGGGGAGCCTTTCGCTCCAAAGGGAGGGGATAGGATGGCCCCACGTTGGGCGCAATATTGTTAGAGCTGTTTGGACTCGGGGGCTCGGCTAAAACACCCCGTCCGGCGGTATGTGGCCGCGAGAGCTAGCAGGCTAGCGTATGCGGTAGTGTGGGGGGGGGGGGGGGGGGGGGTTGCCGAAAGAGCCGCGCTTGCCCGCCGGAACGGCCACCAGCAATAACGAAAATTCTCTCGCACAAGGGACGCGACAAATCGCAGTGGGCGGAAAAGGGACAGTGCGGGCGGAACCCCTGCATCTGCCTGTGATTGACTCTCAGGGGGGTTCTGATGGAATGAACCCCCCTGGCCTAGCCCCAACCACCCTGTGACCTCCCCTTGGCCCAAAAATTTTATGGGGAGGCCCCTTTAACAATTGCCAAACTACAACGGCTGAAAACAAGAGGTGTGGAGAGGGGACCCAAGAGAAAAGATTTAAGTTAAAGTGACATACCTGAGATTATATTTTTTTTTTTTTTCAAAATATTCTTATACAACTATATACAGAGGAAAAGTCGTTGGGCGCCTTGCTGCTACTACAGATGACTGCTACTGCTGATGTTGATGGGATTAGGTGCCGGCGGGCACCCGGCCTCTTCATTGGCCCCGATGTGGTGCACTGTCGATGTTCTTAGTTTTAAGTTCTATAAGTTTCCTTTTTTTTTTTTTGTTAGTCTGGAAAATTTTGTCGTTTTATGTTATGTTATGTTCTCCCTTTCAAAAAAAAAAAAATTGATTAGTCAATTTCATTAATTTCTCTTTTACTTAGTTTGGTAATTTTCTTATTCAAACACAGTCTCTTTTTTTCTTAGAATTATTAGTTTATTTTGATCGCACTTTCCTTGTTCGTACACTGATTACTTTTGTAGAAGTTATTAATGGTTATTGAACCAATGTTATTGAAGTTATTGAACTTCTTCTTCAATTGAACTTCTACTTTAATAACTTACGAAAATGAAAACTTCGATCTTCGTTTTCTTCTTATCTCCTGTCCTTCGTCGATGGATATGTCCTTTTGGGTGCTCTGGATGATTTCTTCTTTGTTTCTTCGTACTTTATATTTTATCTCTTGGTTATTGAAACTTTTTGATAATCTATTTTTTATAATCTTTAACTGTATTTATTTTATTAATTGTTTTCATTTTATTTGTTTTGAATAAAATATTAAAGTTAATTTTTTAAAAGCTTTATTAATGCTATTTTAAAATTCAGTTCTGATTCTCTCTCTAATACTTAGACAACGAACATTCTTTTTTTATATCCTCAAACAATATCAATTCTCAGTCTACTAATACTTTTTCGAAAGCCTGCTCAAATATTTTATAATCATTACGTATCCCTAGGTAACTACAGTACAGACTAAATATAAATGACCTACTTTTCTTTATACACATGAAAATACATTAAATAGGTTTGAGTCACGGGAAGAGGGAAGCTTTCTATATAAACAATTAATCGAGTGGAAAACCTCAAGCAATAACATCGACCACCACACTTTGTTTTAAGCAGGGGGGGCTACATCGGCACACACTCATTTGCGCTAGTTGACACTTATACCAACGGCACTAGGACATGATTTTATTCCTTCGGCACTCGCGCAATCAAAGAAAAAAGGAAGTTTTGGATAGTTAAAATATCACCGAGTACCACACTTGCTGGGAGCAGCGAATACAAAAAGAAAATTACGGTCGACCGCCAAAAGGCTCCAATTCTTGCGGGAGGGTCTCGAACCGAGTTCCTTAATTCTATTCCGACCGGTCCACGCCCTTAACCACACAAAACAGATTTTTCCGGACGATTTCCTCGCGTTGGCCCGGGTTTCCTTGTCGTGATTTAAATAGTTCCCGGGGTACTCCACGACACTCGGTTTCAGGTCCCGATCCCTCCTCCAAGACTTCGCGATCCACCCGCCGAAATTTACTTTTTTTCTTTCCGCCGGTCGGCTGGATCAAAATCGACTCTCCTTAGGCAAGGCACGCCGGCCCGCACACCCTGATTGAGCCGCTAGCCGACGCCGAGCTACCCACGCCCATAGGCGTAGGCGAAAAGTTGTTTTAAGGATAATGTTGGGACTCCGAGTCCCTGACCACAACAAGAGGTCCGCCATTAATTTGTAATGATATAGGAAATCCGCACCTTGTATTGGTTTCTCAATATCAGCTATGACGATTTGCAACTGAAAATTTCTTCTTAAGCCAACGTCCAGAGTTAAGACTTTATTTCCGTAAGTGTTGATTGGAGGAGAATTGGCTGCTGATAATTGTAAACTTGTAGGTAATAATTAAGATGATAAAGGAAGTGAAATAACAGAAAGATCTGCTCCAGTATCAATTAAATAAGATTGTTTTGTAGATTTGTCGTAAATGTAAAGACGACTGTTTTTTTCGCCTCTATCACCCGTCGCTAAGGATGATATGCGTTACGTACATTTTGAATTTCGCTAAAAGCGGGCTGTTGATATTCTTGAAGTGAATCGTTGTTTTTGTATTTACTTTTTTTGTTTAACATGTAATTTACCCTCCCCCTTCATTTCATTTATATTTGAAAATGCTATTATTTTCTGGACTTGATATCACACCATTTTCTGAATTTCAATGATTTTATTTGAAATTGTTATTTAAACAGTGAAAATACCGACATAAATACATATATCAGTTCTTTTTGTTGCCGAAATGTGAAGCTCTGTTTTGAATTTTTTTCCTCTCAACACTTTTAAAAAATAAATTTTTTTTTGGGTATGAAATAACTTGTGAAAATTGCAGTTGCATTTACATAGGACAAACAGGACGAAATTTCTCAGTAAGATTTATTGAACATTTAAGATCGTACAGACTAAATTAACAAGATTCTGCTCTGGCCAAACACCTAAATGAAGAAAACCACAAATGTAACAGTGGAAATTTAAAAGTCTTACATTTTGAAAATAAGGGTAAAAAGCTTGACCTATTGGAGAATATTGAAATCTGGAAAGCTATTGGAGAAAATAAAAATATACTCAATGAATACAAACTCCCAATCACATCAACACTAATTAAAATGTTCATTTAATACTATTTGACTGCAATTGTGATACTATGATTGTAAACCTCGGTTTAATGTATGCGCTCTCGATGCGTAGATGAAAAACGTTTTTGTATAGGTACTATAAGGACTAAGTTAGAGATTTTGACTAAACTGTAATCTAACAGCGCTAATGTATTTTAGTAGCACTTCAACAGTACTCCTCTGAGGATGATCAATAAAGATCGAAACACGTGTAAGGAAAACACAAGTTTGTTTTAATTATTTTGTGGAAATTAAGTAAACTGCTGGTGCCTACTCATCACAACTAATAATAGTGTTCCACAAAAAGGTGACAAAAGAAAGCATAACATACATATGCACTGAAAGAAAAAGAGCAGCAAAATTAACTATTTTTTCAGCCAATTAATTAAGGGGTTAGGCCACTCTAGAAGTCGAAAAAATAGCCCTTTTTTGTACTTTTTTTCCAGAAATACTACAAAATAAATAGAGATTCCTATAGAGGGTATTTATTATATATATTAGTGACTGTACATAAAAATTTTTTTGAAGCGATTAATTTCAAAATGGCGGCTGTGCAACGTTTTTCCGATGACGTCTTCGTTTTGTAAGGGCTCACGGCCGGACAAACTGCGCCTGTAATTTTTGAATTATAATAAGCAAATATTGTTTTTCTGATTGTAAACTATAACAGCTAGAGAAGTACGTAGGATTTTTTCGATATATTAAGTTTTGGCCAAATGGCGCACTTTCAAAGTGAAAAATACAAAATTTGCCTAAAAAATCATCACATAATTGTTAATAACAAATGAACTATGCAATATAAAAAAAATCCTACGTACTTTTGTGGACAAGACATTTTTCGAGATATATTCAAAATTTCAAGTAAATCGGTTGAAAATTGCCTGAGTTATGTTTCCGGCCAACTTACAAAATGCAGTTTTGAAATAAACGGGCTTAAAGTTTCAAGTTATAGGACGGTTATATAGGCGGCCTTGTGCTATACTTTAAAAAACAAGTACTTAGAGATATTTCCGGGCCATAATCTTTTGGGATATCATAGTTGAGGTCCTAAGAGACCATTTAAAGCAATAAAAAAAAATCGATTTTTTTAAAATCCTACAGTGGCCTAACCCCTTAAATTAGTTGATAGATCTTAAACAGTGAGAAAAACATTTACAAAATTAGTTAGTTTCTCAACTATTTTAGTTGATTTCACTACTTTAAATTGTTATAACAACTAATTCAATTAATTGGCTGATAATCAACAAAAGATTAGTTAGTATTGCTATTTTTTCTTTCGGTGTGTATATCAAGTTTCTCAAATTTCAAATATTCCAAAGTTCACTCATTGATTAAACATTTGCAATCCTGTGGTCAAGGAACGACACAACAGTAACGTCATCCTGAGAGTAAACATCGACAAGAGAAAGTTGTGATCCTAATCCTGTCAGCCATTCTCCGAGTATAAAAACTCGCGTTTCAAAGCTCACTGTTGGCATAGCATATCCATGCCACAATGGTAGCTCTTCAATCATCAAATCGGGGGCTGTATTCAGTAATTTATCAGAAATATTACTGATATCAACGATATATTTCTCCAATTTTAAACATTTTCTAATATTTAGTTGACCATCAGAATCATTATAGGTGAAGCTGATCAACTTATACTTTCTCTGTAATGAATTCGAAAACCGAAAGACTACATGTATAGGTATATTCAAATTAATTGTTTCACCTTGCTCAAGAGCAAGAAATGTTCCAATTTGTATGGAAGAGGAAAGAATTTCTTCACTATCGCTGTTGTAACACCAAGTTGCTCCATATTCGAAGCAATAAAATTTTGTATCTTCCTAAAGAAATTAAATATATCGGTCTGGGATGCCCAGCCATCTATATTCTTTAGTTTCGAAAGTAAACGCTCTTTCTTAATTAATTAAAAATGCGGATCTCTTTGGGTCGGGCCATCCAAGAGACCTCCGTCGAAGTATATTCAGTATTTGGGATATCATACGTAGTATGTATCCAGTCCAATAAACGTCGGCGTGCGCCAAACTCAACGCAATCGTACATCAACCCGGACTCCAACTTAAATTGCATTTCGTATGGATATTTTCGTTCCAAATCTTTTTCGCCATGCATGGACTTTGATAAATAGAGAACTTCTTTAACGGGTATAGTAATATATTTCTTGCAATCCTTCAAGTTGTCAGCATAATTATATTCCACCTAAGTTGGACGCAGTGAAATAGGTATAATGATTTTTTCTCTCATAAATATTCATTGCGGTAAAAAATCTATAAACTCTTTCACCACATTGCTTAAAAGCTTGACCTAGTCCATAAAACTCATTGGATCTTTTCAGACTTCCCAATACTTCGACCACTGCGGTCAATGTATTCCATCCTGCTGAACCATAAATTATATCTTGATCGTTCATTTTTTACTCGTGATCAACGTCATTACAAAAGAATTGTCTATCCACACGTTGTGGATATGACCCTTTATTTGATGAATCGATCTTTTCCATTCCTGCATTCAACCATCCAATTCCTGAAGTGGGTGTTGCTAGCCAACTATAAAATTCACCTCGATATGGTGATCTGGCCGCATAATATGAATATATTGGCCTACGTTCAGTAGAACTTCTATTGATATGATCGAATTTTAACATCTATCTGTTTAACACTGTCTTCCTGAATGTTTGGCCACCAGTGACGGCCTGTGGTCTTCTAAACAGAGGAGGCAGAAAATTCAAAAATCTTATTTGTGGCCCCACGCTCGCCAATAATAGTGACAATCACCTTTACTACCATTGTCTCCTCTACATATATATTTATATATAAAAAAAAAAAAAAATAATTCACATTTCATGCAATTGTTCTACATACATATTTATATACCCTATTTATAAATAAAATCTACTCTATGTTCTTTCATTGTTGCAAAATAATTTATCTATATTCAATACTCAAAAGAGCCAAAAGAGCCAAATTTGATAAGCGATTTTGAACCATTGTATTTCTCCGATAATCTTTAATTCTTTTTAAAGCAGAAAAACTTCTTTCTGCGCTAACTGATGTAGCAGGGATTGTTAAAAGTAATTCAAGTTACTTAGCTAATTCGGGCATCACGTCAGTAATATTATTTTCTATCAAATTATTTAGCAAAGATGATACTGTATCTGTATCGTTCCACAAAGTTGCATTACTATAAAATACAATTAATTCACTTTTAAGTTTAACAGAGTCGAAAAATTTACAGAACATCCCACAAATGTGAAGTAAGGCGAAAAATTGATTGATATGTAAAAAGGAGGAAAATAAAATCGAAATCCCTGAGTGCGAACAAAACCAGAGGATTCACGAACCGAGTCAGAATCAAAAGTTTGATCGTTAATAGAAAACCTCTTCAAAAATATCTGCATTTTCCGCTAAAGTATCTATTAATCGCGACTGAAAATTCCAACGGGTTGGAGCATTTGACGGAATATGCGGAGCTTTCAATGTATTAAGTACTTCAGTTCGTTTCGTCGATTTTGAAAAAAACGTTGGAAATCCCGAAATATTGCAGAAAAAAATACGCGCCTTTGATATATTATTTGCACCCTTGCTCAACGCCAAATTCAAAACATGAGCGTAACAATAAATAAACAAAGCTTGAGGAGCAATTGTTTTTATTTTCGCTTGTAACCCATTCAGCTCAGAAGACATTACAGCTGCACCGTCGTAAGTTTGCGCAACAAGTTTTTCCTGGAAATTGTATTTAGACATTAAGGTGTTTAAAAACTGGAAAAGGGATTCAGCAGTTCTACCAGAACTTACATCATAGAATCCCATAAACCGTTCTACTAATTTACCATTAACTAAAAATCTCAAAATAATCGACATTTGAGACTTGAGGATATATCAGTTGTTTCGTCTATTTGCCAAGCAAAAAATCGAGTAGCTGATATATCCTTATCAATTTCAGAACGAACGACATACGCAACTGAATGTATTAATTCATTCTCAATGGTTTTAGATAATCCACTAAATATTCTATTATTCGAAGTAGTTTTTAAAATTAAGTCGTACCGGCTCCACGTTTCAACCATTTCCTTATAATTACCTTTATTACTTGACGAATCCGATTCGTCATGACCTCTAAAAGCTAAGTCTTGCCGCGATAAATGGGAAGTTAAATCAATAAAGCGTTTTAATACTTCCCTATTACTTTTAAGCTTTTCATTATGCTCTTGAATTTGGCGTTTAGCACCTTCATTTATTTTTAATTCAATTCTTTGGATGCCAAGAAGTTTTAAACTAATTTCAGCGCGAATATGATCGTGTGAAATATGATGCCGTGAAAGAGCGCGAGGTAAGTTTTTTAAATCGTCGAAGCCTTGTTTTTGCCACACATCATTATTGCTACCAGTAGGAAATAATATACAGGGCCAACAGTATAGTTTGGATCTAATAGAACTTGCTGTTAACCATGTATATTATTGAAACTATACGATTTATTTTGCCTGATTG
This sequence comes from Machimus rusticus, assembly GCA_951509405.1. NCBI lineage: Eukaryota > Metazoa > Arthropoda > Insecta > Diptera > Asilidae > Machimus > Machimus rusticus. The sequence continues at coordinate 10,399,091 of OX608050.1, forward strand.
TTCAATTTTTACAGTAGTAGGTCTGCCTTGTGTTTTAATTTTTATTTTATCTGGAAAACTGAGTCGACAAAAAGGATGCTCCAAGATTTCATTTACTACATCCATAATGAATAAATTAAAATATTATTTAAAACCTGTCGAAAAATTAAAAAATTATCAAAAAACCTTACCAATGTGCAGCAGATTCAAAAACAAAACCACTTTAATTTCAGTTTTCACGAAAATAAATCATGTAATTTGAAAATATGTATGCATTTAAAATTTATATATTTTACTGATAAAAATCATGCAATTTAATTTGTTTGTTAAATCGTTTTATTCACAAAGAAATCACAAATAAAATAGTCAAGCCAAGCAAATAATGCGTGCAAGGTGGATGATTATTTCTACTAGGCAAAAGTTCGTTATTTTTGCAACATTGTGTCAATAGCATACATTTAAAAGTTCCGAAACAAAAATTCATTAATACGTTTATAAAAATGAGAATTTTCTATGAGTGGGAGAAATACAAAGCCCTTTTTCATATAAGAAAAAAAAAAAAAACAATTTATTCATAGTTTCAGGAGGGGGGAGTTTATGTTCGCATACATTATACTATAGATGCTATTGTACAAATTATAACATAAACTCATATGTGCATACACATGTGATTGCTTTTCCAATTGTTATAATTTTTCAATAAAAATATCCTCAACAAGTAATTTTTCAATATCTAAACTATTCTTAGCTTTTGAAAAATTCAATAGTACCCTCAGAGACAACTAACAAGTAGATGTGAAGCGGCGCATCTTAGCGCGGCACAAAATATTTTAAAGCTCTGCCGGAGAGCTTCCTGAAATGTATCTGCTAGTCTCTCAAATGTGCCCAAGTTTAAGTTTTGTTGCAAAGCTCATAAAATGAGATGGCGCGCAACGCAACAGTTACCGATTGGAGTGCTCAGCCCGCTTTGCACTGCAGGAGCGAAGCACAAAGGGCATGCAATACGACTGTGGCTCAAGTGGGATAGAAAAGCAAATGAGTTGAATGTGTGCGCTTCTACGAAACACCGAACATGATGAATTGGCCTAGCTGCTACGGCTCAAAGGTTTGGTGGTGTTCGCAAACTCTTCTTGACTTCGTCGTGGAACGATTTTTTACTCACTTGCAATTTGTATGCGCTGGCGACTGCTTGCATAGTTTATTGGGAGTATTTTGGGAATATAAGCGTATTTTGTATTTCGTATTTGCATTGCATTTTATTAATTTTTTGAATCAGATTGAATTATATTGGGATATTAATTTTTGAATCATATTGAATTATATTGGGGTTACATATATTGTATTTGGATTATAATTTTTTTTTTTTGTAATTTTGTTATAAGCAGTAGTACTGTTAGTAATAGTTATAGCAGAATAGTAGTAGCTGTAGAATAGTTGTAGTTGTAGAATAGTTGTAGCTGTAGAATAATAGTAGTCATAGAATAGTAAGTTGTAGTATTAGCATTTTTAGCATAAAGCGTAGTCGGATAAAGAATAAGGTTATTTTGAATAAAGAATTATTTTTGTTTTGGTTTTAATATGTCGCCTTACAAGCGTATATGCTGTGTAATATCCTGCAGGAATCGCACGGGTGTTGGCAGTGCTCGCAGATTTTTTAATTTTCCAAAAAAAGGTACAGACAAATATGATTCATGGTTAAAAGCATGCCATATGTCTTGTAGCAATATTGAAAATTTAAAAACGCCATTGATTTGTGACGTTCATTTTGAAAAAAAGTATTTGGGGACGAAAAAATTATTTTCCCATGCCATCCCCTCACTGATGTTGGACAATAATGATCTAAATGAAGACGAAATTTGCAGTGAAAGCAGTGATTTTAATTTTGAAGAAATTGATAAAGCAGGAAGTTCTATTTTTTTAAGAAAATCTCAAATTGAAGAAAGTACATGTCGCTTTTGTCAGGCCCGAGAAAAAAATGTAGATTATTACAGAAAAGAAAATTACAAGCTCAAAGTAAAAGTACAGACACTCCAAAAAGGAAACAAAACTTTGCGAAAACAATATTTGAGCTATTCAAAGAAATTATACCGTTTTCAAAATCAAGTTAAAGCGCAAAAAAAGAAATTTCTTAATATTGCATTTATGGTGACATATATTCAGCATATAATTGATTTTTTGGTGAATGTCTCAGAATACACCAAAACACTTTGTAAAATGTTGTTAATTAAAAAATCAATTTATTCTGATGAAGAAAAATACGTTGCCCAAGCAATATTTTTTAAGTCTGCAGCAGCATACAATTTCATGAGGGTCAAGCTCGGGTTTCGATTGCCCTCGGAACGATCAATTTACAAATGGCTTCCAATAAATGGTTTACAAGCGGGTCTGCAGTTCGATATATTCGAAAAAATTAAAACTGCAGTTTCTGGTTTGGATAAAAAATCACGTGACATTATTGTGTTTGATGAAATGGCAATAAAAAGGGACTTAAAATATACTGAAAAATTCGACAAAGTTGAAGGTTATGTAGATTTTGGTAATGGGAATCAAAATAGGCAACCTAAACTAGGCAAAAATATATGAGTTTTCATGATAAGAAGTGTATTTGGCGGATGGAAACAAATTTTAAATTACACGGTTTCTGAGAAATGCATTCCAGGTGATAAATTGGAATATATGATAAAAGAAAATATTAAAGCGTGTCAAAAAATAAATCTTTCGGTAAAAGCAATTATTTGTGATCAAAGTACCACAAATCAATCCGTTTTTAAAAAATTAGTGGTAACCAAAAGTGAACCCTATTTTATATTTGAAGAAAGTAAAATTGTCTGTCTTTTCGATACTCCTCATTTGTTCAAATCATTGCGAAACAATTTAATAAACAATTGTCTTAAAGATCAGATGGGTCGGTACGCTAGTTGGGAGGTTATAAGAGAATTATATCGAATAGATTCACAATCTACAACCAGAGTATGTCCCCGTTTGACTCCTGCACATATATCTCCAGACAGATTTCAAAAAATGAACGTTAGACTTGCTGTTCAAGCTTTAAGTTCAAGGACTGTAGCCGGTATTAGGACAATGATAAAGTGAGGTCTATTCAATGATGAACTGAAAGACGTTGCATCCAGTACCGCTGACATATTTGAAAAATTAAACAATATTTTTGACTGTCTCAACAGTAAATCACTACATTCGCCTAATCCTCTTAAAGTTGCTCTACAAAAGGACAATGCGGTATATAATTATTTGAGCAATGAAAGGAATTTTATTGAAGGTCTCGAATTTATTACCACTTCTAATAAAATTAAGATCAATTGCTTAAATGGTTTGTCACAAACCATTAATGGTATACTTTTACTTTCAGAAAATTTGTTTGAAATTCATAAAGATTGTTACTATTTATGTACCAATAAATTAAACCAGGACTGTTTAGAAAACTTGTTTAGCCGTATTCGGTATAAAAAACGAAATCCGACAGTTTTTGAATCTTCACAAATCATTGGTAGAATTATGAGCGTAAATTTGATGTATAGATCAAAATTCGCTAATTGTGAAGAAGACAGTGACGAGATGCTGAATGTTGACTGGAACGTTATAACAAATAACGACTACTGTACTCATGAAACAACAGATGAAAAAGTTCCTGGTACAAATTCTGAATTAGAGTCCGAAATTGCTGTTGAAAAGGAGCAAGATGATGACATATTTATCACAATGCAATTTTCCGAGTTGAAAACTTTCATAGAATTATCCGATAATGCTACAAGGTATTTTACTGGCTATATTTTGCAGAAGGCATTTAGAAGGAAAATATTAAAAAATTGTGTTGATTGTAAACAAGCCTGCATAAATTCTAATAATGTTATTACTGCTCCCAGTGAATGGCTTATTTTATTTCGAAACTATAAGCAAAGTGATGATTTTGGATCTCTGTACGCCCCTACTGAAGAATTTTTTAAAATTTGCAAGAAGTATGTTGAAGTATTTGAAGAGTATTTCTTTAAGAATAGCTTCAAAGAAAATATTTTGAAAAACATGCTAGATTACTACAAATTGAAGACTCCAATTTGGCTTGACAATTTAAACCCATGTTACGAGCACAGATGTATAATGGCTCGATTTTTGCTACTTGTTTTATTAAGAAAGCATTGTGCTTGGGAGGCGCAGAAAATGCTCAAATGTACACCGAAAGAAAATTTCCAATGTTTCCGCTGTAGTATTGATATTTTTCAGCTATATTTTTCAGCCGATAAGGAAAATATAACTTATTAACATTGCACCATATCAATCTTTAGAAAAAATGCCGTATTAACATTGAAAATTTTGTTTTTACCACCCAGTTACCTCTATTCCGATACCCTTTTAGAAACTTGATTTTCCTATATATTCTCCGACTTACTGTGGCTAGATTTGAACTTGGGACCCCCGAGTTCGCGGCATTCTGCTCTAGCCCTGAGCTATCGATGACCCATCAACACATCTACGGTTTTACAGTTTATGAGTAGCGTATTTGTTAGAAGATTTTCCTTCGCTTATACTTCACACTTCGAATTTCAATCGGCGGATATAAGGACTGGCGATCGATTTACATTTTTTAATATTAATTTGGCTTTGAAAACTTTGAAAACAAAATAATATTTTGAAATGATATTTCCGCTGTAACTAAATATCCGAATTTCCATGTTAATATGACACAAAAAATGTCAATTTGACATTTTTCCCTTTAAAGTATCATTTTTATTATCAAATTAACAGCAACTATTGTAAAAATGATATGATATTTTATTTAATATGAAAATAATGTTAAATTAACATTGCGTTTTTTTCTCGGTGTAATGTTGAGAAAAGGAGAGAACGGTTAAGAGTTCTCAAAGAGTAAAGAGCATACTAGAAAGCGAAGCGAACGAGGGAAAAATACAGTGGTTCGCTGGTATTGATCAATCCGCAGAACACGACTTTTTCCCTTCTTGGACTGCGACTTGCGAGATTTTATTGTTGGAGCATTTCCGATATTTATAATTGACTTGAAATTTGCTTATTTTGCAAGGAGCACATCTGGGTTTTAAAACTCCACAAAACAGGCTGAAAAATATATAGAAAAATAAAAAAGTAGCATCGAAATCTAGGTTCCGAGGGAGGATTGAACCCGAGCGCCTTGCGTGATAAGCAAGTCTGCTAACCCCGACACTACTCTTCTTCTTCTTGGACCGTATTAAAAAAGTTCTATATAACTTATGATCTCCCTCATAGATTCTCTAACTGCTCTAAGGTTCCTATAACTGTATATTTCCATTTCTTTCGCTCCTTCAGATCTTAGCTCTAAACAAATTTATGAAGCTAAACGTAAACTGAATGTGTCTCAGCGCTTCTGGCAATGTTGCTGACAAAGAGCTTTCTATCAGAGGGCCATCAGCTCGTTATTAACAAAAGTTTCGTTCGCGCTGTTTTACATTGCGAGTTCACATCTACTTGTTAGTTGTCTCTGGTACCCTACAGTCTCTTAACGTAAAAACTCCTAGAAATATGCACACGCAGAATTCTCAACTAACTCTCAGTTGTGCAGATTCGTTTTTAAACAAATAAGCTCAAAGCTACGGAGGCTTGCCTCCTTGACACGCACACGCGGAATTCTCAGGCGCCCTTCTTAGATTTTTCCAAATATTATACGGCACACACACCCTTCTAATTGCATTTCGAGATCTGTTCGAATCTCATGTATGCTTAAAATCTTCTCAGAGGCATTCGGAGCATAGCCTCCTCTGTCACGCACACAGAGAATTTGTAGTTCACATGCCAGGAACAGCCAGACAGCATATGTGAAACACACTTAAAAGAGAAGCGGACGTATCATATATGTTAAAATTGCGGCTAGCCTCCTCTGTCACACACACAAAGAAATCAAAGCTATACCCAGCAGGAATAGATTTGCCGCGGACAAAAGAGCTTGGGCAGTCGGAACTTTCGGTTTGGGTACAGTTGTGGTACCGCAGAAGGAATAAAGCTCCGACTGCACAAGCTCTTTCATTCGCATGTTGTGTGTTCAGACTCCAGAGGCAGAGGCTCGCTTTCTCAGAACATATGTGATTATATGCGGGCATTCTTATACGTGCGATTTCACACAGACAATTTTCACAACACGATGCAAGGCAAGTATTGCCATATGTAGCTACAAAAATGCCAAAATATTGCCAGAGTTTACACAAGCAATTTTTATTCTAATTTCTTTGAGATTTGAACATACTTTATAAAACAATTCTTTCCATGTGAATGTGAATTACAAAGAACAACAAAGTTGGAGAGGAGGCACTGCCTCCTCTGCCTCCTCTGACGAGCCGCCACTGTCCCCCACCTATGGCTGCGAGAATAAGAAAACAGTAGTTTGCAAGCTAAACAAGCAAGTAAGCCTAATGAATCAGTCTCTGATAAATCAAAAAAATTGACATTGAATTCCACATATCCCGGAATGAGGAATGATGTGAAATAGGCATACAAAAAAAAAAATACCACCGATATTTTAAAATACATTTCAGACCATAATATTTCCACTAGCAACCTCTCTTGTCGTAAAATAAGTAACCCCACTAAGCCGATTGCATCTTTTCTTCTAAATGCGCCAGAATTAATTTATTCCAAACTCCTTGACTCCACTTTTTGGCCATCTGGTGCTTTGATCAAACCTTTTGTTCCCAAGAATCTGACCTCTCTAAGCTCCAAACGCTTACTTGGAACAAATAATGCTCCTGTTATTACGCAATCTTCTAGTGCTCTTGATTTATCAAAAAACTAAATAATTTCCGGACGATTTCCCTGTACTATCAAAATGTCAGGGGTTTAAGAACTAAAAGTAGATCTTTTTACCAATCCACTGTTGCTAGTGACTTTGATATTATTGCTCTCACTGAGACCTGGCTTCATAGCGGTTTTTTTGATGCGGAGCTATTTGACTCCTCGTACCAGGTTTTCCGTAGGGATAGGTATCTCAGCTCTGAGGCCCGCGGGGGTGGTGTTCTTATTGCTTGCAAAAACGAATTGTGTTGCAGCAATATTCCCTTACCTGATTCTTGCGACAACCCTGACGTCGAGGCAATTTGTCTTAAAGTTGTTGATAAAAATCATTCTCTATTTATTTTGTGCTGTTATATTCCCCCCGATAAGCTCAATACAGTTGACGACAGGGGCAACAACCTCTATGACTCTCTTATTCACATTTTGGAATTCGTTTCAAATTTAATGTGTCTCTCTGACGAACTTCTGTTAATAGGTGACTTCAACCTACCCAATGTACAATGGGTATTTAATTCGGATGACGAGTGTTGCTATCCTTCCAACAACCTTAATCCGAAAGAATCTTCCTTTCTCGAATCTCTCTTTTCTTGTGGTCTCCTTCAATTAAGCACAGTTAAAAATGTATTGGGGAGGCAGCTTGATTTACTTTTTTCTTCGGGCAGTGATAATATAATTGTTCAACGCTGCCCTTTAGCCATGTCCACTGTCGATAAGTACCACCCAGCCCTCCAGATTGATTTCTGTTTTAACTCAAAAGTTCTTCCTCTGAATGAGGATAGCAACATGATTTATGATTTCAAAAACGGTGATTTCGACGAACTCAACTGCAGGTTGTCTTCTATTGATTTCGGGTCTCTCTTATCTGCAAGTTCAATCGATGACAACGTCGCAAAACTTTACGATTCTCTTCTGTTAAACTTTGACTACTGCGTTCCTGTTAAACGCCGCCGTCTTCCCAGTTCTTCGCCCCCCTGGTTCAATTCAGATTTAAGAAAGCTAAGAAATAAGAAAAATAAATTATGGAAGTTATACCTGCAGTCGAAGGATACTGAGTCATATAACACATTTGTAGAGTGTTATAATGAATTCAACTACCACGCCTCCGTTCTTTATGAGGATTACCTCAATAAAACTAAAAACGATTTATATAGTAATTCGCGCGCGTTTTTCACTTTTGTTAACGCCAAGAGGTGTACTGATGGCTATCCATGTACTATGTCTTACGGGGGTTTTTCGAGCGGAGTTTCGCAATCAATTTGTGACATGTTTGCATCCTTCTTTGAAAAATCCTTTTCCTCTCCTAATTTCCAACCTGATACTAACCAGTTTCATCATCTTAACCTTAATCCAACCCCTTTCGACCTCTCTATTAATATCACTCCTGAAATTGTTCACAAGTTTATTGCCGAACTTCCTACCGACTATTCTTCTGGTCCTGATGGTATTCCCCCTGCGGTTCTTAAACTTTGTGTCAATGTACTTGCCGAACCCTTGTCTATTATTTTTCAGAAATCTCTTAATTCTGGCCAATTTCCTAGTATATGGAAAGACTCTTTCATTATCCCAATCTTTAAGAAAGGATGCCGTAGTGATGTTTCTAATTATAGGCCGATTGCTAAATTGTCCTGTATTCCCAAGCTCTTCGAGTCAATTATTTACTCTGAACTCTCTAAGATTTGTACAAGGCTTATATCCTTAAATCAACATGGTTTTCTTCAAGGTCGTTCTACTTCCACTAACCTCTTAGAGTTCGTTGAGTATACCTTAAATGGATTCAAAACAGGTTTACAAACTGATTGTATTTACACTGATTTCAGTAAAGCTTTCGATAAAATTTCTCACCCAATCATCATTCTTAAGTTGAAAAGTTTGGGTTTCCCTCCTCCCTTTCTTGAATGGGTGCAATCTTACTTGCATGATAGATCCTATCATGTCTCTTTTCGTGGTTCCTTATCGAGAAGTATTTTGGCTACGTCAGGTGTCCCTCAGGGTAGTCATCTTGGACCTCTTCTGTTTATTCTTGCTATCGATGATATCACTCACCTGTTGAAATCTTGCAAAATTCTTATTTATGCTGACGACATGAAGATTTTCCGTCGTATTGAGAATATAAATGACTGCGAGTTGGTTCAAAACGACTTAGATACTTTACAGTCCTGGTGCTTGTACAACAATTTGGAGCTTAATATTTCTAAGTGCGAAATTATTTCATTTTATAGACGGCACAACCCCTTTAATTTCGACTACTCCTTGTCTGGCTGTTCTCTTCGTCGCGTTGACATTGCGCGTGACCTTGGCATTCTCCTGGATAGAAAACTTGACTTTGCTGAGCATATCAATTACATGGTTTCCAAGGCTTCCGCTTTGTTAGGATTTGTAAAAAGATGGTCTCGGGAATTTAATAACGTATCTATATACAAGCAGTTATACATTTCTCTAGTTAGGCCTATCCTGGAATACGGTAGTCTTGTTTGGTCACCTTATTATGCAATTCATGCTAATAGAATCGAGTCTGTCCAGAAAAAATTTGTTAGGTTTGCGTTGAGAAACTTGCCTTGGGATAATCCTCATATCCTTCCTCCCTACAAAGACCGCTGTCTGTTGCTTAGCATGCACTCGCTTCAAGAACGTCGTGTTGTGGCGGATGTCACTTTTGTCCACCAGCTGGTTAATGGTATAGTTGTTTCTCCGTCTTTGAGAACCTTATTCATTCCCAGACAGAATCCTCATAACCTTAGAAATGTACCTTTGTTCCAAATTAGTTCATCTCGAACTAACTATGGGTACTTCCAACCCAGTAATCGTATGTGTTTGAATGTTAATATGCATGCCGATTTGTTTAATAATTGTATTAGCAAGCATGTGTTAAAAAAGTCGTTGTTTGATCGTTTTGCATGTGACGGTTTGGTGGGTGTTATTACTAACACCGGGCCAAATGATGATCAGTTTCATGCAAGAGATTAATTTTCTCTGAAGCTTGAACTAAGCTGATGGTCCTATGTAAAAAAAAAAAAACATCATCATAAGAGACAGAGTATGTGATACTTTGCCAAGATGCCAGCAAGCTGGATCTAGTTGCGGTCATCCCAGTATTAGAGGCTAACTCACTTTGATAAATGGGCATAAGTTTTATTTTGGGACTCAACAATTCACTCGCATAGGGTCGAATCCCAAGGGAATATCTTCAAACATTTGATTCATCCCATAAGCATCTGCTATAGGGCGCATCAATTGATGACTTGTAAAGTAATTAAATACTTTGGTAATTATTACTCCCACAATTACCATTACGAGTAATTGAAAAGTTTTTTAATTACCATTACCATTACTGCAATGGTAATTGTAATGGTAATGGTGGTTGCAATTACTTCATGTAATTAATTACAAATTACCCAAAGAGCCCTTCGCACACAGTCTCGGTATCCCGCAAGCGTGAATCGATTCGTTAACCGATGGCGCATACATTCGCCAGACTCCAGTGCGTCCAAAGGGCAGCCTCATTTGTATGAGAGCTTTGCAACATTTCTCACTTGCTTGCCTTTCTTTCATCCCCCTTTCCGCGCCTTTTTTAAAGTTTGTTGTTCATTTAACATCCCGATAACAGTATTCAGTACTGTATTACTGTGTGCGATACGTCCTAATATTGCATCGTCATTGGTAAAATCGCATCTTCCCATTATATTAACTCCCTCGAAGTGAAGCTTTTCGATGGGGATGTAGCCCAATAGATTAAGTGTTGGTTTTGCACTTACTGGAATGAGTGCTGGTCGCAATGGGTCCCAATCTGTAACAAATTCTGCAGCGCGATTATGTTCAACAGCCTTCTGTATATATTTCTTAGTCACATATGGAGAGACGTAGCATTCGTATACGTTGTGACGGGCAGCATTCACTTCTGCGAATTTACCGCTACTGATTATCACATCTGTAGAGGGAGATAAGCTCTCTAGCTTTCTTTCCTCTGCTAGTAGATTTGCCATAGTATAATCCATTTTTTATAAATTCTATTTTATTGATTATTTTATTATTTTATTTGGTTTAATATTTAATATTTTATAATTTATTCTATAATAATTCACCAGAACGAACTAAAAGTTAAGATATTGATTTGATGTTGATTTAATGAAAAATAAAAAAGAATTAATTGTTTTTACGGCTTGCTTGAAGTGCTGATTTATGAAAGGTAAGTTGATTGATTAAATTGGCTGTTCGACAAGTAGATAGTAGCTCCGCCACACATCTGTTGCGCTATTTGCGCCTCTAACCACTATTGGACCCTGTGGTATTGCAATGTCTGGAACATTCACGTATAGTGAATCATTCGCTGATGTGATAATTGTCCCCATTTATGTATTCAAAGACAGCCCGTGGGATTAACTGGTCATTAATATGCAAAGCAGCATAAATGTCGCCAACTGATTGAAATTCGGGCACGGATATCGTGGTCTTTGAATAATGCAGTAGATGAGCATTGAGAATCTGATTCATAGCATGGAAGAACATAGGGAATGGACATCTTCTCGATAAACCTCTATCTGAATTGACCATTTGTTCATAAACTTCGTGACACAGTATTGGAAACTGTGAAAAGTCGCAGTTGTGTGAGAGGTTTAGCTTGTTGGCATGGCTTCCTCGTCCTCCGTCTACACTGAAAGAAAAATCGGTATAAATAACACAAGATTTGTTATTAATTTTAAAAGATAGCTTGTCACTATTAGTCCGACAAGCCTCTTGTTGATATGAACATTTTTTCTTGTAAATTTGCTTTCTCCTTTTTAACAACATTTGTACATTTTGTCTTGTAACTATTATCAGCTTCGAAATTCGAAAATTTCGAAAATTTTACTAAATCTTGTCAATAAAACTGTTGCATCTATAAGAAAATTTATCCGAAAATTCTGTGATTGAAGCATAATCTTGTCAACTTCAAAATATAAAATTGTTGTGTCAACAAGAAAAATGATCACAAGACAATGTGTTTCCAACCATAATCTTGTAAAAATATAAACTTCTTGTTAGTTTACAATACTTTTAAGATTAATAAGAACTGTTACTTTAATACCTATAAATTTTAATATTACAATTTTTGTTTTTAAAAAGTAGTGAGGAAATTTTAAATTTTCTTACCAAGTCTTGGTAACAAGGTTTAGAACTTGGGGATATGAACTTTAATAGTATGTTAGAAAAATAGGTCTCAACAATTTTTCAGACCATACATATATGTATGCTAGTTTAAAAGGAAAAATTTCTTTGTTTTTTAAAACACTCAGGAGGTATAACCAAATTATGAGTATTTCTATTTTAAAAGTATTATAAAGTAACAAAAATCCTTGGCTAATTTTAATTTAAGAAAGAAGAAAAAAGCTAGTTTATAAGTATCAAACTTTATTTTATTTTCAAAGCGTTTTCCAATACTTTTACAGAGGTAAATGTAACATCCTTTTTATAAGAGATGTTGTAAAAGTAATGTTGTATAAAAAGCCATACTGCAATACAAGGTTCCGGATAGCTTAAATTAAATTACTGAAAAAATTTGAAACAAATGTCAATGGCCTTTACAGTATTGAAAAATTTGTATTTTTAAATACAAAAATTTCCTGGGGATCCAAAATATCACCAACAACAATAATGAAAGGTTGAATATTTTGGCGCCTTTCTTGAAGAAATTTAATATGGTCTTCTAAATCGGTAATTGTTGGTGCACGAAATAAGAATGTATTTTGAGATTCCGCAATGGTGTACTCAATTAGAATTTTCTTTCCTTCATTCTTCTGTACAGTTTTTGGCTGTAGGTACTAAAACAGCATGAAGGATAAAGAAGATTCCAGCATGTCGGCCATCTACTTAGTATACCTATTAAGTTAGCGAAGGGAGTCTATACGTACTTTCTGTTAATGATGTATGATTTTTAATTCGTTCCAAAAGTAAACGACTTTTAGGCTCTTTCACTTATCTTCGAATAACGTCTTCATTCTTTCACAGAACTCATTAATATTGTCAAATATCTTATGAGGATCATCAAAAAGTTCACAAAAATCAGAATCAATCTGTAAACATAACAAATTATATTATTTTCTTATTTCCGTTTTTTCTTCATTAATCATTACCAATTTAATCCAGTGTTGTAAGAATTCATCTGGCTTTAGTTGCTCATATTTTATTTTGCGAAGATGCACGGCAGAATTAGCTTCGTCATTTTCTGAAAATTTAGGAAAAAAATTAGCTTTAGTTTAATAGATACCTTCCAAAACTCTTGCTTTTGTGAAGTATGATTCTTTTTCAAATTTTGGAAGAAGTTTACTTCGAAGACCACCTTGACGCATTCGGGATTTTGGTTATGGTACTTATTATACAGGGTGTCCCAAAAGTCCCGGAACGGTCAAATATCTCCGAAAGTATGCATCGTATCGGAAAACAAAAAAATAGGGGTAAAATATTTTTAAAAGAAGTATTACACTCTACCAACCCTCACCCCCACCCCCACCCCTGAGGGCGGGGGTGGGGATACAATTTTTTGTTCAAATGGGACCACCCATTTTTTTGCAGATTCAGGTTCTTCATGCAAAAATACGTAACTTTTGTCTGAATAATTTTTTTTAATTCGTTACAGTGAGTGCGGGGGAGGGTGTGTATTGTGTAAAAAAGGTTCCGGAAAGGTAAAATATCTCACGATTCGCACATGGGATCGAAACAAGAAAAAACACGTGTCAAATATTTTTTGAAAAGCTATCCAATGGTGTCAAACTCGACCCCCCTCACCCAACCCCCCCGATAAGCGGTCTTCCCCCCTTTCTCAACCTCGGCGGTGGGTGAAATAGTATGCCTAGAAAGATTAAATTAGTTCCTAATATAATATAATATTACTTTTAATTGTTAGATAAAATTACTTTGTCCTCCCCCGTAAAAGTTGTTACAATTTCTTCGGTGAACATTTCCATTTGATTAATGGACATAATCAAGTTATTTCTGAGGAAGTATCCGATGATAGTTTCAATTAAGATATTTTGATTGACATCGTTAAGTGATTTGTTTTCTTCAAAGAACTTATATATCATCTTTCCCTGGGCGCATTGATTTAAGATTGTGTCAAGATGTACTTCAGGTGCAGAATTTGGTGACAATGGTAATGTATGTAAATGTGAAACAATCATGCTTTGTATGTCCGTAATATTTTTCAACGTCAAATTATTGTAACTATGGCAATGAGGGCATAATTCGACTTTTTTTTTAATATATTTAAGACTTTCATTTAAGTCCTATGCAATATTATCAGCCATTGGAGTAAAACAGGCATTTAATTGTACCGTGCCAAAATTTGATGGACAATTAGTTGAACTTGAACTCGTGGCTTGAGATACAAGAGTAGAAGTTAATTTTACAGAATTATCAAGAGTTTAGGATTACAGTTTTCGAATTCTGTATAGTCTCTTGGTAAATGTTTATTTTTGAAATGCTTTCTAAAGCTAATAATATTTTGAAATTGCTGTGATCACTTTTCATCCCAACAATAATACGAGCTATAAATGCCACAACCATGAAGAATTTTTAAATGTTTAATCAAAAGTGAAAAATCAGTAAAGAACTTTTTACAAATAAAACATTTCATTATAACAATTTATGCGCAAAAATACGAAGCAGATCCTTTTTTTGAATACTCTTAGGCGAATTAATACCAGAAATATATTTTTATATTATATTATTATATTCTTCTAACGTTTGCTGTAAAATTAAGTTAAATATCAATCAGAAGGGAACAAATCAAGAATCCGTGAAGCGTCCGGATTCTTATAAAACTTTGTAGAAATGTTCATTGACAAATGTCAAAGATATAACTTTCCGACAAAACATTTTTGCAAATTGGCTCGTTTGGGTTCCCAACGAAAATTCCTGCAGAGTTTTATAAGAATCTTGAGGCTTCTCGAATTTTTACCTTAAGCTATCAGAAGAAATCAAATCTTTCTATTACTTACGCTTATTAAATTTTTAGAACTCAAACACTTTTCTCCACTTTATAAACTTTAACTGCACATATGTATGAACTGCACGCCGCCGGTTTTCCAAAGAATGACAAGAAACTCTCTGATATTGCCGTTGCAGCACTTCGAAGTACACAAATTGACAAGATCTTCTATTATTTAAAAGTCGATTAACAACAATCTTGTTGTAGTAATAAGATCGATAGAAAAGAATCCGATCAATTGAAAATATTTGTAAAATGTATATGGTTCTGCTTAAATTCCTATTCGAATTAAAAATGTTTGTCGAAATCTTAACAAGATTTATATTAATTGGACAATAACTGTTAAAAATATTGTTATTTCATATTCGGAATTTTCGAAATTGTCACTCAACAAGAAATTCTCATGATATTTACAATAATACTTGTAATTTATACTTAAAGATAATATATTGTTAAACAAATTTTCAATCGGTAAGCAATTTCTTTTATTTATAATAAGTATATTTTACCATTTACAAGACCATAACAAAATGTTCTTCTCATTTTTTACAAGATTAGAAGTATAGTATTAAAGAGCGGTAGTCATTTGATAATATATGCAGTTGTTATATTCATAATATTCTTTTTGTATCTACAGTCCCTGTTCATTGAATTAGGACCACTAAGCATTTATTAAAATTTTGCCTTTCTTTTCTCTAAAACGTTTTACAGAAGCGGAAAATAAATAGAATATCTCGAAAGGAAAACCTCTCAGGCTACTAGGGCGATTATCGCCGACTTTTTTACCTGACTTATGTCTTTACATTTTCCGATTTTTATTTTCACTAAACTTTCAATTAAAATCACTTATGTCCAAAAATTCACACTGAATACAACATTGACTTCACTAGCTGACAAACTCTTTCCAACAACTTTCGAAAGAGTAAGGAAATTGCAGTATTTCTAAAAGATTTAGATACATATGTGAACACCGCTAAAGTCAGGTAAAGGGAAGGGTAGGCTAATTAACACTCCCCACAAAAGGGGATAAGGGGTGGGATTTCGCAGGTACCTGATATTACATCACCTTATCTTACAATTATACGTAAAAAATTTTTATTTGGAAAAACCTGCATTTTTATGACGATAGAGGCAGAAGTTTGGAAAAATTGGGAGAGATATGAGTGGTCCTAATTCAATGAACAGGGGCTGTACATTATTTTTGACTATAAATTTAATCCGATCAATCTTGTAATATTTACCAAGCGATTTTTCTCAGTGTACATATAAAGGCTCATCAGTGGGAGGGGTTTCGCTGGTAGATAGTGCCGATGCCGGGATAGCAGGAATTGGTGATGATCCAGATACATTTCGTGGTTTTCCACTGAAATGATCTGCTTGGTGATATTTTCTTCTAAACGCCATTAGACCAAAGAGTATATTTTTAAATTCGCTTGTCGATTGTGGCTTTTCACTAAAAGACGAATATTTGAAGACAAACCAACTCTAATCATAGTTAGCCAACCCAACTTTCCGTACTAGTCGAACGATTTTTGAAAAGCAACTAAAATTTCCCTCTCGCGACCGAATTAGCTTGGTAAACAGGCCCCATCAAAGAGTAGATCGGTAACAATATGTTCAAATCAAAAAACGGAAAGGAAAAAGGTTCAGTAAATCGTCGGTTCCCAAAACACTGCGCAATAGTGAGCGGTTGTTTTCCCGGACACTTAGATGTAGGACATAGTGAGCGCTCGTTTTCCCGAACAATAAGGAATAGGAATAGTGAGCGGTCGTTTTACCGAACACTAAGGAGGGAATACATAAGTATGCCAAAGTCGTTTTCCCGAAGAGATACTGACCTCTTGCAGGAGAATCAAGAAGTGATTTCCTTAAGGCCAATTTCTCAATCCTCAGATAAATTATATGCGTCGGATAAAATTGTCCCAAAATCAAGGTGGCTTTGATTTAAATTAGCTATCAGACGGTTAAACTTATCGGCTCCTTTAACCGGCAGATAGGACTATTATTCGTCAGTTAATTTTGACAAATAGAGTGAAAAATAATATCTCTTCACGGTCAAGTTGATTTCCTATCTGAAGAATAAATTTATCTGACGATTGAAAAATTGGCCCTCAGTCGCTTCTGCTCCTTGTTTACTTAAAATCCTCATCCATCACCATCACTACTCATGGCCTACTACCGTTCAAAAATTCAAAATATGAAAGCAAATGCTGAGCCTACTTTGTTTCAAATGCCGCTTTGACAATTAACAATTCCAATTGATGGGATGGATTCAAGTTGTCATTTTGTGAGAACTTTGGATTGGGAATTCAGGGTCCAGTTACCAGGGATGTGGGACTTGAACTGTCAGGTGTCACTTCGTCAAGAATGGAATGGTTAGTAGGGATCCAAGGTAGTTATTGTTTATATTCTGTGAAAGAAATTAAATCTTATTTATTCAGGCCGTAACCTGGTTGGAGATCCAACACTGTGTTTATATTTTTTACCTGCAATATATTGCCTAAAGATTAATCTGCCTATCCAAGGAACTAGAGATTCGTCTATTGACAATTCTCTGTGTGGGTTATATATTTCTTTCATTTTACTATTGAAATAATTGATAATTGGAATTATTTTCCGTAGGCAATGATCACTTTCGTTATCAGAAGAAAAATGAAGAGATAGTAAGATATTTTGAAATCCCTACTCATATGTCGGGAAAATAATATAATCAAATCCAAATTGTTTGCTTATACTCCAATAGTTTTCAATTCTTGGACATTAAATAGTGTTCTTATGTTGTAACAAGCTTAAAGATATCTTACATTCTGAAATGTTTATTTCCTTCTATTTTGCTCCTAATATATTTTCGCCGTACTTGTTTGTTCCGTTCACAGTCCAAAAACAGCGTACGGATTACCTTCTTCAGGTAACGTTTGGAGACCTGGTTTACCCTCAAAGGGAATTTTTTTAAAATCACGGTCATCTCTCAGTACTTTCAGTAAATTCAATTTCAAGCTCTTCAACTTCACTTCACTTCGTTATCGTTTTTCATTTTCTCCATTCCTAATGGTCCTGGCTCTGGGTCAATCATTTTATGGATTAAATTGAAAACAATACAAATTTTTTGTTTACAAACTTCTAATTAGGGATTGCAATACCGGAGGTATTTTTCAATACCGGTATTTCGGTATTGTACCTGAATGATACCGGGATACCGGTATTGATACCGGTTTTATGATAACAATTAAAATTTGTTTAAATTAACAAACAATAACAAATGGCACAACACGCATCGAGTATAAATGTTCGTAAAAAACAATAACAAATGGTACAATACGCATCGAGTGTAAATGCATCTCATGAATAGCCTTTAAATGTGTGTGCATTCCACTTGTACATCCACCTTTGCACCGTATTGGCTTATCACACATTTTACACTTAGCCCAAGTTTTATCCGTACTGTTGATTAAAAAATGAAACCACGGCGATTTTTTATTGTTAGCTTTTTTGTGTGGAACATATTTTGTGTTAAGTTCCATTATAAATAGTTTACTCTAAACACTCCAAATTTCTAAAATCAATTTCAAAACTAAAGGAAGAACCCTGAATCACGTGCGAGTTATTTTGAAAAGATTGTGTATCTTTTCTACAATTCGAAAATTGAATCCCTAATTAAGCGTGAAGTTATTTTCAAAGCAATGAGATTAACTTTGTCGAGTTTAGAAAACAATACATGAAAAGACGATCATTTGTCGAGATTTGAATAGAACAAAAAAGATGATATCAGTCGGTGAAACCTTTTTTCCTAAATACCGAAATTTCGGTATTGTCTTACTAATACCGGTATTGTAATACCGGAAAAAATCGGTCCGGTATCCCGGTTTTCGGGATTCCGGGATCCCGGTATTCAATCCCTACTTCTAATGTACCGTTTATTTCACACACATTGCGCAATGCTTTTCAAATGGGTTAATATGTAGATGAGCATCATCAACTTGTAGGTCGTTAATTTTCTTTTCATAAGCAGAAATTGAAGACGATAAACGAAGATATGCCACCATAGATAAAGCGTAGAAAAGATAATAATTACGCTGGAATCTCTTGTCACTTCCAAGAATTTTTGATTAAAAATATTGCAGTGGAAAAATTTAAACATATAGATATTTCATGCAATCCATTAATTCTAATTCTAATTCTTAATAATAAGCAAATTCCTCTGCTCTATATATGTTCATGCTTTTCATTGACAATATTATCCTTTATCCTTCGTATAATTTTGTTTTCAGTAAATTAAAACTCGTCCTCTACATCTGGATCTGCAAAATCATTAGGTGCCATAACAGATCTCTGAAGAGGAATGCTATCAACTTGCAAAGGTTCATTATTATTATTATATGTATAACCCCGGTTCTGGGAATTATACAAGATTTTCCATTATATCCATTGCTTACATTGGCTGAGCTTCACCAATAGCATTTTCCTTGCAATTCACATCAATATAACCCAACGTGTACTGTAAATTTTTTTGGAGTCATTCGTGGAAAATTCTTGGAAGCCCTTCAATATTATATTATTCATGCCTGCAGATACTCCTTTAGCTCCACGTGAGTGCGAATCGGCGAAAGAGAATTTACGAGACTGCATATGAATTAGATCCAGCTATTAATATTCCCGCTGTACCTATGCGCACAAAACATTTCTCAATTCACTAATCAGGTTCATTCCAATATTATTAGCATTTCTGATATCTTGGAAATTTCCGATTATTTCTGAATGTAATTCATTAATAGATAACCGCTCTCAGCGATTTCAATTGAGTCAGGATTATCATTTGAATTTCTTATTATTTCATTGTAGAAAACATTGCTTTCTGGTTTGTGTCAAGATTATGAGGCTTTCATATTTGCTGCGGTAGTATGATTATTACTGTGTTTCCATGAACAAGGTTGAGTTTGGGTCGAGTTTTCGTTGAGTTTTAAAGCACTGAGGTTAACCCTGCGGGTTTCCATGTACCTGGGTTAGTTTGACAGCTCTTGCTTTGGGGTATTTGCATCATATTTAAATTTATTTAATTATTTGTGTTTAAAAATGGATTTAGCAATGAAAATTATGCTATAACATACAATGTATAAAAGCTGAATGCCATTATTAACACAAAAGCAAGTAATCTACCAATACATTTGCATAACTCAGCTAAATCCGACCCTTTTCGTTGAGTTTAGCTGGGTTTAACGAAACTTAACTCAACCCTGGTTTCCATGGGACTTTAACTTGGGTTAACCCTGAGTTTACTCTGCATGGAAACACAGTATATGACAATATATATTGGTTATAATACTACCAATCCCCATTGCAATACGAAACTTTTTTTCATGAAGTTATAACTTTAACACTTTCTTCTTACCACAGGATTTGGTCGGAGCATTTTAAATACGTCGGGTATTTTTCTTATATCACTTTATTTGAATACTCTGCACTCAGCAGCAGAGTTAGGCGTAGTGTAGCATTTCTGATTTTCCAATAATTTTACTACTAATGGAAAAAAAATGCCATTACCACTAATGGTTTAATGGTTGGTAATGAAATTAAAATCGCACTACGACTAAACGTTTAGTGGTAAAAACTGTAAAAACTTTTTAAGCCATGAACCATAAACTTCTACTTGTTTATTTATAATATATAATATTCTCTTTAAATATATGTTTATATTTAAATTAAATAGTTTATTGTCAATAATAACAACAATCACAAATAATAACATCAATATTTCTTTCACAGCTCCATGTTTATTTGATTTTTTCTTTCTTTAGAAAACTGTTTAAATTAAGCGTGTTTCTTGTCAAAATTTTGCAGTTAACAATTGAATATAAATCTTTGAAGTACAAATATTAAATGTTGATGAATTCTGATAACAAAAAATTTATGGCTAGATCATTTTCAAAATATTTCCTGGTCTGATTTCAAAAATATTGATAAATTGATGCGTTCCTATCCAGTCTGATAAAACATGTGAAATAGGTTTGTGAAATAAATACAAAACAGAAGAAAGGGTTGTACTCGTAAAGAACATAACGCAATGCAGACCTGACATTATTTAATTTAATTTTCGATCGATTTGATCTTTAGTCTGATCGATGCTGCCTCTCATTGCATTGCTGCCTTAAGTATTTTAATATCAATAAACCTCAATAAAAGATACAGGGGGTCTATTCCTGAAGCTTACAAAAGCCTTTTTGGATAAAAAATCTTTAATAAAGTTCCTAAAACTCTCATTCATTTCAGTAACCTTTGACTCAATTTTTCTTTCAAAGTGATTAAAATAATCCGGTAGAAAAATCCAATAAAATTATTTTGACGTTAAGAGCATACATAAGTGTGCTCAGGTCTTAACATTTCTTGTAGTTTAAATTCAATGTATTTTTGCACAATAACATCATTCAAAATAACTATAAATTTACCTTCAATTTTTTGTAGGTTTTGCGTAAAATTAATAGAGGGTCTTATTAAGTTACCTTTATCATATTGTTTAAAATCTATAAAAGTTGTTAAAATACTATCTTCAGAACATACCTCAGATTGACAATTATGCTCTATTTTATTTTCTTTAAAAGGTCCATAGGTTTAAAATGAAAATTGACTTTAAAACAATAAGGTTTTTAAAAGGAACTAGGTTCTATGGTGTTATCTAAAGTAATTGAAGGTAAATTTATATTTTGGTTTGGTTCGCAATTTCCTGTTTAAATATGTATGTTCCATGTACTTAACAGAAAAGGATTTCTTGAAAGCACATGAAATCATATAAGGAGTTAATTGTCTACTATTTCCGCATCGTTTCTTAAGAGTACCAAACATGTTCTCTAGTGCATCCTGACTTAAATTTCTAGTTAAAACATATAGTATTTGCTCTGATTTCAAATCAGTATGCAAATTTTTTAAAATATTTATTTTTAAACCCAACCGTCTAAAAATTTAACTGTTTTGTTAACATCTTTTGGTGTGGAGCAATTAGAAATAATTCTCATTGTGCCAATAAATGTCTCAATTTCGTTAATTACATAACTCTATTTGTTCTGTATTGCCAAAAAATGGTCTTCTAAATGTTTTTGCCTCTTTGAACTTGCTCGAATTGAAAATATCGAATAAGCTGCATAGATAACAACGCATTGCAGATTTGGTACACCCAGAAAAAAATGATATTTTATTTTTAAATGACAGCGTTTTTATTTTTACTTAGAAGGAAAAAATGTTTTTACATATCTGGGGGCACGGTAGTGCCCCCGCCAAGTCGAGCAAAAAAGCGGCACGGCCGTACCATCCTTTTCTCGAAACAGTTCAGGCCATTTTCGACCCCCCTATAACTTCGTTGTGGATAAAACTAGAAGACTTAATTTTCAGTAACCAAGCAGGCATTGCATAAACACGGTATATTTCAAATATCATTCAATTTGAACCAGTAGTTTAAGAATTATAACTAGTCAAATTTCTTAATTTTGTCACTCACTCACTCACTCACTCACTCACTGACCGATCATCAAAACTCTAAGGCACTTCTAGCAGACATAGAAGCTTCAAATTTAGAATACAATTAGTGTTTAGTGTATAAATCAAGGAAAAACTAAAATATTTTGCATTTTCAGTCCAGTTTTCTAGATACACCAACTGCATAAATAACTTTGTAGTCCCATATAAATATATGTATATAGGATTACAAAGTTACAATTGCAGTGAATGAGTCAGTGTACTTGTATATGTATAATATAATGGAATAATAGGTGTAGATAGGTACCTAGATATAATTATGTTCAAAGGTACCGGAAAGGAAAAAAACCTGCCAAGTGCGAGTCGGACTCGCGCACGATCTATAAAAACGGCAAAAAATCCCGTTTGCTGTATGGGAGCCCCCTTAAATATTCATTTTATTCTTTTTTTACTATTTGTTGTTATAGCGGCAACAGAAATACATCATCTGTAAAAATTTCAACTGTCTAATTTTCACGGTTCATGAGAGCCTGGTGACACACGGACAGATAGACAGACGGACGGACAGCGGAGTCTTAGTAATAAGGTCCGGTTTTACCCTTTGGGTACGGAACTCTAAAAAGTAGAACTATCTACAAAAAGAAATGAGATGCCATAAAAAACATAACTTGTAAAAAAAACCAAGTCTTGCAACTCAGTTCTTCTACCGTAAAAAGTTGTGAGATCCATGTAATACCAAGTCGGTTAATTTATTCAGTCCTTACTTAAGGGACCTTCTGTCTTATGTTATTACGTAATTAGCTAACCTAAAAACATCTTATAGTGACCATATCAATATTAAAAATCTTTTATGTTTTAAATAAATATATTGACTTGGCAATCGCACTAAACAATCTAATTTAATATAATATGTATTACTTGTGAGATACATTGTGTTTTCATGCGATGGCCAAGTCAATTTATTTATTTAAAACATAAAAGATTTTTAATATTGATATGGTCACTATAAGATGTTGTTAGGTTAGCTAATTACGTAATAACATAAGACAGAAGGTCCCTTAAGTAAGGACTGAATAAATTAACCGACTTGGTATTACATGGATCTCACAACTTTTTACGGTAGAAGAACTGAGTTGCAAGACTTGGTTTTTTTTACAAGTTATGTTTTTTATGGCATAATTCATTTAGAACTAAAGGAAAATATGTTGAAATAAATAGAAAACACGTAATGACTTAACATTGCACCATTTTATTTTTAAATGAAATATCATTTCATTTTCTTAAAATGTAATAAGGTAATTTTAAGAAATAAATATGTCATTTTAAAATGTTTTAACTATGTAAGAATAAAATGGTAACTTTTGACATTCTTTAATGTAAAAAAAGGGAAAAGAACTGGTTACTCATAAACTGTAAAGCCTCGCGTGTGTGGATAGCCCAGCGGTAGAGGTGACAGCCTGCCGATTCAGAGATCCCAAGTTCAAACCCAGCCAGGGAAAATCAACTTTCTAAAAAGGCATCGGGACGGGGTAAAAAATAAAAGTTATATGTATACCTATATAAAATATATACAGGTATATGTAAATATAGATATGTATATAAAAATATCAACATTTAATTTCAAATATTTTTGATATTTAAAAATACATATGCGCAGTTTAAATTTACATATAAAGTATGTTAAAATAAAATAACATTATTTTCCATTTAAAAGTAAAAGTGGGTTCATTTTGACTAAATTCTATATACGTTTTATTTTATTTTTACATATATTTATATTTATTTCTAAATGTTTTTTTTCTGGGTGTATCTGTCAATGAATTGCATACCTTTGTATCTACCATTGTTAAAGTCAAATTATATTTAACACGCACGATTCTCCCAGCAACAGCAGTTTCAAATGGATGTAGATCCTTTATCTGCTGTTCTATGTACGTCATTGGTTGTTTTTTTGGTTAAGCCCACAATTCTCGAATTTTCTTTTCGTTCCCATGTAACGTTGCGGTTTTAAACTACGTCGTTGAATTGAATCGTTATCAAATTACTAGATGGTGTTATAAAGGCCGTAAAATGACCAACTGAGTTTGTGTTAAAATTACCTACGTATGCAACTACTTCCGCAAGTTTGTAAATTTAACATTTATCCAGTTCTAGTTGCAAAGGTTTCAAAGGAATAGTTCCCAAAGACGTTAAAATATTCTGACCGAGATCCGCTTTGTTCAGATCAGACCGTATTTTTTTTTCAAGATTTTCCGCACCGCAACATTTTGTTTTTCTTACCAGGAAATGCATTTTCCATAGTCTCTCTTACGTTTTGGAATCCTTTTCATCAAAATGTTCATATTTGCGTATATTGTGATATGGTGCCATCTGGGATGAATTATTAACCATATTGCATTTTACATTAACTTGATGATTCAGAAAACACGGAAATTGCTAAATAACCATTGTTAATATCAGCATTTATTTTACCTACACTTTACATCATACTTCTTCAGCTCTATATGAAGGCAAATTTTTGAAAAGTTTTGAACTTCCCCAATATAAAATTCTCCTTTTAGACCCTTTTCAAGCATCAATAAAGCAATATTTAGGACTGGAATATTTAATTCTTTAGAAATTTACATATGCACATATGTATTATATATGCATTTTAAATTATTTTTAATTGCTGTGGCTAATTTTTGGCAAATGCTATCAAAAGCACAAGTATTGGGTAAAATGAAAATTTTGCCGCTTAAAGGAGAATTTTTACAAGAAGCTCTGGTGGGAGTGTATGTGTGGCTTCCCCCTCTCCCTGCCGAAAGCTTTACCCCGCCCCCGTGGTGGCAGGACGCGAACGATTACGCCATATTGCGAAATGCGCAGGTGGCTTTGTTTACGTTATACATATGTATCGAAGACTATGGAACCCACAAAGACTGTTCACTCCGGCAATTCTCTCCTTATCTTTTCGTGACCTTGATACCGTTATTCCACCCAACCCCACAATTTTGTCAGATAACATGCTTAAGTACTGCGGTAGAAAAGAGATGAGAAATGCTTAGGCGGAGCTTGGAACTTGAAGGAATTGGTACAGAATGAAGTCACAGGATGTTGAGGAACTATGAATTTATAGAAGAAAATCTTTAAGGAATTTCAGAAGAAATTGATTTTTATTGTAGAATTTCTAAAAGTTGTTATTAAATAGTAATATTTAATAATAGGTAGTATTTTTGTTACAATCGGATTAGAACAAGATTTAGCAGGAAAGATTGCATTGCATTGATAATGTAGAGTTTTCTATATCAAATAATTTTTATGTTGTCCAAATGAAATTGCTTTGATTTATACCCAATTCTGTAAAAAAAAAAATTAATCCAAAGATGTGCCTGTTTTAAAATGTGAATTTTGGATGAATAAGCATTAAGGAAATTTTAAGTGATTTTTGCAAATTGTTAAATTGTTATATAGGAGGAGTTTACAGATTGAATACAATTAAAAATTTCATATCTTATCTCAACTGGATACAATTAGAAAAAATCCCAGCCAATTATAATATATTCATACTATAATATAAAGTCCTGATTTATGTATTGCACCACAAATACAATATTTTATCAGTCGATGCTTAAATTAATATTGAGTACAATCATGTTCTTAAAACTAAGAGGTGGCCACGTTCATTGCATATTTTTATTAATATATGCTTGTCACTACGCCTACTTTTTTAAAAGAATATATATATTTATTTGAAATTATTACCAATTTGTATTTTACAAATGCATTACAATTAATATTTTATTTTTGTTGTCAAATCTTTTAACAATTTTATTATAATCTTTAATAATATAATATATTCTTACTCTAATATACAATCTTACAATGTAATCTACTTATACTTTGCTTATCACAGCATATATAAGTGTACTCAGGTCTTAACATTTCTTGTAGTTGAAATTCAATGTATTTTTGCACAATAACATCATTAAAAATATCTATAAATTTACCTTCAATTTTGTGTAGGCTTTGCGTAAAATTAATAGAGGGTCTTATTAAGTTACCTTTATCATATTGTTTAAAATCTATAAAAGTTGTTAAAATACTATCTTCAGAACATACCTCAGATTGACAATTATGGTCTATTTTATTTTCTCTAAAAAGCCATCCCCCAGTAGTAAAATGAATTTTTTTCTCCTAAGTCCATAGGTTTAAATTGAAATTTGAACTTGCTCGAATTGAAAATATCGAATAAGCTGTCAAATTTATCTAGCAAGTCGAGTCATATGTAACTTCCATTTTTTTTTATCAGACATTTATTTTGCTTTCATTTGAATAACAAAATTATGTTAATTTATTATGTATTCACCACTATTATGTCTTCCTTGTTAAATTACGTTGATTTGGAGTGGAAGAAATTTTCGACAGCCTGACTGACTTGCTCTTCAGAATTGAAGGTTTTTCCATTCAAAAAGTTTTGTAAGGAATAGAAAAGGTGGTGGTCTGTGTGGGAGGGAGTAAGGTGAGTGTGGTAAAACAGACCATCCAAACTCAAGAATTTTTTCTTGAGCCATCCTTGCTGTAATGTGGTCGCGCATTGTCGTATAAAAGAATGACGTTTTTGCGATTGACGAGTGCAGGACGCTTTTCTTTTCTCCAGGTGGTGGTCAAAAGTTGATTGTGAGGTATTAATTTACTTTTTTCAACTTCCAGGGGTGATTGTGTCCAAGGGGTTGGGGATGGACTTTTTGGAAAGGGCTTCGAAATAGTGAGCTTTTGAGATCGGTTTGGGATCGCTGCGATGCGTAGAAAAAAAGATAAAAATATAAGAGTGGTTGCCATATAAGGCAACATCCTTGTTGGGGCCTATACAAGGCGCCACATAAAGAGGTACTGATTCACAGTAGGGATAAAGCGAGGGGAGTTAAAATAATAACAAGAGTTTTTGGTATTAATGTAAATGCAAATTTATTCAATAAAATATAAATTATAATTCAGCAAATGAAGAAATAAATGTTTTTAATTCAGACTAAGTATACAAAAATAATGAAATATAAAATAAGACAATTCAATTTACAATAATAATTCAAAAGATAGTAATTCAAAAAGGATAATCCAAAACAATAAATAAAATGAAAATTAAAATACTAATTCAAGGTTAAATCTATAAACTTAATGCTAAGGTTTTTAATCTGAAACGAGAAAAGGAGATAAAGTATTGAATTAGTGAAGGAAAATATATTTACGGAATATAACTATGTATAGATACAGTCGTTTAGTGTCTGTGGGTGTACGTTAAGTACTGCAGACGAAATTAACGCAGGGGATTTGAATTACTTAATGACCTCCAGGAAATCCTGGCGGTAATAAGTAAGACTTTTGATGTACACCTAGGAAAACCTTGGTGCAGTGTTTAGGAAAACCTAAAGAGTTCAGGAAAGCCTGATGTACGCCCAGGAAAGCCTTGGTGCAGTGTTTAAGAAAACCTAAATAGTTCAAGAAAGCCTGATGAGAAGAAAACTTCTTACTTTTTCGCTGGAAAGCCAGTCGAGGTGTGTTACCGGAAAACCGGTGATCGAATGTCTTGACTACTGGAAAGCCAGTTAGCGAATGTGTCCTTCCGGCTCTTGCCTCCGGTATTTATACCATCCGAGACTGCCCGGAGGCAAGAGCGTTCCGAGTTGAGTAGCTACGTGGCGCTGCCAAAATATGGTGACGACCAATATGGCGAGGACATCAGCTGATGTCCGCCATGATTGGATCAACTGATGTTCGCAATGATCAGATCAGCTGATGTCCGCCATGACAGCTCAACTGGGAGATGCCATGACAGTTTTTGCAAAAATGTCAAAGTGTTGTGTTGTGGTCACAACAATCCTGATTTACGAATCACCCTGAACTGCCAAACGGGTGGGGGGCACACCCATACGATTTTTTGCCTGTCTTGGTCTGACCTTTCACCTCCTGCAGTATTGACCTCCCACCTCGGAACACCCTGTGTAATAAGATAATAAGATCAATGCAACTTACCTCTTAATTTTCCTCCGGTGCCTACTCCTCCTGCTGCTGTTTTTCCACTCCTTTTCTTTTCTAAACTCTCTCTATTACTTTAGCTTACATTAACTTTTGCACTTTTTCCATTTTTTTTTCTCCTAATTATCAACTGTTAAGCTTAACTTTTAACCTTTCCTAGTATTTTCTTTTTTTTCCGCTAATCTTGGCCGATCAGGAGCCACCTTTCTCTCAGAGCGACCGGCCTCACCCACAAGTCTATGAGTAATTATCGCTATGGCGCGCGCCTTAAGCTTGTCCTTTCCGGCCTGCAATGCTATTCTGTAAAATTCAAACTCGACGTCGAGTCTCTCACACTCACTTCGACTCCGAACTCACCTCACCTTAATTTGGCATTCTCTAAGCTCGTCGACGTGAGAGCGAAGTAAACCTGTGCGTAAAATACCCAGGTGATGTTGCTATAGAAACTTCAGAATAACAACATGCGCATAAAACTTCTACGCAACATACAGGCGATGTTGCTATGGAAACTATTAAGGCAGGTGTGAGTGATTTGAAAAATTGGGAAAAAAAGCAGTTTGAAGCAGAGAAGGGAAATTATGACTCACGAATGCAAAAAAATTTCATTCTCACACATTTTTCCATTCGCGATTCGAATCTTATCTCTGTGTTCGCGAGTGAAAACCGATGAAAATTTTATTTTTTAATGCTTTCTGGAAACGAATTTTAACTAACTCGGAAGAAGAATTTAAAGGTAGTTTGTTAATTTATCACGAACACAAAAGAATTATTCTTGTCGAAGTTCACATTTTGAAGTGAATCAACGTAATTTTAAAAGTATTTAAAAGTATTTAAAAGTACATATTTCAAATGTATCATATGATAAGGGGACCGATATATATCGGAATGCTTGGAATGTAGAAAAAAGTTGAAAGGAAATTTGGCAGGTAATACATATAAAGAGAATTTCCGACAGCGTTAGATACAAAAAATAATTTACTTATAGTTAAACTTAACAGTAATATCTTGGCTGATATTACGTTAGTAACAAGTCAAGCTAACTAAATAATTAGGATCTTATTCTTATAGTCGATCGAATCGAATCGAAAGGAACCTAAAAAAGCCTCTTTAGAATTGATGTTCTCTAATAAGCTTCCTAAATTTTTAGAAAATAAAATTCAGAAGTTAATTTACTAAAAATTTATAAAGTTTATTAAGGAATTTTGATTCAAAAGAGGCTGTTATAAAGTCCTTTCGATTCGATTCGATCAACTACAAGAATAGGGCCCATTATTTCTTGAATACCAAATGAAGTTTTTCTTTTTTTCATAAAAATAAATAATCTTTAATGACAGGTACAAAAGTAATTTAATTTAATAATACCCTAAACAATTGTTATTTCATACAAGAATGATTCCAAAACGATATTTATCCCGAACGAAATTTATTTTCCATTCTTTTAAATTAAATTTTTTCTCACAAAACTATAATATAATATAATTCGCGAAAGAATGAAAAATAAAATTCTCTTACGAATAATTCTGAAAAGAATGAATGCAATTATTCCATTCTGTTTACTCTGGTTTGAAGTAAGCACAATATAATGTACCAATATATAATACATGCATATATGTGTATATATTTTATATAAAATTAAATTTTTTAAGCGTAAGCGAACATCCGTCGGCAGCTCAAGTCGACGCTTTGATACATTTCTTAATTCCAACATTCTGTGAAAACATTTTTCTTTAATATTACGTTGTATCCTCAAATACATTAATAAAAAATAAATAAATATTGTTAGGAAGATGTATTCATATCATACATGCCTTTCTAACAATTTTTATCGAATATTTAAGAATTAGATAAAATCTCACTCAACAAATATGAACTTTTTATTTGACATGAAAAAACGAGTAGGAAATTGATATGATGATCGAAGTGAACGCGGATTTTCGTTACAGAATACCAAAAATATGTCATTTCATTCATAAAAATGTAAAAATTTCGCCAAAGTTAGTTCGGTTTGACGATACGCTCACTATTGGGGCGCTAGTGCTGTGTCGTGTATTTAGAGAATGCGAAAGTAATTGTCACCGCGGATTCCGCGTCGAGGAGTGCTTAGAGAATAGCATTGCAGATGCCAAAACTCCCTCACCAGAACTTTTAACTCTACTCTGGTGCACGGTTAAAAATATGGAGGTAGATTTTAATATCATTATGGTATTAAGAGCATATGCAATACGTGAAATATTAGATTTTAGTAAGAGCAATTTATTAAAAGTGATTTTAAATATTCTTGTATTGCTTTCTAATATTTGTTGGAATTAAATGAATGAAAATAATCCAAAATATTATGATTTAGTATTACAGTATTATTTAGTACAGTATTAAATCAAAGGTTTAATTTAAGATGGATTGAAAATTAATACCGCTGTATTTAAACCTAATCACAAGTTCTATTACAATTTAACCCAGGAGTATTAAAATGTAATCCTAATGTATTAAAATGTAATACAGCGGTATTAAAATGTAGTAGAAGTATAACTTTTGAAGGACTTATAACAGATTATAGTGGCAAGCCGCAAGTTGTGATGGAGGAGTTTCATGGTGGTTTTTATATAAAAGTGAGATATTTACCAGAAGACCAAACAAGATTTGTAAAAGTCGAAAAAAAATGTGACGATGGAGATGACTGTTTAACTTTGACCGATGTAATATTATCAAGTAAGTATTGTTTTGTGATTCTTAAGTTAAAAGCTGTGTGGTTCAACCGAAACCTAAATTTTGACAGCGGGCTCACATTATCTTCTTTTAAAAACGTGAGAAGATAATAGTTTACATAATATAGTGTTGCTAATAATTTAGTTTTATTAATATGCAGTTTTATTGACCGCACTTTCTTTGCTGTGGTCATGATGCGCATTATCGAGAAAAGAAGCGTAATTTTGGTCTGCGAATTCGTTCTACCTATTCGTTTTAATTTATTACTTAAATAAAATTGCTTATTTATTCCACATTCAGTTATTCCTGAAAATTTGGCAGACGGATTTTTAATAAAAGACAGGGACAACGCAGTAATTAACATTGAAGATCTGCTAGACATTGTGTCTCTATTTAGTAAATGTGCTTGTTTTATGCTTGTCGTGAGCAATTGTAAAGAGACAGAAATGGAAAGTAAGTAAAGTAAAGTAATTTACTGGTGTTCATGGATGTCCTTATTTTTATATATTATTTCTACTTCATAAAATAGCATCTCAAAGCACATCATCAGCAGTAGAGCCTGGAGCAATACATAGAGTTAATGCTACTATAGGTCCTGAACTCCTGATTAACAAATCTGTAAGGAAGAATTATTTAGGATTTCGATTTGAGAATGGTTGCTGAATCATTTTGTAGTAGGAAAAAGAAAAAAATAATTAAAAAATTTCATTTTCCATTGTCTTCGAGATTTTCTAAATATAGTGTAACTTTCTCGTCCAATGTACGATATACAATAACACACACACACACCAAATTTCAAGATTTTCCTATAATATTTTTTATTTTTATTTTTAAATTAAGTTTTTATTTTTTTTTCTTTTACTGAGTATCCCAAAATGCAATACATATGTAGTAATAAGTAGTTTAAATGCATTTCCATACTGTTTTTATTTTAAAAACTGCTAATTTCTCAAATCGATAACTTCAGAAATGGTAGACGTACCCTATTTTGTTAAAAATAAAGAGTGATTTATTTTTACTCCAGGGTCTCGAATATTACTTGAAAAATAATGAGGGTGCATACATTATTCAGGAATATGAAAGAACACAAACCCTTAAGGATTCTAGCCGCAGAGCTTTAGTAACATTAGCAACGCAATATATGCGTTCAATTTTCGGAAACTATCCGAATAAAGCTGAAAAAACTGCCTGTGCTAAAGCGATTATTTACCTGTTTCCAAGTTTTACGGTGCCAAATAGCAAGTTTGGAGGAATTGTAAGCTTCTTTTTTTTATATATATTATATATTATGGGTTAAAATCTTATTTCTTTCCATTAGGACTTATTCTATAATCCAGCGAGAAACGGGTTATTTAACGAATAAAATCAAAAACATTAACGTTAAAAGACATAGAGTTGAAGGAACGGATGACGCAGCGAAAATTCCAAAACTTTGTGAAAATGCGATCAAAAATGAGTTATACAGTAATACTCTAAATAAAGAAGATGAGTTTTTTAAAAATTGTTTGGCCGTCGAGCAAGCCGATTTAATAAAAGAAAGACTTGCAAAAACAATTCAATGTAGAAAGCAATTACTTTTAAACTGCACACAGATAGATCTCTTCCAAAACTTTAAGTTTTTTTTTATAATTCTGAACTCGTAAGCCATTGTTTGCATTTGCTATTAACATCTTTATATTTATAATTTGAAAATACTTTAGATTTTATACGATTTCAAATTGAGATATGGAGAAAAATCAGAACTCTTGCTAGATAAATGGCAAGAATATTCCACCATTGCTCTTGACATCTTACAGGAAACCCTTGGAAATTGCGAAGATTGCTTTCAAGGTAATGTATTTAAATCTTTTTTTTTCTGTCCTCGATTAAATCTACAAACTATATTTTCAGATTGGAACTCCGAAGTAATTCCATTTATAGCGTGCCTTAAACTAATGCCCTCAACTGCCCAAGGCCCCAGATCAAAAATAAAGACGAGGCCAAACTTTTCTACATCCCTTTCAAAGTTTATAAAATTCAGGGTTCGGAGAACTGAAAAAATTAAATTCGCTCGTGAGCGAATAATAACCAAAGAATTTTATTTTGAATTCGCTCGCGAATTTTATAAAATGAGTTTTATTTTTAAAATTCTCCGTTCGCGAGCGAAATTTATTTTCAGAGAATTGAAAAATACTTTTCGCTCACGAGTGATTTGTAAAAGAATCGTTCGTGAATCAAATTCAATACCACACAAAAATAAAAATTAGTGAACAATATTTATACTTTTTTATTATAAATTAAATGTCAATACATATTTTATTTAAAACATTGTCGTTGAGTTTTACAATTAAAATATTATTAATTGTTTCTTTCGACCACTTTGACCTCATTTTGGTTAAAATAGTAGAAAAGGCGCTGAATGCCCGTTCAACAGAAACTTGGGTTGCTGGCTACTTCGGCTAAGCAACCGAGATCAGGATCGTCTTAATTATTTAAATTTAGTTTATGTACTGTAGCATAATGTCTTTTTATATTCCCCGTACATTGTCCTTTTAATATTTTTCTACACTCCAAACACGTTGATGAATTAGATATCTCATCATAAAGCACGTATTTAGACAATTCAAAAACTTTCCGGCGACCCATAATTGCAAGTTTTACCTGATTCTGATTTAAACGCACGACGCATGCACCACGAACTTTACTCAAAGAATGAAAAAGAATCATTCGTTTCGGTTCTTTTTCACTCTCTAGAGAAAAATTGAATTCTCTTCATTTTAAACTCGCTCTCACGAACGAATTGTATTAGGTAAGGCGATTGCATTCGCTCTCCCTGAACGAATGGAATTTATAAAATTCTCTTCAAATTAAAAGTTCGCGAGTTGAAAAATAAAATTCAGTTCGCGAGCGAAAAAAATAAGGGAATTTTATATTTTTTTCATTCGTGAGCGATATTTTACGTACCTTGATAAAATTTGAATCGGTTAGTATTATAATTGTCAATTTTTTTTTTAAATACTAAGCAACTTTTTACTTTCAGTTAACAACACCAAAAGAAGAGTATGATTTAAGGGAAAAACAGCCACATATAATAGCCGTAGGAGCTAACCGTCAAGCTATTTCACAGTATTTCATCGTCATTGATAAAAAATTAGTATGTACGCCATTCAATTCTTCATTTGTAAAAGTTTTTGATATGCTCTTTAAATCTTTCTACATTTTTAACATAGAATTTGATCCCGGCCTTATAAATTTTTACAATTTCTTTGCTTCATATATTTATAAAATTGAAGAAAATACCAAGTCTAATCGAACGCTAGAAATATTTTCTAAATTCGAAAATAAAAGCTTACGGAAGAATTTATTCTAAACCGCAATTGAAAAAAATGAACTTCTTTTGCTTTCTTTGTGAAAAAACATTTCCAAATATTTCTTTTACCTTTTCACATTTTCGCACAACCCATTTTTTAAATAACAATCACGTTCTAAAGTGCATATCGAATCGAAATTGTACACGTGAATTTTTCACCTTCAGCGGTTTACGAAAACATGCCCTTAAATGTATTTCATCATTCATTACAA
Organism: Machimus rusticus; assembly: GCA_951509405.1. Classification (NCBI taxonomy): domain Eukaryota; kingdom Metazoa; phylum Arthropoda; class Insecta; order Diptera; family Asilidae; genus Machimus; species Machimus rusticus. The sequence continues at coordinate 10,433,556 of OX608050.1, forward strand.
CGGAATGTATTGGCAAGAACCCTGAAGTTCAAAATATGTCATATACACAATATAGTATTTCAAATAATGAATCAGAGAAACAAGAAAACTATGAAATAAAAGAAGATATAACTCAAGACGAATTTAAAACTAATGTCGAAAAATTTGCAAATGATTTAATGTTAATGAAGATTCCTCAAACCAATATAAATAAAATTATCTTGTCAGTTAGTGACCTTTTTAAGGCATCCTTTGATAAATTAGAATCTCATATCAACATTCAGCAGAATCTACATGCGAATAATATCAGCACGAATATCAAAAATATTATTTCTGATTATAGCTACAACATAGTCAACGAATTTAAAAGTTTGAGTACTTCATATAAAAGAAATAAGCAATTAAACTCCAACGATGTTTATGTTGCTCCAGTCCCAAAAGATATAGGAGGCAGATGGGAAAAAATATATGATCGGTTTAGTAAGACTTATAAAGATAAATTTGTGCAGTGCACGTTTCAATATATACCCATATTAAAAACACTACAAATTTTATTTAAAAATGAATCATTTCATAATTTATATTTTGAACAAAAGCACAGCTGTCAAAAAGATATTTTTATAAAATTTTGCTGCACCAATACATTTCAAAAAAATCCTTTTTATAAAAAAAACCCAAACGCAATTCAATTACAAATTTTTCACGATGATTTTGAAGTAGTTAATCCTTTAGGCAGTAAGACAACAGTTCACAAAATAGGAGCAATATATTTTACGTTATCAAATTTGGACTTTTATCACAACTCGCATACAGAAAACATCCATTTAGTAGCTCTGTTTTATGTAAATGATATAAAAAACGAGGGTTGTTGCTTTAATACTGTACTCAAACCAATAATTAAAGACCTTAAAATACTGGAAACTAACGGAATTGTAATAAATGATGAAATACTGTTAAAAGGTACTTTAGTAAGTCTCAGTCATGATAATCTGGGTGCAAATATTGCACTTGGATTGGTAGAATCTTTCAAAGCTAACTACTTTTGTAGGATTTGCAAAATTCATCGATGGGACTCCCAACATACCGTTAGTGAAATACCCAGTTTGTTAAGGAGTTCTTTAGAATATGAAAATAAATTTAAAACAGATCCCAACAAGATATTCCAAGATTATAATGAATTTCACGGAATCAAAAGATATTGTATCCTTAACGATCTGTGTTACTATGATATATTTAAAAATCCGAGTGTAGATTTAATGCACGATATTCTAGAAGGTTGCGTTCCGTTTATTATTAGATCGTTTTTAATACACTTAACTAAAGATAACATAATAACAAGTCAATCTATTAATAGGAAAATTCATTGCTTTCCTTACGGATACTTACACCGTAAAAATTTGCCTTCTGACATAAGTTTAGAAAAGAGTCCTACAATTATAGGGTTAACAGCCTGTCAAAATTTATGTTTGTTTTTACATTTCTCTTTAATTTTTTATGATTATCGAAATTATTTTCCTGATTTGTGGGTCGGAATAACAAGTCTATTAGGTATAATAAATATTATTTTTGCTCCAACAGTTTCCACGGAAATGGTTGCAAAGTTATCGATTCTTATTAAAACCCATTTGAATTGCGTCCTTATTTGACTTTAAACTTAATCCTTTGCAAAGGCACCATATATTATGTCATTATCCTTTTGTTATTAGAACTATGGGACCGCTTATAAATTTATCTACTACACGATACGAATCTAAACACGGATATTTTACGAAACTTAGCGCTGGCTTAAATAACTTTATAAATATATGTAAAACATTAGCTTTGAGACACCAGCAAATGATTTGCCACGTGTGGAAAGATTTAACTTTTGTTGAAATACCAAAGTGTGGAAGATTGCAAAATGTAACAGCTGCAGAATACCAATATTTTAAAAATTATGTAGAATAAAAAACCAAAATGATATTTTTTCAAGTGACATTTTAAATGTTGAAAACGGATTTCTCTATAAATGTAATATTTTTTTTATATGTAAACTCCTGTGAATTTTGCAAAATTGAAAAAATTTATGTAATTGGCAATAATCATTACTTTTTTTGTACTACTTACAAAGTTATCGAGTTTGAACATTCCCTTAATTGTCATGAAGTTAAAAAAGCTGAATGTAATTCTTTTATAGAGTACAAATCACTGAAGTACAAAAAGCCATATCAATCTTATACCTTAGAAGATAAAATATATATTTTAATCCCTTATATCTTGCCAAATAAAGATTGAATGAAACTATTTTATGAATAAAAGATTTTAAAAAAATGCGTTTTTTTTTTGTATCTGGGTTTCATTTTGGAAATAAGACAATGCATTTTGATTTAAAACATCGTACATATATACATATTGTGCACAAATTCAATGAAATTAGTGGCCAAATGTTAAAATTGACAATACTTTAATTAAATATTCTTTTTATTACATAACAGTAATACTTTTATTGAACATTAAATTAAATAGAAATTTGTATTACATCTGTACGTACCAACAAGATTACTTTAACCAGAATAAATTGTAAATTTATACATGAATAACTTAATGTGTATAATTATTTGTAATACTCGCTCACAGAACAGAATGATATTCAAACTATAAGATTGAGTGGGTATTACAAATAATTATACACATTAAGTTATTCATGTATAAATTTACAATTTATTCTGGATAAAAATAATCTTGTTGGTACGTACAGATGTAATACAAATTTCTATTTAATTTAATATTTAGTTGCATTGAATTTTAATATTACCATGTATTTAAATGTAATATTGGAAAGCATTACAAAATAATACTGTCATATATTAGAATGTAATTCTGGTATTTATTAAAAGTAGTACTGTCACGTATTAGAATGTAATACTAGTATTTATTAAAAGTAGTACTGTCATGTATTACATAGCAATGCAGTAGTGTATTTACTTTTAGTATGAAGGTTATTACAATATAATATATTCGAAATATTTATATTTAATATTTTTCTGGTGTTGCCCTATATGTAATACCAAATTTATTAAAATTTACTCCAAAATTTTTAACCGTGTGGACAACCTGACAATTGGTCTAATTACGATCAACAAGATCAATTTAGAAAGGCTGAATTTTGTACAATACTCTTTTGTTTTTTTTTATACATATATAATTTTATAACTGAAGGTAATTAAGGGAGTTTTAATTAGTTTTTTTTTTTTTTTTAAATTACGCAAAAAGAAATTACAGCAGCACTAGTGTCCATGTATTTTGCGTGCTGTATCACGTGTGTGCTTGCGTGTATGATGTGCATTAGTGCGTGCGTGTGCGAAAGGTATGTGCCTATTATGTGGTTATCGTCGTCGCAGAGAAACTTCTGGGGTAGCGTAGCAGAGAGGAGTTTTATCCGGTCCTGAAATAAATTCAAATGCTTTGCAGGATCAAGCAAATACGCCTCTACACACGACACCAACAAGACCCACCCAATCACCCAACAACAAAAGCCAAAAAAAAATAAAATAAAATAAAAAAAAAATAAACTTGACAAGCCAAAATGAGTCTGTAACAACATTTATTGGCATCCTTGAAGTCACTGGAAATGATTGCTTTTTGATGTTTGATATCATTAACTTCACTTCGATACTGAGACTTACAGAAACCAAATCGCCATTCATTTTTAAATCATGAATGGTGCAATCATTTCAACAAATCAAAAGCTTGAAGTAGTGAGAATGCAAAATATTGTGATTTACTTATATTTTTTGAAATACCATCAAAAGAATTATTTGCCGAAAAGATTGCATTTTTTTTATAACTCTGATTAGAATTATGTTGGTATTTTGCGTGATACAAACATCAATCAGGATTATTACGAGTTTGTGAATTATTCCGTCGATTACATTTCTTTTGAGGATGACTTGAGGAACGACTTGCCGAATAACACGGACTATTGTGAGAGCAACGGCTTAAAGAACGGTCACGATGTTTTAACTTTCTAATTTCTTGAGACATTTCTTCTATACGTTGATTCAACCTGAGAAATACCACTCTCAATACCATTTTTATTTTCATGTTGATTTAAATTTGGGTTCCCGGAAACCACGGGGACTTGCACAAAGTCACCACTTGGATCGTTTATTTTTGTTTGAAAAAAATGGAAAGAGAACGCGACGAGTGTGTGCAGAAATTACAGTTTAAGAACTACATATAAGCTTTGTTCTAATTAAGCGATCTAAAAAATCTAAACTACAAGCTTTGTTCTAATCAAACGATCTGATAAACCGTATGTTTACCTACTAGTAAAATGTATTTCCTGGAGAATGTTGATTGATGTATACATAGGATTCAAGAGTACTTTTTAAGCCCGGTTGATAGCTGTTGTTACTGGTAGTTGTTCATTTGCTGTTGGCGGTTGAGCAGTTGGTGGCTGGTTTTTTTTTTGCAGCATCTTGTTTCCAACGTTGTTTTTTAAAGAGGTTGTTGAGTGTCCCGGACTATGGAACGTACTTGCCGAGGTCACCAATTAGGTAGGGTACCTTTAAAAAATAGGGAACTTGATGCTCAGGCAGCTTTCGTTTTATGTTTTTGTAATGTTTTTTCACTTCCAATATATTTTTTTCAATAACAACTTTATTTCTAAATTCTTTTAGTCTCTTTTTTAATAATTGACATTACAGACTGTTTTACTCAAAATAATTCCTAAAAGCGGTCTACTACTACAAATACAAGGCAACTAGCGATTTATTCAAAATATATATTTTTCATTACTATACATATTAATTTTTGAGCCTTATTCTAGTAATTCTCAGTGACCGGTCATAAATCACAACGGTCACAACGCTTAATTTTAAGGAATACTCCGATCTTACTTTTAATCCAATTTATTTAATTCCTCGACGTTTCGGGTCTTGAGATGTGTAGGTATCCTTCATCACGATCTATGGTAATTTTACAAATTTTACAGTAGAACACTGGTCAACAAATTTTTTGTTTTTTCTATACCTGGAAGCATAACAGGTGTTTTTGATAGGACTTTCTCGGTAGATAACGAATCCGAAAATTAAAAATATTCCAGCACGTCAGGTTTTTGAGTAATAATAGTATGAAAAGTGAAAAAATCCTTATTTTGGCCGATTTTGAAAATTTATTAAAAAATAATGCAATGCCGCAGAAGCTCGAAACATATCTCCTCAGGTACCTCAAGATGCGTTTCGCTGCGATCCAGTGCTGCTTTCCTGAGTTAGAGCAAAATTTACTAAGGTAACTTATGGAGAACGCAATGTCGGGTCGGGTCACATTAGCCAAATGAATAAGGAACCTATGAGTTCGCGGAATGGTTTCCCCTTCATTTCTTCAATTTCTTCATCTGTTTTCGGGACGTCGCGTCGTTCTTTGTTGCTATGTTGTTTATATCTAGGAGTGTAGACACTGGCTTTGCTTCCTTCATCCCATGCTTTTCTAAAAGCATTTCGATATACGCCTTTTGATTGATTTTGATTCTCCCTGTGGGATTCTTCCTTTCTACTGAGATGCCTAAGATGCTACCAAATCCTTGATATCGAATTCCTTTTTCAAGGATCTTTTTGTTCGTTCAACATGACAGCGTTATTTGACGAAATCAGCAAGTCGTCTACGTAGACCACGATCATGACTAAAGCAATTCCTTCTCTCTGAATGTACACTGCGGGACACTTAATTACCCTCACTTGAAATGTTCACGCATGTCCCAATCCTGCGGAACTATTTCTTGGATTATCACAGCATTTATTACCTCTTGTTACATGCTACCTGATGACGGAAATAAGAAATAAAAAAACAGGAGAGGTAGAAACTCCCATTTCCAATTTTCAGGCCATTTAAAAAGGGACACTTAATTAGCCTCATTTGCAAAACAAATTGAATATTATTATTATATATTTTTTTGGTTGTATTTATTTTATTTTTTTTAAATAAAATATTAAGTTTTTAAATATTTAAAGCTTTTATTAAGGATGTTTTATTGAAAAGCTGTTTTGATTCTTATCAATACTAAGACAAAAAATATTCTTTTTTTTAAATCGTTCCTAAACAATATTTATTTTCAGACTACTAATACTTTTCTAAAAGCCTGCTCAAGTATTTACAATCACTACGTACAGGTAACTACAGTACAAACGACCTACTTTTCTTTATACACATGAAAACATATCAAATAGGTTTGAGTCACGGGAAGAGGGAAGCTTTCTATAAGGAAATTAATCGAGTCGCAAACCGCAAGTAATAACATCAACCACCACAACACCCCCTTTTTGATAAAAATCTCTTGAGCTACTTTTTTAAAATAAAGTGACAAACTTTAAGTAGTTAAGATGCAGGACGCCACAATGTCAATATTTTGTAGGTCCTCCGTTTTTACGTACAACTTCGAAAAGTATATTTGGTAACTAATTATACAAACTTATTAGATAAAGAGATTTCTTCGAAAGCTTCATTTATGGTTGATATAAGACTCTCTTTGTTTTCAAATTGCTTTCCTTCTGCATAAATTTTTCGTGAAAGCCATCCCCAAACATTCTCGATAATGTTAAGGTCGGGAGAATGTGCTGGCCAATCCAGAATTTGTATATTGTTGTGTGTATAAGCAGGGGTCAGTAGCGGTCTGTTTCATCCCAAGGTCCTTAAGGTATCTGTCCAGCTTTAGGTCCCACTGTCTGTCTGCTTGCCCATAGAGTGGTTTAAGTAGCCTACATACTTCCTCCGTATTCTGCTTCCCTGGATAAAGTGGCCGCTCCATATAGACTTCGTCGAACAGTTCCCCCTGCACATAGGCCGTAGTGACGCCCATTTGGTGGATCATTAATTAACACTAATCAACTGTCCTCGAGTTCCACCACCCAAAAAACCAAAACTTTAAATACCGGGACAATTAACATCACCCCCGCCTCGAAAACACCAAAAACTAAAAAAAGTTGGTTGTCTGTAAAGTCGGTTTACGATCGATGTTTACGTGACAACGTCTTATTTGTTGTGTAAGTTTATTAAAACAAAGGATTAAATTAAGTTTAAAATTTTATTAAATTTATAAATCACGTATTTCGTTTTATTTAGTTTTATACAATACAATACAATACATTCATAAATTTGCAATACCTTAAAATTACATAATCTTCACCGAAACTCAACTGTGTCTAATCTGGGTAATTTTGTTAAGGATAGGACGATGATAAGATAAATATGAAATGAAAGGAAATGTTTCTGCTGTGATGTGCCTCGCGAAAGTCAAGTCCATGGTTGTTCCTTTTAACGTAGTTGACTTAGAAACATCTGATAAGCAGTCAAGATTAAACGTTTCTTTTATGAATTTGAGAAACGCGTCATCAGTCTTCACGTTTTATATGGGATTTTTCTCAGTGCGGTATCTAACTGAACAAGTTTAAACATGCATTTCTTAAGAAGGGGTCTTACAATTTTCGTTTAATTAACAAGAACATCCTATTGAAAGGAATAAGAAGTCTTTTTAATTTCAAATAGGTTTCTTATTAAAGGACCCCGCACAAAATGTATGAAAATTGAATTTCGGTCAAATCTTTTGAAACTCGCTCAAATGATAGTTTAAGGTGTTCTGAAAAAAAGTTTATATGGGCGCATAGAATGAAAATGGAAATCTTGGCCGCTGCAAGCGTTTCAAAATTATGATGTTCGATAAAAAATATGTATATAAGTGTATGCCACAGTAGAGTCGCGCGCACTTCTGTATGTGTTTGTTCGCTTGTTAATTAGTTTTTGTTGTATTTTTGTCTTCATTAAGTCTTCCGTGATCAAGTACAGCTAGTTCAGTAGTCGCGTCAGCCATTGCAATAGGTCCATAATATCGGTTCATTATAGCTCCACCGATGAGAAGGAAATCATTCAGACTCTTTCCGAATATCTTAAAGATTTGTTGCAGGTGTCCATTACGAGCTCCAATAACCCATCTCGTTTTGGTTACAATCCTTGTTTGCTTCTTCGGTTGTAAATTGTTTTCTAAGGGGTTCGAACAATGATAGTATTTTATATCTGATTCTCAATCTGTCAAATAACGGGATAGCGTCTCTAAATATACCCTCTGTCTATAATGAAGATATCCTCTTCTTCAAACCAGTTCCGCAATATATCTTCATCTTGACTCAAATGGCTAGCCAGAACTCTGCGTCATTATTAACTGCGTTTGAAAAGTATGGACGCTGAATGTCTAATATATAGCCATCTGGAGCAACAAAATTGCTGGTTTTAATAGGTGTTTACCTTTGTGAACACAATAAGAGTGACGTAATGCTTCAAAACAAGAGCTTTTCTCAATATCAAGGTAGGTGCAATCATTGTAAACAATAGCTTTCGGTTCGTGAGGTCTTGGATTATACAATTGAGCAGCAAATTCAGTGACATGCTGTTAATGTACTTTTGTCTTGTAAGGGACTGAAATCCTATATATTTTCCGGAGTAAATCTCAATGTTAGTGACTGTCTCACTGTAGCTATTGCCAAGCTGGTAGATTGTCGTTAAGAATATTTAAAAATCACGCTTAGAAACTCGTCACTGATGCCTTGACGCATATTGCAAAGAAAGAGTTCATTAAACTGTTCCTTGTTTATAGGCGAGATTGATTTAAATTACTCATCTGTAAAATAGGTCTCGTTGTCACACCTGTGTTGTACTAAATAATCTACCTGTTCACGGACGCCTTGTAAAAATTCATACAATTGTGTCCTCTTTAAAATATAAGGTCTATTAACATACATATCTCAATCCAACTAAAAGATATAATCTAATATTAAACCGTTCACATCCAAATGACGGTGGCAGCATAAGCAATTATCTGGAACATAAATATTCATTGTGACAAAAATATCTATTCTGTATTTCAACAACAATCGATGAATTCCGTGAGACGTGTTGCAAATCAAACATGTATTGGAAGATGTTTGACTGAGAATATTAAGCCTCACACAAGTCGGATCATTTTCTACATTACGTATTTCATTGGATATCGAGAAGTTACAATTATTACAATACCGAGAGAGTTATCTATTATCTCGGTAGCAGGTCTCCCTGCTGCATCTCGTCTATTTCTTGCGACTTCTCGTTTATGAGCATTATCATCTTCTATCAATCTCACCATAACGCGCGGGACAAGCGCAGTATTACATATAAAACATGGAATACGATTTCTTGCAGCCATGGCGGAAAATTGTAAAGTGTTTAGAAGATCCAACACGTGAAATAAAATGAGCCAAAAAATCGCAAAATTCCAGTATAAGTGGGAGCCGTCCAGAAAAAAAGGGAATTGCAACAGTCAAACCAAAAAGTAATTTAGAAGTTCTTTTGACAGTTCAGAATAATCTTAAGAATTTTTACTTATAAAAGTATCGCGCGCTTGCTGGAGTTCATTACAATAGGAGTATCAAAGAACGTCTGCAGATAAGCAGGAAATCTGGACCGTGGAGCCTGAGACATGCCCCCATGTGACCGCAGTTATGTGGTATTTAGGATGAGCTCGCCATCAAGGATATGTCTGACATTTATCTACACACCTCTTGGAGAGCGTACCTGATGCTACGACATTGTTGAGGGTAATTGCTGCTGAGGAATTGATCAGATAGACAGTAGAGAGGGTTTGGAGTTATAAAATTGTACGAAAATGACATAGAGCTGAGAACGGGATTGGATTTGTTCCAAATAAGGAATGTTTGATCTCGGAAAACTTAATGAAGACAAAAATACAACAGAAATTAATTAACAAGCGAACAAACACACACACACAAGTACGCGCGACTCTACTATGACATACACTTATATACATATTTTTTATCGAACATCATAATTTTGAAACGCTTGCAGCGGCCAAGATTTCCATTTTCATTCTATGCGCCCATATAAACTTTTTTTCGGGACACCTTAAACTATCATTTGAGTGAGTTTCAAAAGATTTGACCGAAATTCAATTTTCATACATTTTGTGCGGGGTCCTTTCTAATTTATTGGATAGGCTAATTGTTTCGTTGATGTAACAGGAAATTCTTCTAGTTCCCACTCCTTAGAATTTATAATGAATTTTCATGTTGAAATGAAACGTTGTCTTTTTAATTTCTAATAAGATTTCCCCATAATCAGAAAGGTTTAAAATGAAAACTAAAATCTCTTAATGTGCCTTTCTTATTGAAATCTTATGTGGGATTTTTCTCAGTGCGGTCGAGCGAGTCTCTCTCAAGTGCTGCGCGCGCACCTGCTCATGTTACCGGCTCGTCGTTACTTCAGTTTTCGTAAATGACTCTCAGGTGGACCGATTCATAAGACGTTGTCACGTCAAAATCTAAGAAAATTCCCAAATCAACCAAAAAATCCAAAATAATCCATAAGAAAACCGCCAGAAATGAAGTGACATCGGACGACGGCATGAGTATGTCTACTTTCTCTGATTTATCAGAGGAAGTAGACATACTCATGCCTATGTCTAGTCAAAACACAAACCTTCAACTCCGTGCAATAAAAAATATCTCCATCCTGCAATCGAACATTCGCGGCTTGGCATGCAACCGTACAGGTTTAGACATACTCATAGCCCGCTACAAACCACAAGTCATCCTCCTACAGGAAACCCACCTCAAAAATGAGGAAATCCCAGAAAGACTTGGAAATTACAAATGCTTTGGGTACAACACCTCAAGGGAACACAGGCATGGGGGTGTGGCCGTGCTCCTTCACCTCTCCATTCCGTGTGCGGTGTCGCTGGAAACCAGCAACAAAATAACGGTGGCGTCCATCTATTTGGAGAACCCAATAGAGGTCACCACATCAGAACTAATCGGCTTGTCCAACCAACTTCCTACTAACACCATCTATGGTGGCGATTTCAACGTCCATAGTCCTTTATGGAGCTCGGGGCGTTGGAGTGGAAGGGGAAGACGGGTGGCCACTTCCCCATAATTATTCGCACAGACATCGACATGGCGGGAGGGAAAAGAGAAAACAAATTCTGCGAGAAAGGGGCTCACTGGCAAAGATTCTCCTTGGCGGTAGAATCAGAGCTAGCCCGACGCCCCTTCTCACAGAACATAAACAGGGAAGCAGCAGAGCTTACCCGGGCCATTAGAAGTGCCGCCTCGATTAGCAAACCGTCAATCCAAACCTCTCCCAAGACCCAACCCACATGGATGAATGGAGAAATAATCCAAATCATCCGGGACAAAAACCGGGCTTGGGAAAGGTTTAAGAGAAGCCCAACCCTGCAGAACCTTATAGAATATAAGTAAAAATCGGCGTTGGCAAAAAGACATGTGAAGGAGGCAAAGAAAACGGTTTGGGTGAATTTCGCCCAAAGTATCAACCTCCGAGAGGCTTGGCTAAGAGGATATCAGGGAATTATCAAAGAAGGGGTATAGCGGTCATAAAATCCAATGGCATAAATATCACCGACCCTCTAAACATGGCGAAAGAACTGGCCAATCAGTGGTCGACATATTCTGAGGACAGATCTTTCAGAAAGGAACACATCGACCAAAGGGACGAATGGACCCACCACTCCTCCCTCACAACACCATCCACACACCGATCGATCGCCGGACCCATTTCTCTTCTCGAGCTAGGCATTACGCTTAGCAAGTGTAAGGGATCTGCGCCTGGGCATGATCAAGTGTCATATAAGATGCTCAAAAAGACCCCTCTCTCCTTCGAAGAGAGATTGACAGGCCTCTACAATAGCATTTTGTCAGAGAGGACTTTCCCACATGTGTGGAAAAACGCAATCCAGATCCCAATCCCCAAAAAAAATTCGATAGCCAATGGGCCGCCAACCCCTCGAGACCTTCGACTCATCTCCCTAATCCCATGTATGTCACGGCTATTAGAGAAAATACTGGCAAGACGGCTGGCAGATTTAACAAAAACTCCCCAAAAGCCTACATGGTTTCCGAAAATTCCACGGAACAACGTCCCTACTGCTAGAACTCGAAGCTCAAATCATGGGGAGTCTCAACGACAAAAAACCCTCGTACCTCATGTCAGCGGATATTGAAAAAGCCTATGACCGTGTCAGACATGACATCATCCTGTCACAAATGGCAGAATGGAACTTTGACCCCATCTCAACCCGCCTCATTAAAAACTTTCTCTCCTGCCGCACCATCCACGTCAAAATTAATGGCATATCCGCACCAAGAAAACAAATAAAAAACATTTTACCCCAAGGTTCCCCCTATCCCCCGCCCTTTTTAACATTTGTATCTCCTCCCTGGCCGAAAACCTTAACAATATAGAAAAACTGAAAACATACATATACGCGGACAACCTACTGACCGTTACGGACGCCAAACTACCAAAGGAACCTTTGAGGAAAGCCGCAACAGCCATCGCTATTTGGAGCCATCATACGGGAGCCATAGTACCACCCGAATAAAATGAAATAATCGTCTTCTCGCGAGGAAGGAGCCCTCCACAATCGAAATTGCTGATCACCAAATTCCAGTCATAAACGAACAAAAAATCCTGGGCCTTACATTCTCCAGTACGCTCAAGTGGACAGCCCATGGTAAGAACATATCCAACAAACTGGAAAAAATCAACATCATCAGGGCGATACGCGCCGGCAAGAAAGGAGCTCCCATCCACGCATCCATAGCAATTGCCAAGACGCTGTGTGAAGGAGTCAAGATCCAGATTGGAATAAACAAAATTCTGCGCACCGCCAGTCTCCACCAGCGCCCTCAAATCTACCCCCGTGCGTGCCATCTGGACGGAATGTGGAGTCTGGCCAATTGAGGACCGATCAAGATCGTCGGGCGCAATTGGTTAGACCCAGAGAAGCCCCACTACAACACAATTCACCTACTACGCGAGAGGAGGACCAGACCAAGGACCACCCCTGCCCTAAAGGTTGCTCTAGGTATAGCACTAAGCTTAGGTACTAACCTACCACACCCTGCTCAAGTTGCATGCCATCCCTCTACTCCCTCCTATACCCTAAAGAACCACATACTACCTACCACCGGACATAACAAAAAGAACGTACCCAAAGAGGTACATCAACTCCTCCCCCGAGAGATTTTAGAGAAGTTCCCGGAAGCCAATAAATACACGGACGGCTCCACATCGGTAAACCACGCCGCCGCTGCATTTATAGTTGCCCTCCCGAGCCACAGAGACAACTTCACCAGAAAACGCTTCAGGCTCCCTCTGGGAGCGTCTAGTTTCGAAGCTGTTTTTGCGATGTGGAAAGCTATAAAGCACGCCAGCACAACAGGGAACCCCACCATCATCTTTTCGGACTCCCTATCGACAATTAGAGCAACCAACAATGAACTAAACGAGGAACCCATCATTAAAAAATGCAGACAGATGTTGGAAAATCTCAGTAATAACATCAAATTAGCCTGGGTTCCCGGACACATGGGCATTCGAGGGAACGAGAATGCAGACCTTCAAGCCAAAGCCCGTTTGTCAGCTCACGAGCCAGTGGAGGAACTCCCTATGACATCTTTCGTACTGAGAGCAGAAAATAATAAACTAAACCAAAGAAGACAAAGCTGCTGGGAGAGGGAAACTACCTTCCTCGCGTCGTACTGGCCCAAAATTACTCCACCGTTGTATAACAAGGACCCAACGCGAGCCCAAGGAGTGGCCATCTTTAGGGCAAGAACAGGACATACACTCCCCACCCACGGACACTACTTCACGAGAAGCCCAAGAGCGGGTTGCCACTATTGTCAAAGTCCACTGACTGTTAAACACCTCCTAAACGATTGTCCCCTCACCCAAAGGGCCTATGGTGGCCCCCTTCCGCCTTTGAACACAGTGCTTGACCCCTCCGCCCCTGACGAACTCCTAAGATTGCTAGAAAAAACTAACCTTATACATAAATTATACATAGATAAAGGTAAAATGAGTAGAATAGGGACATCGGAAAGAAAACACACTCCCAGTTTACACACGTATAATTTTATTTTTATATGTGTCCCCTCAATAAGTTATTTTAGATCCTTGCTAACTTATCCATCCATGACCTCGAGCTGTCACCTGGGAAATAGATACAAACATATAATAAGCATTATTTTGTATGAAGATTCAACACTTTTTAGTTATTTATATTTAAGGAACCGTTCCATATTGGAAACTATTTATTTGAATTGTCCACAGTAGAATTTATCATTAGTTTGCCTTATTTACATATCTGGTGCATAAATTTAAATTCACACTAATTTATCCAATTTTCGAATTTAGCAACATTAGAATTAAGTAACATGTACCTTTGGTATTGTTTAATAGTTACCCTCCCTTCTTGTAATTTTCTGGAATCCTTATTGTTAAGTCTCTTCTTTTCACTGAACTTTTGTCACTTCTAATTTGTTAACTAGTTGTAAGCTAGATTATTAGAACGCGCCATATGGGTCTAGCACCCGAATGCGCCATTAAGGGTAGGGCAAAATTGATTTTTGTTTCTGCCTAAGTTAAATAAATAAATAAATAATATTTTGCGACACGAGATGTTGCTGGTGGAGATGTTATGGTCGGATGAAGATGGCAATATTAGTAAGCGATTCAGTATTATTTTTAATTAGGGACGAACAAGATCCAATTTCATTTTTAATTAGTTTGACGTTACGACGGATGTCATCTATAACAAGCAATACGGGCATAGAATCAGAGTTACGTGAGGGAACTGGAGAAAAGTTCGATATTAACGAGTGAAGTTCATCGGTTGAGGCCGACAAGAGAGAAAATTTGAAAGAAAAGCAGTGAAATTTATCGTTAAGTGAGGAAAAGTTAGAATTTACGGTGTCAATTGTATCAAATAATTTATCAATTTTATTGTTAGTTGAATTTATTTCATCTGTAAATAAATTTAAATCGGAAGAAAAATTTGAGAACTTGTCAATCAGAACCGTTTGCTCGTTAATTAATGGTTTAGTAATGTGTTCAACTAGCTTTAAAATATGAACGAGTTTAATATCCGCGCATTCATTGCAAGTAGTTGAAGAACACTTAATGGAACGTTTCAGGCACCTGGGATGGAAAAAAGATTGACAGATTCAAGCAATAATATCGTCCGAATCAGAGAAATTGCAAATCTTACAGGTGGCCATGCTAACAAATTGAAGACACAGAGCAAAAGTAGATCGGAGTAAGGCGGTTCGTTACTGTACTTATCAAAGACGAAAACCCAAGTATAATTTGTTATACTGGAGAAAGTGGATAAAAGAACCTACGAAAAGAGGTTCAGAGAAGAAATGTCTGGAAGAAAAAAGAGGCACAAACATCAGACAAAAACTAAAGACCCGCGCCCATTGAGTCCGGAATTTGTGCGGAATTTGCTCGACTCCGGTTAGCTTAAAGCTATTGACGTTCGGAAATCAGAGGTATCGCCCATAGAATCCGGAATATCTGCGGCAAGCTTTATCTCTAAGGCAAATTAAGATTAAAAAAACAATCAAGAAGCAAATTTTATTGAAAAGAAAACGATGGATGTTTGATTTTATTGCAGGAAAGGCGCCGCTTTTATGTGCGATCCATTTTATCAGGTCACCGACAGGACTGCTAGCGAAGGCCCAAACCTTTTAAGCAAACCACGCCAATTAAAATGCTCAAAAACCCGCACAATTATGTTTTAACACAACTAAATAACAAATAATTAAATTACCACGAACCGATTTCTGTTATATCTCGGGACCAGCAGTCCAGTTTTTAATATTTCAAAATGTTTTCAAAGTTTAGAAACTCTCGCTGGAAGCTTTCCTTGCCGCATGTAGTACGGACCAAAAGTTACGAAATGTTCAACTTTTCAATTCGGCCGCGACTGCGGCAATGCGTTTCTATGGGTGCACCCCCATAAGAGAGCATGTAGTTCAACTTACGTTTTCCGGAGTCGGACGAATTCCGGACTCTATGGGCGCGGGCCTTAAGGAATCCGCAAGGGCAGTGGGAAAATAAAATAAAATTAAAAACGCAGAAAAAAGCCACTGGCATAAGCTAGAAAAAAAGATAAAACGGCAGGCCAAGGCACGACCGACACAGAAAAACACCCGTGCAACAAAATCAAACGACCGAAACAACTAAAATTAGTAAAAACCACAAGCGTCCACAGAAAACGAAGTAGCACAATTGACAGCGCAACACTGACCCTGATATTTTATAAGTGCAAATAAACATTTGAATTGTTTTTGGAGATACTTTCCGAGCTTCTACATAATTGCATTATTTTTTAATAACTTAATTACTCAAAAACCTGACGTGCTGGAAAATTTTCATTTTCGGATTCGTAATACCGAAAAAGTCCTATCAAACACACCAATTATGCTTCCAGGTATAGAAAAAAAAACAAAAATTTGTAAACTGGCGCGTCATCAATTCCATTAATTTGTAAATACTTAACACCTATTTTATAATTAAATGAAATTTATTTCAACGGTTTTAATTTTGTTATATTTAACATAAATGCAAAATGAATGAAAATTTTTTGCATTAAAAATAGCAGCTTTAGACAACATTAAAATAATTCAGTTTTAGACAACATTAAAGTAACAATTTTAGATATTGTTTCTTTCCATTTTGATTTGAAATTCAATATTTTGTTGAACCTCCTTTATTTTTGATAACATCTAAGCATCTTCGTTTCATAGAATCAACCAGTTCCTGGCATCTATGAACAGGTATAGTAGCCCATTTTGTGCGAATAATATCCCATAATTCCTCGGAATTCTAAGATTGAGCCTCAGCTGCGGAAATCTTAACTTCGCACTAAAAATTTTCGATGGGGTTAAGAACGGGGGATTGTGCCGGCCACTCCATAGCATTAAATTTCTTGGCTTCGAACCACATTTCGCCGTCTTGCACCGGTACCAAAAATTTCTTCCATTTTCACATTAAATGGCTTAATTCATGGGGAGATTCCACTTTTCTTATTGTTGTCAACTTCAGTTTTACAAGCCCTCAGAAGGAACTTCATTTTATTTTCGACTAATATAGGGATCACTGGTGATTTCTGAAAAATAAATTATAAACATATAATTTAATAATAATATATAACACCCACCAAAACTTCTAAAGTCGTCAGATCCTCCACGTTGTTTTGATATGCAAATGTGTTTTGCCTAAATGACTGGAATTCGTCCTTTCTTGCTAAATAGTAATTGAGGAGGGCTTTGGTCTCTGCACAGTCCCACGTTCTTCGCTTTCGCCTTCTAGAAATTGTCAAACTATAATTACATGTAATATATTAAATAAATAAAAATGTTAATTACTGTTATTCATTCATCCTTAGCATGTGCGAATTTTTATAATTCTTAAGACTGCATCCTTCAACCACTATTTCAATAAAAACAACTTTGAGAGTTCTCAGGCCTGCCATCACCTCCGAATAAAAATTGTTGTTCTGGACCGTTTTTTATGCAATTCTTATTCTACTCCGAATAGCGCGTACAATACAAAGTAATACAGCTAGTTTAACAAAAAGAATTGTAAGCTTTTTGAAGCGAAAAACGTATTTTAGGCCCTTATTTGTGTTCTGGCCTCCTACTACAACTATTTTTAATCCAAAAACTTTGTTATTGAATTAGAGTTCAGAATTTTTCGAAATCTTGAGTTGAGACGAAAATTAAAAAAAGGTCTTTTTGTAGGGTAGACCGGGGCTGAAAGGTCCAATTTTACTATTTCGAATTATACTGTGAAAACCGAACCACCTACATCAAAATGAAAAACACTATTCAGACAAACGGTTATCTGACCATGTTTTACTAAATTTTTTGTTCAATTATCACAATAGAAAAACGTAAAGTTTTCAATTTTTCTAGACCTTGTCGTCTGTCCCTTTTTGCCCCATAATAGGGGTAAAAAGGGACAGTATTTAATTTTAATTTTTAAAAGGTTTCATAAAATAATAACAATATTTGATTTAATGAAATTCAAAAGTTTATATATATTCCAATAACAAAAACTTATAATTTCAAGTTTCATAATATTAGAACAGTCTTTATAACAAAATCGAAGTATTTTTCATGAAAAATAAAAGCTATTTTTTTCATATCACGTAAACGTTAAAGCTTATAAACAGTATTACAGCTTATAACCCATAAATTATTGATGGACCTTTTTACCCCAACCATATGTAGGTATGTAAATGTTTTTACAGGCTATAAAAAAAATTAACGCTGAACCTAGCTAAAAACTAATCAGAAATCGTGAAAAACAACTAAATCACCTATACTATTAAACTATGTTGAAGCCTGGTAATCGAAATATCGCTGCTCAAAACTAAATAGAATAAAAATGAAAAAATTTACTTTGGTGACAATTTTGAGACGCGGTCGTGTATCTCCTGCTAGCGGTGCCGCAGGACTGGCAGCTATATCTCGTTACGCTTCCCGCGCCCCCTTCTCACCGCTCGTATAGTTAGAAAGAACGATACGTCACTAGTTTTTTAGATACTTATGGTGGTCCTTTTTACCCGTGAACCTTTAAGCCCCGGTCTACCCTATTCTCGAAGCTTAAAATAATGTTTTAAGAAAGTATAAGTTTTTTAGCAGCTGAGAAAAAAAAAAAAAAATCATAAAAAGGGCTTTTTTTGGCATTCGAAAGTGTAGGGGAAGTGCTGTGGACATTAGTAGGATTTTGAAATGAAATAAGGTTTTTTGCCTATGTTTTTATTTACTAGCCTTAAAGTACCTCATACAAATATTGCTTTAGCAGTAGTTAACGCTTAACAATGCATAGGTACTACTTGTGAGTGTACCTTTGGACAGCACGAAATTTACCTCTGGACGGCAATGTACCTATGTCCTATGGACAGATCACATTTTCCTTACATATAATCAGGGCCGGCCTTCTCTATAAAGGGGCCTGGGTGCAAGAAACAATTTGGGGCCCTAAATTTTTTGTAAAGCAAAAAAAAAATTACAAATAAGAACATATATATATTACTAATGCATTTTTATTTAATTCGTGTCTTTATTTTTGCTAATACATTAATAACTTCAGAAAAATTACAGTTTTTTGGCATTTCTTTTTCGATGCGATTCGAGGGGAGGTTCTCATCAAGCGACCGAAAAATAAGATCTTCTTGAACGTTTTTTTCCTAGAAGGAAGTAAATAAACAACTCAAAGTTTTTTACACTTATTTATTAAGTTATAAAGTACGAAAATAATAATAATTGTTTATACGTGTTGTAACATGACCGTCTCAAAAAAAAGTTACTTATCGGTTTACATCGTAGCACTTGTAAAAATTATCTAAAATCAAAAAATCAAGTTCTTATAAAATATATAATATTTGTCGGCGCTTGTACCAATAATATAATTAAAAAGTTGAAAATCAAAAAATGGCGGACATTCAACTTTTCAGTACCGGTTTTTCACGTTTTTTTCGCTCTTTAAAGTGCTATAAAAAAAAATAACAGCATATATTATCTGCATTTAGGTTCAGGCGCCGATAAATTAAATGAACTTCAAAATAAAAAAAAAATTAGTGATCCATTTAGTAGTTTCCGAGTTATCGTGCAACCCGATATAAAAAACATCGTTTTTCAGGAACCGCATTTAAAGTTTTTGGTAACAATTTTTTTGAGTTCCAATATTTCACGGTTAGGGCTTATCATTGGACATCTGGTGGCATTTTAGGTAGTTATTCTTACCATAAAACATACATATAGGAGCACATTTAAAAAATATTGATTTAGAATGCGCACTACCGCAAAAACTCTATTTTCGCGTAAAAAAAAAAAATCGAATTATTATGCCATAATTTTTTTATGAAATTGATTTCAGTCAAACGGTTTGGGGAATATATTCTACACATAATAGGCTATCAAAAAATGAAATAAAAAAAAATTGAATTTTCGGATCGAGTTTCATGAGAACCTCCCCTTAATATAGCAAAGCAAATGCATTTAAACGTTCTGCACACATGCTTGATCGGAGATAATTCTTTATTAATTTTAATTTGCTGAAAGAGCGTTCAGCACTTGCTATAGTAGCTGGCAACGTAAAGAAAAGTTTTAACACAGTTAATACATTTAGAAATAACTCATTATAATTATTTTTTAGTATGTATTGCAATGTGTCCTGTGCGTTATTTACATCTGTTTCACTAAAAATCAAATCACGTAGCAAACCAATTTCCTGGAATAGGTTTTCATCTACATCTTCGTGATAAAACTTTACAAACTTTTTGGAACATTTTTCTAATTCATCTTTTTCTAAGGTTTTTAAACCAGTAATTAATTTGAAATCAGAAATAATATTTGGTATACTTTTAAATCTATCTTCTATTTGTACAATAACAGTATCAATAACAGTGTTAAAAAATAGCACCTAAATTCCTCTACCGGGTTTTCTATAACTTATATCTTCTGCTATTTCGGAATATAATCTTTTTCTTTTTCGAATTCGTTTTTCCGGAAAATGTTCTGAAATATTCAAATTCGTCTAAAAACGTGTTAAATGTTGTTCTTAAATTTTGGATTTCAGTTTTAATTTTATTGACTAAATTAAAAGCCGATTCAAGAACAATTGTTTTTGCTTGAAATAGTTTATTGATACTGTTAATTTTGGACACTATTGCAAACCATACTTTTAAACATAAAATAAATGGCATTTTTTGTATTAAATCCAATAAACTCTTAGCTTCGGATACCGCTGTATTATGGTTACTTACATCAATAAATTCTTCTAGGGCATTACAAGTTTGTTTAAACTGTGTATACACTGCTTTAACCGAATCTATTTTGGCCTCCCAACGAGTGTCGCATAATGGTTTAAGAGTAATGTTTAAATGCATTTTTAAAATTTCCCATCTTCTTGTAGATGCAGAAAATAAGCAAAATAAACGTTGCAATGTCCCAAAAAAATTTTTACAATATATACTGCTTGAAGCGGCATCACAAATTAATAAATTAAAAGAGTGTGATAAGGAAGGCACATAAACTGCGTAAGGGTTTAGAGCAATTATTCTAGACTGTACACCTTTATATTTCCCTTTCATGTTGCTACCGTTGTCGTATACCTGCCCTCTACAATTCATAATAACTAAATCAAGCTCACTTAATCTTTTCAATAGAGTTTTTGCTAGTCCTTCTCCAGTCACATCAGTTACTTCAATAAACCCTATAAATGATTCATTTATTGTTAATGTTTTTTCTTCAAAATTTACATATCTTATAATTACACAGGTCAACAAAAAAAAATTTCTTTTGTCTCGGTTTATTTCGTGATTTTTTTATTTATCATGTCTCAAAATAATCAAAAATTACCCACAACTTCCTTAAAGTTTGCTTTTGTAGTGTATGTATCAGTAATACAAAATTTAAAGACCGTATTTTGACCATTGTTGAATCATCATTGCAAAATAAAGGATCATCATAGAACTTTGTAACTTGCTTAAATGAAAGCTTAAATCATAATCTAAGAGAACCGAATCCCATTTACATGATGGGTGACTACATTTGGGGGCTAATATGAGTAAGTTCTTACTTGCACACGACAAATACCAAAAATATTCATTTTTAAAGCTTCTTTGTATTCTTTTTGTATCTGTAGGTTTATTTTTGTTGTCTTTTGTAGATAAAAGTGATAAAAATATATAGACCAAAGTTAATTTTCCTTTGATACACAATTGAAATTAAAAAAATTAAGATTTTCCTTAAAATTTGAAATTTCGTTCTAGCTACAAAAGCAAACTTTATTAGGAAAAAATATTTTTTCTTTCATTAGTTAGGCATAAGTATTCCAAATCAGACATGCAGAACTCAGACTCAAAATTCGTGTTGACTTGTGTTATTGAAGTTTTTTCCTTATGGGAAATATCAGGAGTACAATCCATTTGGATACTATAGTACGTGGTTGCTTTTATATCGTCTTTAATTTTGTTAAGGACTTCATTTCCTAACGCAGAAATAATTTGTTCTTGTGATCTATGTGCTAAATGATGCAAAATTCTACTTTTAGAATTTTTTATTCTGTTTATATGATCCATTAGCACAGAGTGGTATTTACTTAGTAATTCGATTTAACTTAAAAAATTTTCATTACTAGGCGTTCCTATTATTTCATGGGTTCCTCGAAGTGGAAGATTATTACATGCTAAAACTAGAATAACATCTACAATTCTTTGAAATAGTAACTTAAGTCGGTCCGTTTCCTTATTTTTATTAACTTGATTTGTTTTATCAATAGTCGAACATAAATTTAGTAATTTTAATAATTCTTTCCAAGCAATAAACGAATTAAAGTGACAAATAGAACGTTCATGATCTTGAATTACAGTTGACAGCTTTCTCCAGTTATTATAGCCACCTATAAGTCGTGTAGATTGATCATTTCCACTTCCTCTTCTTTTAGAAAATAGTACGAGGTGTGGTAATTAAGTTCCGGGAATTTGTCAATAAAATACAAGCAAATTAACTTTCTCACAAAATTTTATTATAGGCCTTCACAAAGTCTCCCTCTAACCACTAAGCATATAACATATAGAGGACTCAGTGTGAACAAAATTTTGTCGATGAAATTTCTATTCCTCCTTGCCTTATCGTGGATCCCACAAAGGTTCATTCTCTCAAAAGAGTGCAGAATGAACGATGAAAGTTCATTTCAATTTAAGATGGGATCTACGGGAGGCTAGCTGCTGGGCTGAGCCTTGGGGGGTGAGGCAAGACGCGGTACGGCAGCAGGTCGCTGCTATTTTTCCTACCCTGCGCTCCGCGTCTGCCCTTGAAATAAATATGCGCGCTCTGCTAATGAGGATTCCGACTTCAGTGCCAAGCCGTTGTTGGTTTTGGCACCGAAGTCGGAATCGTCGAATTCATCGCGAATTTTAACTTCACTTTTGTTATGTATGTTAAATTTCTTTTTTTTCCTGATAAGAAAAAAATTTAAGGCATGAATGGATCAAGGTGATAAGTGGCAAAATTCTAATTTCGAGAAAATTGAGTTCAAAGTTTAACATAAACATTTTAAGGGATTTCAAAATGAATTAAGTGTATTTATCCAAAAAAGGTGTGAAGCGGCGTAAACCATTTAATACCTTTTTAATAGGAGAGAAGTTAAAAATAAAATGTATTTTTAGTACTTTAATTGAAGAAAAACTGAATGTTCCGCTAAGGAAAATGTTAAACAATTTTTGAAAATTAAGTCTGAAAGAGACAAGTTCCTTAAGAAATTAGAAAAATAACAAATGAAGAACGATTATTTTTCTCTAAGAATGGACTCATAATAATAACGATATTCAGGTTTAACAAATTTTAATTGCTCCTTGATATTAGCCTTTTTTTCAACCGACACAGTACATATTTTCCATCCACACGTGGCCCCTCTTTTTCTTAAAAGGTCGACTTCTTGAATGGTGCCTTTTCGTCGTATGGCTCTTTGTATAAATATGAACCGTATTCATAAACTTTGATCCATTTCACGCCATCACTAAAACGTACTTTTCCATTATTTGTATACGAACGTTTTCGCCATGAAATCAACCACATGCGTTGAAAATGTCACATATATCTTCAAAAGTTACGGGAGATAATGCCAACATTTTACGCTAGTGCATAAAATTCCTGTTCTTTTTACAAATATTACCGAAATTTTAGAGTACATATTCCAAAATCCATCGGAAAATACATTACTCCAAACAATTAAGGGAACCAAAAAAGAAATCTAAATTTTATAGTGATTTTTGACGTGCTGTACCTATCTAAGCGAGAAATGATCGTATCGAGGATCTAAAACAAGCGTCTTAAAGCTCCAAACCCCTAGTTTTGGAACTTTCAGTGAAACAATTTTCAAGGCCACGGTTCTCACGCAATCCAAAGAAATAGAGCCAAAAACAATGTTTCGAAATTTTTAGTATTTTTTCTTTCGATCCACGGACTCGGACAATTTTTTTTTGATTTGACCACCTTATGGACCAGATAGCCTGGCAATTCAGCTTTAATTTTCTTTTTTCAAATCCTTGTTATGTTGATATTCAATATCCAATATCCGATATTTAGCGAAAAAGGAGACATTTGTATTCAACCATCGATATTTCAGGAACCAATAATCGCACAAAAAATTTAAGCGCAGTTTCGGAAACTGGAATAAATTTCCTAAAAGGATCTGTCAGGGCATTTAAAAAAACAATTGTCAAAAAAAGTGACTTTTTCCCTTGTTTTGGTAAATCGACCGCATTTTTGCAAATACTGATGGAAAGGCTAAGGTTTGTAGGTTTTTTTACACCTCAGTGTACCTCCTATAATCCTGCAAATCCGCAGATCGATCCATTGGGCGGTTCCTTCGGCCCGATTGATCAAAGTTTTTGAAAAATTAAAGGAGCAAGAATTGCATTCTTCCAAACAATTGAGTAGTGTACATGGGATATTGCCAGAAACCACGCGATATTCGCGACAAACGTTTTTCTGTGTACAATTTATCCAGTTCTTTTTACTTCCTTTGCGCAAGACGATTATTTCTTTTATTTATTTCAAGTAACACACATATGTATGTATATAAGAATGACGTTTTTTTTGGGCTCATAGACCAATGTTTTAGTTCTAGATCTAAAAATAATGCGAAATTTCAGGTTCCTAGATTAAACCTGTGAACGGTACAAACAGAGTTTTCCATATAATTTAGTTACATGGAGAAAATTACTACATATAAACACAAATAACTCTTTTAAAACAAATTTGCTCATAACAGCATTTTGTTGAGAAAACAATTTTCGACCAAAAGCTATTCTTGTTAAAAAAATGTTTTAACGATTAAATTCATGTTTTTGGAAAACGAGTAATTATTCCCATGTAAATTGTATGGAAAACTATACTCTGTTATCCCCATTCACAGGTTTGACCCAAGAGTCTGAAATTTCGGAAGAATGAGCATAAAATCTAGAACTAAAACTTTGACCTATGGGACCAAAAACACCCTATTGTACGTGTTTCTCTAAAAAGTAAAAATTTTCCTAAAATCGTAATATAAATGACCTTAGGAAATCACATTCATTAATTGTTCAAAAGTAAATTATTATAAAAGAATAATTTCAACATTTAGGTTATAAAATTTTGTGATAATGAGGTTTATCGGTTATCATTAATTATGTAATGTACATACATATTTCTTGGAAAGGGTAGCTGATCGAAATTATTTGTGTCCGCAAAAGAGTGTTGAGGTTTTTCTATTATGATAAATTTCCGAATTGCCGAAAAAAATTGGTAACAAGAAAACAACAAATTCTTTGCATATCAAGCAAACCCGCGCACGCATATTTAATTGAGGGAGATGCGAGAACTCTTCGTCTTGCCTCACCCTCCAACTCAAGGCTCAGCCCAGCAGCTAGCCTCCCGGACTACCCGGAGATCCCACTTAAATGGAAATGAACTTTCATCGTTCATTCTGCACTCTTTTGAGAGAATGAACTCTGTGGGATCCACGATTACGAGAAGAAGAAGAACAATTTCGTCGACAAATTTTTGTTCACACTGAGTCCTCTATATGTTATATGCTTAGTGCTCTAACTCTACACAACGATTTCAACCTTACTCCCACAATTCGAAGCACCCTTGGTAATCCTCCGAAGTTAACCCGTTCAGCATCATTGTTATAGCTTCTTTGACCCCCTTTACGCCGCCATGATGAGGTCCCTTGAGGTTTGAATTCATCTTGGGGAATAAAAAAAAAATCGCAGGGGGCAATATCAGGGCTTTAGAATTACGAAGGGAAGGAAATACATATATGTATTATGTATGTACTTTATATAATTGTAAAATAAAAAACAAAATTATTATGCAAAGATTATTTAAAAAAATAGCAAACCAAATTTTATGATTAATCAATCGATTATATTTACACTTAACTATTGTTGATTGCATGATCTTAAAATAAAACGACTTATTAATACAAACCATTAATAATACAAACCAATTGAAAAATAAAAATTACTTTATATTCATTATCGATTGATCCAAAGATAAAAATTACTTTATAATCGTTATTTTATAATTTAAATTTTTCGTATCATTACAATCCCTATTTATTAGT
This sequence comes from Machimus rusticus, assembly GCA_951509405.1. Lineage (NCBI taxonomy): Eukaryota > Metazoa > Arthropoda > Insecta > Diptera > Asilidae > Machimus > Machimus rusticus. The sequence continues at coordinate 10,459,551 of OX608050.1, forward strand.
CGTAACAAATGAACAAAAATTTGGTTATTTTAACCAATATGATAAATTTTTGTAATTAACCAAGTAATTTGGTTGTTTTAACCTAGTGAACAAAAAATCTTCAAAATTTAAACAAATATTTGGTAATTTTAACTAAGTGTCTTGTATAAAATAACCAAAGGCTTGGTTGATTTAACCTATAGCCTTAGTTAAAAAAAAAAGTGCCATGGCTTCTCGATGGCACAGTAGACATGAATATGTCTTATATAATAAATGAAAAGAAAGATTTTCTATCGGATTGGAACCCGTCATCTAGAGCGTAGCAACCCGCCGTGAGAGCCCCCTTTTATTATAAGGATGGAAACTCTTCCCATTTCTAGGAACCGGCAGTGCGTGGCCTGGATGCGTGTCATCCGCGACGCTGATTCCAAGTATTTTATCGAAAAAAAGCAAAACCCACGTCGAAATATTGCATGTATAAAAACAGCCGGCGCACGCAACTTTTATGGGTTCGTCGAATTTACACAAATCCATGTCGTCCTGTGCGAAGAGGATTCTCTCATTCTCATTCACTAAGGGCCCCCTCTGTCACTTCCCGCCTTCTTCTGTAAACAAACGAAGGGAATGCACAATTTTTGGGTAACGATTTTTGTGACACATTCTTTTAAATAGACCCCAGGGATAAGACATATTCATTGAAAAAAAAAATAGAACGAAAATTAGATAAATATTTACTATTTTAGCCGAAAACTTTTAATAGTCCGTAACAATTTACTCACTAAGAAAAACAAAATAGCAACAAGTCAGTTTTGCCACACATCAAAAAAACTTAATGGATATGCTCAATTCGTTGCGTTCTGGTTTGTATTTTTTAAGTTATCAATGGTGTCCACAGGTAAAACCGCCCATAAGTAAAACACTTTCCCCTAATATGTAGCAGCTTAATTAATATTTTTAGAGATGGTGAATCTGAAGTTTTTAATTTGTATTCTTTCAATTCTTTCCGGTATTATATAATAATTTTTGTTATAACTTTTTAATAGCGCTGCATTCTTTCACATAATTTACTATTATTGCTAGAATTGCTAAATTCAGAGTAATGACGATCTAATCACTTCCTTAGAAAGATTAATGAATAATATACTAGGTGGCACGTGCCCGGCGTTGCCCAGGCACAACAATTTCTAAAATCCCTATCATAAAGCAAATCATTACACAAAATACTATCTAATAGTATCATATTAAAATCATAGTAAGAATGTGTTATTAACATTAAGATCTTAATGCTTAAAATCAATGCCAAAATGTATAATATCCATATTGAGTCTGCAATCTTGAATTTTATCGCTTAAATCTCTCAAATACCAATTTTCATGACAAATCTTTGAAATGTAAATTACAGTGCGACACAACACTCGATTGTTGTATTATATCATACAATTCTGCTTTAATCAGATTTATTATTTAAAAGGAGATTGGACTTACATTTTGACATCCATTTAAAGAAATATGATCTTGGTTTTATAACTCTAACGAAAAGTTTACTATATTTTATTATGTTTTTTATACTGTTAGGCGGTATTTTGATTAAAGTTAAAGTCAGCTAGTTTAAACGTATTGAAATTCCCGAATCGTATGTTGGCAAAAGAACAGCGTACCTGACCGATATAAAAAAAAATATGAAAAAGTTCAAACTAAACGTTATAATCCGATCAAATCGTAAAATGTTTGCCGCGAAATGTTCGCTAAAACTTTTGTCCCGACCATGAACGCTTCATTCCGGTTCAACCTGACTGGACCGCAAAATAAAACTGTGAATAAATTGATCTGCGTTGGGGCCGATTCGATCAAACTGGTTTAAGTCTAATACCTAGTATGGAAGTTGTTGTGTATTTCATATTTTTGAAATGTAACTATTTGTCGCGTCGTAAAATTAATTTTTTAATATTTTTTATTATTAATGTTTTATTTGAATAAATTTTATTTTGAAGAATATCGATAGCTTTCGAATTAATCCTTTTTATGTGACGAAAATTTAGAGACTGATTTTTTGTTTTTGCAAAAGCTTTTTCTAGCTAAAATTCAAAATCCTCTAGTATTGCTGTGATTCCTGTTTTTTATTTGAGTCTTTTATGATGTGCTAGTCCACTACACTAGAATAATTAGGAAAATACTAGGGTAAACCGATTTTACGTTCTACGAACTGCTTATATAGGAATACGTTAGCTAAACCGGAGTATAGGACTATTCTGTCGATTCTGACGTGACGGTATAACCACCCTTATTCTCAGATTAAACGACGTCGTGCTCGTGATTCGTCTCGATGAAATTTTTTTTGGGTTATTTTATACGATTTTTCCAAGAAAAAAATGTCAAGGTGTTTGAGAGGATATGATTGACGATTCCGACAGTAACGAGGACCAAGGCGTCGAAGAGTGATTAAAGAAAGGAGTAATTATTTCGAAAGCTATGACGATCATGATTTTACAATAAGGTTTCGATTAACTAAAGCATTAACTTTGTTTCTGTTGTCCAACATACTTGAGAGAAGGTACATATGGAATCGGTAATGTGAAACAAATGAATAAAAAGAAAAACAGGAAAGTGATGAAACAAGCACAAATACACAAATCTAACCTATTACGCCAAAATGTTGCTCCACAAGGTCCGCCAATTAAAGTTCTTTTCGGAATGTAGCCAGTTAAGTAGGACTACGCTTTCGTTTCTGGTTTTCATTTTCCATCATTTATATAATATCAATATTTACACACGAAATATATCGCCCGAACAGAATAACCTCAAAACAAAACAAAACCGGGGTTACTACTCGAGTATTAAAATAGTAAGGACGAATACAACAAATTCTACCAAGATTAAAATATAGGGAGTATATATTGTATCTATATAATCCGAGCTTAGTTATTCTTAGATAAAGCCATAGTTGGTCGAATCGGCCCTTAGAGAAAATGCACTGCGCCTTGAATTGCGCTACTTGCTTAAGAGTAGAATGAACGAACATATTAATAATTAATTTCAGTTTATTATCATATTGGGTGTATTAGATACATTTTTATGATGTGAACTTTATCTTAAAAATTCCGACCGAAATTTTTTTCCGTTTAGAAATACGGTTGCTACCGTTGTAAAGGTCACAACTTAGAACTTTATGCTGTCAATGAGTGTGTTAAGTTTTGTCAATAGAGATTAAGAAATACGAAAAATGTGGGGTCAAAACCATTTTTATATAACTTACTTAATCATATCCCTAAACGTTCCTCTTGAATAAGTTTATATATTGGTCAAAACCAAATGAAACTCCCTTCATTAGTTTCTGAGATTAGCGCGTAAAGACAGACAGACACGGCGGGGAATTTTAATTTATAATATTTAGTGATGGCACATAATACATATTCCGTGTTTTAATTTGTAGAAAGTGGACTAGAGGCAAATGCTCCTTCGTCATGCAAGTTGAGTTTTCGCATACGTTTTGCGTGCCGTCGCATGCGATGATTGTATCGTGTGTGCGCGCGAAATTCTCGGTTGGGCCGATATCGCACGGTCGCAAGGTCTGGACCCAAACTTGCGGTCGCAAGATCTGGACCCAAACTTGCGGTCGCAAGGTCTGGACCCAAAACTTGCGGTGGACTGTATGTAAATTGTATGGTGTGGTTTCAATCATACAACCGATGCATATGATTTCATTATCTGGAAGATCCCATAATCATAGCCATTCAGCAATTAGAAAACGAATGGCTACAAATTCGGGTTGCAAATCGCACCGTGTGTGTGCTTCAATGCGATCGTCGGACCGAAATCGTAACAACACAAGTCGGTGTAACCGTTGTATCGTGTATTTCCCGCTTAAGAAAAAGACTAGCAAAATTAACTATTTTTTCACCCATTAACAACATTTACAAAGTTAGTTAGTTTCTCAACTATTTTAGTTGATTTTACTACTTTAAATTGTTATAACAACTAATTCAATTAATTGGCTGATAAATCAACAAAAGATTCGTTAGTATTGCTATTTTTTTTGCAGTGTAGTGTTATCTTTTTATTACAATTTTCGTGAATACCAGTGAATATTAACTTGGAGTCAATCAGATTAATAACTGATATAGTTTTTTTTTTTCTTTTTTTTGAGTTAAAAATTAATATTAATTTTCCTCAGAGCTTTAACAGTACTTTATGTTTGAAGGGAACGAAACTAGTACAGTCAAAATAGAGTGATCGTAAATTGTGATTCGCTTTGTAATAATTTCCAAAAGACGCATTGTAAAAGGCTGGAAGTTAATCATTCAAAGATTGTTATAAGGAAAAAGATTAAGGTTATGAAACCAAGGAAGAATACGTAAAATACTGTTATAAGTGTTGGACACCAGCACCTCGTTTCGGTACCTCTGTTGAGAAACTTCTCTATTATGTGACTTCACTTTGGTATTTTGTGAATTCACAATTCACATGTACAAAAACAACGTGGTGGAGAATGACGTCAAAATGACGTCAAAATGACGTCAAATGGAGAATTGCAATGGAGAATCCTCTATTTGCTAGTTACAGAAACGAGCTGCAGACCTGACATGCCAATTCTAGCAGAAGTAGAGATCTTCTTATGCTTACTGTCGAAATCTGGTCTTTATATCCTTATGAGGCAGTGCAAAAATAGTGTAGAGTGAAGATCTTAAACGTTAATTTGTTAATTCGAAACTCCATCAAACCTCATAAATATATTCAAATTTGATGTGGCTTGAGTAAATCGTTATAAATTCAATGGATATAAATAAATATTTTGGAGATGTAAAACTGAAGTTTTTAATTCGTATCCTTCCCAGATTTTAGCGATATTATATAACGATTTTTGTTATAACTTCTTGAAATCGCTGTTTTATTTCAGATAATTTACTATTCTTGCTAGAAATTCTAGATATTAATTCGCAGTAATGGTGAATTAATTACTTCTGCAGGAAGATTAATAAATAAAAATATATTATTCATAATATTCCGTGTTTTATTTTATATCAAATGGACGCTGAAGCACATTCTACTCCGTTATCCAAGTAAACTGAGATTTTGCATACGTTTTGTGGGCTTGCGAGTAAAGTGTAATCCTAGTGTTGTTTTTGAAGTAAAATGTTCAATTTGCAGTGAATATTACATAAATTGAAATCAATTACGTAAATTAAGAACGCAAACCGGTTGTTTTGAAACCAAAATTCATAATGATTTTTATTAGGATAATAACTACTTTTTGTTTGAATAGTTTGCTTGAAAGGAACGAAATGCGTAGTCATAATACTTTTACCCTGTGGATGTGGGGTGTTCGTAAATTATGATTCGTTTGGTAATAGTTTCTAAAATAAAACTAAAACACAACGTTTGTGTTATGTAATATTTTTTAATTACATTTGGTTTTTTAATTATTTGGAGTTTTAATTACAAGTAATGTTAACATAATAGGCTCGGCTGGCGAAAAGTTACATCTCTGAGAGCTTGAGCTAGATACGCCAATTAATTGCAGTAATGCGAAGTGAATGAATTTACGCTGCACAGCTTGAATTTTGTTATAAGTGTTGGCTGAGAGGTGAACCAGACCTGGCCAATTCTAACAGAAGTGGAGAGCTTTATGCTTACTGTCGAAACCTCACCTTTCGTAACTGCATCAGAACTCACAAATATGTCTGAATTTTACAAATTGTTTTAAATTCAATAAGGATAAATAAATATTTTTGGAGATGTGAAACTTGAGTTTTTAATTTGTATCCTTCCCAGATTTTAGCGATATTATACAACGGTTTTTGTTATACCTTGTTGCAATCGCTGTTTTTTTCAGATAATTTACTATTGTTACTAGAAATGCTAGATATTAATTCCCAGTAACTAATTACTTCCCCAGGAAGATTAATAAATAAAAATATATTGTACATAATATTCCGTGTTTTATATTTTATATCAACTGGACGTAGAGGCACATTCTACTCCGTTATCCAAGTAAACTGCGATTTCGCATACGTTTTGCGGGCTTGCGAGTAAAGTGTTATTGTATAGTGTTGTCTTTTTATTGCAACTTTCAATTCGCAGTGAATATTAACTTGAAATCAATTACGTTGATTAAGAAGGCAAACAAGTTGCTTTCAAACCAAAATTCATATCAATTTTTCTCAGAGCAATTATATTCCTTTGTGTTTGAAAAGTTTTTTTGTAAAGAACGAAGTGCGTATAGTTACAATACTTTCACCCTGTGGGGTGTTCGTAAATTATGAATTGTTTGGTAATAGTTTCCAAAACAAAACTAAAACACAACTTTTGTGTTATGTTTTTATTTTTTTTTAAATACATTCCTTTTTTAATCACATATTTGGAGTATTACTTACAACTAATGTTAACAGTAGGCTCGGCTGCTGAAAAGTGACATCTCTAAAAGCTTGAGCTAGGTACGCCAATTAATTGAAGTAATGCGAAGCGAAAGAATCTGCGCTGCACAGCTTGAATTTTGTTATAAGTGTTGGCTGAGAGGTGAACCAGACCTGGCCAATTCTAACAGAAGTGGAGAGCTTTATGCTTACTGTCGAAACCTCACCTTTCGGAATTGCATCAGAACTCACAAATATGTTTGAATTTTATATGACTTAAACACATTGTTTTAAATTCAATAAGGATAAATAAATATTTTTGGAGATGTGAAACTTCAGTTTTTAATTTGTATCTTTTCCATATCTTAGCGATATTATGTAACGGTTTTTGTTATACATTGTTGCAATCGTTGTTTTCTTTCAGATAATTTACTATTGTTGCTAGAAATGCTAGATATTAATTCACAGTAACTAATTACTTCCCCAGGAAGATTAATAAATAAAATTATATTGTACATAATATTCCGTGTTTTATTTTATATCAACTGGACGTAGAGGCACATTCTACTCCGTTATCCAAGTAAACTGAGATTTCACATACCTCTTGCGGGCTTGCGAGTAAATTGTTATTGTATAGTTTTGTCTCTTTATAGCAATTTTCAATTCGCAGTGAATATTAACTTGAAATCAATAACGTTGATTAAGAAGGTAAACAAGTTGCTTTGAAACCAAAATTCATATCAATTTTTCTCAGAGCAATAATATTCCTTTGTGTTTGAAAAGTTTTTTGTAAGGAACGAAATGCGTATAGTTACAATACTTTTACCTTGTGAGGAGTTCGAAAATTATGATTCGTTTTGCAAAAGTTTCCTAAACAAAAATAAAACTCAACGTTTGTGTTATGTTTTCATGTTTTAAAAAACGTATTCCTTTTTTTATTTAGTTTGAGTTTTACTAACAAGTGATGTTAACAGTAGGCTCGGCTAATGAAAAGTGAAATTTGTGAGAACTTTAGCTAGATGCACTATTTAATTATATGCGTGCATTCAGTGGTTGAAGTTAGGTAACAAATTATCCGGGTACATTTGATTAATTCAGATTTTAGTTGATATTATTTTAATACATAACATTCTTCCCTCACAACAGTTTTAATTTGTTTTTCGATTCTTACTTTCTTTCTTTCTGTATAATTTTTATTATTATTCAACTTTTCTTTAGTAATATTTTCTTTACTTACGTTACTTGAAGTGTATTTATTATTTTTATTAACAGGATGTTGTCTATTTGCTAAATTTGAATATCTTAACTGAATTTGGTGTAGGTACATATTTAATGCTATTACCAACATTTCAAAGGAAAACAGTGTTCTACGTTTGAGCCAAAATGAAAAAAAAATAGAGGTTTCCATAGTTCGAGATTTTTAGGTAAAAGTTTAAAATGTTATTTTAATAATTTTATAATTGTTTTGTAAAGTTACAGTGGGTATGCCTTATCGCCGTATAGCTATTAACACTTTATCATTCTGCGAATGCTACATTAAGGGGAGAAATCTATATGTAGATACATATAAAAGCGAAAATTTATTTGTGTATTTGGTACGAATGAACTTCTATACTGTTGAACCGATCATCGTGAAAGTTTTACCACGTATTATTGAAATAACATTGAGTGCACTAGGCTACTATTTTTAACCCTTTGAACTCGATGCTTTTTCGCGCGGATGAACTACCAATTCCAGATGTTATACATTTTGTCTTCTTACACCCAGGGAACCATCATAACATTATAATAATGCTATTATTTCGGTCAGATCTATGGGCCCTATTCTCGAATCCGCCGGAAATCAAATCCGTTCGAATTGTAGGAGATTCACACGTAAGTTGGCACTTCTCAGAGAACTCGATTCTTAAAAATCTTCTTAAATGTTCCATTCTGATTAGAAATTTCCTACATTCCGATCGGATTTGATTTCCGTCGGATTCGAGAATGAGGCCCTATACCGGTTCACTTTCCATGAAAAAGAATGATAATTTTGTACCAACATTATTTCGGTCACATTGAACTGAAATCGCTTCGACCGAAAAAATTTCGGCCCAATTGAAAGGTTTTGATTGGAATTTTTAAAATAAAGTTCAGATCATAAAAATGTGTCTAATACACCCGATATGTTAATGAAATTACCCGAGCACTACTAACGCTTAGTGTATTTTTTCTAAAGCGGATATATTCACAGAGTTTTAATTTGAGGTCCGGTCAGACCGAAAGAAGAAGTGTTCATGGTCAGGAAAGAAGAAGCGTTCATGGTCAGGACAACATTTTTAGGAAACGTTTCGCGGCAAACATTTTACGATTCGATCGGATTATAACGTTTGGTTCGAACTTTTTCATATTTGTTTTTATATCAGTCACGCAACTACGCTGCTTACACCTCTTACTTCATCACTACCGTTATCACTGCTCGTCAAGCTCTCTGTGTATAGATTGAAGGGGACAATGTCCTCTTTAATTATTTCCTTGTTTATAAGATGTTATGGGATGAGGTGTTGATCCCATATTTTGTAGTTGAAATATTCTTTAAATTCCGCTTTAACATTTTTTTATTTTATTTTATTTTTTAAAATAAAAATTTTTTATTTTTACAATATATTCAATTCAGAGTTTGCCCAAGCCTGAAACAAAAACTTTCTATGGTTATTTAATTTGTTATAGAAAATTAAATAAGTTCTCATTGGAAAAGTAATCGGCGATTTTTTACAGTGGTTAGGTGGCCACATTACGACCTACCAGTTGTAGGCCACGAAAACGACGGGGAATACGGGGAATACGGGAAGGAAAGTTAAATCTGAATTATAGATTTTGTTTGTGGTCGATTGCTCGCTGTAAATTAAATTGTTTATTTCAATTATTATTGAGTTGTTCGTTTGGTTGTTTGGATGGCTATAATGTTGTTGATTCGGCTACATGGTTGGTGATGGTTTATTCTTGCTGTCGTTTTGATTGTCTAGTTGTTTTTGTTGGTTGTAAGTTCTTTGATACGGCTGTAAGGTCACCGGAGGAGTTATTATGTTGTTGTTGCTTGTAGACTTATTTGAATAGCTGTAGGGTTGCCGGAGATATTATGTGTGTTTTTTGCTGTTGGAAATTTTTAAGGTTATTGTTGGTTCTTTAATCGTGAGGTTTTCGTTTTCCAATTGAACATATTTTTGGTCTTTGTTGTTGATTGTTATTAGCCAACGTTGACATTTTGAAAATAATATTCTTGGATCCGGTCTTCCCACAATCCTCAAAAATGAGGGGATGCAGGTGGAATAAAATGCCACTGTGTACCAATTTCTATCAATGAGTTATTTACTGCATTTCTAAATGATTGCTGCTTGTGCAGGTCACTTAAGATCTTACTCGCACCGACAAAGTTAGTTGCGTTGTCGTTGTACAAGTTTGCAACTAGTCCTCGTCTGCTTACGAACCTTTTGAAAGCAGCGATAAAGGCTGCGGACGGGAGATCTGTCACTATCTCTATGTGTATCGCCTTGGTCGTCAGGCACACGTATAGAGCGATATAACCTTTGTGAGTACGATTACCTCGTCCCTTAGCGAGAAGTAGGTCGAACGGCCCAGCGTAATCCACTCCAGTGTGCGTGTGCGCGCTTTTGACAACCCTTGCTGATGGCAACGATCCCATCATCTGATGACATAACTGGGATTTTAATCGTTGACATCTCACACAACCATTTATATATACTAGTGGTCGCCCTGTGGTCGAAATTCGACCTACTGGGGTTACTACGAAAAATACGAATGTACACAGCCTACTATGTGTATTAAATTGGCACTATCAATAATAAAATTACGACAGTTTGACCATAGACTACTATGCGTTTGACATAGACGGTATGAGCATAAATAATGAATTTATTTAATTTAATTTAATGTATTTGTAACGCATATTATATATAAATTTTAGCTTTCTGCACTTCTTCTCTATATAAAATTTAACCATGCCAAATCTCACACTCCTGCGTCCGTCCAATATGCTTAAAAAGGGGTATAAAGTTTTCACTTCACGTATTAATATATAGATTTTCTCGTTGTGGACCACTCGCAGTTATATAACAGCACTATATGCCTTCTCAGAGGCGTCCGAAAACCCATGTAGCTCACAATTACAGTTTGCTCCTGTATATTGTACCCACCGAGGAATTTGAATGCTATTTATTTGTTGGAAATCAATATCTTGTTATCCTAGTATACAAAATCAAGTATAAGATTCAATTGTTTTAAATGAGTAGCTTCATTAATACACTCTTACCCAAATACTTGATTGACTAGATCGATGAAATACTTGACTAAATTGTTCTCAAACGCAAGGATTAAAGTTTGTGGGTCAGAACTTGCCAAGCCGCACTATTAAGTAGCAAAGAACATAACAAATTTTCTTTTAAAGCAACTGAAGAACGTTATGCATGACAGGAGCTATGATTTAAGGAACTTCGAAAAAACTTGGTACCCAGTTAGATCTCACTTCTTTTATTAGCGAAGCCATTATAAGAGTACTTATCTTGCAAGTGTTTTTGTTACGAACTTGGCTTTCTTTCACATTAATGTTTTGTTGGGATTATAATATCTGTATGATTATTAATTCATAATGCTTACATTAATATAACTCATACTGTACTAACACATTCCTTCATATTTCAATTTGCTAGTATCCATTTTTGGTAGAACCTAATTCTCATAAACATTTCTTGCTTGCTTAGGTGGCTCCCAGTTTGCTAGTTTCTTGCACAAACTTCCAATAGTTTTTCCAAAAGATGCACCAGGTTCTAAATGAATTTGGTAGTTATGCATCATAAATTCAGAAATCTTAGAGACATCACAAGTTCTTAATATTACCTTTAATTCATCCAAAAAAGCTAATGGTGGCAAGTTAGGGAATACTTTGACAAGTAATTGTTTTTCTATACCCCTTATTTGAAAAGTGCCTTCTTCAGTATAAATGTTGGATGTAAATTTACTCTGATATTTTGTAGTATCCTGCTGTCTATTAATTTTCAATTCAACTGCCCTAACAGCATTAGTGAATGTATAGATATATCTTCATTAATAGTAAGGATTTCTTCGCTTATACTTTCAGAAATTTTCTGCAACTTCCCAGCGGGAAAAGTAGCAGCTCCAGATGCAAGTGGAAGCTACTCTTGAGAAGGCAGAAATGCATGACTCTTTGTTGGACACTTCATTTCATTTTAACATTTGATGTCATTAGGAGGAAGCAGTAAAAAAGCTTTTCTTCTGATTCCCCCAAGATTCCATAGAAGCAACAAAGAATGCATGACATTAACTGGACATAAGATCTATTTGGAATCAGTAGTCTGTTGCTCTTCTACCGCTACCCTAGAAGCATCCAAGAATGCATAGCTCGGAATCAAAGTAGGATCAGCTTAGAATCGACTATCTAGGTTAGCTTGCATTTTTAATTTCGGGAATTATAATGTTAATAAATGAAACAACTCAATTAACGAAAATTGAATTCAAAATTGTTTATTTTTTTATGTTTTTTATAAAAATATATGTACATATACATACATATTCATTTAAACAAAACTCAACGTAGAACTCATTTAATAAAAGTAATTAAAAAAAGTTCCATTTGAAAAAAAAAATCAACAAAATTAAACTATAATATTGCTATTTGGAAATTGAACTAAACAAAATAAATACTTTTCACTCATAATATTTAAAATAAACATATATAATTCCAAAAGAATTAAAAACAAGTAACATACAAATAAACTATTGCTTGTGTTTCATTCTAAACGTATTTTTGTAAATACGAGCCTTAGCCAGCCGTATTCCCTTCTTGATTTCTTGGCTGTATTGCTCGTAACCAAAATTGTCGTTTTTTACTGCGTCTGAAATGAAAAAGGGGGAAAAATTGTAAGCATTCACATATTTATTAAAATAAATTATGCGACTTACCAACAATTAGAGAATTGAACGTTTTGTACTTCTTTAGCGCCTCCTTATTTTAAAAGCCATCCCAATTGACCTCTAATTGTATTTCGGGCGTTAACAACAAATTAATTGATTTTGAAATTTTTCCTTTTCCTATCAACTGTTTGATAGTTGCAATCTATAAATACAGGGAAAATATATAGCATAATTTTTCGTTCAATAAGTATATAATTAAGATATTTTTATTGAAATAATCATGGCTATCATAGATCCCGGAGGAATACCAATTTCAAAAGAATGTAAAGTATTTAAAAGTTAGCTGGATTTCGAGTCCGCTACTTGCTAATCTTTTTTAAATTTTCAATACGTTGAAAAAATACAACATTCCGATGGAATTGAAATTGCTCCCTACGCAATCTATGATTGAAGTTAATATAGTGTAACTGTAACAACATACCACTTGTTCTTCAGGCAACTCTGCCATTTTCGTGTCAATATTTTTCAACTGGTCCATTGTGGAAATAGGAAAAATATCTAAGTTTATTGTTTCCGGATATATTTGTTTTAAAATTCTCTCCAAATACACGGTGTGTGTGGCCAAAATTTGTTCCTGATTCGCTAATTTGTGAATTAAAGTTTGATTTGATTCCACTTAAAAAAAATTAGATGTTGGTCTATTTATTTGCGTAAAAATTAAGGGATATGTTTTTACATAATTTTTCACAAGTATTGCAGTGATCTTCTTTCCTTGTAGAATCTTCTATTCTAGGATCTTCCCTTGTAGGATTATCTGAAATAAATTCGAAACATTAATATTCATATTTGCGGATTAATATTTAATGTATTGTTTACCGATATTTGCATTGTTGGGATCATTTTCCTTGGGAATTTCTAATCCGTTATTGCATCTATATACGGTAGTGAAGGAAACTTTAAATTTTTTTAAGGGCAGCATACTCCTATTTAAAAAGAATTAAATCAGTAAAGAACATTTAAGCTGATTTAAAAAATATACTTTAATTAGTGCAATAATGCAATATTGGGAGGAATACAAAACTATTTCCAATTGGAAAGCACATTGCTTTGCAATTGATCTCTTCAATTTTGAAGTGTTCTTGCAAAGTACTAATGTTGCTTACTTCCTTATACCTAATGTCCGAATTGAATCGAACGGTGCGTCAAAAAATGTTTTAATGCTTTGAAATCTTAAGCCTATTACATGTTGTTGTCCATTTTCATTTTCAAAAAATCCAGTTATTTTTATTGGCATTAATGGAAAAATATAACAATAATTGTTTGGGCTTGTGTCGCTTAAATAAAACATGTCAAAATAAAAACTTCTGTACAACGGAAAATTTGTATTTGTGGTTCTGTTGGCTATTTTTTTTGGTCCTGTTTTCTTTAAGTTATTTTTTAAGAAACGATTTCTTTCAGCAATTCTATTGTTAATTTGTTGTAATATATTGCTAGGCTGACGACAATCTTGTTTTAACAATTGCAAATAATTCTCGAATTTATACGCAGAAAAATTATCAACATTGCCATACATTCTTACACAATCAACTAAATGCAGCAGATTGTGGACATTATAGCTAATTTTATCGGGGACGTATAGAATTGCAAAATTATATACAAAGAGTTCAAGCATTTCTTGAACGTTTTCCAAATTTTGTTGGCAATTTTTTGGGCAAGATATTAATCTATATGCTCCAGCTAGTAATATGAAATGTTCGTATAAATCATTATGCAAAATATCTTTAAATAATACGATTCCTGAATAGAGTACAAGTTGTCGAAATTCGGTTGGTTTCCATTTACACATTTTATTAAAATTTCTAGGTTTTCTACTAAATTCCTTAGGTATGTAAGCAGCAAATGAAACAAATTTATTATTCAAATATTCTTTTTGTACATTACTTAATTTTTCCCCATTATGCTTGTCTTACCATATGTATCCCATTAATTTTTTTGCAACCCCTAAGTCAATTAAATGCATGACATCTAATGGAAATTGGGATATCATTTTAATGCCAATTTCTTCTAAGGGATTTTGATTTTCCTGATAACACAATGTGTGAAAATTTTTGTCTTCCCGTTTCTTAAAACTATCATCTGTCCTCAGGGAAGAAGTTGTAATGGCATATGCCAGAGTTTTTTTTTATTTTTTTACCCTTTTGGGTGCATTTTGCACATCCATTACTTGCGGTATGACCAACAACACCAGTTATGAATGATCGGGCTGGCGTATCGCATGTAAACAACCTTATTTCTAAATTTATAATTCTACCATTAATCTCTAATCCATTATTTTTAATATTTTTGAATTCATTTATAAATTCTGAAAGATAATCCTTGCTACTGCCCGGTTTTTTCTTTCCAATATATGACCCAATAAGGAAGGGTTTAATTTTTTTTTCATCAGAAATTGCCCCTAATATTGGCTATAATGTTTGATTCGAACTTTTAAACAATGGTAAGCCATCTATTCCTATATCAATATATAGAGTCTCAATGCAATCATTTAAAGACAATTTTAACATTTTAATTGCATTTTCTATTCCAATTTGGTAATAGATTCCTGGCGAAACTACACGTGTATTAACTTTCAAATTATCTTTTGTCAAAAGCAAAGTTTTTGTACATGTTGGGACATTAATGTTATTATCATTTAATGTTTGCAATAAATTATCAGACGCTTCTCTTATCCTATATCTTACACACCATTTCGCTAAACTATGTGCTAAATTATTAGTATTTTTCGTAGTATCTAAATTAACTGTACAGTTGGAATTAACATTAAAATTTTCATCACTTCGTTCTAATTCAACAGGGAAATTAAAGTCCTGATTGATTATTTCACTTTCCACATTTCCTAATGGTTTATTTATATTTTTGTCTATTAAGCGTTTAAAATGCCTCTTGCTTATTCCTGCAATCCTTGATGTCATGTTTGTTGTTCGGAATCTAAGAACAAAATTAAGTTCATTACTTACCTCTGAATTAAATTTCACTTTTTTTCTCACCTCAGATCGGAATGAACTTGCACGCACAGGAATTTAAAAAATGTACTTGCCACACAGGAATATAATTAAATTTTAGTTGCACTTGCACGACCAGCGCATCTGCTTCGGCTCTACTCAAAGTACAAACAGGAATGACACATTTTCAACTGGCATGTACGAATTGCGTCTTCCAAAAACTCGATCACAAAGAGGGGAGATGTGAAAAGGAAATATGCAAGGCGCTTTTGTTCGCGCTTGTCCTTCCACCTAGATTCCATGTGACTAACTTGGAATTGATAGTGAAAACTTTGCTTTGTCATAAGGCTTCCCTTGGAATGCCTGGCCAAAATTCCCGCTGGGTTATTCATCATCTCCTCCTTACAATCCTTAACAGAGTTTAATATAATGTTTGTATGTTTCTTAATGCAGTTTTCGAAGTATTGTATTAAATAACTCTGATCCATTTTGGGTGCATTGCTTGTTTTATAAGATGTGTCATGGAACCATTGATCTCTATCCTTGCTGATGTTCGGAGGAGGTGTTGATTTGTTTCCTTTTGAATTGTCGGATTCATCATCTGGACTTCGATTATGGATCTTTTCTCGATGTTATCCTTTTCTATATCTAACACCTCATCATGAGACTTGCCATCATCATCTGGAAGGGGCGATGTCCTATCCATCTCTTTCCGAAATTCTTCAAAAAACTCATCTACGTCTTCACCTGACTCAGAATTCTGTTCCATATCTACACTTTCCTCAAGCGACCTGTTATCTGCATTGCTTGCAATTTCCTCTATTTCATAACTGATATTTGCCTCTTTTAATTTATCATTAAGCTTGATAACAGCATCATGAATAATTTTTGGATCAGGAGTCATCTTTGCTATTTGGTCTCTATTGTATTTTATTTCCCCCAGTCTTTGGTTGATATTATCTATGTCAACATTTTCAACGCATGCAGATATGTAATCTTCCACTTGAGGGTCGTGTTCCATACTTACTCTTCGATAATAATAAAGTATATAGTTGATATAATTGTATGGATCTAGTAGTAAGTTAACAATCAATATTACACCTATCGTTCGATAAATGATCAATCAAATATTTATAGAAAGATTGGAGTAGTACTCTTGATACAATTTAATGATTGTCCTATTAAGTGATTCAATGACTCGGTGGATTATTGTTATTCCTTACTTTGGATCGTATTTACTTGCAAACTTGGATTTTCCTTTCTTCTTTTTCTCCTTTTACGATATCGTATGTACTTTTAGACTTATTTCACTTATAAAAACAAAGAATTTTTCATTTAGATGTAATATGCATATATAGGTGTCTATATAAATCTTTATGTATACTGGTCGCCCAGTGGTCGACCGCAGGCACTGATTCGAAGCACTATAACACGCACCACACATGTTATTTTATATTATATATTATATTATATATTATATTAGAAATTGTTAGTTTTAAATTTGATTTATATTTTTTATATTTTAGTAACTATTGATTCACAATTATGAGTAATAAAATAGCTTGAAACAATATTCAATGCACTTTTTATCTCAGTTTATATTTTATTTTTATTTGACATTTTACTGGGGTTACTATCAAAAATACGACTGTACACAGACTACTATATGTTTGAATTCGGCAGCAGTGAATATTTTACATTCTTTATTGATAATAAATACCTAATGTTCTTTTACCAAAGTGTTAAAAAAAAAAAAAAAAAAAAAAAAAAAACCGGTTCCGAGCTGTTTCGTCTTTGCCTATTTATACATACATAGATAAATCGTTGGTGCGTCTGTTAGTGATCGTGTAAATGCTGAAAGCCTTGACTGATTGAGCTCATATTTCCACAATATATTTGTTTGGTCGAGACGTGGTTCAGTCAAATTATTTTATATTTACACAATATGATATGATCATAATCGATTTCGATGAAAATTTACAGACATGAACAGCAGCCTGACATAGACTACTTGTTTTTAGGTATGTTCGATGAGAAGCCACGAAGCGCAAGCAAGCGCCGCGTGGCGCCAGAAACCCCACGAAAGCGTTCTATGACAATTTTGACAGCCAACTTCTGGCGCCAGAAAGTGCCATGAAAGTGTTCGAGGAAAATGTTCATAGTATAAGTGTAAACACATTGGTCGCAAATGTGTGCTCTAAATATGTGTATAGATGTACATTTAATGGTATTGCATCGCTCGTATGTATGAAATGTCATAATTATTTTTAACAGTTTTCTCTAACCTCGAAAACACGATAGCTCTTCGATATCGTATTAAATAAATACTCCTGTATGATTTAAAGGCGAATAAACATATCAGAATCTGAATGTGGAAAATTTTGACGGCAAACTTCTGACGCCGGATTTTACCCAGAGATTTATGCTCTGGCAAATGTAACGGCTAGGCGTTTGAATTTAAATTTGAAATGAATTGAAGAATCTATTGATTTATCAGAGAAATTCTGAAGTAAATTATAAAATAAAGTATGAGATACAAAAATCCGGGCGTCACACGGCGCCAGACGGCACCCAGGTTTTGTTTTTTGACAATTTTCCGGGCGTCAGCGATGGCAATTGGCGTGGTGCCAATCGTCACTTCCAAAAAATAATTAACTTTTGAATCGTAAAAGTTTTTTTTATTTAGAGTATAGGAGGTAAATATGTAGTTACCAGCCTTCTTTTTTTTTATGAAATAAATTCCAAAATACATAAAATGAAACGCTTATATTTACACATATACAGGGTGTCCCACGCAACCTATACCAGCGAAGGTCTGTGGTTTGGGGCAGTGGCGAGAATGGTAGTGTTCAAGGAGTTCACTGAACACCCGAACAAAAGTGACGAATGAAATATGTAGACAAATAATATTTTAATTTCATATTTACATTCAGATTACAAATAAAAAATTTTTTTGGAAAAACTCCATAAAAATTTATTTACTTTAAATTCGGAGTATTTAAAATTATATACTGGCTGTTCAGAATGAAAACTGAACATTGATACTCCGTACAGAAAAGTTAAAGAGTAAAGAGACTTTTTCTGTCCGGCTCATATGAATATAAAATCTCTGAATTTTCAACTTGAGATTTGAACAGCTTTGTGTCATCGCTTCGAATCGCATAAATGCGGATAAGAAAGAGAATTTTAAATTCTGAAGATTTAATTTAATTACTCTTCACACTGTCCCAATCCCAGTAGAAAAAAACAGGAAAAATGCAACGCTCTCAAAGTCTTGTGTGCGAAATGATTCAAAGGTGTTCAGATCTCAAGTTGAACATTCGGGGATTTTTACATTCATATGGGCTTGACAGAAAAAGTCTCTTTAATTTCCATTTTTATATGGAGCATAGGCGTTCAGTTTTTAAACTGAACACTTACCAAAAAGGAAAAGCTGAGAATTTAGTAATTTTAGACTCAATTTTTTCCTTTTGCCTTGACTTTCAGCTTGATAAGAATTCTAAGTTGATTTTACTGCGACTCTGCTTTTTTGGAAGTTAATATTTTGTCTTGTAGTAATTGTTGAATTTAGCTAATTACTTTTGGCAACGCCAATCAATTGTAGCCCAAACTTTTAGTACACTAAGTACACTACCAACATCACATTTTGCACTGTAAAGTTTAGTCTGTAAGTTTCCGCTAATAAAACAACAAGGGTTACGGGCCCAGGCAGACTGAAATAGAAAAAGACCACGTGAAGAAAAAAGAAATCCGAAAAAATTGGTAATATAGTCCATGATCTGTGTGATCAGCTTATACATTACAACAAGTTCGCGAGTTCGAGTTTTGCTCTCAGGTTCAAAAATGGCATATAAGGTAAAACTGGAACCACTAAATCCAGATAATTTCGACACCTGGAGGATTCATATGGAATCCTTGTTAATAAAAGCTGGTTTGTGGGAATACGTTTCCGGAGTAGAGGAGAAGCCAACTGAAGAAGGGAAACAGAAGGAATGGATCTACAACGATCGAAAGGCTAAAGCCGATATACTTCTGGCAATTAGCCCGCCTCTACTAAAGGATTTCAAAGGTTGCGAGACTTCAAATCAGGTTTGGGAAAAGCTAGAAGAAACTTACGACTCGAAAGGTCCAGCTAGAAAAGCTACACTCTTCAAGCAGCTAATCCTAAAAAAATTAACAGGTAATCAATCTATGAGCGAGCATCTATCAAAATTTTTCGATATTGTAGATAAATTGAAAACAATAGGCATTGAAATAGACAATGATCTTCTAGCTATATTGCTGTTATATAGCCTGCCAGAACAGTATGAGAATTTCCGCATAGCTATTGAATCCCGGGATGAACTGCCCACACCTAGCGCCCTGAAAATAAAAATTCTCGAGGAATTCAATGCGAGGGAAATGAAACAGGTAAATGCAGAAGTTTTTCTAACAAATCAAAATCGCCCGAAAAATAAAAATGAAGAATCGGAAAAAGCTTTAAAACATAGAAATAATGGATCACTTAAAAAAATAATTTGTTATAACTGTCGAAAACCAGGTCATAAAGCCAACGTTTGTAAAATTAAAAATAAGCCTCAGTAGTGCAGGAATCAACATTTATCGTGAAGTATGACAAAAATTGCATCAAAAATACTAAGTGGGTTCTAGATAGTGGTGCGACATCACACATGACGCATAACATAAATCTATTTCAAAAATTAGAGAGAGTAAATAATGTAGAGCTAAATCTAGCAAATATTGAAACAGCTGGGGTCGAAGGGAAAGGAGAAATTAAATTACGCACTAAAAATAACAACAACATTAATCTAATAGACGTATTATACGTGCCGGAATTAAGATCTAACCACCTTTCTGTAAGCAAAATTACAAGTAACGGCTTCAAGATTATTTTCAATACTGATAAAGCTACAGTAATTAATAGTAAAAATGAAGTCATATTGCAAGCTACAAAAGTTAACGGGTTGTACGAAGTTACTATGTGGAACTTAGTGTCCGCAGTCGGAAAAATTCTCTGCAACATTTTTTTTTTTTTTTTACATGGTCTTATGGCTCCATGCATTCACCATCTATGGGCTAGGGACGTTTTTGCCCCCCAAGTGCGTCGTTCCGGTTCCAACCTTGATAGTACGGTGTATCGATGGCACTTGGGCACCCATGGGCACAGCCGCCATTGCACTCATGAATAAACTTACGTTGTTGTTAGTAACTTAATATTATGGTTGATTATTATGTGTTTTTGTTTGGGAACTGGCCGGTAGTATGGATACTGTGGTTTATTCATATCGTAGTCAGGATATGCACGTTTGAATGATTCTGTTAGATAATTCCATACATACGGCCTATTGTTCTTTTGTTTCGAAAACACACGTTCAAGTGTGTGTGTCATATATTTTTTTAGTTTATCTTCATACTTAACTAGGGGGCGCCATTGTCGGTGTATTGGTGAATTTAGGTTTATCATGTAATTTGCGTGATGAATTACCTGAAGATACTCCATGTATTGGGAGTCCGTGTACGGGAGGTAGGTGGCGCCGTAAATCTTCTGCAAACGGTCCGGGTCAAAAGCCATTGTTGGATGGCCATCAGGATGATAAATGAGACGGCACCTACAGAACCCAATATCATGGATACAAGTTTTACTTTCTCCCATTTCTGTTTCCATATTAAATTTTCGTAATATAGATTGACAGCGTTGTCTATCAAGTCTTTCTTCCGTAAATAGAATGAAGTCATCTCCGTTGACGATGGCATCGCCGCGAATGCCCAGTTCTTTGAGGAGTTTAAGTAGGATATAGTAGTTGATAATGCTGTTGCCGTAGCCGGTATCAACGTCTCCCGACATCCTCGTGCCATTGACTTTGTAATGTTCACTGCGCCTGGAACGACAACGGTTTCGTAACGTTCTTTTGCATAATTTACGCAGTTCATTGTTTTGTTGGTAGCAACTGAGATAATGTTCGTGGCATAGTTTGAGCATTTCTCGCGTAACATGGGCATCGAACGTTTTATGGTCACCCTCAGTGTAGAACTTATATTTTTGACTGAGCTTGTGAATTTTGGCACCAATCTCATCGTATGTTCCTTTGCCAAATTGTAGCTTGTGCTTATTATGGCGCTCGAGCGGTTTGATATATCGGCCATAAGCAAGGTTAAACGTTGGGTGCCGTGCTTGTATAAGCCGTGGAGCTTTGTATTTATTTGCTCCCATTTTCTCGAGCTTCGTGAAAGGAGTGACGCTACTCGAGATCTTTTTTCCATTTTGAATGGATTCGAGAGCTTGCTGATAAAATCTTCGCTTGCTGGGGCTGTCCATAGAGTTGATATACTCATCATAGCTCCATGGGCGTAGTCGACACTTAAACTTGCGTAATGGCCCAAGCCCGATAAATCGATCTGGTTCATACTCGGCCAGTAACTCGGGTTTGTGTCTGTTGGCATAGGCGGCGATGGTGGTGGTACTGCTCTGGGAGTAATAGTAGATTTCGTTGGCGTTGTAAATTGCCGGGAAATAACTAATCCGGCGGTCAACACCATAATAATCAGTAGTAATGCCCGAAGGTAGTTCCACCGGCGTCTGTATGGGTGTGAGGTATCGTTTAATGTTCCCGCTGGCCATAGGAAGTTTAAAGACCTCAAACTAATTGTTGACAGTGGAATGGTGTATATGGCGTTGAATATCCTAACGGTTTTCCGTTGCACAAACTGGATGCAGTCATTGTAACGCATGATGTTGTGTAAGTCGTAGTCATATTGTGGTCTTATATTGGCGAAGTGCTGGTCCATTATTCCATTGATTATGGCGTACTCTTGTCGCACTGATATACGTTTGCGCTGTGTCAGGTACTCGCGCAACACTGATCCGCAATAAGCCATGTATGTTTCATCGATGATTTTGCCGAGTGATCTAACTTTTAGGAAGGCATATCCCTCATCGATGGATGGCGGTGTGTTCTTGTCGCTGAGTATCTCTCCTTGCTCAAGTGTTTGAACCCGTGCTCGTAACCTTTCCAATTCAATTTGTTCGGCGGTTTGTGTGGTTGTATCGCCATTGGCCACTTGTCGTAGGCGCTGTTGTAGTTCTGCGGCTTGTACTTGTGTGCTAAGACCAATGGTGGATGCTTCTTGCACAAATGTCATAACTTCGCGTGCATGGTGTACCATGTCATTGTATCTTTTCAATGTGGCACGATCAAGCGTGCTATTCTGTCTTATCAGGGTTTCTAGTTCGTTGACCATGGTTTCCTCGGGCATTCCAGCTGGCGGGCTGTTCCCGGTGAGGCGAGAGTAAATAGTTTTCAACGCTTCCATAGTGTGGGGTAACTGCAGTGATAACTCTCGGGGTTGATGGTTATAGCTTCGAGTCTTTTCTGTGGAACCAAGTGTCTTCAGAAAAGCTAGTAGCTGTGGAGAAAACAATCTGCAGGTACAAATAAGCTGTGGAACTTAGTGTCCGCAGTCGGAAAAATTCTCTGCAACATTTTTTTTGTTCAGAGTTTTTTGTCTCATCCGCTGGAACATAGTGTCCAGAGGCTCTGTCTACTTACTTTACTGAGGAACCAGCGTCCTCAGCAAGCTAATAAATTGAATTTCAGTATCTGTCACATTCGAGATCTTTGTTCTTTACGTGGAAATATTTGGCGTCTATATTGCGATACCTGCAGGCCAGAGAATATTTCATCTACTTGAATCGTCCGAGGACAACCCTTAATACAGCAGTCGATCACCAGCTTGAGAAGTTAAGTGCCCGGGAGCAGAGCAGAATCTTTCACAAACAAACTACGATACACATAGCGGAAACAGCAGAATTAAAGGCAATTTGGAAGGAAGGGTCTAATTGGGACAAAGTCTTACCAGAAAGGTTGCTAAGTGAATGGTCAAAAATCAAAGCTGAACTCCCTTCTCTGGAGAGAATTGAAGTCCCTCGCTGGATCAAATACTCTAGCACTAACTCCAAGGTTCAGCTTCATGGATTTGCTGATGCTTCAGAAGCAGCCTATAGTGCGGTAATATATTTAAGAACAGTTATTGATGAAGAAGTGTCCATAACTCTAATTACCGCGAAAACTAAAGTCGCTCCACTTAAGGGTACACTCACTCTCCCACGCCTAGAGCTGTGCGGTGCGACACTATTGGCTAATCTGCTAAAGGAAACACGTCGAAGCTTAGAAATTCCGGACATAGAATGTTACGCATGGACCGATTCCACGATAGTACTTTCCTGGATACGAGAAGACGCTCACAAGTGGAAGACATTCGTAGGGAACCGTGTGGCGCAAATTCAAGCTACTCTTGATGCCAGTAGATGGTTTCATGTAAAATCTAATGATAATCCAGCGGATATAGCATCCAGAGGCATATACCCCTCAGCGTTGAGGTCCCAAGCGTTGTGGTGGGAGGGTCCTCAATGGCTGAAATTGAGGCAAATAAACTATCATCATGAAGCCACAGATCTAAACGAACAATCATTAGACACGATCAAGTTGGAGAAACGGAACCTAGAAGCTCATGTGTCTACTCAAGAAACTGGAGGTATCTATGAAGAGCTATTAGAAAGGGTATCTTCACTAGGAAAATTGCAGCGAATTACAGCTTATATAAATCGTTTTATAATTAACATAAAGTTGAAGATACATGAACGACGCAGGGGTCCACTCCTAGTGAAAGAATTAGATGAGACGCTTACGCCATACATAAAACTAATACAAAGTATAAATTTCCGAGAAGAAATAGCTCAACTCGCCAAAGGTTCACAGCTTGATAAAAGAAGCAGGCTACTGTCACTAACACCATTTTTAGATGGCAGCCAAGTACTACGTGTAGGTGGTCGAGCAGGAAACACCAACATGACGTTTGAACGCAAACACCCAGTCATACTACCATATAAGGGTAAGCTTGTGACGCTTATAATCGAGATTGCGCATAAAACGGCACTACATGGAGGGAACTCTCTTACTCTTGAGATAATAAGACAAAAATTTTGGATTATGAACGGCCCTAAAGCTGTGAAGGGATACATACATCAGTGTATCAAATGCCATAGGTATAAGGCGCAAATGGCTGAGCAATTAATGGGAATGTTACCGGCCGCTAGACTAACATCCAACCCTCCCTTCACACATACAGGAGTAGACTTCGCAGGACCTTTCGACCTGTTAGTAGCTAGGGGTCGGGGAAATCGGAGTCGCAAAGGCTACATATCACTTTTTGTGTGCCTAAGTACTAAGGCGGTCAACATTGAAGTAGTAACAGACCTGACATCGCAAGCATTTATAGCAGCTTTCAGACGATTCGTGGGCAGGAGAGGACCTGTAGCTCATCTATACAGCGATAATGCAACCAATTTTGTTGGAGCTAGTAAGATCCTCGGTAACTTATTCAAGGAAGAAGGGTATAAGCAAGAAGTTAACGATGCCTTATCAGCACAAAATACGCAGTGGCACTTTATTCCCCCTTCAGCTCCGCATTTTGGAGGCCTGTGGGAGGCTGGAATAAAATCAATAAAATACCATATGAAACGAGTCATCGGTGACACAAGGCTCACGTACGAAGAAATGTGCACCTTAATGACTCAAATTGAAGCGTGCCTAAATTCTAGACCACTATGCCCGTTGAATGAGGACCCTGACTCGCTGGAAGTTTTAACACCTGGACACTTTCTGACTGGACGACCGTTGATCATTGTACCAGAAAGAAGTCACTTGGAAACTAATCCTAATTTACTGAGCAAATGGCATCAACTTGAACGGATGCACCAAGATTTCTGGCGGAAATGGTCGGTTGAATATGTTGCTCGACTGCAATATAGACCGAAATGGGCAAGACGGCACACTGACATTAAGGTCGGAGACATTGTGCTAATTAAAGACGATCAACTGCCACCAGCAAAATGGTCACTTGGAAGAGTGAAGGAAGTGTATCCTGGGAACGACGGACTAACGAGAGTAATAAAACTACGTGCGAAAAACTCGGAGTTTACACGCCCGATCTCAAAGGTGTCGCTATTGCCAATCACGGACGAGCAGACTGAACCAGAATGGCTAAATGACGAGAAATCTTCTGAAACTGAGCCCGTGGATCCTGAGACCATTCCAGATGCTGCACATACTACACAACGTAAGCAGAAGGGAATAAAGCGCAAACAGAATGAGACCGTTAATGTACAGGCCGGACGAGACACTACTTCGTCTAAGAAAAAATGCAATCGACGGTCTACAGCCTCAGCCGCCACCCGACTACACCAAAATTTCATGAGTTTTATCCTATTGTCATTCCTGTTCGTATTAGCACTGGGTCAAGACATCGAACCGAATCGAACACCTTACCGGCTGACAAAATTTAACGACAAGGATGGTATTTATTTCGAAGATTTGGGTGAAGTTCAACTATATGCAAGCGAATGGAACCTGATTGTTTACTATAATCTTGACAGTTACTGGAAGGAATTTGAAGGAATTAGAGATTCAATCTCAAAATTAACTCACCTCTGTACAAGGATGCCAAACAACGAGCAATGTAGTTCCACTATCACTCAGCTTAAGTACCAGCTGCTCCAGTTCGAGCAAAGCAACGAACTTCTTTATCAACAAAATGAAAAGGCGACACTTCGTAACAAACGAGCTCCCTTAGATATCATTGGAACGATCTCAAACAAGCTTTTTGGAATCTTAGATCAAGGATTTGCTGAAAAGTACGAACAACAGATCAAGGAAATTAAGGAAAATGAAGATACGTTGCGTGAACTTTTGAAAAATCAAACCTCAATTGCTGAACATACTGTAAATGTTATCCGAAAGAACACACAGACGGTTCACTCTCAACTTCAAATGATATACGATCACATGGAAGCAATTGAAGGCGGTATTAACAAAACCCAGCAAGACCTCAAGTCCTCGCAAAGCTTCACATCTGCAGTAGTGTTGATCTTGTTACACTTAAATAATTTCCAGCAAGTGCAAAGGGAACTTCTCTCAGTGGTTATGGATGCTAAACACGGTCGATGGAATACACTGCTTCTTACACCAGCTCAGCTTAATTATCAATTGAAGACTATAAGGGATCACCTTCCTAAGGATCTCAAGGTTCCCGGAGATGGAAGCGAAAACTCCTTGCTATCAATTTACAAATTCCATGCACGTTAAGATGCGCATAACAAAAAGAAATGTGCTCTTTGACATTGCGTACAATAAAGGGCTGCAAGTGTATATTCAGCTGTCCACCAACTATCTTCTGGTTAATACACATCGAGATAGATTCAGCCCGCTGACAACTGAAGAGTTGAAGGTCTGCATGATAGCAAATGACAGGCAACTAATTTGCAAGCAAAACCACCCCATATTCTCGCTGAGCTCAAATGTATCAAGGTGCGAGATGGAAATGCTGATTCATCGTAATCAACTGTCACCATTCTGTACACTGCGGAGCAAAAAGCCTGAGACTCAGTGGATTAAACTAACTCCACCCAGTACTTCGCTTTATGTAATGATCGAGGAGACTCATTACAATGTCATCTGTGAAGGCTCCGTATGGCCAGTTACTCTGGATGGAAGTGGAGTTATTCAGCTATCGCCAAGGTGCATGCTCCATCACCCTACTATGCACATCAACTCCAATGACCAGATCCCGATGAAGTTGAATTCGTCATTTATACCGGAGAATAACATAATTAAAGCACA
Source organism: Machimus rusticus (assembly GCA_951509405.1). Classification (NCBI taxonomy): domain Eukaryota; kingdom Metazoa; phylum Arthropoda; class Insecta; order Diptera; family Asilidae; genus Machimus; species Machimus rusticus. Next base: position 10,486,485 of record OX608050.1, read on the forward strand.
TATAAATACTGCAACGACAAATACTACGCTTAAACACACGCCTCGACCGTCTCAACTAGTAACCGAAGTTGAAATGAAAGATCTAGACGAACTATCTGCTGCAATAGAGTCTCAGAAGGAACAAGTGGCTACTCTATCGAATAAATGGAACTACCATGATCTGCATCATTACACGGGATTTTATCTACTTGTGGGCATTGGTATCGCACTCGCCTTATTCTACTGGTGGAAGATTCGTAATCAGAGAGCATCGCAATCTAACACTGTAGCTGTTAGGATCCCTGTACCAGCGCCTAGACGATCGATCAGCTTAGAGCTTCCGAGATTCAACGAGACGGGGGAGGATGTTTATGCATGCATCAAAAAATAATTTTTAAGAAGCAGAGGAACAAATTGCTAACTATGCAAACAAGATACATTCCCCCGATCGAATTGTGTCACGGCCAAAAGTGCTGATTTAACTTGCAGCAAATGCACGCGGGGTGAATGAATCTTGATTGTTTGATATTTTTTTTGTTTTGTAATTAATTGTTGAATATTCATTTTATTGATTGTATAGGCTAAGCATTTATTTTATATAAATTACGAGTAAAATAAAGTACGCTTGCTTTTTGTGTAAACCAGTCGTCGAATTTCATTCGCGCACCCTTCCTCTAGGCAAATTTACATTGATTCCACAGAAAAGACTCGAAGGATAACATTAGGGGTAGGTACAGAGAAATTAGAGCTGATCCATAGCGACTTGTGTGGTCCTATAAATGTAATGTCACAAGGTGGTGCTCGATACTTCGTGACTTTCACAGATGATGCTACCAGATGGACCGAGCTGTATTTGATGAAACATAAAGATGAAACGTTTGAAAAATTCAAAATATTTAAAGCTAAAGTAGAGAGATTTACTGGAAAGAAAATAAAAATATTACGGACTGACAACGGAAGGGAATATCAAAATTCAAAATTTTCGAACTACTTGCAGGAATGCGGTATTAAGCATCAAGTGAGCACACCTTATACACCACAACAAAATGGTCTTTCGGAAAGAAAAAATAGAACGCTCGTAGAAATGGCTCGCTGTATGATTATTCAATCGAAATTACCAAGTAGTCTGTGGGCAGAAGCAATCTCTACGGCAAACTACATTCGAAACCGATGTACATCTTCTAGTCTGAATGGAGAAACTCCCTACAAGCTGTGGAAGGGAAGAGAACCGAATGTAAAATATTTTAGAAATGTTGGGTCAGTTGCATATGCTTTAATTAAAGGTCCAGGACGGTTAAAATTCGATGCAAAATCAAAAGTATATTACTTAACCGGATACTGTGAAGAATCAAAAGCATATCGCTTATGGGACAGAGAAAAGAGATGCATCATTAAGAGCAGAGATGTTGTTTTTTTTTTGTATCCGAACATGAAGAAAATACAAGTGAAATCAATGGTGAGAAGAATGAAGAACAGCAAACCGAAATTATTGAATTTTTCAAGGAACCTGAAATGCCAAAGGAAAACTTAGAAAAAGAAAGCACGAATGCTGAGACAAATGAAGAAGAAGGAGAGCAAAACAGTAGCGAACGAAATGGAAATCTAAAAACGAAAAGGCAAAGAGGTAGGCCTAAACTGATTAAAACAGGGTTAAGAGGCAGACCAAAGAAAGAATATAATTATGTAGAACATAACCAATTAGAAAGAAACAGATCGGAAGAGGAAATAAATGAAGAAAACAATGAAGCAGACGAAAGAGAACCTGAAGAAGAAAATAATGAAGAAGATTATGAACAAGATAAATCAGAATACGAGACAACAAATGAGGACGAAAATGAATTCTTCAAAACGGATGAAAGCACTTTCTACGGTTTTTTAACAAGTGAAAATGGACCAGAAAACATAGAAGAAGCACTCAACGGCCCTAATCGTACTGAATGGGAAAGGGCAATAAAAGAAGAGCTGGAATCTCGTCAAATGAAAAGAACTTGGGAAATAGTTGAAAAACCTCTAAATGCAAGAATCGTTGGCAGTAAATGGGTCTTAACAAACAAATACGATGAAAATGGGAATTTAATAAGAAGAAAAGCAAGGCTTGTTGCTAAGGGTTACACTCAGAAAGAAGGAGTTGATTTTAAAGAAACTTATGCGCCCGTAGCTAGGCAAAAGTAAATTCAAACAATAATTGCTTTGTCTGCTGAATGGAATTTAAAATTGGGAGCAAGTTAAGATCACCGGTACCGGTCGGATTTCAATGAAATTGAGCAGGTCTATTCCATTTGCCCTAAAACTGAAGGATCTGAAGGAATTTTTGTGATGTGGGCTATAGTTACCGAAATATTCAACTTTTAATTTTTTTTACAAAATGTCAAAATTAAAGGTTGAAAATTCTTCTAAACCCGCACAATTTCATTGAAATCCTAAAAGACGACCGCGCACTGCACATTTATACTATTTTTTTTCACTAAAACCACTTCACAACCTGAAAAGCAAACAAATATTTACTTTAAATGTAAATCTTCTTCCCTGCCTTTGCCTCCTTGATGACACTTGCTACATTTGTAATGTTGCGTCCGTGAAATGTAAAACATTACAAATGTAAACAATTTTTATACATAAAATTAAAATATTTTTTTTTTATTAATTGTTAAATAAATCAAATAAATATTACAGTTCTCGTATTAAATAAAATTGTTTCATTCAAACAATTTTTCTCATAAATATTTGATAATTTCTCTTATACACTGAACTATAATTCTTTGAATACAAAACTTAAGGAAATGTTGTATCGTGTAAATCCCTCTACGAAATCGTACTAAAAATGGTGAGTTCTCTTAAAAGCAGAGGCACTTGATATATAAGCGAGACAAAATGCGCTGAACCATCTGCGTCACTATGAACTGCGTTCCCTATTCATTAAAGGCGTTAAAAAGGAATTTTCGGAGAGGCTTATGAATTTTTAAGTTATTGAATAAAGTGCTATTCAAATATAAGAACTGTTAATAATGAGGAAATTTATTAATTATCAACTTTTTAATAATAATTCTATAAATTAATTTCTTTTATTGTCCCCCTATAAATCAATTTTTTTTTCTCGCCGTCATTGCTTCACATACCCAAAAATTGTCTTGACTAATCCTTGTCAGATTTTACTATATATTTATATTTTTTTTTTGTTTTTTTTTTAAGAAGGAGGAGGAAAAATGCATTATGCACCATCAGGGGAGGATTGCCTCAACCCCGGTGTGTGGGACTCTCACCCACTAAAAAACCACCTCCTTCTCCCAACAATTCTAAAACCCAAAGAAATCCCCATCATTTTCGTCATCCTGATAATAGAATAGAGTAGTTAAAATAACCAAAAATTGTAAACCATCTCACTTCGTAGTCCGAGCAGTCTCCATTTCCTGCAGAAGTCCCCGCTTGTGGAGAAGAAGTATTACCAGGCTATATATTATTGCAAATATATATTGTTAAATTTAAACATAAAAACCATTGAAATACCTGAACAGTTTCGCCGCCCCGCTCCACGTCGCCAACGACTCCGTTTTCAGTTTCCTGTAAAAATCAAAATAAGTATATAACATTTCAAACATTATTAACATTTCCTTACCTCTTCTAATAGAGTTCCTGAAGCTCTATATGGGTTGTAAAGTACACCCGCGGCACGGAAAAACTCCACAGTAGGATCCAAATTTTGACGTCGACAAAAGTGAAGAAACATAAATTTGGCAAGATACCCCACGAAGAACGTTTTTCTTCGGCTGTATAAGGGCAATCTGCATTTAGTGTGCCTCCACAAACCTTCGATTGTGTTGCTATGAGCACCCGTAACAGGATCCTTAAAGTTAACCGAATGGTTAACCTTAAGATGCCTGTAGGTCGTTTCATCAATCCCATCATACGTGCGCCAACAGTCACTAATTATAGTACTGCCGGGCAAAATCCACTTCTCAATCAGTGGAATCAGGGTTGATGCATCACGACACTCTACGGGCACCAGAAACACATCGCCGGTTTCGCGGCAGACTCCACCAAATACCCATTGCCCTTCCACAAAATGCCCTCGGTGGTATTTCCTCTTCCCAAATTTAGATTCATCAATTTCTACTGTCATATTTGGACCTCCTAAATTTCAAATGTAAGTTAATTAGTAACCAAACATTTATATAATTATACCTATGGGTTTTTCGCGCCGCATACAGTCGCCATACTTCACGGCAAAACGAGTTCCAATCCACATCCGTCGGTTTAGACATCCTTGTCTCCAAAATAATGTTTTGGACCTCACTATTCCGACACCACATGTGGCAGAAAACAACAACCTGAAACATACAACAACTCAATATTGTGCCCACGATTAACGAAAGAAACATATTACCTGCTTTAAACTAAGCCTTGCCTTATCAAGAAATGTATTCTTCCGAAGGCTCTGCTTCTTACCACACCTTTGAGCCTTTCTATTGTTCTTGCTGACCTTGCTCAAACACTTCCACTGCAAACCATCAGCAGAAGAACTATCGGTCAGCAATCTCATCAGATTGCCACACTCCACGCATTTCAGCCTCCCTTCGGAAGCGAAAACTCCCCACTCCTGCAGCTTTCGGACAAGTCCCAACTCCTGACTCTCGATAACGAAAAAGTCCCACAAATTTAGATGTTGCGAAGCCTTAAACATACATTTTTATTTAAAAAAAAAATAGAAATACAAACTTGAAATACATTAATTCCCAATTTTTCTACACAGACAAGCACGAATTTTTAAAGTAGATCACATTAGAAAACAAAAAAAACTCTTTTTTCGCTCGTAGACAAGCACGCATTTGTGGAGAAGATCATTTAAAAACGAAAAAAAAACTTTTTTCGTTCGTAGACAAGCACGCATTTGTGGAGTAGATCATATTAAAAAAAACACTTTTTTTGCTCGTAGACAAGTACGCATTTGAGGAGTAGATCATATAAAAAAAAACACTTTTTTCGCTCGTAGACAAGCACGCATTTGTGGAGAAGATCATATTAAAAAAACAAAAAAACTCCTTTTTCGCTCGTAGACAAGCACGCATTTGTGGAGAAGATCATTTAAAAAAAACAAAAAAAAACTCTTTTTTGGCTCGTAGACAAGCACGCATTGGAACAAGTCAAGCTCTCGTGAAGTTGCACAGATTCATATGATACTGTGCAGGAACTTTCGTCTGAAGCTTAAACGTGCGAATATGCAAAAATTTTTCCCAGGAAAGCTAAACTTTCCGAGATATTTAAGTTTTTTAAAAAAAATTTTCAAACAATATTTTCGCATATTACGGCGAAAATTCCTGCACAATTTCACTTTATATTACCACTTCACTCACAATTCACACGATTTTCACAAATAAATCCAACAGGTACCTGAAAATATGAAATATTTGTATTATTAATCGTTACTTACCAAATATTCAGTCAGTAGGCATTTTGTATAAGGAAAATGTTCAGTCAGTAGGCAGTTTGTATAAGGAAAATGTTCAGTCAGTAGGCATTTTGTATAAGGAAAATTTTCAGTCAGTAGGCATTTTGTATAAGGAAAATTTTCAGTCAGTAGGCAGTTTGTATAAGGAAAATTTTCAGTCAGTAGGCAGTTTGTATACGGAAAATCTTCAGTCAGTAGGCATTTTTGGCAATTACTGAACGCATCCGAGGAGGTAGGACGGGCAGCTTGAAATAACAACAAATCAGTTTGACAGGTGAGCTGCCGGATGAAGATGGAGTCTCTTGGTAAGTAACGATTAATAGTACAAATATTTCATATTTTCAGGTACCTGTTGGATTTATTTGTGAAAATCGTGTGAGTTGTGAGTGAAGTGGTAATATAAAGTGAAATTGTGAAATATTGTTTGAAATTTTTTTTTAAAAAACTTAAGTATCTCGGAAGGATCCTGGGAAAAATTTTTGCATATTCGCACGTTTAAGCTTCAGACGAAAGTTCCTACGCAGTATCATATGAATCTGTGCAACTTCACGAGATCTTGACTTAAGCCCACGCATTTGTGGAGTAGATCATATTAAAAAAAAAACACTTTTTTTGCTCGTAGACAAGTCCGCATTTGAGGAGTAGATCATATTAAAAAAAAACACTTTTTTTGCTCGTAGACAAGCACGCATTTGTGGAGAAGATCATTTTAAAAAAACGGAATTCTTTTTTCGCTCGTAGATAAGTACGCATTTGAGGAGTAGATCATATTAAAAAAAAACACGTTTGTCGCTCGTAGAGAAGCACGCATTTGCGGAGTAGATCATTTAAAAAAAAAAAAATTTTCTCACGCAGATCAAACAAAAAAAAGCTTAAAACACAAAGAAAACGAGCATACTTCGAAATTCCGAATAATCGACATTAACCAACAAAAGAAAACCATTTGTGTAGTAGAACATACTAAAAAAAAATATATAACTTTTTTCGCGCACGATGAAAACACCAACAAATAAAAATACAAAGAAAACAAGCATTACTTTCAAATTCCGAAAGTCAACATTAAAAAAAAAAATAAGCGTAAAATAATATATTGCACCCGTACTTACCATATTTTTCAAAAAACACTCACTTTCAATCACCTTTCTTAGCAAAAGACAGAAAATTCCAAAATTTGTTGCCACTCAAGAAACTGTGAAGAAGCTACCTTTCTTCGGAATGACAATAACATTTTATAACGGTTAATAACTTCTGAATCCTGAATACTAAAACTTCTCTGAGTGATTAGGAAAAAAGGATTATAGTTCAGTGGTTAAGCGAAATTATAATTATTAAGACGAAAATTATTTAAATAAAACAATCTTATTTAATACGCAAATATATATTTAACCATTAATATAACCAATATTTTAATATTATTAAAATTGTTTGAATTTGTTTGAATGAAACAACGTTATTTAATACGAAAACTGTAATATTTATTTCAGATTTATTTAACAATTAATAAAAAAATATATTTTAATATTATGTATAAAAATTGTTTACATTTGTAATGTTTTACATTTCACGGACGCAACATTACAAATGTAGCAAGTGTCATCAAGGAGGCAAAGGCAGGTAAGAAGATTTACATTTAAAGTAAATATTTGTTTGTTTTTCAGGTTGTAAAGTGGTTTTAGTGAAAAAAAAATAGTATAAATGTGCAGTGCGCGGTCGTCTTTTAGGATTTCAATGAAATTGTGCGGGTTTAGAAGAATTTTCAACCTTTAATTTGACATTTTGTAAAAAAAATTAAAAGTTGAATATTTCGGTAACTATAGCCCACATCACAAAAATTCCTTCAGATCCTTCAGTTTTAGGGCAAATGGAATAGACCTGCTCAATTTCATTGAAATCCGACCGGTACCGGTGGTTTTGACTTAAGCCTAAAATTGTACCAATTCGACGTAGTCACAGCGTACCTAAACGGGTCTCTATCTGAAACAATTTATATGGAAATACCGAAGTTCTGCAAGGAGTTTGATGAAAGGAAAGTTGGACAAAATAAAGTCCTAAAATTAAGAAAAGCAATTTATGGTCTTAAGCAGAGCGGCTATACGTGGTACCTGGAACTTAATAAAAAACTGATTAAAATGGGATGTAAACAAATGAAGACCGATTCTTGCATTTATATGAAGAGAAAAAATAGCAGTATTTTGCTGATATCAGTATACGTGGATGACATGATAGTGGCATCAAACGATGAAAAGATGGTAAAGTGGTTTAAAACCGAAATTGAAAAAGAAGTTGAAATAAAAGATTTAGGAGAATTGAAACATTGTCTTGGAATCGAGTTCACACGTACGTCAAATGGCGACATTATTCTATCACAACGAAAGTTCATCGAGAAATTGCTTAGTAACTTTAGAATGAAGGACTGCAATCCGGTTAAAACACCTTTAGATGGGAACGTTCGCATTTCGATAGATTTTTCGCCAAAAACAGAAGAAGAGAAAAAGGAAATGGCTGGAATTCGACATCAAAATCTTATTGGATCATTATTGTATTTAGCCATAACAACTAGACCTGACATCGCCTACGCTACCACCATATTGAGTCAATACAATAACTGCTTTGGAAAAAGTCATTGGATGGCAGCCAAAAGGGTGTTAAGGTATTTGAAAGGTACTAAAGATTTTTGCATCCGTTATAGGAAAACCAAAGGTGAACTCGAAGGTTTTGTCGATGCGGACTGGGGAGCAGATCCAGACACCCGAAGGTCGTTCACGGGGAACTTATTCAAATTAGCTGATGGTCCAATTAGTTGGGAGGTGAGAAAACAACGAACCGTCGCATTGTCTAGTATGGAGGCTGAATACATGGGATTAACCGAAGCTACGAAAGAAGCCATGCATCTACGGAGTTTCCTAAATGAAATTGGATTTACTTTGTCGGGGCCGACAACACTACATAATGACAACAGAAGTGCTCACATTATCCCCAAAAATAAAACTGTAAACAACCGAAGCAAGCATATAGACATCCGATTCCATTTTATCACCGAAGCTATCAAAGATGGTCTAGTAAGACCAGCATATGCGTTCAGAGTTGATGCCGGCCGATATCTTAACAAAACACTCCACAATCAACAAGCTAGCCACATCTTTGAAGTTCATAAGCGTCAGTAATCACCAAATAATTTGAATTATTTATACTTATATATGATTGTCGTTGAGAGGGGCGTGTTGAATTTAGCTAATTACTTCTGGCAACGCCAATCAATTGTAGCCCAAACTTTTAGTACACTAAGTACACTACCAACATCACATTTTGCACTGTAAAGTTTAGTCTGTAAGTTTCCGCTAATAAAACAACAGTAATCTATACTGTAGTCATGGAACTTTGTGTTTTTGCAGAAAAGACCTGAATTATTGAAAAAATTTTAACTATGCCTTTTTTAAGGTGAATAATTGATGAAAAATCTTCTATTGTCAGGAAAATATTTTAAAGCGTTAAATATTTTAAAGCGTTAAGTTTTTGAGAGTACAAGGACTCGTTTTACATGGTCAACGTAAATACAAACAGGCTTAAGTCGATTTGTTTTAATTGTTCAAAATGTTAAAACAAATCGACTTTATTCTATCCGTCTTTACGGTTTCTAGATGTATAAAGGCACATATTATATTCATGTAAAAGTCGAACTAAAACTAATATATAGAGTTAAAAATTATTAACTGAACATCCAAGAGCAAATCCTTAGCTTCGCCACTAGTTTGGGGACACCAATACCTATCGATTGGACACCACTTATGTCCCGCGAATTTTTGTAGTTTTCGAGTTATAATTTATTTTGTTTTATTTTGATGTTTTTTGAAATTTTGGATGGTTTTAGCTATAACTTTTTCTGTGAAGTGATTCTTTCAGATTTTCTTTGTTAGTATTATGACTAGCATGTATGTTCGTCTCTATGAAACACCCTGTATGTAGGTAGTGGAGACTGGGGATAGTTGTGACATTTTTTAAACAAATTGTCACATTTCTTTGTTAGTTAGATTATTTTACGTGTTTCTAGTTTTGTTTGATTAAATAACTATTCAAGATTCTAATTTAAGAAGAATCTTAGATTTACGCCTATATGTGCTATAAGCAAACGAAATATTGAAAAAAGAGCCGTGCAACTTAGAGAAAATGAAGACAAATTTAAAAACGGATTCTGTTTCTTAGACTTTTTTCTAGGACATAGGCCTAAAAAATTTTTTTTAAAAAATATTTTTAATTGTTTTACGACCGTTTTTCTTGAAGTGTAAAACATGTTTTTTTTTTTTAAATAATAATTTTAACTATTGCTCACGACTTTTGTTTAAAAAGGAATTTGGCCAATACGTGCATACCGTATGAAAGATCTTTACAAAAGGAACACTTTTTTTGTAATTGCACATTGATTGGGTACAAAAAAAAATAGTGCGTGGAGTCTCTCCGCACGAAAGAAGTGAAACTTCATAATGTAGAAATGAAAATAGGAAGGGGTAGAAATTGATTTTTAGTGAACTCATATTGTTTCTTTAAGACAAACTTTATTAACATTGCTTACAATTCACAATTGATCGCATCTTTTAATTATCATTTTTGAGTGGAGAAATATCCAAATCTATAACATTTACAATGGGATTATGATAACTAAAGTAAGATACGAAATGTTTGAGTTCTATTTTTTCAATATTTCTTGCAAAAACTGCATCAATGGTAGTTCCCCCTTTGGTTGTTGGATCATTCTTACCATTTATCATTTCCAATCCAAATTTGTCTTTAAGGAAGGTTAATAATGTTTCAGCTTCAGGTAACGAGAAATTCACATTAAAATCTCCTGCAAGGATCACAGGCCGCTTACAATAATCAATTTCTTCACCAGTAACGTCTGCCAGAGCTTGTGAACCTGCAGTGGATAGTGGCAATTAAGATTTTGCAATACATAATTTAATATCCCTCATGGCTGCATTTGGTGAAATATAAATGGCAATTAGAATCAATTTCTTCGGATTATTTTCGCTGTGGTGGACTATGCACTCTACAGCACATATGTCTCCAATTCTTTTTGACGTTGAAATTGCCACATCAGGATTACCTGAGTAAGGGGCTTTTATATCTAAATGTGGAGTAAAAATATGACATAACCTTAAATCCGTCGCATTGTCCGTGGGATTGTTTTCACTCATTTTTTACAATTCTTATCCATTAAATTTGAAAATAAAATACTACCCTATTAAATTATATGTGTATCAAATCAAACTAAAAAAAAAACAAGTAAATGAAGTAATGAATATTATAAATTAAAATAGAACAACAAGTACGTATTTCAGCTAATTTCACGACGCTCACACTGTTTACTTCGCTGCATAGCAAAAATACCACGCGCATGTGCTGATCTACCGACTCACTCTCTTTCTCTCTCCTACTTTCTACCTTTGTGTATCTTTATTTCTCTCTCCCTCGTGCGTTGGAATATTGGACGCTACTCGTTGCTAACGCTCGCGCTGGCCTGTAACAGGTATACTACGCGCATGCGTTCGAGTGCCACGCATTCACTCTCGCTCTATCTCTTTCTATTCCCCCTCCCCAGGAGCGTTGAACGCTTAACACAACAGTGCTTTCATACCCCCTCCATGGTAGCGTTAAATGTTTAACGCAACCTTGTTGGAAGTCGCATTAGAAGTTTCACTTCAATAAAAGAATTTCCTGCGTTAAGAAAAAAAAACGAAAATTCTGTTAAGGTCGGCCAATGTTGTCTAGGTTGGCCCGTCAGTGAAAATCATCCAAAAACACGATGAAATGATTGTAATTGACCTGGAGAAATAAGTTAGTAGCATTTTATTATTTTCTCTATTTATTTCTTCATTATTTTATAAAAATGTAGGTAAATAAAGCACGTTATAGCATTGAACGCTCTAACTGAATTCTTCTCCGACAAGACGGCTCTTACGGCGCGAACAACATTTGCCAAATCTGCATTGCCCCGATCGGCCGTTCGTTTGTTCCGAGATGTTCTGCTATAGTTAAAAAAATAACAATGAACAAATTTATTTGCATTATTTGCCTGTATTCAACCAGATTCTACGCTACTGGTCGTGGTGGGCCAACTCTGACAGCACAAGCCGACCTTGACGACAAGCGTCCTTTTCGTATCGAGCCACACCAAAACTGAACACCTTATGGGATTGTATTTTCCACCCAGAATTTTATCGAACATGAACCAAACAACACACTCGCGGTGCTTACCTTTATGACTGCATCATGAGAATCTTCCTCGATTTATTATACTTAAAATTAAACTAGAAAGCGTTCAAAGAAAAGTACTAAACCTTGGTGATGCAAAATCTAAATCTAATTTCAATACAGGAAATCTACAGAAAGATCGGGTGGTAGCCCAAAAATAGTTTGAACCATTTTTTAAATATAAATCCGCACTTACAGGAGTCATCGTCACAGCAGGCGCCCTCGTCGATGAGTGCCTGGAGACTCCTCAGTAACGAATCGAATGCTTCCAGTCCTTGCTGGAGCCCCTGCCGCACAAATCCTCGAATTTACTTGGCGTGAACCATTGACGTTTGCAGTTGATGCACCGCCCCTGTCCGTCCGACCACAGCTAGCTGTTTTACATTTCAGCGACTGTAGTTTTGCACTTGATGGAAAACACTTCCATGTTCGCGGCGTCCGCCCCGTTTTTGCTCAACTGGGAGACTTGGGACGAGTTTCCAATTACCATCGTCTCCTGCCCGGATTTTATTTCGGTTAATCCCAGCTGGGTTTGATAAAATGGGTTAATATTTTTCTTAAGGATACGCAATTGCTGAGCCGTAATCAGGGAATCGGTCAACTGCGAAGACATATTTGACATGATAGCGTCATACATGCCCATCGACTCGTCCTTTCCTTGGGTTCGCCTTTTAAAAGCTTATCATCGTAATCTTAACCTTAAAAGCTTATCATCGTAATCTTAACCTTGTTAGCGCGGTACCAAATGAGCGCACGCCCTTTAAAAAGATGTAAAGCCGATTTGTATTGTCAAATGGCAGACGCATTAATTTGCAACTTATTTCATTTAAGTTATACATTTCTTCTTCATTCACCAATCGCCTGCCAAGCACTTTATTGCCGTATTTTTCTTCAAAGCCAGTAATTACAGTAGGGAACAGCATTTTTGCTGCATTAAATATTATGACTAATATTATACATTTTCGGGATGCCGATTTTAGATATGTTACGCTTCTTATTGCAGGTTCTAGCAAGGAACAAAACGAAAGATTTCGAGTGAAGCCTAATATTGCATTGCGGTATATCTATACATCGGTTAAAAGCTATAGGCCATGCGCGTACTTGTGAAATTGTCATGTTCATTACCATTACCATTGCGAGTAATTGAAAAGTTTTTTAATTACCATTACCATTATTGGAATGGTAATTGTAATGGTAATGGTAGTTGCAATTACTTCATGTAATTAATTACAAATGAAGCTTTTATTACCAATATCAATTGCAATGGAAATTGTAATGAAGTAATTGTCATAAGGCAATGGTTTTAAGTTCCAACTACTTTTATCTACACAGTGAATATTCTTTCTAATCCATTGAAATGTTACATTAACTTTGCATTTTATGTCGGATAAAATGTTATGTTTTTGATGTGGGGGTCTTCGGGGTCGCCGATTTCAACCCGACTAACTGTCAGAATTTACGAGTTAAACATGGCGGACTGTCAAATTTTGAAGTTAATCCGATTCGCACCAAACTCGGTACTTGGGGGTTTTTGGGGTCGCCGATTTCAAATCAACTGTCAGAATTTACGAGTTTAAGATGGCGGACTGTCAAATTTTAAAGTTAATCCGATTCGCACCAAACTCGGTACTTGGGGGTTTTTGGGGGTTTTTCGGGGTCGCAGTTTGCAGGGCAAGTGACTTTAAGGACTTTTTTTTATGAAAACAATAAGTTATGTTTGAAGTTTTTTCTGTAATGAAACAAAAATAATTTTTCCAATAGAAATAACCGCTTATAGCATTAGGAATCATTGAGATTTTTTAAATAAATAAACATTTCTTAATATATGTATGTAAAAAAAATACATATAATTTAAATTCTCATGTTGAGATTGCCTTTCAAGATCACTAACTTTTCGAAGGTTTCGTCTGCCAAGCATTGCTTACGTGAAGCGTTAACAAGCCCGGCGAAAGAAAAGAGCCTCTCTACGAGGGCCGATGAAGCTAAAGGTGTATTTAGCTTCAACGACAACTTTTTTATCAAAGGATATTTTGATAAAGATTTTAGATCGGTACTGGGATCTTGGAAATATGAAGCGCATTGTAGGTCCACCTCTGTCGAAAGGCCTGAAGCGGATGAATTTACATTTTCGCCATTATCTAGAATAGAATAGATCACGTAACACGCTTTTAATTTACTGAGTAAGAGCCACTCTTCTCTTTTAATTTCATATTTATCTAATATTTCTCCTCCCTGAATATACCTATTAGTTTAATTTTATCTAAATTTGCGGTGGGTTTTTTCTTTGAGCTTCCTTAATTCGCATCTAGATTTTGGCGGACGCAAAGGCGAAAGTTTTTCTTCCTTAGTGCTTCCTGAGAATCTGTTTAGAATATAAATGTAAAAAGTACTTTATCCGTGGCCAGATTTGAACTTGGAACCTGCAGATTGGCGACTTATATGGTTGCTCTACCCACGAGCTACCACAACTTCGATAACATATGGTGTTGTTTTTAATATGAAAAGCGAAGCAAAAAACGCGTAAATCTTCCTCATAGCATGCAAAGGATGCAGTGTGGAAGCACTTCCATGCTGCTTTCTCTGGAAGATGCTTCCGATTTTCCCACTGGGTCGCGATGGATGCCTCGCAGCGAAATGCGTTTCAAATTTTTGTTCATAATGCTTAGTTTTTCTATGATATTATCAAAGTGTGGTAAAAGAAGTTGTAAATGTGTAAAGGTAGTAGTGGAAAAAGGAGAGCCTTGGGGGAGGACATTCTCCACCCCACATCTTCCAGAAGTAAACCCATTCACTCTAACTTGCACAGCTCTTTCACTTAAAAAAATTTGCGATGAGCAGGATGAATGGCTTATCAACGCCCCAGACTTGAAGCTGCGAGGCCACAACACATCCCTACATACCCTGTCGTACGCCTTTTCAATATCTGCTGAAAGTAAAATAAGTGCTTTTTTTTAGCAAAGGTATTCATTATGATATTTTCTAACTCCAAAAGAAGAGAGGTGGTTCCTCTATATCTTTTGAAGTCATGATTTTGTGAATGCAGAATGTTTTTCATAATTTGTCCAAGTCTTTGATTGAGGATTTTTTCAAAAAGGTGTGAAAGACAGGGCAGCAAGGATATGAGACGCAAATCCTTGGGAGTAAGTTCACCATTTTTAAAATTATTTTTCTTACGTATCGGAATCAGCACAGCTACACAGCACAGCTACTGAGGCTGAACCCTTACATTTGCCAAGAGTGGTACTTAGCTCCTACAGGGTATGAAAGGTTCTTTTGCGGATCAGGGGAAAAGGGTTTGTCCGTGAAGAACCATGCATTTGTTTTATTAATCCGCTCCGTGCTGAATTTATTGTGGCTGGAGTAACTAGTCCACGCAGAGGCTAGTTGTTGGGCAGTTTCGATGGACAAATAGAGCCTACGGTCAACCGTCAAATTGGTAATCAAACTAGATTGTCTGTTATCGGAGATAATTTGGACCTTCTTCCACATAAGCGATATTAAGGCCAGGATCAATGGAATTTGCAAAATCAGCCTAGCACGCTCTTTTTGCTATCTTAATCTCTCTTTTGACTTGAGCTGATTTCCTACGGTATTCACGTAGGTTATCACCAGTAGGAATCCTTGGAACCCTTTCCAATCCCTATTTTTCTCACTGATTAAACAGAGGATATATGTAGAGCCATTCCAAGCCGGTTGTGATTTAAAAGAATGATGGGATACAGGCATGCTGGATGCAGCGGCACTCCTCACCAACCTGATTATTATCGCAACCTCCATATTAATGTTGTTTGACTGTGACAAACATGTGGCCCGTTCCTCGATTAATGTCCTGAATTTATTCCAATCAGCTGTGTTTTCACTAAAGTAAACTAGAGATTTTGAATTAATTGTTGCAAAGGTCGATTGGGTGATTATTAGGAAGTGATCACTTCCTTCAGGATTATTATGAGTAAACCAATCGAGAAACGGGGCCATGTGAGGTGGAGCCTGAGTAATGCCGATTACTGAAAATGTAGACCGAGTATATAAGAGAGTAGGACTATTTGAATTTAGAATACATACCTGGGGATTTTATATCCAGGCTGCAATCTAACTTCCTCTAGGATTCCAATGATCAGAGCCCCATAAAGGGCCCCAACAGTCACATTGTTTTTTTTTTTTTTTTTTTTTTTTTTTTTTTTTTTTTTATGGTGAAATATACATATATTTATTTACATATCTTTGAAAATTACAATTTTTGTTAAATGCTGCCGAATTGAAATTTTGTCATATGATTTTTTTGGCGATGAAATAGTACCTTGTACGAAAGTATTTCTCTGCTATTAATTGTAGGTATATTAAGGAACTGTAATGAATGTTGCTACTCATATGCATATCTTGATCTTTAAATAGGGTTTTATTTAATAAGCTATTTTGCACCTCAATTACAATTTTTAAGAGCATATTTTTAGTCAATATGTTGGCATACCCTTCAGAAACATCAATTTTGCCACGCAGCACACTTTTGGCCTTCTCACATATTTCAGGTATTTGTAAACTCCCTCTAGATTTGTAAGCATTAAGAGTAAGTGGAGAATACGTCCCTTGCAATGCTGTTAAAAATTCTTGGCACTTCAAAATCTTATTTAATTTTAAAACAACAAATCCGGCTATATAGTGGACAACATGCTGAACAACCTGATAATTTTGCTGGATAGGAAGCATAACAAAATTCTTCAAGAAATTCCTGATCCAGGACAGAGCTATCCGTAATAAATTCGTCATCATCAATCAAATGGTGCCTCTCTACAATTTTATTTATATCTTCAGCAGGATTAGTGACCATTATATACATATAGTTTAGGGCTGTATATATAAAATTGAGATATACATGTTCTAATGGAACACAATTCCCAATTCCACGTTCCGTAATCTGGCACCTAACGAGGAGTTTTTTATATGCCGCAATAAATTGTCTTACAGACGGATTGTTGCTTCTTCCCAAATGTGACCTGTTCGAACTAAAAACCAATTCAAGATGGTCTTGGTTTAATTTATTAAATGGGACGAATTTTAGCTATTTGTTTAAGATAAATCGTAGGTAATTTAATTAACATTGTTTAAACGAGTTAAAGTCCCACTTCTGTGAAAATTAAAATCAGATCTCAAATCAAAAAAGTAAAAGCACAAACCAGATCGTTCACCTGCCCAAATAGGTACGCAACACACAACTCGCTTCCACGCCGGGCCGATTGCAGCTAATAATAGTTGAGACACATCTGTAACATCTCTCATTGGTAGAGGTGCACGATAAATATCTTTATGTATATTTGTTTATTATGCCCCATAAAATTTGCTAAATCTGATACTTGATGCTCTTCAAGACCAAGCATAACAATGTATGTTGCAATATGTTTTCGTAGGGCAATACCTCGAAGAGTTTTTGGATATTTTGCCCCGCATTCTTCGGAAAATTGTCGCATTAAAATGCAGGCCCGTAAATATTTTTTGAGAATGAGTTTTTAGTTGGTATTCCAAAAACGAAGAGGTTATTTGTCTTCACACCTGCTTCACTTCGGTATTTAAGAACAGTATTAATGAAATTTATTAAGGGTTTGTCGAGTAAAGTAGGAACTGTACGTCCTAATTTCCCACGAATAGAGATACGTTCAAATAATTTAGCCAGGTCTTGTGCTTTTTTAGATAATTGTGCGTAAAAGTCTGGATTCACGTGTTTATCAACAGACTCTCTACTATTAAATTCATCGTATTAAACATTTGTAGGAGTGTCAACGATCCCTCTGCTAATGATTTCCATGCTTCAATTTCGAAATTGCCATTTAATTTATTCATTGAGCTCTCACACATTTTTTTCAGGTAAATTATACATAGCACGAATATCCTTTTTTTGTGGTACTGTTATCTTTTTCAACCTTTTTTGTTTTATTTGGTTTTGAGTTACTGTCTTGTTAATAGTTGTGGGAAAATCATCGTCGTATAGCAATAGAAAATCTTCTGCATCTTTTTTTGATTGTTCGTCTTGTCTTTTTATGCACTCAGTAATCCATTTGTGAGCTGCTTTCTTTAACAAAGTACCCATAGTTGATGCCACTGAAGGTGTTGCAAAACTCTGTTTATCTGGATTAAACTTGGCACATTCTTGTATAGCTTCTACAACTACAGTAGTGGAAATTCCCATAAAACCACTGATATTTATGCTATTTTCTCAAATAAATGTCGTTACAGCCCCAAATTTTATATTGCATTAGAACAGTAATTGGCTGTTATACACATATGAATAAAAAAAATTTGATTCGGACTTGACTACAAAAAAAAAAATTGGAAAACAAGCAAAATTATTAAAATCAGGTGGAAATTCCCATAAAACCACCTAATGTTTTTAACAAACTATTAACACTAAAAACTTACATTCATACTTATAATAAGAAGTGAGTCCTCCTTTGTCTTTTACAATTCAAACATTTATCATGGCATTGATTTAACTAGATTTTGGAGCTTTTTTAATGAAATTTTAGACCACGCTTTTGTAAAGCGATTTTAAGCCTCTGAACGCTATTGTACGGTCGTCTTTTAGGGTACACATGTCTTGAAAGTATTGACAGAGATTATCCACATCGTTTGAGGCCCGAATTTTTGCAAAATAAGCTTATTGTGTCGATATTTTTGTCCTCCAGTCATTTAAAAATTGTCTTAGAAACTTGTATGCAGCGTTGTCTTGTTGGGAAAGCAAGTCCAAACCACACAAATCTTCTGCTCGCTGAACCATAACTTCTTCTAAGAGTTGAATACTCATTTCGGAACCCATTTGGTAATTGGCTGTTATACACATATGAATAAAAAAAATTTGATTCGGACTTGACTACAAAAAAAAAATTGGAAAACAAGCAAAATTATTAAAATCAGGTGGAAATTCCCATAAAACCACCTAATGTTTTTAACAAACTATTAACACTAAAAACTTACATTCATACTTATAATAAGAAGTGAGTCCTCCTTTGTCTTTTACAATTCAAACATTTATCATGGCATTGATTTAACTAGATTTTGGAGCTTTTTTAATGAAATTTTAGACCACGCTTTTGTAAAGCGATTTTAAGCCTCTGAACGCTATTGTACGGTCGTCTTTTAGGGTACACATGTCTTGAAAGTATTGACAGAGATTATCCACATCGTTTGAGGCCCGAATTTTTGCAAAATAAGCTTATTGTGTCGATATTTTTGTCCTCCAGTCATTTAAAAATTGTCTTAGAAACTTGTATGCAGCGTTGTCTTGTTGGGAAAGCAAGTCCAAACCACACAAATCTTCTGCTCGCTGAACCATAACTTCTTCTAAGAGTTGAATACTCATTTCGGAACCCATTTTTTGTGGAACAAATGCAATTTCCATCTTCCAAATGAAAAGAAAGTCGATCCACATCACTACACTTTTTCCACCGAAGGAAGAGTTCATTCTTACTTTTTCATTTTGCCTTTTATCATGCCAAAACATGTTGGCCGAAAGGATAAATGAATTGGGCAATATGTATTGGCACGATTAAAGGCTAAATGAAGAGTTAAGACTGAGCCATACTTGCGTGGAGGAATTGTGATGGTGTGGGTTGGCTTTGCTCCTCATTAAAAGACGAAAATTGCATTTGCTCTACAAAAAATGAGTTCCGAAATGAGTATTCAACTCTTAGAAGAAGTTATGGTTCAGCGAGCAGAAGATTTGTGTGGCTTGGACTTGCTTTCCCAACAAGACAACGCTGCATACAAGTTTCTAAGACAATTTTTAAATGACTGGAGGACAAAAATATCGACACAATAAGCTTATTTTGCAAAAATTCGGGCCTCAAACGATGTGGATAATCTCTGTCAATACTTTCAAGACATGTGTACCCTAAAAGACGACCGTACAATAGCGTTCAGAGGCTTAAAATCGCTTTACAAAAGCGTGGTCTAAAATTTCATTAAAAAAGCTCCAAAATCTAGTTAAATCAATGCCATGATAAATGTTTGAATTGTAAAAGACAAAGGAGGACTCACTTCTTATTATAAGTATGAATGTAAGTTTTTAGTGTTAATAGTTTGTTAAAAACATTAGGTGGTTTTATGGGAATTTCCACCTGATTTTAATAATTTTGCTTGTTTTCCAATTTTTTTTTTTGTAGTCAAGTCCGAATCAAATTTTTTTTATTCATATGTATATAACAGCCAATTACTGTTCTAATGCAATATAAAATTTGGGACTGTAACGACATTTATTTGAGAAAATAGCATAAATGTCAGTGGTTTTATGGGAATTTCCACTACTGTACCTCATAATTTTGTGGATGAAACACAGTAGAAAATTCCTCAAACTTTGTGTTTTTTTAATCTAAGCGGATTTGAGTCTTTCATAATGCCTTAAGTGACTGCGAATTAAGTCATGTTGCCAATCTTCAACTAGTTTTTTACAAAATTTTTTCCCCATTAGTATAATTAGTTCGTCATATTTAATTAGATGCACAATTTTGTCATCGTTAAGAACGGGCAGAATCCATTTCCGCATTTTTTCGGATGCTCTAGGATGAGCAAACCCTTCTGTACGACGACCCAAAATGCTTATCTCACGATCAAATTTTCTGTGTTTAGAATTACATTTTCCGTAATGAATGCGGATAGTCTTTTTTGACTAGCATCCCTTGCAACTAGAACATGTAATGTAGTTCTCACCGTTATTATTACATTTCGTTTGTTGCTGGCGACGGGTTAGCAAAATTCCAGTATTGTATTTAATGTTTGTGTTGTGCATATAATCGCCGTTTTTTCTAATTTGGCTTATCAACTATTTTCTTTTTAATGAACCTTTTGTTAAACAGCGAAATTTCCTCACATCGTCTTCGTTTCCATGCTTATCTTCTAAATGCCGCGCCAATTTTGCGTTAAAATTTTTACAATAAATACAAAAACTTTTTTTGTTTCCTTTTTTTTCCATTAATGTGCGAAAAATCTAAATTCAATTTACGAACATCAATAGCTGGGCCGGAATATGACACATCCGTGCTATTATTTGTATTGATGTTCAACTTAATTGATTTTTGACAAGAATCAACGTATCTACACTTGCGTGCAAAGAAATCGACTCACCCCGTACGCATCGATTGGAAACACGATCAAAAAATAAAATTAAAATAAAATGTTTTTACTATTGTTTGCTAGACAAAAAAGGAAG
Source organism: Machimus rusticus (assembly GCA_951509405.1). Taxonomy (NCBI): domain Eukaryota; kingdom Metazoa; phylum Arthropoda; class Insecta; order Diptera; family Asilidae; genus Machimus; species Machimus rusticus. The sequence continues at coordinate 10,507,346 of OX608050.1, forward strand.
GTTTCATTAGACATGTTTAAACTATCACAGATTTTTTTATTGATTTTACAGACTTAAAAACAAAAAAACTTGGAATTGCTATGCAATATGTGGTCGAGCGTTATCCTGCATGAGCATGAAATCTTCGCCCACAAACCAGCGTATGGTATGACATGCAGCTCTAGCATGTTCTGGATGTATCGTTTGGCAGTTAGAATGCCTAGACGAAGCCCGGATATGAACTAAAGATCAGTTTTTCCTTCCAAAGAAGTGTTTTTGTTTATAAGTCTATAAAATCAATAAAAAAAATCTGTGCCAGTTTAAACACGTCTAATGAATCCTTCTCTTTTCGACTAGCAAACAATAGTAAAAATTTTTTTTTATTAATTTTATTTTTTTATTAAATTTGTTCCCAATCGACTTGTACGAGGTGAGTCGATTTTTTTGCACGCAAGTGTATGAGACGTATCAGGAACATAATCAGAATCGTCGTTCAAGGCATCATCACCATTTCGGCTTAATTCATCTTCATATCCATTCAATTCTTCATCGTTCTTGGAATAATTTTGTAGTCCAAAAACTTAATTTTTATTGATTCCTACATATATCTTTATTTCTTGTTAATTCTTCATTTTTGTCTTCTTCCGAGTCGTCGGTACTTTGAAAATCTGCTTTATCCTTTCTAGCAAGAATTTCCCAATCAGAATTATCTGAACTCTCAGATAACTCTCATTGCTTTCAAGACCTCCTATAATTCCAGGAGTACTCGTATTTTCAATCTGAAGATCTTTGTTGTTGAGATTATCTTCTGCTCTCTCAAAACTATTTTCAGTCCCGTCGACCTCAGAATCATCACTTTCAGGACAACATTTATTTTATTATATCGCTCATTCGTAGAATCACCACTTATATTCGCCGGATTATCTCGTTGAGTGAATACATTATCCTCTTTATTTAATTTTTCACTTGAGGAATTTTCATGTAATTGGCAAGAGGAAAAGTATATGCTGCATTGGTTTCTAGCCAAATCTGATTTATTATTATCAGAAGGCATCAGGGGGTCACATCACCAGGCCCTACAGTCTCAAATTCATTATCAGTTGAGTTATCATCGCTTTTCTTGCGAGTATGTACTTTTATCTGTATTAATTATTTCATTATGTTCAATAATTTCCGAATCAAGCTCATTCCATATATTTTTAAGATCGCTGTATGATTCTGTTAAGTGCAAAATATATAAAAATGAATTTTTAGAATCTTTAAATATTTGACGGCCAACATGTATAAAATTATTATACCCAATCATGAAAAAATTAGGGATAGAAAGAACCAAATTTATGTTCTAGCAGTTCTGAAGATTTTATGTAAAAAAATATAATTTTTCAAACGACACGTAATAACAGTATGTGTTTAATTAATTCGGTTATTTTATGTATATGTTATAAGGCTCGTTTCATATTTATAACGCCACCAAAAATTTTAAGATTCTGGGAAAATATTGATTCTATTGGGATACAATATTTGACGAAAATAATGAAATTGATTAGCAAATAACTCACTTACAAATTATAAACGGTTTTTGACCGTTTCGTAATTATAACGCCACTTGCGAAAAACGTATTTGGGGATAACTTCGCTGTATAATTGGTATTGGTAGTGTGTGGTAAGGTTATTTTGATAAGTAAGAGTAATTATACCATATGGTACCAAGCATTACAAATTTAGAAAAAAGCAAAATTCTTGCTTTTAAAGAATAAAATATTGATTTTCGTGAAATTGAGTGAAGAAAAATTCCGATGATGGGCAATTAAAGCGACACGAAAGAAAATGGAAAATTAAAAAGTACGTTTACATTCAGTACGTAACTCTAGCTAAAACTCTTGCTAGAGGTAAAACAATTAGCCCTGGGATATTTTTTTCACGTTCTCCATTTAGGATTAAAACGGCCAATTCTGGAAGAATGGAATGCTATTGATTTTAATTTAATTCAAAATCTCATCAAAATCATGAAAACCAGAATCTTTAAAACGAGAAAGGAACCACTTCATTAATAGACTTCACATTACCATGTTCTAATATCATTGTTTTACAAGTGGCGTTAGAATAATAAAACAAGCTAAAATCACTTTTTGCTCCCATATGGAAGCCATTTATTAATTACTAGTAATTGTTTCCTGTTTATTACTTTCATAATTTTAAAACACAGTAGTTTTCTAGAAATCATAATTTTTAATGTGACGTTATAATTATAAAACGCACCTTATTAAAATTTAAAAATAACGTCTTTAAAATGGCGAATAACTTTTTGACTCGGGGATTTTCAGAATTGCGAATTATGAAATTTTGGTCAAAGTTATAAATAGCGGATGAGTTTTTTTCACTAATGGCCTGATTTTATCCAAATTTGAGACTGAAGAGCTTACGAGAGTTAGCGAATTACGAATTGTTTTGTAATTAGAATATATTTTTTGTCGACTTTTACACCGTATTTTCTAACAAATCCTTCCCTAATCCGTTAAAATGTATGACTTATATCAGATTATCAGAAAAATAGTTTTTGATGTGTTTATATTTACAGCGTGGGTCTGAGTAATCGCGGGATAAAGTAAACTGGCAAAATTGTGGCACTCGAGAGAAAGTAAATTTACAAAATGCAGTAATATTATCATTAGTGCCTCGGTAAAACACCTTAAATAACTTGGATGTATTTTACATATTTATTTATTTAATATAAAATCACTCACCATTAGTTTTAATTAATGTAGCAGCAAATGCTTTTCGTTGATAGCGCAATATAAAATTCCCCATTTTCAAATTTTACAGAGAAAAAATCGTAGCTGTCAATGAGAAGTGGTTAATTAAAAAAGAAAACACTTAAGTTTAATTGACTACAAATATTTTGGTTTTTATACCAAAATAATTATTTTTATTAAAACCTTAAAGTAATAAACTACTAAAGTGTTAGAAATACATTTAAATGGAAACAGATTCAATCTGCAAATAATAATAAAAACACTTATTTTTATAAAAAAAAAATAAAAACCGACTTCACAACATTGCCTAAATATGTTAATTTAAACTGAAAAGTTAAAAATGAAATAGTTAAAAACCGACTTCGAAACTGTGCTAAGTTCATAAACTTAAACTAAAAAGTTAAAAAGAATATTTTTTTCACTTAAAAAAGAAAGGAGCATTTGGACAATATACAACATTTAAATATTTACAATATGTAATCAGTCATCTTTGGAGTCGGTGCAAGTCAAGGTAAAAAACAACTTTAAGGGCCGGGCCCTTGGCAAAATTTTAAAGTCGGTTTTTATTTTTTTTTAAATATTTATTTATTTTAATTTATATTTCATTGCTTGTTTACGGGGGGCCCTAAACAAATACATGAGGCGCACGGTGATTTTCTTTAAATCACGCCTCAATGAGGAGCACAACATAGGAAGAATACAACTCTCTCTTCACTTTGAAACATTTTAGCCCAGTCCAAATCGTACATAAAAACAGGCTAAAATTGCAAAGCGTGAAGGAGTTCTAATTTTTTGATATATTATTAGGACCAGTTAGAGTAGTGTAAACCCAAATTTGCAGCTTCGAAAAAGCTACGCTTCCTGCGTAATAAGTGAAAATCTGCAGCTTTTTTATAGTTGCTTTATAACTCATAAACTGTGCATTTGTTGATATTAGATGTTACTATCATTTTTAAAGTATATTAAATTTGGAACAATTTAAGCCCAACCACCATCCTTCAATAGTTCCAACCATCTGTGCCTTCAATGGTTTTCGAGATATGGCCAATTTTGTTCTTCTGCTTTTGATGATAAGAAAATAAAACGATTTTATTTACATAACATGTTTTCTTTATTATTCTTAGGGTTCGTTGTTACGGGTTGACTGGAATTAGAATTATTTATTTATAAATAATATGTATATGCATAAATATAAAAAAGCTTACGTTACGTCAAAGTGGCCTCTTGTTTAAGTTTAACACCCCTCTTAATATAAGGTCAAATGCATATGCCCTTTCTCTCTTTTCATAACCGTAGAACTCATTATTAAAATATTTGTATCTTGCGCCAACTTGCCGCCTTCTATCATTTGTATAGTTTTTTTTAATGTGAAAGCCAGTACATCATGGAGGATCTCTGCGGATACTCCGTTTTGGTAAGCAAACGTCACTATTTTTAGTCTTTTTACATCATTAAAATCACGGTCCCAAAACATTCTTCTAATATGGGGGCATGCCGCATGGGGCATCTCCAATCAAGTCTTGCAAAAAAGACAAGGGTTTTGGAAAATTTGTTCCAACGTATACATAATTATAATTTGGAAAAATTGTAGTTTTTAATTAAGCACAACCGACTTTTGTATTATTTTTTTGAAACGTCGATAATGAGAAATAAGAAAAACTTCAAAGATAAAGCCTTAAGGAAGGGCGATATCACTCTCGGAGCGTAGTAAAATCTGACAAGGATTAGTCAAGACAATTTTTGGGTAAGTGATAACGGCGAGAAAAAAAATTTTTTTTATAAGCGGACAATAAAAGAAACTAATTTATAGAATTATTATTAAAAAGTTGATAATTAATAAATTTCCTCATTATTAACAGTTTTTATATTTTATTCAATAATTTAAAAATGCATAAGCCCCTCCGAAAATTCCTTTTTAACGCCTTTAATGAATAGGGAACTCAGTTCATAGTAACGCAGATGGTTCAGCGCATTTTGTCTCGCTTATACATACATATATCAAGTGCCTCTGCTTCTAAGAGAACTCACCATTTTTGGTACGCTTTCGTAGAGGGTTTTACACAATACAACCTACTGCTTCCCGCATCGCTATAAAATATTCATCTTCAGAGTATAATAACCCGCGTTGTTTAGCTGCTTCTTGAAATGTTTCGAAGATCTGACCGTCAACAGTTCGTAAATCTTGATAGCTGCTGGCAGGGTAAATTGCCAACAGCATCCTTAAAAAGAAAATTTCTCCTAATGATGGGGACAACCAGTACAAACGGGTGATACACCTTCCCTTTTGTCTGGGTACAATGAAATAATTACTTATGTAGAATTAGCCAATGTGGAATTAACCTTTTTATTTTATTTTACAAATTATTACGTTATTTAAAAAAGGCTAATTTATTAAATTTTAAAGAACTTTATTTGTTTTTGTTTATATTTTATTTTAATTAAAATTTAAGTTCACTCGCGAGAATTCAATCCAAGACTGAAAATTTTATAAACAAAAGTCTTGACAAATATAATTTTAAAATACAAAGCCAACTGAATTCAGTTATGAATTCAGTTACTACGTTGCCACACTACTCCCCTGCCAGTCATCACATGTGATGACGATACAAAATAAAACTAGATAAAATATTCGATATGGGTCTGGTCGTCGTTGCGACTTGATGGCCATGTCGTAAAGAGATCGTTGGATTGTCGTTGTTGTTGAAGAGCTGCTGTGGGTCGCCGGGGATGATTATACGGCATTGGGGTCGCCGGGAGTGTTGAACGGCTGTAGGTTGCCGATTGATGGGTTGCTGGAGGCAGTGAGGTCGCCTGGATTGCTGTTGAACGGCTGTAGAGTGTAGGTCGCCGGTTGATGTACTGCGGTGAGGTCGTCAGTAAGTCGTGTGGCAGTGAGGTCGCCATTGATCATATTTAAAAAATTTCTCTTTTCTAGGGCGGCTAGAATTAGTCTTATCCTTTTTGAAAATTGTAGACTGCCCATCGTTATAGGGCTTGAGACGGTGCAGCAAAAGGAGCGTTTGTTCGTTGTCGGGGTCACCAATGTAGAATTAACCAATGTAGAATTAACCTTTTTATTTTATTTTACAAATTATTACTTTATTTAAAAAAGGCTAATTTATTAAATTTTAATGAACTTTATTTGTTTTTGTTTATATTTTATTTTAATTAAAATTTAAGTTCACTGGCGAGAATTCAATCCAAGACTGAACATTTTATAAACAAAAGTCTTGACAAATATTTTTTTAAAATACAAAGCCAACTGAATTCAGTTATGAATTCAGTTACTACGTTGCCACACTTCTATTACTATAAGTATATACTCTAACACTACTATTTGTGGGGGTGAATTTAAAATAAGGTAACGCTCGTAAAAGTCTAAATAAGTCAGATGGACTAATTCTTCAGCCTGGGGTCGTCCTAAATAAAGCAATAGCTTTGAACAGCTGCGTTCAGCAGCGACGGCTTCTTGCCCAGGTCGAAAAACTACGGTTTCTCTATTAGGAAGGTGCACAGGCAGTGCTAAAACTGTGGGTCTCCGACTACAAAGATCATATTCTAGTAGTCGCCACATTGCTTCAGCAGAGGAAATATATCGTGCATTAACTTATGCCTCGATCTCATCTATTCCCCTTCTGGTCCTATCATCTCCTATTATTCGTGGTGGTTGTGGTCGTCGTGGTTGGTTTGTACTACTATTATTATTAATTAAATTTGGAGGATTCTGTATAAGAGCTACTCTGGCAGAATCAGGGCCTTTATAAATATATTACATCATATATTTTAAAGTTTTTGTGCACGTAGATATTTCTAAGTTTACATGGCAGTCCATTATGAGAAGGATAGCTGGATTATAAGGTACTACCCAGCTATCATCTACTTGTCGAAAATCATTACTTCCCCGGATTAGTATATTTACCATATTTACCCATGGCCTCTTATATATAACATAACCCCTATCATCGATGTAGGTCATATCGTTGGCTTGCTTAGGGTGAAACTTTTTGCACGTCCCTTTATCACTATCCATACAAGGCGACCACGGATTTGCCGTCCCGCATGCGTTTTTGGAATTCAATAACGTGGACTAAAAACGAAAGTTCACCTAAAAGTTTACCTGAATAAATTAAATGAAGTAAATGCCTAAGTTTTTGGTAAAATAGCCTATTACACAAATCTGGACGATCGCTGGCGGTCTCGCCTCTTCTAAGACTATTTTGGATTTCCGGCCATCGAGGATTGCATGTGATTGTTAGAAAGTACGAAGGTTTCCCTAATCTTCCCACAAGCGCCATACCATCGTGATAGTTTTTTTGCATATATCGAGGACCATGGGTAAATGATGATGGTAAATATATTTTAGCGGCTACTCTACCCCCCTCTCCGGCTATCGTCTCATCAATTTCTTCTCGGGTAGCTACACGGAAAAACGATTGTTGATTTAATCTAATATATCTTAATCTTTCTTCCTCTACTCGATTCCACATATCGACGAAGTACTCTTGTCCCAATCGCCATAATTTTGTAAATCTAGGCTCAAAAAGTAATAGCATCCGATAGTATTTGACTTGAGTAATTTTTTCCCCATTTTTATTTTTAAGCTCCTTATGCCACCCAGCTGTGGCATGTGGAATTAAGAGGGGATATTGTAAACATTTGTAGCTGGGATCAAAATATTCTACATTATGGGGCTTAGCGTTACCTATCTTCCATACTATAACTTTTCGCGGTTCGTAATCTAGGCCAATTTTTACAATTGTGGCAATCTCATTGCAAGCTGGCATATCACCTAAAACGTGTGTCGTTCGAGATGTTCTCTTGAATACTAAATGTGCAGTCTCATCGGTATGATTATGCAATCTCCTAAAAGCGGATATTAATGGGTTTACTAAATTTAAATACCTATCAATTTGTTGCAAAATATCAATGTTTAAATGCCTATTTTGCGCTAACCTATCCCGTTCAAAATTATCCTCAATATAAAGCATACCATTGTTGGTTGAACCCCTATAACTAAGATCAAAAATTCTATGATAATACTTTTATAAATGAAACACCATTTTGGACTTGATTTTTAAAAAAATTGCGTTAATTTGAACTTTTTTTTTCTCGTTTTCTCGAAAAAAATTTACCGAAAATCGCTTATAAAATCTATAAAAATCAAGTTACCAAAATATGTAATCCTAAGACGTTCACTAGATTTTGGAGTATATTTTAAGAAACTTTTTGGTTTTTCGTTCCAGATTAAAAATTGTGACCTGTAGCGGTACACTCATGCCGAAAGTCCGAAATTTTTTGTTTTCCTTACTGTGCCGCCATTTTGTATCGTAATATTAAAATAAAACATGTTTTTTGTAGTTAAAGACCAGTACTTTCATATGCACAAAACCCCATATCTCTATCTAGTTCCTATCGTCTGTGATACGTCTCAGAAAATCACGTAAAATTTAGAGAACACAGGGTGATATTACCCCTTAAGGCGTATGGAAATAATAATTGTTGGTTGTATTTTAACTATTTCGAAGTAACTATTATCTCGAGAATGGCCAGTTAATAATAAAATTTCTAAATCCATAAGAGAAGTACAACTAAAAAATCTAGCTAATCCATTTGCAGCATCCCTTTGTTACGTCCCCCTGATCGTAACAAGAAATGCAGCTTCTCAGTCGGAGTGGGAGTGGTTCAATTCTTTTTAATTTATCTGGGCGCCACGTACTTTTTTTTTCCTTGACCAAAACTACGAAAACCGTACCTGCTGGCAACGAAGAGGAGGGGGGCACGATCAAAAAAAAAAGAGGGGAAGGGGAGGAGCGAGTAAATTCTGATCAAAAGTTCCCATGGGCGCAACTTCAAAAAATGGCCAGTTTTAGAGACACAGGGTGTGTCATTTTAATAGACGCACTCACATATCTCGAAAACTACGCATCCTGGAAAAAATGTTTTAGACAAAAGTTATAGAGTATTAAAGGGGTCAACTAGCGATGACCTTGACCTTGAGGTCAATGATCAAGGTCATTTCAAGGTTAAATCAATTTTTACATGGGGATTCCTAGTTCTGACCCCAGAAATGAAAAAAAGCGCAGCATTTTAAGTTCAGATATGCAGAAGAAGTGTCTGTAAAAGGTTACAATTTTCAGTAAAATGATGTAAGAAACAGCGAGCTGTATTTGCATTCAAAAATACCTAAGCTCTAGCAGATGGCGTTGCATTGCATGTAAGATAACTTTGACCATTACTTTGTTTAAGAACATTGAGTCGTATGCATGTAGGATCATTCTGCATATCTATTTCAGATTGAATAAGTCTTAAACAATTAATTACATAAACGGGATTTGCTTCTTACTTCTTGAAAGGACCTACGAAGATCTTGACGAAGCCGAACAGCTATCTGTTGCTTATTTCATTGTCAACCCCGTCAAGTTTTTTCATCACTCTTGGTGAACTAGCAAGGTCAGAAATACAACAATGATTTTGAAATATTTTTGAAAATATCTCAGATAATTCCAAAAGCAAGAAAATACAAAATACCCAAAATTAAAGAGACCGCAGGTTGAAAAGACCCAAAGACAAAAGGGGAGAACCGAAATGACTTAACATTGGAAAGATTGAAACGACGAAAAAACAAATGATCCAAAAATCGAAAAGACCGAAAGATATACATAAGAGCAAAATTCATAAGACTGGGAACATCGCAGGCTTCTTGAGTAAGGTAGTTATGAGTAGATCCATTAAATATTTTTAAAGAAGTCCTATGGGTGCCTTAAAGTGAGGATCCGGGTGTTAGAAGAAACAAGTTTATATTTTTAAGAGATCCTATGCTTCCTATAAAGTGACTTCCAAATAATAATGGGATGAGCTTCCGTATTCTTCATTCTTTTTGAATGTATCGATTTTTGACAATGACGTTTAAATGCAAAATCGAGATGAAGTGCATATCTGAATTTAAAATCTTTCGCATTTTCCGTTTCCGGGGTCAGAAGTAGGGATACCCATGTAAAAATTGATTTAACCTTGGAATGACCTTGATCCTTGACCTCAAGGTCAAGGCTAAGGTCATCGCTAGTTGACCCCTTTGAAGCCCGGTCTAATCCTGCCGATTCTGAGAATCTCTTTAGGCGTTTTTTTTCCGCTCTTAACCTAGGGGGGAGCTCATTCGCGAGGAGCACGTGGTTTGGGGTGCTGTGGGTGAGACCCAGGCTCTTTCTTATATGTTTATTCGTAAAATTATTTATCTTAACTTCCAGGGCCTTAGATTCGCCATGAGATAATGCTCTCGAGTATTCAATCCTCGATCTTATCAGCGTTTTGAAGAGAAGGAGGCCGTTTCTCGGACTGATACCGAACTTAATTCCACTAATCACTCTCAAGGCTCTCGCATTACTGTCCGCAATGCCTGCTTGTAATGTACTCTACTTTTTTGATTTTTTGCGAACCACCATCCCAAGAATTTGACGGAGTTTACCCCACTGACTTCAGAACCAGAAATGAACAAACTCAAATTTCTTCGGGAACCAAAAACCATACTTCTCGACTTGTCCACTCCTATCAACATACCGCATTCCTCAACTTTATCGACAAAGATTTTCAAGGTCTCTTGAAGTTTAACCTCAACCTCACTCACACACTCACCACCGGCCAATAGGACAAAGTCATCAGCAAATTGAAAAATCGAGACTCCCATAAACCCTACTTCATGTAGGTGTGCAGTATACAAATTAAAGAGAACCGGGCTAAGGGCACTCCCCTGTGGCACTCCCCCACCCGTAGCAACCTTCAGACCACCCAGAGAAATCTGTCTGTTTTTGAAAAATTGAATTATCCAATTTATGAAACCAAGCGGAATTTCAATCCTCAACATTTCTTTGTATAGACGCCCCAGATCGACCCTGTCGTAAGCGCTAACAAGATCTACCACAACCATTCCCACCTTCCCATGAATTCTTTTCAGTTCAGCAATTGTCTGTCTGACCACACCTTAACATGACGAAGCAGACCTGCCCTTTCTATATGCGAACGAATTGTCCTGGAGATGATTCCCCCCTTCCATGATCTCAACCAACTTGTCTTTGATGAAGTTGTTTCCAATTTGCAGCACCACGTTAATGAGAGAAATGGGCCTATAATTTTGCATCTCACCAGGATATCTATTGGGTTTCAAAATAGTAACAATCCTTATATTCATCCAATCTGTAGGAACCACACCAGAACTGAAGGTTTCATTCAGAAAAGCCACAAAGGAAGTTCTTGCAGGTCCAGGAAAGTTTTTAATCATATCATAAGACACCCTATCCGATTTTTTACTTAGGAAAAACTCCAACCTCTCCACTGTAGCATTGAAAACAGCAAACTCTTTCCGGATCCCTCAGCTGCGGAATCAAAGAGGAAACAACTGCCTTATCAACCACCATCTTCAAAAAACCTTCCACAAAATGTTTATCGTCGTACCTAAAGTTAGAACTCCTTCCACCTCTAAACTTCTTCACCATGTTCCAGAAGTTCTTCATTTCGCCTTTTCTCCCAAGACTTTCTATCAAAGCATCCCATTCTTTTCTTTTTTCCGCCTTTATTTTTCTTTTGAGGACCGCATTAATTTTGTTATGTTCAATAAGGAATCTTACCTCACCAGATTTGTTGAACATTGCAAGTGCATTACCTTTCAACCTGAAGAACCAATCAAAATCGTCATTCCACCACGCCCTAGGTTTAAATTTATTCTTGTTCATATCAATACTTATTGTGGAGTTTGTAATTTCCTTTTGGATAAGGCTGAGGACCTTAGTCTGATTCGTTTCCTCAACAGTCATATTTTGCAAAGCCACAGCAAGCGACTTCCTTGCTATGATCTTACGAAACCTTGAAATCTTAGGAAGATCGATTTCAAATAAAATAGGTATATGAGGACTGCCTCCAAAAGAAACATTAATGGTAGACCACCTAATGTTATAATCAACGAAATTGACAAAAGTCAAATCTAGTACGCTTCTGGTCGGATCTTTTTTCCTTGTAATACAGGGGAAGGTGCCATTATTAACACACCGAAAACCATAGTCGGAAGCGACCTAGTACAAAATCTCCCCTTTTCTATTTGTTAGGGTATCCCCCCACCTACTGCAGCGGGCATTGAAGTCACCCGCTACTATATTTCTGCCACTACGAGCAGCAATATGAAAGATTTCATCAATCATTGTTTTAAAGGACGAATTGTCCATAATAAGAGTCGCATAAGCTGATATCACTGACAGATTTATGTCCCCACTCATGAAAGATACCATACACGAATTTAATGAACCAACGAGTGCTATTTTATTAGCATTAAGTTGTTTGGAGGTTGCTACAGCAGTGCCCCATAACCATCATTTCTGTCCATCCCATGAATTGAGAAGCCTGGCAGCGAGACCCAGTCAGACTGCAATAACCAAGTCTCACTAGCCGCCAGAAAACAACTGATATCCTTATTTTTAAGGAACACCGATAGCTCATTATCCAAGATGGATTTCAAACTTTAACAATTTAATTGTAAGAACTTCATGATGACTCGAAAGTTTTTTCTTCAGAAACTACCGTCTTGATGTTTGACATTCCCTCGATAAGCAGAATCAGTAATCTTATGATCTCATTATGAGCTGATTTAGAATTTTCATCCAAAAGTTTAATAATCTTTCTAGTGGCCTGTTCTAAAGATTCCCTTAGTTGAGAGATCGTCTCAAACTTAGGTAGAACCAGAGGACCTAAACCTTCATTTTAACTTTGATTTTCCAAATTCAGAACACCCCCCGATTTATCCAATTCAAGTGATTGGATATCGAAATTATGAATTCCAAACATATCCGAATCCTCCGTGCAATGTCCAATTTTGTCAGCTTTCTTTGATCTGGAATCTCTCAACCTGAATTCTTTGTCTCTTCTTACCTGCTCATGTTCCGTATTAGTTTTGATTTTTTTAAGAGCTTCCCTTTTTGATATCTCCTCAGTAATCATTATATATTTAAGTCTTTCTTCTCTTAACCCCTTACTGCATGATTTTTTATTTATTCATGAAAAAAATATATGTGGTAGGGAACACTAAATAAATGGACACGTGTTTCAGATTTTTCTTTTGAATAATTTTTGAAAATTTTACACTTTTCCTCTTTGAAGCCATTCAGTTACAACCACTCATAAGTAATTATTACTTTTTAAAGCAAATAAAATTTACCTTAGAACCAATATTAATATTACTTCCTTTCTTGAATATTTATTTGCAAGCGCTAACACTGAGATTTACATATTTTTTACAAAATTTCGAATTTCACAAACTCGCTCCGCGTCGGTTCGTACCTATTCGTTGACTTTGATGAACGTTATAGTTCACACAACTTGCTTATAGATGGCAGTTTTATACGTAAAATGAAACTCGTATAGGACAAATTTGACACAGTATGCATAAAATAAGAAAATCAGTTTGAAACTTAGAAGTTCATATATGAACCACGATGCGGTAAGGGGTTAATTTCACAGGGCAATTTTTTTCATAGGCTGGATGGTTACCTCCGCAATTTACACATTTTGGTGCAACACTACAATCATTCAACGCTTCCCCATGCGACTCTCCACAATTTACACAAGACCTCTCTTTATGCTTGCACTCCCTAGCATAGTGACCAAATTTCTGACAATTAAAACATCTTATGACTCTAGGAACGTATTTTCTCACTCTAAAAATAGTATGTATATTCCAATCTAATGCTATCTGGTAATGAGTTTTCATATAAAAAAAAACGTTAACCCATTCTGTCGGTCTTTTAACTATACTATCATTTTCCCTTATAGTGTTATGTTCCCTAAAAACCTTTGCAATATTCAATTGTGGATTACAATCTCTAATCATATGCAGGAAAAATCGGTGCATACACCACTTATTACTCCCACCTTAGCCACCATTGCCAGTGGGATGTATACCCTGTAAGAGTTGTCAAAGTTATGATTACTCACTAAGTTATTGGCGGCCTCTCTGTTATTAAAATCAATTGAGCACCTGTCGAAAGAAACTCGTCTAATCCTATCTATAAGACTAGGGTCTATAACTCCCAATTTACTATCAACCACCAAAGGATTTATGGCAACTCTTTCACCTTCCTCACCCTGCACCTTGCAGACCATAACCCTAAAAGGGCCAGGCCCGTCCACCACGTGTTTAAACGATCCACCTTTCTCATTTCCAGACGCCTCACAAAAAACCCCAACTTCCCGAACGACCAAACTTCCACCCAATTCCCGATCACCCTCGGGTTCTCCACCCTAAGGCTCCAGAACATCACTTCCACCAAAATCCTCGCGACCACCATACAACCGTTCACCCCTGTCCGTTTCCCGGTCAACCCCAACCTCTTGAACTCCCCGAGAAGCCCCTCTGACTGTTTCATTATTTTTTCCAGATTTCCAAAAATTACCTCATTTATGCTTTGTGCAAGCATAGTCCTGGGCCTCACTGCCCCATCACCTCCTGCTATGTTATCGAAGGCTTTTTAGCACCTACTTTTACTGCCTTCTCCTTCAACAACCATGCTCTTGTTACTTGTTTTTTAATAGGCATTATTTTTTAAAACAAAAAAATATGTGTGGGTGTGTGTGTGTGCGCGCGAATTTCGTAATTCAACCAATGCAATAATAACTTCCAGCTGAAATTACTTGCAAATGAAAAATATTGCCTAATTCAGCTATTGGTTGTCACGTAACTGAGAGTGAAGTGATAATCAAAATAAGAACTTACAGCCTAGTCCCCGTACTAACGAAATACTCATGTCCGAAAAAAAAAGGTTTAGGTTCAAAATTTAATTCTCACATTGCTCTCTGTAACATGACAACTGCCAGCTGAAATTACTTGCAATTGTAATTTAGCTATAGGCTGCCACGTCACTGAAAGTAAGGTGATAATCAAAATGAGAGCTTGTGTCCCTTCACCTATAAAAAAAAGTCTAAAACGTTAATTTCCTATATATTCCAATTTCCCCTTTCTTTCCTAAAGTACCATAACCTAATCCCATACTTGTTGCCAATTGATTTAAATTAAACAAAAAAAAAATTTCTTGGTAAACGTTCCTCTCCCGTCTAACAAATATAAAAATAATATTTTAAGTATAAATTCTGATTGTAACTTCATTTTCAGTGACGCTGAAAATGATGTGACAGTCAGAATTGCGTTCTTTGCTGCAGCAAGTAAATAAATATATAATAGAAAAGTTATAAAAAAAATTACAAATGACACCCCCTCCCCTAACGTTTACCATTGTACCATTCTAACTTAGAAAATTGCATACATAAAAGTTCAGTTATTTATTACTTATAGTGTTAACCATCAAATTTAAATATTGAATACGTTTAAAAAACCAAAAAAAAGAAAACTTATCCAAAATCCTTTTCTATCCCTATATACATAAGTAAAATAAATTTGAAGCTAAACAAAGACAAAAGTTCCCTATGTGTATACTACATTTCTCGTATGAGCAACACCCGATATAATATTCTCTTCCGGAATTAAAACCCTTAAATTTTCCGGCGATCTTACCCTACCTAACGCAACATAAAGTAGACCGTGAGAAAAAACACTACTCCTTAAATCAATTCCTACACAATCTAAAGTTTGACCCTGACTTGTATTAATGGTTAAAGAATATGCTAACTTAACTGGAAATTGTCGTCGCTGCATCTCGATCCCCGATTGTCCCGCCGAGAATTTAAAACATATTCTCGGTATCGTGACAATCTCCGTATTACCGAGAACGGATGCCTCCAAACGGAGCCTGGAAATTAATATACAGAAGGAACCTACTTTGAGACACAAATCATGGTCGGGGACACCCTTTCCTATAATCCCGTTTAGAATTTCCTTACCGAAAACGGTATTATCAGTAACGCCGTCCACTGAAACCAATGAATCGGCGCTGAGCAAATGCTTAATGTCCCCGGGCAGCCTTTCCAAAACAGTACGATTAATTAAATTAATAGCTGCATTCGTGGATGATAATATTGCTCTGGAACTGTGTCTCAGGACTTCAGGACGCAAAAGTATCTCATCGCGAAACACAAAGTTGATCAATTCTTCAATGGAGTTGACGTTAGAGATTCCAGTTAAAGGAACTAATCTAGAAATTTCGTTGTTTGAATTATTAATTAGTACTTCCCTTACTCTTCCTTCTCCTATTGCTAAAGTAAAAAACCCAATCTCTAGATCTTTGCAGCTCGCTAAGACCGCATTTCTTTATACTGCTCCAAAATGGTGAATACTTCAGGGAACCTCGAATGATATCGTCTGGCATAGCATGTGCTATTACTGGAGCAATTTGTCTAAAGTGGCCCGTAAAAATTATTATTTTACCCCCAAAAAGTTTTTGCGACTGACAGAGGTCTTTTAGAGAATTATCTAAAACTACAACTGACACCCTATTGGCCATTGTACATTCGTCCCAAATAATTAAGTCTGCTTCCCTTAACAATTGACCTCTCTGGCTATTCCAGTTAATGTTACCACCCCCTAAATTATTAATATCGATTGGCAATCGAAACATGCTATGTGCCGTAGTCCCACCTTCATAACCTAAAGCTGCAAGTCCCGTAGAGGCAATGCACAGTAGAATACAACCTTGCTATCGTAAATGATTTGTAATGACGTTCAGTACCAAAGTTTTACCGGTTCCCGCGGGACCATCCAAAAAGAAATGTGTGTGTTGGTTTGATTCCGCAGGTTCCAGTACTGAACGTATTACCATCTGAACAAAGTTGGTTTGATCAGGATTCAGTAACGGCATCCAATGATCGGAGAAAGTTTTGCAAATTTCTCTATCCCATTGGACCCGTTCCCTACCAACTTCGGTACTGTCATCATCTTCGATTTCGGGTAAACCCATACCTCGAAGATTTCTTCCATGACGACGCAACATCCTATCAATCAAACGCAGAGATTTGGTATGAGCCCATTCTAAATTCCCTGGATTTCGTTCAGGTCTTAATCTAAGGAAATCCTCACTTAGATAATCCTTGTACTCTTCCCAGAGAAGTCTAGTTGGAGCCCCAAAAATAATAAGTGATAGGTATAGCTGCCTAAGCCCACTACCAGTCCTGAAGACTACTGCTTCCCGCATTGCAATAAAATATTCGTCTTCAGTGTCGAGTAGTCCCCTAGCCCTCGCAGTCTCCTGATAAGTACTAAATACCTGACCATCTATAGTGCGTAAATCTACAAAACTGTTGGCAGGATAAACTGTCAACAGCATCCTCAAAGAGAATAATTCTCCTAATGTCTGGGACATCAAGTACAAACGGGCTACAGCACTACCACTTTGCCTGGGCGCGATAAAATAACTTGCTTTAAGATGTACTAAAATATTAGCTCTACTATTTGTTGATTTAGTTCTATGTTGTAACGTTCATAAAAATCGCTATATGTTAAATTAGCTAACTCCTCAACCTGGGGCCTTTCGAGATAAAGCAATAAGCTTAGAAACACTGCGTTCAGCAGCCTCGAGTTCTCCTCCAGGTCGGAATACGACCGTTTCTCTATTTGGAAGATGCACAGGAAGTGCAATAACAGTAGGTGTCCGGCCGCTAACATCGTATTCTAGCAGCCGCCATACCGCTTCAGCAGCAGAAACATATCGGGCATTGACAAAAGCCGCGATTTCATCATTCATCATTTCATTTGAATCTGAAGGATTTTGGATAATAGCAACTCTAGAGGAATCTGGACCTTTATGAATATATTTCATCATATATTTCAATGTTTTTGTTGAAGTAGCAATTTCTAAGTTAGCATGGCAATCCATTATCAGAAGGATAGCTGGATTATAAGGAACTACCCAGGTATCGTCTACCAGGCGACTATTACCCCCGACTTTTATTGTTACTCTATCTTGACAGGGCCTCTTATATTTTACATAGCCACCGTCATATATATACGTCGATTCATTCGCAAGTTTGGGATAGAACTTCTTGCATTTCCGCTTTTCCCTGTTCATGCAAGGTGAATTTAAATGTCCAGAACCACATGAACCATGCAACATATGTTGCAAAACAATTCTTCGGAGCCTTCCTCCAGCTTCATTTTCTGAAGGAATTGTTGGCCTGACAACTTTATCGATTTCGTCAGAAAACACTGGACCCCCTCCCTCAATCCGGATAGCAATATGGGCATGAGGTAGTCCACGTTTTTGAAATTCAATAACGTGGACTACATAGGAAATTTTTCCAAATAGCTTACCGGTACGAATGAGACGCATAAGATTTTGTAATTTATTCTTGAATACCCTATTACAAAGATCCGGGCGATCCATGCTTTATTCGCCTCGGCGTAAGCTATTTTTAATTTCTGGCCAACGGGGATTGCACGTAACTGTAAAAAAATATGTTGGCTTCCCTAATCTCCCTATTAATGCCATTGCATCATGATAATGTTTCTGCATATACCGCGGATCATGAGTAAATGTTGAAGATAAATATACCTTCCCTGCCATAACTCCTCCCTCTCCGGCGATCGTTTCATCTGTTTCTTCCCTATTCGATATTCGCAGAACCGATTTTTGATTATTTCTAATAAATTCTAATTTTTCTTCCTCCACTCGACACCACATGTCGACGAAGTCCTCTTGCCCTAAACGCCTCAAACATGTGAACCTTTGCTCAGCAAGAAGATATAATCTGTAATATTTCGTTTGGGTTATCTTTTTCCTATTCCTATTTAATAATTCCGGATGCCATCCTGCAGTTGCTTGAGGAAAAATGAGTGGATACTGCAAGCACTCATACTTCGAACTTAAAAAATCTACTTGGTGGGGCTGTGAATGGCCCACCTTCCAAACAACGACACTTCGGCGTTCACTGTCGAGAGTGTCATTTATAATTCCAGCAATTTCATTACAAACTGGCACATCACCGACAACGGGTCCGTGTACCGCTCGTGAAGTGTTTTCGAAAACAAATGAGCGCTACTATCTGCGAATCTACGAAAAGAGGATACTAACGGGTTCACCAAATTGAGATGTCTCTCAATTTCTGCAGAATGCCGACATTTAATCGTTGACCTTCTGCTATTCTTTGTCGCTCTACATTATTATTGGAATCCACCAGTTGAATTATT
Organism: Machimus rusticus; assembly: GCA_951509405.1. Classification (NCBI taxonomy): domain Eukaryota; kingdom Metazoa; phylum Arthropoda; class Insecta; order Diptera; family Asilidae; genus Machimus; species Machimus rusticus. The sequence goes on from OX608050.1 coordinate 10,526,186, forward strand.
GTATTGCCTCGAATTATTCAAAAAATGGCTATTGTTGTCAAATTCAGCATCAAGCTCTGGCAGTTTTCCCTTAAAATGAACTCCTTCGCGACCACAACAATAGGCTATTTGACCATTCTCTTCCTCGAACAGACACGCACCGAAATACTGGCATTTGTGGCAATCAGCTGACGTTAATGAGGCGGGCGCTTTTAAATTATATTGCACAACGATATCTAAATTAGCACTATTCCTATCCGCTAAGCAAGTAAAAGTTCCAGTTCCAACAGTTGTTACTTCCAACACTTCCGGTACAGCCGTCACTTCTGGCAATTCTGGTTCAGATACCACAGCGCAGTGGCGTAGCGTGGACTAATCTAGACGTGGGCGAAGTCGTATCAGCGAGGCCCCTTTTCTATCGTTCCCAAGATCTATCCAATAAATCTATCTTACCAAACATGCTTTGACGCAACATACCTATACTCATGATAGTGAAAGGGAGAATATTGAAGAGCATATAGATTTGAAAAAAGGTTTTATATTTTACAAGCGTAATGTTCTTCGGCTTTTTGCGTTACTGAAGTCCTCCAGTAAAGATTTGTAATCAATTTTTGCAGCTGAATCTGCTTCAATAGAGAGCATTGCTAACCCAGACAATCGCTCTTGCTTCATACTATTTCTTAAGTAGTTTTTAATTATTTTCAGCTTAGAAAAACTTCTTTCTGCGAAAGCTGTACTTACAGGCATAGTCAACATAATTCTAGTAGCAATGTAAACATTAGGATAGGTATCTTCCAATTCATTTGTTATTATGTATTGAATCATCTGATTGGTGTCTCTAATGGAGTTTGGTAGGTTAGGCACTAAAAGTTGTAGTTCTTCGTAAAGGTCATAAGATTCTATGCCTTTGTTTTCTCCATCTTGAAGTACTGTACCTAAATTATTACAGTGCTTCAAAAGTTATAAGTTATAAGAAAGTTTGATATGAACGGGCGGGGATAACCGGGGATACCCCGATCCACGATAAGCGACTGAAGGGGCCCATACACGATCGCACCGCTGGCCGAGTCGTGGTGCGCGTACCAAACGCCGCTTCACTACAAACGAGCGCACTTAGTTGTCGAACTTCACTTACTTTCTTAATTTACTAATAATTATTACAGACTACAACCAAACACGGTTTTATACACAAAGTATTCCGTATGCGAGTAAAGAAAAGTTTTGCAAAGCTAAGCTGTGTTCCTAAATTGAACACCGTGTCAATTTTGACTCTGACAGCAAGATGCCAAACACATTTTCAAAAAAGTGCGAGTAAAACAGCATAAGACCCTCACACCCCATATGGGTTAAAAGATGAACGCAGCCACAAAATGTGATTTAAGCTAAGTAAGAACGAAAGAAAATATGCAGTTTGAATGCACAGTAAGTTGGTGTCTGTGACGAGTGTAGCCAATATTTTTTAGATTTTTATTTAATTTATAAATAAACGGAGATTTTAAGTCTGGTGGCTTCGCATTTAAAGAGGCCTCGCGAGGCCCTTTTAAGTGCGAGGCCGTGGGCGAGGGCCCACTTCGCCCACGCCTAGCTACGCCACTGCCACAGCGACAGAAGTATCGGAAATGTGAAGCTCAACCGGCTATGGAATGGCTACTTTCTTACTCGTCCTACACTGGGAGAAAAAATAATGGTTTCAATAACCATAATTTTAATGAACTCTAGTATGATTGAAATTCTTGTTACAGCAAATATGTTACATATGTAACTTGTTTTTAGTCACTATAATATAATTTAGAAAACAATAATTATAATTAACCCAACATAAGTTCATGGTAATAAGCATTAACTAAATTGGCTGGAAATATTTTAATTTCACAGCAATCATGGTGTCTGACTCCCACAACCTATTTTATAGTCAAAGCAATCATTGCCATGATTGTATTAAATTACAGTATCTGTTCAAAAAATTAGACGCACAGGGGAAATAACAGAAAAATGATACAAATGTAAAATTTTTTAACAGATAGTAGTATATACATAAGTCAAATAATATTTGAAGCTAAACAAAGACGTTCTTATTTCTTATAAAAGTTCCCTATGTGTATACTACATTTCTCGTATGAGCAACACCCGATATGATATTCTCTTCCGGAATTAAAACCCTTAAATTTTCCGGCGATCTTACCCTACCTAATGCAACATAAAGTTGACCGTGAGAAAAAACACTACTCCTTAAATCAATTCCTACACAATCTAAAGTTTGACCCTGACTTGTATTAATGGTTAAAGAATATGCTAACTTAACTGGAAATTGTCGTCGCTGCATCTCGATCCCCGATTGTCCCGCCGAGAATTTAAAACATATTCTCGGTATCGTGACAATCTCCGTATTACCGAGAACGGATGCCTCCAAACGGAACCTGGAAATTAATATACAGACGGAACCGACTTTGAGACACAAATCATGGTCGGGGACACCCTTTCCTGGGAACAAGTCAGGCGCCTAGACATCGGCTAAACGGCAATGAAATTTTGCAAAAATTTGCATGGGGGTCAAGAACGACTATATATGCAATAATCCGTGGCAGTACCGATTTTCCCGATACTTTCCAGGAAAAATACATTTTTTCCCCGGATTTCGCCCTCACCGATTTTGCATATTTTGCCCCATATTTCGCAAAATTTCAATGCCGTATAGCGATTATTTATGCCTTCATGCTGTTTCCGTCGCATTTCTTCATGGATTCTTTATTTAAAGTACCTGAAAATATAAAATTTTTCATTATTACTTTATACTACTTACCTGTGTTCCTTCCTCTTGTTTTGACACTTAAACTGTGACATTTGCGCTGTCATTTTTCTTTTGAAGTTTCCCACCCTGCGGCATCTGTTACGGGTGTGTTCAGTAACTGAAAGTTTAATGCTGACAAAATAAGAGAAAAAGTTACAATATTTTTAGAAAAATTATATCTGCTTATAATAATTTGTACATAATTAATTATTTTCCTTTAATAAACACAAATTGATCATAAACTTAAGTTTTTTTTTCTTACAAACTTATCGAAAGTAGTTATACAATAAACGAACTCTCGTTTGTTGTTTTTTCTACGAACTCTCTTTTGTTGTTTTTTCTGCGAACACTCTATAACGGTTAATTCTTTCTCGGTATCTAAACGTGCGTCAAGTAGCATTACTTTATTGAGTTGCCTTAAATAAAGTGTTATTATCGAGTTTTCTGATTATTTTATTGAGTGCAAAGTGTATTAACCAAGTTAACAAAGTGATTTACTTAAAATGGTATGTATGGCCTTTCTCTTTTTCCAGTACATATCTTCTTTTAGTAGGTATTTTGTAAAAGGGAAATTATCCGTCAATATGCATTTTGTAAAAGGGAAATCCTCCGTCAATATGCATTTTGTAAACGGGAAATCCTCCGTCAATAGGCATTTTGTAAAAGGAAAATCCTCCGTCAATAGGCATTTTGTAAAAGGAAAATCCTCCGTCAATATGCATTTTGTAAAAGGGAAATCCTCCGTCAATAGGCATTTTGTAAAAGGAAAATCCTTCGTCAATATGCATTTTGTAAAAGGGAAATCCTCCGTCAATAGGCATTTTATAAAAGGAAAATCCTCCGTCAATATGCATTTTGTAAAAGGAAAATCCTCCGTCAATAGGCATTTTGTAAAAGGAAAATCCTCCGTCAATAGGCATTTTGTAAAAGGAAAATCCTCTGTCAATAGGCATTTTGTAAAAGGAAAATCCTCCGTCATAATTTATATACGAAAAACCGTTCAAAAAGTTCTTGGACTTTCTAGGCTCCAGAAAATATTAAAATAAAGGACATAATCCTCGCAGCGCTTGACAATAAAGTCCTAATTGAGAAATTAGGTGAATGGGGACTGCTCGCAAAACAGGGCATGTTGAAATATCCAAATTGCGAAGGACTAATGAAACTAGTACCTTACGCAACGAGCACGGACAACTTCAGATGGGGTTGTTACAACAAACTCAAGAAGCCAAAGAGAAAGGCCGTTACCTGCACCACAACACAGGCGCTGCGCAAAAATACATTCTTTGAAAAGTCGCAGTTATCCTTTGAGCAAGTACGTGTTAAATATAATTTTTTATATTACTAGAAAATCACCTGCAATTACATTTTAGATTCTCATTTTTTCTAACCTCTGGTGCTACAACGCAGAACTGCAGTTGATCCAACTGCAAGTCGATATCTCGAAAACTACGGCTGTGGATTGGAATTCATTTTGCTACGAAGTCGTAACCGACTTTGGTTTTAGGCAGGAATTGGTATGAATTAAATAAAATTATATTAGCATCTTAATTTTCCATTTCCTTTAATTTAGGCGGTGAAAACATGACTGTCGAAATTGATGAGTCAATATTTGGGAAGAGAAAATATCACAGGGGCCACCACGTGGAAGGGCAATGGGTCTTTCGCGGTGTATGTCGAGAGACCGGAGATGTGTTTCTAGTGCCTGTGGAGCGTCGCGACGCTGCGACGCTGATACCACTTATAGAAAAGTGGATTGCACCAGGAAGTACGATTATCAGCGATTGCTGGAAAGCGTACGATGGTGTGGATGAAGCGTCCTTCCGGCATTGAAAAGTTAACCATTCGGTTAACTTCAAAGATCCGGAAACAGGCGCCCACAGTAATACCATTGAAAGTCTCTTGCGACACGCCAAAGGAAAATTGCCCGAGTACAGTCGGAGGAAGTCCATGTTTCATTGGTATCTTGCCAAATTTTTGTTCCTCAAATTTTGCAAAGTCAGGAAGTTGGATCCAACATTGGATTTTTTTAAAGCAGCAGGACATCTGTATAATCCTTACAGAGTAGGAGAAACGTCCACAGCTGCAGAGGTAAGAATGTTATGATAACTTTCCCAACAATACAATTTATAATTATTATATCTACAGCAAAATGAAGACCTCCACCACTTTGAGCAAAGTGAAAGTTCAACGGCTGCAGTTGTAAGATTACTTTGTTAATTTTAAAAAAGTTATAAAAATTATTACTTTATTAGGGAGCCCAGAATCGTGAAGAAGTAAATGAAGAGTCTGAAGAGTCCTCCGACACTGATGTAGGTTTTTTTTAAAATAATTTTTTTTTAAATTTCTAATATTAACTTTTTCACAGGATTTCTTTGGGTTTTCATGAATTGTTTTTTTTTTGTTTTTTCATGAATTGTTTTTTTTTTTGGTTTCCCATGAATTGCTTTTTTTTCGGGGATTAGGGCTACTGGCGACACCCCGTCGACAAAAACGAATGGACTAACTACCTCGTGGGTCATTTGGAAACGTCTAGAATGAACTCTTCAACAGGACAGACAAATATAAAGGTAAACAAACTTTAAATAAATTTACCCTTTACTAAAATTTACTCTTTACTAAAATTTACTCTTTACTAAAATTTACTCTTTACTAAAATTTGGTAGTCCTGAAAAGGACGTTTTTTTTTTTTTTTTTTTATCGCCTCCGTTTTTCGATTCGTTTATCGTAAAATTTCCAATCGCCATTACAATACATCACCTTCCTCTCAATGACGTTATAACTATAATAATTTCTCGCGAGCTCAGGATTGCGCAGCATTTTAAATAAATCCGATACTTTTCTTATATCAGTCTGTTTGAGTGGCGTCCACTTCAATAATTGTAGAAGCTGATCTTCAGTGATCCCATTCACGAATGCGAAGGTTACTACCAGCATCCTGGTATGGTACATAGCTTCGCCAAAAAAGCATCTACTATGAAGGAAGGCACCTCCCAAAAAGAAAAAAATATCGGATTTACTTAAGAGCAGCCTCCTAGCATTTAATTTATTAGCCGCAACCCTTTTTTTTTGTTTCACTATCCATGATGTTTATGCAAAAACTACCACTGGAAATTCACCGTTTGCCGTTAACAGAGGAAACGCGCTCGCAAATGTTGACAAATGAAACGTAAACAAACAAAAGTATTTTTGTAAGAAAAAAAAACATAAGTTTATGATCAATTTGTGTTTATTAAAGGAAAATAATTAATTATGTACAAATTATTATAAGCAGATTTAATTTTTCTAAAAATATTGTAACTTTTTCTCTTATTTTGTCAGCATTAAACTTTCAGTTACTGAACACACCCGCAACAGATGCCGCAGGGTGGGAAACTTCAAAAGAAAAATGACACAGCGCAAATGTCACAGTTTAAGTGTCAAAACAAGAGGAAGGAACACAGGTAAGTAGTATAAAGTAATAATGAAAAATTTTATATTTTCAGGTGCTTTAAGGGGTAATATCCACCAAATGCTCAAAAAAAAAAGGATTTTTTTTAAAGGACATTTGAGATGTAAGGTATATAAATAATATATCATTGGATTAAGCAACTCTTGAAGAATAGAAAAAAATTTTTTATTGTTATTTTTTTTACAAAATGGCGGCTGTGCAGCGATTGCCGTGAACCGCTTTTTTAAAAAGTTCTTTCGCGGCGAGCAGTAGAAGTCGTACCCAACTCCACCTATAACAAAAAAAAATTTTTTTTCATTATCTACATGAGTGTTGCTAGTGAAGTACACATGATTATATTTTTAGAAATTTTTTTCGCAAAATGGCGACGGTTTGAAATAAATTTTTTTTTTCGACAAAAAAAATCGACTTTAATTGTTTATAACTTTTTTTGTTGTAAATAAATCGCTAAAATCGTGTGTACTTCACTAGATAATCTAATGAAGAAACTACAGTTAAAGTTTAAAGTCAATCGGATGCAAACTTTTTCAGTTCCACTGCTCGCCGATTTCGAAAACATAGTTTTGAGAAAAACGCGTTTAAAGTTTCAAAATGCTATAAATCAGAATCGGAATAATATAGTCCTTAATAATTTTTTTACCTTCAGTCAGCTATCCCTGCGCCGTAAAATAGTCCTTCCCGGGCCTTATTTTCCTCTTCTTCCTTTTTTTGTCTGATGTAAGGCTGCGCCTAGCCTCTTTCGCAATATCGGACATACGATGCTCAGCGACTTTGACGCGATTGGCATCCGATCCCACGCAAAACTCGTACATGTTCGGTCCAACGGTTAACCCAAGAGCATCGTAAACGGCAAACAGAACAGATAAGCCTTCGTTGAAGATAATAACGGCTACACCAGTCGCAATATCAACTACATATAGTCTTACTGCTAGACATCGTTTTTGGAGCTATTGACCACACTACAGCATTGAAGGACTCGTTACTATTTTGAGAATACGCACCCTAGCAGCGTGACAGAAGGTTGTCGGAGCTGAGTTCTTTATAAATGGGTTGTATCGCCTTGAAAACATCCTCATGCATTGGATTCTTGTGCTCGTATGTTGCAAGAGTACCAAGCGCTTTACTACGCTGCCAAGAACACCAAGAGTCTACTCCGACGGGACACTTCTCGTACTGTGGATTCTCGTCCGTCGACATTTTATGATATAAAGTTGACCAAATTTCATTCCGCATTTTTTCGACTGAATCGGAGTTTCTCCTAATTGAAAGTCCGTAGTAAATTGTAAGTTCATCTATTACTTTTCCGGTCAATTTTCCTCGTCCGCCAAGACCTTTCGTATTTTTTTTCAAATTGCGCAGCCGCGTTCCCATGCGCTTTTGCACGTGGCCGACGCATTCTTTTTTCTCAACGAAGACATCTTCATACGGTTTTGAATCAACTATAGCTTTGTACGTTTTTGAATCTCCATCGCCGATGTATTTCAAGTATTTGATATTATGAAGTTCTTCGGACCGTTTGAACATTTCTATGACGGCGTCGACTTCCATTTTCCCCGCACTACCTTCATGATTAGCATCACAACTCTCTTTGTGCGAAGGGTACACCTCCTCGTACTCAGCAGTACCTTCTTTTTTTTTGCCAATATTCACACACTTTACAGTACTTTGATTTTACACACACATCTAATACCTTGTCAGTGTGCCAACCAATCAAAGTAACTAATCCAAACAAAGATGAAAACCCCCTCTTCCGCCAAGATCCATCGCCTGACACCGTAAGACCACCTTCTTCACCTCCTTCAATAGAACGTTCTTTCTCTTCAATAGCTGATTTTTTCATAGAAATAATTTTAACAGATGAAATAGCAGTGTCGACATTGGAAATGATCATACTGTAAGTTGTTTGAAAAACAGGCTTTGCGAGATCCATCATCGCACAGAACTTTTTTATACCGTTGATGCCTATGCCAATGACGCGCATAGCAAAAATAATACGGCAATTGATCTCATAAGCACGATCATGTATTAGAGGACAGTTAAAAATATCGGCATCACCGCAGTTCGAACAAGACACAACAATCTTGAAGCCTAGTCCACGCTTGCTCGACTGTGAAAACCGCACATCACTATTACATTTTTTACACACTAATAATTCAGAAAGAGCAGTAAATACAGCGAAAAAATTGATGAAACAGTAGCCGAAATTCCTATCAATATCGCGATCACGGTCAGAAGTTTTCAATTTTTTCGCCGAAGTACTAACGTACTCTGAATCGCCTTCGAACGCATGGCGGTTAGGCGGGGGTCGGTTACTAATTTTACTCCGGATTGTTCTGGTACTTCTTGTTTTACTGCCTTTGTGGCCACTGTACACCTTGTCACTCATAATTAAGTACTTTTGAATATAATTCACAGTTAAAAAGTATAGCAAAACTCAAACTAAGAACGTACACAACGAGAACGGCTGATCGACTAAACAAAGGGAAATTGTTTTTTTTTTTTTTTATGACACTTTGTAGGCAGACGACTAATTTACAAAGCCGCGAAATTAAAAAAAACGAGCATCGCTAAAATAAGCGAAAAATGTCATTTTTGAGCATAAAAGTTGTTCGGTAAAAATTGATTTAAACGAATTTTGAGTTTAGATCAGTACTTGGGCGTTGTAGATTTTGATTTTAGGATATTTTTAGCATAATTTAAGCCAATAAAAAAAAAATGGGAAAAAAAAATTTGGTGGATATTACCCCTTAAATAAAGAATCCATGAAGAAATGCGACGGAAACAGCATGAAGGCATAAATAATCGCCAAACGGTATTGAAATTTTGCGAAATATGGGGCAAAATATGCAAAATCGGTGAGGGCGAAATCCGGGGAAAAAATGTATTTTTCCTGGAAAGTATCGGGAAAATCGGTACTGCTATCACGGATTATTGCATATATAGTCGTTCTTGACCCCCATGCAAATTTTTGCAAAATTTCATTGCCGTTTGGCCGATGTATAGGCGCCTGACTTAAGCCCTTTCCTGAAATCCCGTTAAGGATTTCCTCACCGAAAACGGTATTATCAGTAACGCCGTCCGCGAATGACATCGTCTGGCATAACATGTTCTATTACTGGAGCAATTTGTCTAAAGTCGCCCGCAAAAATTATTATTTTACCCCCAAAAAGGTTTTGCGACTGACAGAGGTCTTTTAGAGAATTATCTAAAACTACAACTGACATTGGCCATTGTACATTCATCCCAAATAATTAAGTTTGCTTCCCTTAACAATTGACCTCTCTGGCTATTCCAGTTAATGTTACCACCCCCTAAATTATTAATATCGATTGGCAATCGAAACATGCTATGTGCCGTAGTCCCACCTTCATAACCTAAAGCTGCAATTCCCGTAGAGACAATGCACAGTACAATACAATCTTGCGATCATAAATGATTTGTAATGACGTTCAATACCAAAGTTTTACCGGTTCCCGCGGGACCATCCAAAAAGAAATGTGTGTGTTGGTTTGATTTCGCGGGTTCCAGTACTGAACGTATTACCATCTGAACAAAGTTGATTTGATCAGGATTTAGTAACGGCATCCAATGATCGGAGAAAGTTTTGCAAATTTCTCTATCCCATTGGACCCGTTCCCTACCAACTTCGGTACTGTCATCATCTTCGATTTCGGGTAAACCCATACCTCGAAGATTTCTTCCATGACGACGCAACATCCTATCAATCAAACGCAGAGATTTGGTATGAGCCCATTCTAAATTCCCTGGATTTCGTTCAGGTCTTAATCTAAGGAAATCCTCACTTAGATAATCCTTGTACTCTTCCCAGAGAAGTCTAGTTGGAGCCCCAAAAATAATAAGTGATAGGTATAGCTGCCTAAGCCCACTACCAGTCCTGAAGACTACTGCTTCCCGCATTGCAATAAAATATTCGTCTTCAGTGTCGAGTAGTCCCCTAGCCCTCGCAGTCTCCTGATAAGTACTAAATACCTGACCATCTATAGTGCGTAAATCTACAAAACTGTTGGCAGGATAAACTGTCAACAGCATCCTCAAAGAGAATAATTCTCCTAATGTCTGGGACATCAAGTACAAACGGGCTACAGCACTACCACTTTGCCTGGACGCGATAAAATAACTTGCTTTAAGATGCACTAAAATATTAGCTCTACTATTTGTTGATCTAGTTCTATGTTGTAACGTTCATAAAAATCGCTATATGTTAAATTAGCCAACTCCTCAACCTGGGGCCTTTCGAGATAGAGCAATAAGCTTAGAAACACTGCGTTCAGCAGCCTCGAGTTCTCCTCCAGGTCGGAATACGACCGTTTCTCTATTTGGAAGATGCACAGGAAGTGCAATAACAGTAGGTGTCCGGCCGCTAACATCATATTCTAGCAGCCGCCATACCGCTTCAGCAGCAGAAACGTATCGGGCATTGACAAAAGCCGCGATTTCATCATTCATCATTTCATCTGCTGTTGTCCTAATACGCAGAGGTATATTATTTGAATCTGAAGGATTTTGGATAATAGCAACTCTAGAGGGCCTCTTATATTTTACATAGCCACCATCATCTATATACGTCGATTCATTGGCAGGTTTGGGATAGAACTTATTACATTTCCGCTTTTCCCTGTTCATGTATGGTGAATTTAAATGTCCAGAACCACATGGACCGTGCAACATATGTTGCAAAACAATTCTTCGGAGCCTTCCTCCAGCTTCATTTTCTGAAGGAATTGTTGCCCTGACAACTTTATCGATTTCGTCAGAAAACACTGGACCCCCTCCCTCAATCCGGATAGCAATATGGGCATGGGGTAGTCCACGTTTTTGAAATTCAATAACGTGGACTACATAGGAAATTTTTCCAAATAGCTTACCGGTACGAATGAGACGCATTAAATTTTGTATTTTATTCATGAATACCCTATTACAAAGATCCGGACGATCCATGCTATATTCGCCTCGGCGTAAACTAATCTTAATTTCTGGCCAACGGGGATTGCACGTAACTGTAAGAAAATATGTTGGCTTCCCTAATCTCCCTACTAATGCCATTGCATCATGATAATGTTTCTGCATATACCGTGGACCATGAGTAAATGTTGAAGGTAAATATACCTTCCCTGCCATAATTCCTCCCTCTCCGGCGATCGTTTCATCTGTTTCTTCCCTATTCGATATTCACAGAACCGATTTTTGATTATTTCTAATAAATTCTAATTTTTCTTCCTCCACTCGACACCACATGTCGACGAAGTCCTCTTGCCCTAAACGCCTCAAACATGTGAACCTTTGCTCAGCAAGAAGATATAATCTGTAATATTTCGTTTGGGTTATCTTTTTCCTATTCCTATTTAATAATTCCGGACGCCATCCTGCAGTTGCTTGAGGAAAAATGAGTGGATACTGCAAGCACTCATACTTCGAACTTAAAAAATCTACTTGGTGGGGCTGTGAATGCCCCACCTTCCAAACAACGACACTTCGGCGTTCACTGTCGAGAGTGCCATTTATCTTCAATGTAGAGCATAGAATTATTCGTTGTACCTCTATAACTTACAAGGGGAGTATCAAACTTGGGAATCACGGATTCCGTTAATTTTTATATATGTTCTACGGTAGCATCCCCTTAATAACAGGGTAAAATGGTAACACGCGCTTCGCCGTCGTTTTCGAGAAAAATCGGTTTAAAGTTTTTCACAGTAATTTAAATACGAATGACTTTACATTACAATCAGCAGAAGCGGCGTAGTGCAACAGTAACGAACTTGGCTCCTGAGCGCGTGGGTACTGTGTTCGAGTCCGCTCCGGTCCACTTTTACTTTTTATATTTTTTTATTTTTTTTACAAAACAACCAAAAATATATAGTATTATAATTATTGTATTATAAAATATTATACATATATAAATATTTATAATAACAACTTTAAAATTTTAATCATTCACTCCCCGTATCACATTCATTCTCACATACACATTCATCCGGATGATATTTATCAAAAAAGCATTGAAAACATAAAGTTTTGTCACACACTGCACATTTAATAAAACTTGTGCTACCACAATTACATTGATTTCTCAAAATAATTGTTGAGAAACACAGCTCATTAACATTTATGAAAATTTCTCTCTCATCAATTAATTTTGAGGCAAACCAAGCATATTGAATCATTGCTGTAAATTTAGACGAACTCAATTGATGTAAAATGAGAGAGTGAATTTTTATAATATCTTCTCTAGATGTTATTTCCCTGTTCGCTTGTAACAATTCCGGAGCGTTTTGAATTTTTTTAACAAGTATTTTTACTTGTCGAAAGAAGTACACATCACATGGTTGACAAATAGGTGTGCATTTTGGTGGTATGACCTTGACTGTACAGGAAGCTTCCCCATTTTCATTTTCAAAAATATCGTCATAAATTGTAGTGTCAGTTTGACCACCCCACGAATCAATAATTAAAAGGAAGTTATTCTTTTGAACATAAGGCAGTATACAAGTTTTTAAAAATTTCACATATTCATGTTTGGTCAATTTTCCTGACTTTGTACATGTGACAACGATATTTTTAAATTTTCCTCTCAACTGATCTATCTTTTTTGTTACTTGTGGACCAAATACTCCACTTGGTTCACGAAAGCATATATATGCAAATGGTAATAATTTTCCAGAAGCTGCAAGAGCATACTGGGCAGTGTAAGAGTGAGTGGTTAGACTAATATTTTTTTTCTTCACAAAAATTGTTTTCGCTCCTTTTTCAGCTAATGACCTATTATATATCATTTGATACTGACATCCAGTCTGATCAGTATTAATTACATAGTCGAGTTCAAATTTTTGCATTAATGTTTTTGTTTGAACTCGAAATCTTTCTGCAGCACTCATTACTTCGTCGATAGAAGCAATTTCTCTGTGGCTCACGTACTTCGTTACTTTGCGTTGACGGATTCTGTGTTTTTTCTTGAATCTCTCAACCCATGGTTTACTTGCAATGAAATGAAACTCATTACACAAAAACGGAAAAGCAGCATTCATTGCCCACTGCTGCAATGTTCTCGTTGTTACCTTTATATAAATAAAACAAAAAATAAATTAAACAGAGTTTTATTTTGTAAATATAAGAATTATATTTTTGTAAAATTTATTGAATTAAAAGTGTGTTATACCTGCTCCATACTAGATCGAGCTTCTATGAATCTTTCATACGTTTCATGATCAATAGCCTTCCACTTGTCAAAATGTGTACCTCCACGTTTAACGTCTTCTTTCCACCGGTATAAATTTTGTTTATGCTTCAAGCGTGATACTCCCTTCTTTTGAAGGTTTTTTAAACTCCATTTCGGGTGCGCTTCAGCGATAGCAACTGCTCTTTCTTTATACCATAGTGGAATATAATCACGAGGCTCTGGTAAAAATTCTTCAGCCACAAAATCATCATGATCTTCCGGTACACCAGTACACTGAATATACCAAATATTATTTGAATAATAATTATGCAATTAATCATGCATAATAATTTAATAATAATTACATTAGTTCATGTAATACCATTAATATGCATACATATATGTATATTTAAATTAAATATAATAAAGAACTATATTTTTCAAGCTTACCTTTTCGTATTCATTCAATTCATCATCTTCATCGATGGCGATGAGCTCTTCATCATCAATGATTTGCCTTTCATCTAGCAGTTCAGAGATGCTATTATAAAATTCTTCTCCCATAGCAATTGATGAAGAAGAAATTTCTGGTGGAGGATCTTCCACTACAAGTCCATTTTCTTTTAATAATGATTTACAATATCTAAATGCATTGGTTATTTCTCCTTTCACTGCGTTGTCAAGTTTGGATTTTCCAGGAACAAGATCTTGAAAACTCGTACTTGCACCTTCCATTTCGATGTTACGTTCACGAAGACATTATAAAAATGCACTCTCTCATTTAACATCAATTGAGTTCATCAATATTTACAGTAATGATTCAATATCCTTGGTTCCTCCAAAATATTGAGAGAAATTTTCATGAATGAATGAGAGAGAAATTTTCATGAATGTTCAAAAGAACAACTTCCTTTTAATTATTGATTCGTGGGGTGGTCAAACTGACACTACAATTTATGACGATATTTTTGAAAATGAAAATGGGGAAGCTTCCTGTACAGTCAAGGTCATACCACCAAAATGCACACCTATTTGTCAACCATGTGATGTGTACTTCTTTCGACAAGTAAAAATACTTGTTAAAAAAATTCAAAACGCTCCGGAATTGTTACAAGCGAACAGGGAAATAACATCTAGAGAAGATATTATAAAAATTCACTCTCTCATTTTACATCAATTGAGTTCGTCTAAATTTACAGCAATGATTCAATATGCTTGGTTTGCCTCAAAATTAATTGATGAGAGAGAAATTTTCATAAATGTTAATGAGCTGTGTTTCTCAACAATTATTTTGAGAAATCAATGTAATTGTGGTAGCACAAGTTTTATTAAATGTGCAGTGTGTGACAAAACTTTATGTTTTCAATGCTTTTTTGATAAATATCATCCGGATGAATGTGTATGTGAGAATGAATGTGATACGGGGAGTGAATGATTAAAATTTTAAAGTTGTTATTATAAATATTTATATATGTATAATATTTTATAATATAATAATTATAATACTATATATTTTTGGTTGTTTTGTAAAAAAAATAAAAAAATATAAAAAGTAAAAGTGGACCGGAGCGGACTCGAACACAGTACCCACGCGCTCAGGAGCCAAGTTCGTTACTGTTGCACTACGCCGCTTCTGCTGATTGTAATGTAAAGTCATTCGTATTTAAATTACTGTGAAAAACTTTAAACCGATTTTTCTCGAAAACGACGGCGAAGCGCGTGTTACCATTTTACCCTGTTATTAAGGGGATGCTACCGTAGAACATATATAAAAATTAACGGAATCCGTGATTCCCAAGTTTGATACTCCCCTTGTTAGATCAAACACCCGATGATATTTGCGTCCCAAAATTTTCACGAACGATATACTCGTTGTTGGATATTGGAATCCACCAGTTGAACCGAGCGCGAAAAAGGCAAACAGATTATAGTATTGCCTCGAATTATTCAAAAAATAGCTATTGTTGTCAAATTCAGCATCAAGCTCTGGCAGTTTTCCCTTAAAATGGACTCCTTCGCGACCACAACAATAGGCTATTTGACCATTTTCTTCCTCGAACAGACACGCACCGAAATACTGGCATTTGTGGCAATCAGCTGACGTTAATGAGGCGGGCGCTTTTAAATTATATTGCACAATGATATCTAAATTATAATATTTAGCACTATTCCTATCCGCTAAGCAAGTAAAAGTTCCAGTTCCAACAGTTGTTACTTCCAACACTTCCGGTACAGCCGCCACTTCTGGCAATTTTGGTTCAGATACCACAGCGACAGAAGTATCGGAAATGTGAAGCTCAACCGGCTATGGAATGGCTACTTTCTTACTCGTCCTACACTGGGAGAAAAAATAATGGTTTCAATAACCATAATTTTAAAGAACTCTAGTATGATTGAAATTCTTGTTACAGCAAATATGTTACATATGTTGTTTTTAGTGACTATAATATAATTTAGAAAACAATCATTATAATTAACCCAACATAAGTTCATGGTGATAAACATTAATTATATTGACTGGAAATATTTTAATTTCACAGCAATCATGGTGTCTGGCTCCCACAACCTATTTTATAGTCAAAGCAATCATTGCCATGATTGTATTAAATTATTTTGATGGTTACAGAAATTATGTTACATATGTAATTTTTTTGCCGCAACTACATATATTGTAGTTAAGGAAAAAATAGTTATGGTGAACTCAACGAAAATTCATGGTGGAAAGAATGAAATATGTTGACTGGAACTATTGTTATTTCTTAGCAGTCATAGTGTTTATCTCTCATAACCAATTTTATGGTTACAGCAAACATTGCTATGGTTGAATTTAATGAAAACAATTATTGCTGATCATTGTTTTGTTGTAGTAAACATACTTTGTGTTCCTCATAAAAATAATGTATGATAATGATAACTATACATTTGGTTGGGTGGAATCTATCCACATGATTAGAACGATAGTGCCACATATTTCTGTGAACTATATTAGAGAATTAAGATTTTTCCAGAATAAAAATAAAGGTAATGTGGATATCGGGTCCAATTCGCGTTATTTTTGAGTCTTTATAGTGTTCCATTTATCGCGAAAGTAAAACAACGCGAATTGGACCCAATATCCACATTACCTTTATTTTTATTCTGGAAAAATCTTAATTCTCTAATATACATATGTAGTTCACAGAAATATGTATGTGGCGCTGTCGCTCTAATTATGTGAATACACTACTAAATTATTTAAACATATTCTACTCAAACATTTAAAAAATAGGTGTTTTCATAGAGAAAAATCTTTATTTTATATATTATATTTATATATTTTATAAAATTATATTATTATGTATACATGTATATAAAGTTATGTTCATATTTTGATTTGGACTTGATTACAAAAAAAAAACATGCAATTTTCGTCTTCCAAATGATTTTTTTTTTATACAAGGTAGAATTAATTCTACCTTGCTTCTTGCTTTCGCGCACTCGGGAACTTAGCCCATATGGCGCTTTCTTGTGTTTTTTTTTTTTATATATTTTTTGAGCTTTCTTGTGTATCTGGGTAGTGTTGAGGAGGGATATTAACAACAGCACTTCGTAACTCAAGATTTATTAAATGCGTCTTAACTCAAAGCAGATACAGCGGAAGTGGCTGAGCTAGTTCTAAGGGCCTTGCCCTGTGGGACAAGATAATACTAAACTAAAAAGTAATGCCATATATATACAACATCTTCCCCTTTTTTATATAAGTCGTACAATTCAACAAATTAAGTTAATCTAATTCAAAAATATAATTCAGAAAATATACAATTATACATAGTTATTATTTCCTTTTAATTTGAAGTCTTTTCGGGGGATGTCTTTGTCTATCTATGGGATCTTCTTAATACATAAGGCGTTAAATTTGATGTAGAATAATTATAATTATCAGCGTCCTGCTTATTATTATTAATTTTGTTCGGTTCTTGTCCTTCATTATTATTTGAAGTAATGTTAATAGGTTCGGTTGGATTACTTTGTAACTTATAATCTTGAAAAATACTTGGATGATAACTGTCTTCTAAATTTGAAGTACGTATTTGATTTTTATGAACATACTTAATATTATTGTCTACGTTTATTAAATACGTTAAGGGGCTTATAACTTCAACTATACATGCCGGTTTCCACTTAGCTATGTCCTTGTAATGTAGTTTATACAATACTTTTTCCCCTTTTTGAAAGTTTTCCCTACATTCTTTACCTTAATTTCATTTCTTAAGTTTACTTTACAAGATATTTCTGGTTTTGATTTGTGATATTTATAAACCTGATTATTTTTTAAATCGAATTTAACATTTTTTTTCAAAGAATTCAGAAGTGTTTTAGGTGTGTAGGAAAAAATCATGCTTGCTGGTGTTTGCTTAGTAACTGTAGATGGAGTGTTATTATATGTCATCAAAATATTATCTAATTTGGCCGCTATATCTAGGTTTCTCAATTTTGCATCGCAGACATATTTGCGTAAACTAGATTTCATTGTCTGTACTCCTCTTTCAGCCAAACCATTGCTTTGTGGATGGTACACAGGTGATTTTGAAATATGTATATTTCGGAGCTTAGCAAATTCTAAAAATTCCCTTGAATTGAAGGGTGGGTCATTGTCAGACACAATCTCATCAGGTGTTCCGAAATATTTAAAAAATGACCTCAAATAATTTCCCAAATGACAAGCATCGGTTTTGGTGCAAATTTTTACATCTATGAACTTGCTAAATGCATCAACTATAATGAGGAAGTTTTTTCCTTGAAAACTAAAAAAGTCAATGTGGACGCGTTGGAAGGGATGGTCACAGGCAGGCCATTTACTAGTTACGATTTCCTTTTTAACATTTTGAGTAATTTGACAGACCTTGCACTTCCTAACAAAGTTTTCTACGTCCTTATCGAACCCAATCCACCAGACAGAACTACGACCTACCATCTTCATTCGTACTACCCCATCGTGATTTTGATGCAGGACCTCTAATATTTCTGGCACTAATGATTGTGGGATTACTAACCGATCACGGTAGTACATATAAAAATTCATTTTCACTTGATAATGAATTCCTTACTTTGTAAAATTGTTTTAATTTCTCTTGGATTATTTTTGGCCAACCATTATTTATGTAGTTTAATACTAGACTCAATGAGTTGTCTCGTACTAGGTGATCCTTTATTTTATTTTTTTCAATTAATTGATTACAATTTTCCGACAATGCGCAAATACTTTCAACACCCGTGTTCTCTGCCAGTGGTAATCTGGATAAGGCATCAGCAGCAACCATTTGTCTCGCTGGTCTATATTGGAATTCATAATCGTAGGTAGATAATAAGACTTGCCCATCTTTGCAATCTTGACACAGAAATATTAGAAGTTCCTTTTTGTGGATTAAATATTTCCCTAAGAGCTTGATTATCACTGCAGAGTATAAACTTATGCCCATAAATATACTTATGAAAACGCTTTACCCCAAACACAATGGCTAGTGCTTCGCGATGTATCTGGGAATAATTTTTTTCTGCCGTAGAAAGAATGCTCGAAGCGAACAGCACTGGCTTATCAACTCCATTTACGGTACGGCATAGAACAGCACCTACTCCATAGGGGCTCGCATCACACGCTAGCACTATAGGTTTTTTTGGGTCATAAATTTCCAAAATATTATTTTCCAAAGTTTGTTTGAATTTTCAAAACATCGTTGGGCTTTATCCGACCATTTGAATGGAATATCTTTTTGTAAAAACTTATATAGATCCTTAAGCTGCGCTGATAAATTTGGGATGAAGCTCCCATAGTAGTTCAACAACCCTAAATAAGATTGTAACTCATTAAGATTTTTTGGTGGTGGGGCTTCTACAATAGCTTTAACTTTTTCTTTACTGGGGCGGATACCGGAACTTGATATTGTATGACCTAAATATTCAACGGTTTTTTCGAAAAAATTGCATTTTTCCAAATTTATTTTTACGTTATAAGTGTTTAGCCTTTCTAGTACTAAAAGAAGATTTTGTTTGCAGTCAACTATATTTTTGCCACCAATTAATTTATCATCTAAGTAGCAAGACACGTTACTAATACCAAGCAAAATTTGATCCATGATCGATTGAAATATGGATGGAGCACTTGCAACTCCAAATGGTAAACGTGTATATTGAAATAGACCTTTTGAGGTATTAATAGTAACAAATTCACGGGATGACTCTGACAGTTCAATTTGCTGGTAGGCTCCCGATAAATCAAGTACACAAAAATAACGGCAATTTCCTAAGCTTGCAAAGATATCATCCGTTCTTGGCAACGGGTAATGTTCTTTTTCAATAAATCGATTAATGGTTACCTTGCAATCTATACATATTCGAATCTTTTTTCCAGGCCTTGATACTATAACGATAGGGGACGCATATCTACTGTACTTAACTGGAATTAATGTACCTTCTTTACATAACCTTAGTAACTCCTCCTCAACTTGATCTCGAAGTCTATATGGCACTGGGTATGCCTTGTGAAAAATAGGAGGGCTATCAGGTTTTAATACTATTTCTGCTTTAAATTTATCAATACAAGGTTCCGATGAGAATATCCGTGGGAATTTTTGCTTAATTAGATCCAAAATTGAGAAAGTGTTTGTTTACCTTGCATATGTTTTTAAACGACAGACGTCAGTCTGGATAAATGACATCTAGCCATGTTCTCCCAATAATAGGCTTAAATTTCTTGTCACTTTTGATGACTATAAACTCCAAAAGATGTTTATGATTCACGTTAACCATGATTTTTCCTACACATTCAATGCTACTACCGGTAACTGAAAAGTACAATGTTTTGCTTGGAATTAATTTAACATGCGAGAGCTTAGCGTTATACTCATCTTCGGTGATCACTGAAGTACATGCACCTGTGTCAACTTCCATCTCGATGTGCTGATTTTCCACTATAACACTCACTGTTGCGGTATTGTTGATTTTATGGATGTTCAAAATTTCGTCTTCAGTATCAATTTTGTTAAGGTTACTGGCTCCCACTGCTAATTGTGCCACAGTTTCGTTGTCACTAGATGCTGGGCCTGCTTACTTCCTTTGTTTGAGAAACATACTGAAGCTAGGTGTCCTAACTTTTGACATCGGTGACATTTCCAGAAACGGGCTGCGCACGTTTTTGCAGAGTATTGTTTTCCGCATCTATAACAGGATTTTTTCCGACCTGTACTCGACTCGTTTTTGGGGTTTCGACTTTTGGACTTAGATTTGCTTCTGCTGTGACTTCTACTTTGCCGTACCATGAAAGCGTTGCTGGTTTCCGATTTCTGATCTAAGGATGTATTTTCCTTTTCAGCCATTTCCCAACTAATGGCTGTTTTACATGCTGATTCGAAAGTAAGCGATCGCTCTTTGAGAAATTTTGCTCTTAAGTGTCCATCCCGAATGCCACACACAAACTTATCCCGGAGTGCCCTCTGCAGGTGAGTGCCGAAATTACACTTTTGAGCCTGGGATTTTAGCTTCATGCTGAAATCGACCGTCGATGATTCTCCTTGCTCAATTTGGTGAAATTTGTATGTTTCTGATATTTCACTTTTTGACGGATCAAAGTAGCTTTTTAGAGCCTTAACTAGGTCATCATACGTTTTCGTGGATGGATCGTCCGGGGCTAGCATCCGTCTTAATATTGAGTATGCGTCTGCTCCGATGCAAGTAATAAAAAGCGGTACTTTTTTATTTTCGGGTATATCATTCACGATATTCATGATATATTGCGCCAGCCTCATCTCGTATTCCTCAAAATCACCTCCAGCTAGGAACGGCTGGATACTTCCGATTAACGTTGACATGATAGTTTTTTGAGTTTTTACACTATTTTTGGTTTCAATTGCCTTGTTTTCGTTCTCCTCCTCACACATTTAACTGTTCCTTTTCACGTGCTACACATTTACACAAACCACGTGCACGCAGCTCTTTTATTTTTTTTGGATTTTATTTACTTTTTGACTGTCTTTTAATTTTTCCTTATATCCTCGTCGCCAATTTTGTAGTGTTGAGGAGGGATATTAACAACAGCACTTCGTAACTCAAGATTTATTAAATGCGTCTTAACTCTAAGGCAGATACAGCGGAAGTGGCTGAGCTAGTTCTAAGGGCCTTGCCCTGTGGGACAAGATAATACTAAACTAAAAAGTAATGCCATATATATACAACACTATGATAAGAGGTTTTGAGTCCATAGAGAATGCGGCCAAAGGGAAAAGTTGGAGTTTTTTTTTATTAAAAACATATATTACGATTTAAGTCCCTTTTATATACACATTCATTTAAGGGCAAGTGAATTTATACATATTTAGTTACTTTTTTAGAAGGCCAGGGTAGATACATCGGGCAGGGTAGATACTTTTTTGACCAAAGGAGAGAATTTTACGTAATAAAACAATGAATAACATAAACTTTTATTAAACATTGTACTTAACTTATCATTTTATATTAAATAAAAAAAAATATTGAAGTCGGATCATTAACAAAGAATTTATCCGTGAACATACATAAAAAACGGCGGGGTTTTTCGGTTTGAGAATGGTCTGTTTTTGAAACAAAAATAATGTCGGAATGCATTTAAACTACTTATTACTACACTTTATTGCCTTTTGTATAAGGAAAATCCTTAGTAAATAGAAATATTTTGTTATCTTGCCAGGGGAGATACGGCAGGGTAATGACGTTTTCGTGAAAAATTTAAAATTTGTAACTCACATAAGTTAATATTGGGTTAATAATATATCACACCAGTATTGTTGAACTGAGGTAGAAAATTCAAATAAATTAAGTAAATATTATAAGTTTTACGATTTGTCAGGGGAGAGACACAATTAGCTTGCGAAACCACTGCACTGCACTGTTGCGTCGCGACAACTAACAAATTACAGCAATCTAACGGCTCGCATGTTTAATATTACTAACTTTAGGTTGATACGCATCCTTGAGCCCTATTGTGAATTTGGCCGTCTAATATTTCTATTTGTATTAACGGACAAGAATTCGCCAGGGTAGATACGCAAAAAAAGCGGGACAAAAATAAAGATCTAAAATTATTGAAAATAAACAAATATTATTGTATTTTACGTTTATATTACTTAAGTATACTTCTTTAAATTCGTGCTAAATATACTTTAATTTGGCAACTGCGACAAAGAAGGTATGTACTATCTACTTGTTTAACTGAAAACGTCAAGGGGACAGGCCAGCGTAGAGACTTTTTCAGCCTTAAATGTGGGTTTCCATAGGAAAATTAAGTTTAATTGGGCATTTAATCATAGTACTATTCAAAAAGTACATTAAGATGCTGCGATTTATTGCATAAAATGATAAGACGTAGAATAAAAAAAGTATTTTATAATGTTGGACGTACACATTACCTCTTATCGTAGAATGACCCATCTATTTGTTTTTATTTTTTTTTTTTTTTGAGAGATGAGATTTTTACTTTTTAACCAAGGTATTTCATGTGGGAATCTTCCAAATGAAAGCAAAGCCGATCCACATCATTACACTTTCTCCACCGAAGGAAGATTTCATTCTTACTTCTTCATTTTGCCTTTTATCATGCCAAAACATGTTGGCCGAAAGGATAAATGAATAGGACTATATGTATTGGCACGATAAAAGGCTAAATGAAGAGTTAAGACTGAGCCATATCTTCCGTGGAGGAAGTGTGATGGTGTGGCTTGGCTTTCCTCCTCATTAAGAGACGAAAATTGCATTTGTTCCACAATAAATGGGTTCCGAAATGAGTATTCAACTCTTAGAAGTTATGGTTTAGCGAGCAGAAGATTTGTGTGGTTTGGACTTGCTTTCCCAACAAGACAACGCTGCATACAAGTTTCTAAGACAGTTTTTAAATGATTGGAGGACAGAAATATCGGCACAATAAGCTTATTTGTAAAAAGTCGGGCCTCAGACGATGTGAATAATCTCTGGTCAATACTTTCAAGACATGTGTACCCTAAAAGACGACCGTACAATAGCGTTCAGAGGCTTAAAATCGCTTTACAGAAGCGTGATCTAAAATTTCCGTAGAAAAGCATCAAAATCTAGTTAAATCAATGCCAGGATAAATGTTTGAATTGTAAAAGACAAAGGAGGACTCATTTCTTATTATAAGTATGAATGTAAGTTTTTAGTGCTAATAGTTTGTTAAATACATTAGGTGGTTTTATGGGAATTTCCACCTGAATTTTAATAATTTTGGTCCTTTCCCAATTTTTTTTTTGTAATCAAGCAAACTCCTTCCAAGAGGTCGTGCATTATATCTACCGAATAATTTTTTGTAATGTGGAAAAAGTGCATAGAATTCCAAATTGAGTACTCTTTGATACTAGTATTTAAAAAGTTATCGTTTCTACTACTGAAGTACAAATTTAGGTCAATCGAATTACTTACATTGGTTAATACAGTAGATACTTTTAGATCTTCTTTTTTTATTGTGCAAAATCGGCAACAATAATGTGCACTAAGGGATTCATTAAATCCAAGGATTGAATTCTTACCTAAGTTATCACCAAGAATGAGGGATGGTATTAATTTAACTTTTTTATAATGCCGAATATTAACATTCACTCCTACATTAGAGAGTTTATTGATTTCATCAATAAAAGGTTTAAAAATTCGATCATTTCCTAAGCATTTCCTATCATCCGAATAGAATAGCATACCTAGAAATATTGCATATAATTTCGATTGTAATCTTGTAGGTAAGCAAGGTATTTTAACATAAACCCCTCAGATTTTGCGAATAGTAGCATGGGAGCCCAAAGGGTTGTTCACTTCAAAAGCATCAAAAGAAATGAAAAGAGGTAAGTATAATGTGTTCTCCTCCCGTTCCTTTACTCTTTCCTGATAATATGCAGATTGGATAAAATCAAAAACATAGTCTTTATTTTGTATACTAAGGTAGTCTATGTAAGTTAATATATCTGACAGAAATTTAGTTTCGTTAAAGAGCTTTGAGAAAAGGTCTGTTAACGCGACAATCTTTGACGAGTGGACGACAGTTTTTAAAGTTGATATATTGTTTTTGTCAATATATTCTTCGTTGGAAGTTTGTAAAATTATTGTATTACATCTAATATGAAAACCTTTACTTTTTAAGTACTTTATGAATTTGTAGTCCGTATTGGGAATTTTAGATTCAAATAATGTTTTTAAAACATTATGCAAACGGTCTTTCTGCTCAACATTGTCAATTTTTATACATTGATTTTCAAGAAACTTCTAAATAAAATTAGAAAATTCTCGAATTGATTCAATGGCATATTTTCGAGGTATCTCACTTTTTGCGTAATATTTTAAGAAATTTTATTAAGTTTAATGTATCATCTCCTGTGTTTAATACATATACAACTGTTTCTACAAACGCCTGTTTGCATACGGGATTGAAATATTTGTGATAATGAATTATGAGTATTATTTTCAAATGGTGTACATGTTTTAATATGATGCTTTAAATGAACCTTATAGTAATATACCTACATATATTGTCATATACCCGAGGGCAAAAAATACATGGAAATCTTGAACAATTGGGATGGCTTCTTTTTATATGGGTCACAAAATCTAATACTGATGGTGGAGAATATGTGCAGATAATACAATTTAAATTCATAATGTAGAAATTTTCCAAATATTTGTATTGTACTTAGGTTTTAAATATAAATATCGTTCCAGAAGGTGTTATTACCTTTATCTGGAATATCGTGAGGTGTATGAATATTGAAGATATGGGTTTGTAAGAAACACCAAATTCGATGACTTTCTGGAGGATATTGTATATCTAGCCCAAAATATGCTGCCATTAAAGCTTTTACAGCTAACTTTACTTCGCTGAAAGTGTGTTTAACATCGGCTACGAGCACATATGCTAAAGTAAATGGTGAACCAATAAGAACAAGTTTCGGTTGTACTGTAGTGGATTCTTCTTTGCATCTTTTTATATAAAGCCGTTCAAAGCTATCAGCTTCTGTGATATTCTGAAAAGAAGAAAATTTATAAAATATTTTGCAAATTACAATGTGATTAACTTAAAAGTTTCCTTTCAAAGTAAATCACATGGACAAATGATATATTATTTACCAAATGTTAATTTCTCGTTGTTTTTGAAAATAAGACTGGACTGTTTTTATGTGAACATGGGTATTGTTGGTTTTTGTGGTTGCTGAAGAAGAAATTAATGTTGCAGCATGCAGAAATTTAAGATAAGAGAGGAGAAGCCAAAAAGATCAATTAAATTTGAGTAACGTCGCGTAAATATTTCATTGTAATTTATTCAATCTAATATACATATAATTAAAGAAAAAAAATGTATACCAACTTTCCTATCTTTCGGGAAGCCTTTCGCTATGTTCTCCCTTTCTAATAACATATTTATCATTTTTTTGTATTGCGAAGCAGTTTTCGTCTTCGCCATTTTTAAAAAAAAAATTTGTTCAAAAACAAATTATTTATTTATTTTAATAATTCCCAACACAAAATAGTTGAATTTCAGTATTAAATAAGTTTTCGATTAACAAGCAAAGTAAGCGTTAAAAAGGCAGATTTTGCTTACCACAAATACGTAAAAAACGATAAAAACAATTATGTTCCACCGCGTTTAGCCAACGGAGAGAAAATTGCAAAATTTGACGTTCCAGGTGGAGATCATGACATCAAAATTTCCACTGGAACAATCTTCGAAAATTTATTGCACTCCGATGGAAGTCATGATAATGTTCAGTGGAATGGACTTGAAAACGAGCCATCAGTGGAATTCATGATAGGGGTGTAAATAAAATTGTCCCGATTTTAAAATTGTGTCCACATCACGACGAATCGCTATCAACTCTTCCCGTGTATCTGCCCCCATCAACAGATCATCCATGTAAAAATCCTTTGCGACTACCCTTGCCGCGGAGGGTAACTTTGTTCGATAATCTTCTACTACTTGACTTAAACACCTTGTGGAAATGAACGGAGCAGAGGCCGTTCCATAGGTGACCGTTTAAAGCCGATATATCCGCAGATTGTCTGTAGGACTCTCTCGCCAGAGGATAAGCTGAAACTCGGGGTAGCCTATACATGGCAGAAAAGTCTGCCGTCAATGCAAGACCGTAACAACGAAATCGACTAACAAGGGAGGGTACGACCATAATACCACCGACACACTACACTTCATTATGAAGTAGGACGTCATTATGATACTACTTCTAATGAAGTGGTGACACACTGTTTTTTTCTTCATCAGAACTGACAGCACCATAGCTGAAAAGTTTGACAAATCGTTCCCGACTAGGTATAGTTGTCATTAGAAAATCGCGAAGTTTGTAAAAATGAAAATGCCCCAGTTTGTGATTCAGTGGTGTATTTTTCAGCAACATTGCGTCCAGAAGCGTCTTTTAAAACAGCGCTTACTCCAATGCACCAATGATTTCATTAACTTCTGAATAATAAGGTCATTCAGATGGCGATGAACCAGATCCTAAATTTTTTTTTCTTGCCTAGAAAAATTATTCTTATCTTTCAGTAACAACAATAAAAACATTTTACCGGTATCTTTGCGTCATGTTATTTATTTTTACCCTTATTTCGTGGGCGCTCACACAAATTCCCCTTTTCGCCATTTCGCTGCTCATTTCTGTAAAAATGTGCAAATTTTTCTTTAAACCTCTCAATTGAAAAGCGTACGTTTTCCAAAAATCTATAAGGATCCTTGTGTTGTCCTTTGACCAGCAACATTTCTTAGATTTCTTCTCCTTGCTCATATTTCTAAAACGTGAAATATACATATAAATAGCCTTTTTTTTACTTGGTTTGTATACTTACGTTCCGGCAGTCAACAGAGTTCAGATCAGTTGCTGTTCGAGATAAACTCCTTTCTTTTTGTTTTTTTTATTGTTGAAACTAAACTCTAATCATCACAAAGAGAAGAAAGCCCGCTAAGATGATTTCACAAAATGTCAAAATATTATTGTGTAACGGCTTTCGCATATAGATGGCGCAGAAAAACTCACAAGTAGATGGCTCTTTTCGTAATTTTCGAACAAATGAAGCAGCTTGGGCATCATTTTGGCTACTTCATTATGAACCAATTTTTCTACATAATGACGTCCTACTTCATAATGAAGTGTAGTGTGTCGATGGTGTAATATTTGGTCCCACCAGCAGGACATCATTAAGCGAAGTATTCGACGGAGTACGACATGAGGCTTTGTTGTCGAGCTCTCAGGACGCAGAACACAATGGTAAGCCGTAAAATAGTGTGGATCAGGCACATCTTCCAAGGCTGACTCCTCCATATGTCCCGCGATACGATACTCTTCCAGAAACCTTGAGTAGCTGTTCTTCAGCTTAGGATCCCGCGATAGTTTCTTTTCCAAATAGCAGAAACGAGTTTGTAAACTGCAACGACGTTTCACTAAAGGGTAATATTACCATAAATTTCCCATCAGGCAACCTCCTCATATATTCTCTAAAGATAGTTCCACATGTTTCATGCTGCTTACTCAGAGTAGGAGCTCTATCGATGTCTTCTTCCTTCGAAAACCGCTCTACTATTTCATTCAGCGAAAAATCCTGAGCAGCCACCAATTCGTTCTCCCTATGCTCGCGAGCGATGCAACTAATCTTCGATGAAACATCCGAATTTGAATATCGACCTGAGACGATCCAGCCGAAGGCCGTCTTCTGCAACGTGGGCAAATTATTTTCATTTAATTTGACCTACACAGAGGAGCTCGAAGAATACGTTAGCCCCAATCAGGAGATCGATTCGCTGTGCCCTAAAGAACTGGGGATCTGCTAATTGAATGTTATAGTCCGAGAGGTGAGCTAAAAAAAAATGCAACCATTTTATAAAGGTTGGTTTTCTTATATTATGTTACATTTGTGTTAGCGTTTGGCGCCGACGTGGATCCAAAATTGTAAAAAAAAAAAATACATATGTCGCAACTACTTTATAAAATCTGAAATTTGGTTTGCAAACAGTATATTAATTAAAAAACTGTTTTACCTTGGTCAGTCCCAAAAACTCTGCAACATAGCGCGTCATTGGCAATACTAACTAATACTTTCATTGATTTTACAGCCAGCTAATTGAATTAGTTTTAAGAATAATCTAAAGTAGTGAAATGAACTAGAATAATTGAGAAACTAACTAATTTTGTAAATGTTTTTTCCCACTGTTTTAGTTATATTAACTAATGTAATTAGTTGCTTGAAAGAATAGTTTATGTTTTTAATCTTTTATTTCCGTGTAGAATTTGGTTTTTTTTTTTATATATAAGCAGAATATTAAAATAATTTATTGAAATATCCCCTCTATTTTTTTTTATTTAATAAAATATAAAAATATAAAAAGTAAAAAGAAATATAAATAATACGTATTGTATATGTAAATAAGAAAAATATAAAACTAAACCCTCTATACATATTTTGTTATTTAATAAACCCTCTCTATATTGAGCGAGCTTTAAAAAAGAGGTGCGAGGTGCGCTCTTCTATCGTCTGCTGACGGCATTTGTTACGATAAAATTCGAACTGACTACGTTTTTTTTAATTATAGCAATATTCCCTACACCGAATTTCATATTTTATAAAACATTTTCACGATGTATAGATTTTTACAATTTAAAAGCACAGCTGACGCGGCCTATTGCAGAATTTTTGAGACTGACCATGGTAAAACAGTCTTTTAACTAGTATACTGTTTGCAAACCAAATTTCAGATTTTATAAAGTAGTTGCGACATATGTATTTTTTTTACAACTTTGGATCTGCGCCGCGCTGGCGCCAAACGCTAACGATACTGGCTGACTGACGGCGGGCTATTTGTCTACACCACAAATGTAACATAATATAAGAAAACCAACCTTTATAAAATGGTTACATTTGTTTGTCGCTTACTTCTCCGTCTATTAAGGGGGATGTGCCAATTCTCCACCGAAACACTTTTCAATCGAAGAAACACAAAAAACAGGTAAAAACAACCCGTCGTCGTTTCCCTTTCGTATAATTTCCCCTTCGGTGGTCAGAGTGCAATGGCAGACTACAAAATGCCTATTGACTAAATATTTTCCTTATACAAAATGCCTATTGACTAAATATTTTCTTATTACAAAATGCTTATTTTCTAAATATTTTCCTTTTACAAAATGCTTCTATTAATTCAGTTTGTATTTTCCCTTTTTTTCTTAATTAAAAAATATATTTAAGGATTCGCACTTCATGAATATGTGGGGAATTTTTGTTTTCGATCAAGAAAAGCTTGGACTAGTTCGAAAGTTACAGAAGTGGGGCGTTTTAGCTTGCCATGGGAGTCTTAAGTGTGTTAAGTGTGGCACCATAATGAATTTCATAAAGGACAGTTCAAAAATTGATGGGTATTGGTGGGTATGTCCGGCCAAATTTACAAACAAAGCTTTCGTTTTTACGAAATGTAGTTTTATACATTTTTCAGTATATCAAAATTAACTTTACGGCAGGTAATTTCTTTATTTTCGGTAATTGTGGGAATCATATTGATTTGCTCCATGTTGCAGATTGTTGTTTTTGGCTATATGTGGTGCCGTTACATTGAAATTAAAACCAATATGTTGGAGACGAGGATGTGCAAAAAGACTGGCGTAGACTGGAATTCCTTTTGCCGCGGAGTCACCATTGACATTTGTCTTCGGCGCGAAAGACCCATAGGTATAATTATATATTTGTTTCGTTGCTAATGAATTTAAATTTTACATTTAGGCTGAACATGACTGTTGAAATTGATGAATTTAAATTTGGCAAGAGAAAATACTACCGAGGGCACTTTGAGAAAGGGCAATGGGTATTTGACGGAGTTTGCCGCGAAACCGGAGATGTGTTTGTGGTGCCCGTAGAGTGTTGGGATGTATCAACCCTGATTTCATTGATTGAGAAGTGGATTTTGCCCGGCAGTACTATAATTAGTGACTGCTGGCGCACGTATGATGGGATTGATGAAACGACCCACATGCATCTTAAGGTTAACCATTCGGTTAACTTTAAGGATCCAGTTACGGGTGGTCACACTAACACGATCGAAGGTTGCTGGACGCACGCTAAATACAGATTACCCCTTTACCCGGAGAAAAGGGTTCTTCGTGAGCTATCTCTTGCCAAATTTATGTTTCTTCATTATTGTCGCAGGCATGATTTGGATCCTACTGTGGAGTTTTTCCGGGCCGCGGTTGCAGTTTACAACCAATATAGAGCTCCAGAAATTCTGTTAGAAGAGGTAAAACAATGTTAATAATATTTGAAATTTTGTGTTTATTTTGATCTTTACAGGAAACTGTAGACGAAAACGATGGCGACGTGCAGCGGGGAGGTTAAACGGTCCAGGTATTAAGTAAGAGGGTTTAAGTTCTTCGCAACATTAATTACTTATGTTTTTTATTAGGAAGACGACAATAACTGCATGTACTTTTGATGTTGTTGCATGAAAGAGGAGGTTTTTTAGTGGGTGAGAGTCCCACACACCAGGGTGAGGAAATCCTCCCCTGACAGTGCATAATGCATTTTTCCTCCTAAAAAAAAAAAAACTATGCTAAATTAAATGAAAAATCTAATCATTATTTTCAAAAATATCAATGGTTTTTTAATATTATTCTAAGGATTTACATTTGTTGTTTTTAGTCTAAAACGGAAGGCTCCAGCGTAATTTATTCGAAATTGGAGCGAAACATCTATTGTATACTCGCTCCAAACCGTCAAATCCGATGTCGACTTCTATTTCTCTAAATTGAAGTGAATCAAGTTGTAACATTTGAATGCTTTTTCTATTTCAAAATGGTAATAAATGCGTGGCTCAACCAAACCACGATTTTTTTTCTCTAATAACGTTTTTGTAGAAAGAGGCGTTATGTTAGCAGTGTTGAGAATTTTAAGCAGTTCATCACATGCTTCTCGCCTTATTTGAAACTTAACAATCCATTCTGCTGCTTTATCTGGAAAATTTTCTTTTTGTTCTTGAGGAATTTCATATCTGCTGTGGCTAGATCCTTCTCCAAATAGATGTTCTCTTTCCATTTCAATGACATTTTTATTATCTGAAATACATACTTTTGCTTTCTGCGGCATTTTCACTTTCTAAAAGGTCTTTTTCAAGAAAATTCATGTTTATTTGTGAAGCCACCTAACGCCTTATGTGCCTTTTACTATAACCTGCTACTTTTTTGTTCATCTTTTGCCCAATTCAGCTGTAAATTTTTCTTTTTAGTCAGAAACAGAGAAAAGTGCTCTGAATGACGAATGGTTGAAATTACGAAGCAATTGGTTAATGGGAATTAACTAGTAAGCGTCCCATGTATTGCTCAATTTTCATGCTATTTTCTTAATTTCGCACGAAACTTAACGCGTGCGTTCGTATGCGCCTCACCGACTTAGGCAGATCGCGAACTCAATTCAGCCCCATTTGTCGAAGTCGTACGTTGCGTCGCGTGCACTTGCGAGTTTGTTTGTTGCGATCTGCGAACATGTTCCTCAAGGATGGATTCCGCAAGTACAGCCAAGTTTAGTGGTGAATACGTTATTAAACCACAAAAATTACATTATGGTGCCCCTAAATAAAGTTGTGTCAAAGACAAATGCAATCTGGGAGAAAATTTCGAGCGAAATCTGAGGGCAGTTTGCTGTAAAATCGCTCTATTTTTTAGTATGTGACAACAAACACATTGTTCGTGATTTGCTTAATATTAGGCCAATTGTGTTGCAAAAAGGCTGCTCAGAATTGTACGTGACTCATTCAAGTACAGCGAATTCTTCGACGAACACTACGTTCGAGTCCAATGGTATCGAGCACGTAAAGAAATTTGTACTTTCCATGAGCACAGGCGAATTCAATGAAATGGTGATTGGCAAAATATATAAACGTCGTTATGTAAAAACATTAAAGCGCAGAGTATGGCAAAAGAAAATTTGTGAAAGACTACTGCCCGTTTTCCAATACCCGGACCAACCAACCACGAACCATCCAACGAAAATGCTGAATTGCGTGAATTCGCGTGTAAAATACAAGCCCTTGCCTGTAGTTGTGCCTGCCAGCTGCCAAAACATCCTCGGGCAAATATTTTATCTGGAAGAGTTTTTATCACTTTTGAGTGAAAAACTACTCACTTTTAATTTTAGTGCTGGGCTGGAATTACCGCGTACATTTTTACAAGTACTTTACATATATTAAAACTAGTGCACTAGGAGTTTTTGACAACCGGTGGGATAGCTGTCTCACTGACAGTTATTCTATGTAGTACAGAAAAGCTGCTGAATGGGTGGCTAGTAATGCATATGTCATTAAAACGCACACATGAAAAAGTTAGCCTGGTTGACCAAAAGACAAGCGAGAGGGAGTATGAGGCAAATATAATGTGTGTCGCGATGGCACGATTTTAGTTCGTAGGTACTTGGTTGGGTGGTCGGCACATTGGAGAACGGCCTTATGGAACGAAGCAAAATAGCAGTGTGGTTTTAATTTCCAATACCACAATATTTAAATAATGCTCTAACATCTGGTTCTATGAAAGGTAAGTTGATGTAATACTATTATGCATGCATGCATAATTTTTAACTCATACCTATGTTTGCAGGAAAATGCAAAAGCGGCACAACGGTATACTTTTTCTCTCATTTTTACAGCTGTTCAGTAGTCGCGTTAGCCATTGCAATAGGTGCATAATATCAGTTTATTATAGCTCCACCGATGAGAAGGAAATTATGTAGACTCTTAATATGGGAAATATTTATAACTTTTCCGAATATCTTAAAAATAAAATCGCTTAAAACAATGGTTGAGATGATTCAATATTGTCTTCACCTGATGGCCTTCACTCCGACTTGCCTTAACTGGCCGAGGTAGACTCTAGCCTTGCCTTAACTGGCCGATGTAGACTCTAGCCTTGCCTTAACTGGCCGATGTAGACTCTAGCCTTGCCTTAACTGGCCGATGTAGACTCTAGCCTTGCCTTAACTGGTCGGTCTTCACACCACCTTGCTTTAACTGGCCACTTCCGAGGTCATATTTTTCGAAAGGTCCAGGTCGTATCTGGACGTAGAATTTTCCCCCTTTTTCATTTCCGTTGTCAAAATTAAGGGTTGCCATTTAAAAAAGATATACTTGACCTTGAAGTGACATTGAAGGTCAATATAAAGGTCATGACCGAGGTCGCCGTCGGATAGCCAAGGGAATTCCCTACAGCTTTTGCCTTCAAATTTTTTTTGAGCGATGCATACTTTTCAAATTATTCAACCGGTCCGGGCTTTTTGAACACCCTGTATGTATAGCCATCTGTAGCAACAAACATTGCTGATTGTAATAGGTGTCTACCTTTGTGAACACAACAAGAGTGACGTAATACTTTCAAACGAGAGCTTTTCTCAATATCAAGGTAAGAGCAATAATTGTAAACAATAGCTTTCGGTTCCTGTGGTCTTGGGTTATATGTATAATTGAGTAGCAAATGTTTCCATGCTCCCATGTGACCGCAGTTATATGGTATTTAGGATGAGCTCGCCACCAAGGATATGCTCGATATCCATCTACACAGCTCCTGGGTAATTCATGCTGGGGAATTGATAAGATAGATAGTAGAGAGGGTTTTGAGTCATTTTTCAGGACACTTTAAACTATCATTTGAGCAAATTTCAATGATCGAAATACAATTTTCATACATTTTGTGCGGGGTCCCTTCGGTTGGTGTGTCGCTAATATTACAGACTTACAAAAGATATTGCAAGTTCCACTTGTATATGAAGAACAATAAAATATTAGTGTTATACCACCAATGGACATGGCTCTGAGTGATATAGCGGAAATTTATTATTATTTATCATTAAATATACTAATAAATAATAGAATAAATAATAACAATTTCCGCTATATCGCTCAGAGCCATGTCCGTTTGAGGTGTACAAGAAATATACAAACTCAAAAAGGCTCAGTTTTTCCAAATTCTTTCGCTGACATTATTTTGTCTACAGTTGTTAATAACAGTCTACTGTTCTATTAGGATCTTGGGTTAAAGTTAAAGCCTGATCGAAGTGTCATTGTTTCTCTTTCTACAGGTTGTTCTTGGCAAGTTATCTTGTTCTTTTGTTCAGCACGATTAGGGGAGGCTTTGTCATGTCTAATATCTCTTTGATTGCGGCGGTATTGTTTTCCCCTTTCGTCTTCTACAATTACAGATCTTGGCATTTCCGATATTTCTACAACTTTTCCCTTTTCCCAGGATTTTTCTGGGAATTTTTTGAAATAAACCGGTATACCTTCAGTAATTGCAGTTCGTTCTTTTGCATGCTTATCATATTTAACTTTCATTTTATTTTGATAGTTTAGAACCTGTTGTGTATGGAGTTCTTCATTTATTAAAGTTGGTTTGAGTTCGGATTGTTGTGCCGGAAGTCGTGTTCTTAGCTTTCTAGACATCAACAATTGTGATGGAGAGTAAGTGAATTGTGGAGTTGTTCGAAGGTTCAGGAGTCCAAGGTAAGGATCTCCATTTGTCTCACTACATTTTGTGAGCATTTTTTTGACCGTTTGAATGGCCCTTTCGACTAAACCGTTAGATTTGGGATAATACGGGCTACTTGTGACATGGTTAAACATCCAATTATTTGCAAATTCCTTGAATTCTCATGAGTTAAATGGCGGACCATTGTCAGATATAAGCTCTGATGGTATTCCATGTCGTGCAAAAAGTGATTTTAGTTGGACTATAATCTCATTTGCTTTATATGATTTTAGTTTTGAGATTTCTATAAACTTCGAGTAATAATCAACCAATAGTATAGGGGAGACTGGGGCTAGTTGTGACATTTTTTAAACAATTTGTCATATCTTTTTGTTAGTTAGATTATTTTACGTAATTCCAAGTTTGTTCAATTAAATAACTATTCAAGATTCTAATTTAAGAAGAATTTTAGATTTACGCCTATTAGAAGTGCTATAAACACGCGAATTCTGAAAAAAGAGCCGTGTAACTTTTAGCCCCGTGCCTGGGGCTGGTTGTTACACCACACGGGGTAGGTTGATACAACAAAAAACAAACATAATCTGAGACTTTTTAGTAAGGGCAATTAACATTTTTTTTACTTAATTTAGACCTAAACACAGTCTTTTTATGTTTGCAAGGTGTAAAGGTGTACGACTGCTCTGTATGCCTCATCAAATAACAAATTTGGTAGCTTAGGAATTTGATGAAAATTATAAATTTATTTCTTAAACAAAAAATTTGGCATACAATTTCTTTTATGCCTTTTATCCTTATGCCTCACAAAAACAAAAAAATTGGTAACTTTTAACCATCAAAAATAACAAAAAACTTCTTTCCTAAACAAAAACTAAGGCAGATACTACCGAGATGTACATGTAACAACCTGCCCCGAAGAAATGTCACTTTTAGCCCCGACCCCAAAATTTAGCCTTTAAGGTTAAGTAGAAAAAAATCTAGTAGAAATAACTGTATTATGATATATTTAACACAAAAAGAAAGCATTGAGGCACAAATATACATTACCGCACAACTATTTTTTAATTATAAAAAGACTGTAGACCAATATTACTAAAAAAATAAAAAGTTAGAAACATGCGGTTTTGATAGCACCGTGTCAGGGCTCCTCCCACAAATGCGTTGGCGGAACTAGCGGGTGGCAAGTGGCTAGCCGATCATATCGTGGTAATTTTTCTCTTTCAAGCGTTCCTGTTACTATCTTTGTATAGTCACCATTGCCGCTGTAACAACCTACCCCTGTCTCAACCAGCCCCAGTCTCCCCTATACAAATTCTTTTTCCATTCAAAAAGATCAACAGCTACTTTTTCGAATGGAAGACTTGGCAATTCATGTGGTATTAAAGGTTCTTTTATATTTTTGTTTTGATATCTTTGGCAAGTGACACAAGTTTCAACGGATGCTTGAATATCTGCATTCATACGAGGCCAAAATACTGAACCCCTTGCACTTCGTTTACTTTTGTCTATTCCCGGATGACCATCATGAATATATTCTAGAATTTTTCCTATCATTTTACGTGGAACTACTAGCGCTTGACCTTTGAAGATTAGATTGCCAATTTCTGTTAGCTTGTTTCTATAATTCCAAAATGATTGCAATTCAACATTAATTTTCTTTTTATTTTCAGGCCATTGACCTTTAATGAAGGAACACAGCTGTTGTAATATTTTGTCTTCATTGGTCGCAGCCAAAATTTCATTGAGAACTGGCTGTGTTATGGCAAGATTAGACTTAATAAGCCCAACATGGATTTTTATTTCTTTATCCAGCGGACTTTCCTCCATATGACATAATGGTGCTCGTGATAGCATATCTGCGACTAACATCTTTTTCCCTGGCTTGTATACTACTTCCAAGTCATATGCTTGAAGGCGAAGCATCATTCTTTGCAATCTAGCTGGAACCTGAACTAGAGCTTTTTTAAATAGAGGAATAAGTGGTTTGTGATCAGTTTCAACCACTATCGTTTGACCATAAATGAATTGATGCCATTTGTCGCAACCAAATATAATGGCATAAAGTTCCTTCTCTATCTGGGCATAATTTCGTTGATATTCTGTGAGGGTTTTAGACGCAAATGCTAAAGGACGACTATCTTGTAAAAGACAACCCCCTACTGCGAACTGTGAAGCATCTGTTGATAGAATAAGTGGCTTTTCAGGATCAAAATACGCAAGGACAGGTGGCTTTGTGACTAAAGACTTTAGTCTTGTAAAAGCTTTTTCTAGCGACTCATTCCATTGGAAAATAGCGTTTTTCTTAAGCAATTGTCTTAGTGGCTCTGTTTCGTTAGACAAATTTGGAATAAACTATCCGAAGTATGTGACTGTTCCTAAGAACCTATGAACTTCTTCGATAGAAGTGGGAGATTTCATGTTCAAAATGGCTTCGACTTTCTGGGGATCTGTGTGAACTCCAAGTTCATTAAATATGTGACCGAAGAATTTGACCTCAGTTAGACCAAATTTACATTTTTCTTTATTTAGTTTTAATCCGGCCTTCTCCATGCGATTTAATATGATATTTAATTTTTTATTATGCTCTTGAATGCTGTTAGCATAGACTAGAATATCGTCTATATAGACAATAACATCTAAATCACTAAACATTTCCGTCATGACACGGTGAAAAATTTCTTGAGCTACTTTGATTCCATATGGCATTCTAAGAAACTTGTACCTTCCGAAAGGAGTGTTGAAAGTGCACAAGTCAGAGCTTTTTTCATCTAACTTCAACATCCAGTAACCCTTACTGGCATCGAGAGTAGAATAATACTTTGAACCTGACAGCTTGGATTTAATGAGTTCGATATTTGGAATAGGATAATGCTCTCGTTGTAATGCCTTGTTGAGATTTCTTGGATCTAGACAAATTCTTAAGGAACCATCTGCTTTCTCCACTAAGATGATTGAACTGACCCATTTTGTTGGACTATTGAGTATTG
Source organism: Machimus rusticus (assembly GCA_951509405.1). Lineage (NCBI taxonomy): Eukaryota > Metazoa > Arthropoda > Insecta > Diptera > Asilidae > Machimus > Machimus rusticus. The sequence continues at coordinate 10,564,068 of OX608050.1, forward strand.
ACTTTGGTAATGACCTTATTTTCTTCCATTCGATCTAATTCTTGTTTTAGTTTTGGATGAAGTTTAAATGGAATTCGCCTGGGTGGATCAATGACTGGACTTACTTGAGGATCAACTTTAAGTTCGAATTCTCCATTTAAACAACCTAATCTCTTGAATAAGTTACTGAACTTTGGTTCAATGCTCTTAATAAGAACATCCGAATCACTCTTAACCTGATTAATCGAAGACGAGTTTTGACTAACCAAACCGAATCTGAGACAATCAAATTTTCCCAAGACCGTGCTGACATTTTCCTTTACAACCAAAAATTTAATGTTTTCTAGTTTCACCTTGCTGGTACTAAGAAAAACATCTACTAAGCATTGACCGAGAATGTTGACCTTCGATCCTCCAAATACAGTTAAATTTCCAATACACTTGCAAAGTGTTAAATTTTTTTTCCAATTTAGTTGCTTGAAGGTATTCAAACTCATAACATTTGCTTCTGCTCCTGTGTCTAACTCAATTTTAACAATTTTTTCATTAATTACAAAATGTTCCTTAAACTGTTTATCTAAATTCGTATTGCTTTTCTCCAAATTATTTTCAAAATTAACAGATCCTATGAAGAAATCACTATCATCATTCAAATCACTCCTATTGTCGGTATTATTATTATTACTTACAGAAAAAGATTTTATATCTTTGTTTGATTTACAATATTTAGCAAAATGATTAGAACCTTTACAAATATGACATACTTTACCGAGAGCTGGACATTTAATTCGGTGATACCAGTTTCCGCATCGTTCACATCTCTTCTTTGGATCGTTGGCCTTGACTTTAGAGTTGGAGCTGCTATTGGGAGTAGTAGTGTTATTCCTTTGTTTTGACTGCTGCTGCTGCTGGTTCTTGACATTCGGTGCTCTTCTACTGCTGCTGGTGTTAGACTTCTGAATGTAGTTGATGTTGTTTTCTGAGTTAATGGCGACTGTGGACATCTCTTGGGACTGCGACTGAATGAGAATATATGATTTTGCACGCTTTTCAGCTGTCTCCAGCGTAAGGTTACCTATATCAAGCAACAAACGCTTTAACTTAGCGTCGTTTAATCCAATTATGAAAACATCACGAACCATGGCACTCTCAAGCGAGCCGTAGTCACATGCTTGCAATAATTCCTTCAAGTGAGTTGGGAACTGATCAACTGTTTCAGCAGTTTTTTGCCTTGCTGATAAAAACTTGTACCGCTCAAAAACAATATTTGTTCTGGGATCACAGTAACTTTTAAATTTCTCTACGACTTCCTCATATTTGAGATCTTTGGGAAACGTGTTGTAGATGCGTAGTCCATCATCGCCGACATGTGACAAAATGGCGGTGATTTTTTTCTTATCATCCACAATTCCCACTAAGTCCAAAAATATTTCCATTTTCTGTATCCAGAACTTCCAGGCTGCACTTAAATTTGGCTGGTTGAAATTCATTTCTTTCGGCGGCTTTGCTCCAAATGAGAATTCCATGGTGGAATTAGACGGTTTGCCTTGATTCTCTGATACAGCTAGTTGACTTACAGGCGATTGATCCCGTGCGTGTGGACTGCTCGAGAAGAGCAAAGTAACATCGAAGTCTTCTTCCGTGTCCTCCAGACGGGTCCCAGAAATTCCTGAGTCAGTGACTGATTCCTGAACTTTATCCAGCTTGACTTGACACACCTGACACCATGTTCTATTAGGATCTTGGGTTAAAGTTAAAGACCAGATGTGGATTCTCTGAGTTCAGTTTAATGACTAACTGCTAATTCACAATTCATATACAAGTTGTGTGTGTACATTGTACATATTGGGTATATATATATGTATATAAAGGCTACTACACATACATATATAACATCTACTAGTCTTTTTGTTGTTTATTAAATTGACTTGCGAAAATATTCTTTCTGAAGCTGCGGAACTGTGCGGCAATGTTAAAAGTTTAAAAATAAATGAACATAAATTCTTGAAGGAGCACTTATTATCGTAATTCCTAATTAAGGAAACATCGTTCCAAAAATCTTCGATATCTTTATCAAAATCAATGGTTTGAAAACAAAGCAGTCTCCATTCCGAATTAACTGTTTCGGGGTAGTAGTTAGCTTTGGAAATCCTTTTAATAAAGTTAATAAAGATAACGGTGGAGCTACATATATGTATATTTTTGGGACTTAGAAAACGCAAATTTTGAAAAACCTTACTATTGAAATCAAAACGACGCTGAATTTAAAGTGCGTGTTCTACATTAAATTTCAAAATATTGCTTTTTCTTTCTTTTATTTCATTAAGATTTAGATTTGACGCAAAGTTTTCTGCTCCTGTACCAATATATATTTGATTTAAAGGCAAAAAGTTTGATGTAGGTACTCAGGATATCACTGTCATTAAAATTGTATATATTTAGCAAAATTTCTCCTTTAATAAAATTATTTAAAATCTCTTTGATATATAATTCCATTGATTCATATACGAGGGGAGGTCAAAAAGTCCGCGGAATAAAGGGGAAGAGGCAGGGTTAAAAATTCTCACCGTACACCTCGCTAATTGGGGACTCAACATTAGTATATAAGAGAGATTTCAAGTCTATGACGTTATTCGTTTAAGAGTTATCGCCCTTCAAACAAGTCTTTTCGCAACAAAACCGCAACTATAGGAAAAATTGAACGCGCGTCCTGACAAAGCAAGGAAAATCTGCTCAGACTATAATGAGTCAAATGGAAGTCATTTATGGTGATCAATGCCCTGGTAAAACCATGATTTACAACTGGCATTGTCTTTTTAAACATGGTCAAAAGTCGATTGAAGATGATACATGCCCTGGACGGCCGACCGAGGCCACCTCTTCTTGAGAATTCTACGCGATCAACTTGGCATGACTGTTGCAGAAGCGCCCGTTCATTAGAGCAGAGTTGCGATGGCTACTCTACACAAACAAGGATTCCAATCTTTAGTTCACCCACCCTATAGTCCAGACTTGGTTCCTAGTGATTTTTATTTGTTTAGAGAGCTAAGGGGAAAAAAATTCCAACGACAATGAAGTCAAAGAGGCTATCTCGGCCTATTTTGAAAGGAAAGACAACAAATATTTTTTTGTTGGTTTGAGAAGTAAATTTCTAGATCTGAAAAATGTATTGAGGTTATGGGGAATTATATTTAAAAGGAAAAATAATTTTGTATTTTTATTATATTTACAACCCCTCCGTTCGCTAATTTGTTGGCCTCCCCTTGTAAGGTATGAATTCTGACTTTTTCTGACTGGAACTTGCGACTAATATCATTTATAATTCTTAATATGTATGACAAGAAAAGAAATTCCTTTAGTTGTGGAATCGATGAATGAATCTTCCAAAACGCACGATATAAAATATAATTTTAGTGTGTCCCTATGCTCTAAAAGCCTGTTAACAACTGCTTCAACGGACAAGCAACAGCTGGCCCAAGTATTTAGTGTGGTTTTAATGACATATAATTTTGGAATTGTTGGAAAATCTGAAAATCTTTGGACTATGGGCAAAAAAATTATAAATAGTGCGACTTAGTTTCTCTATTTCTGTTGGCAGTTTCCTACTGGCTTGACTTGCGCACAAGTGTAAGGAATGGTAAATACATCTCATGAAAAATATATGAGGATCCTTTTCTTTAAACCTGGCTTGCAAACCACTAAGATTGCCTACCATGACTGAAGCGTTGTCAGTTCCTAGTCCAATTAGGAATTATATTTGTGACAGGAATATTTTCGGAATTAAGAGAATTAAGAATGGGATTGAAAGTACGTTCAGCGTCTGTATTTATAGCCAAAGGAGTCCCAAAAATGTATCTCGTACTCATTTTTTAATACTGCAAAAAATTCTAGCTACTAGAACTAATGCGTTTCTGCTGGACATGCCGGTGGTTTCGTCAACAATTCAGGAAAAACATGATTTCCGTAAAGTTTTAGCAACAAGTTCTCTACCCTCATTTCCTAATGAATTATTTATCTGCTGGGCTTTTCAACACCGGATACTTTGGACAATTTTAGAGTCCGGTAAAAAAAATTTATCCCCTCATTACAGAGGTTATGAATATTTTGAGTTTGCATCATACCCTTAGAATTTCTTAGGTGTAAAGGGAATTGTTGATGCCTTTCTAAATGAGGCAGTGGCGGCTCGTGGCAATTAGCTTTGGTGGGGCTATCTATGTACTACAAAAAACGAACTAATTTAATGAACTTATTCAGTTTTCCGATCTATCCAAGAGGTACATACCACATGTAGAAAATTTAAGTATTCGGTTTCCCTAAAGGGAGCTTTACATATTTCAGGAAAAATTTTCAAAATTGCCTTTGCAAAACTCCTTTCAGGCCTATTCCACTTACAAAAACTTATACTTAAAAACACTGCACTTCTTAGCGTTTTGAATAATATAAAGTGTGGATATGACAGACACAATAATCCGTTTAAAAAACTCGAGCTCATTGCATAGATTTGTTTTCAATTGTTTAGAATTTAGAACAAATTTGATTGCTATAAACAATTAAGTTAGATAACCATGCATTCTAATCTAAACTAAACGTGTATGCAGCTTAATCGGAAACCGGAAAGTGTATCAAATTTAACTTTCAAGATTTTTTACATAGCAAGTTAGTGAAACTCGACCCTATACCGCTTGTAAAATTTGGTGTCATTGGATAGCTTTTCAGAAAAATGTTTTCTCTTTTTTTCGATCCGATGTACTTATATTTCGAGATATTCAATCATCATCTCGGAGATTATTTTTACACCGGACAACATCCTCCCCGGCACTCCCTGTATTAAATAGGAAAAAGTCTTTCAGATAAAATTTTCCTATTTTGTATCACAAAATCCGAATTTGCAATAAAAAATAGAAGTTCGTATTTAAAATTTTAAAGTTACCCCTACCTCCCGGGTAGGTGCGGGCAAATTTGAGTTTGGTATCATTGAATAGCTCTTTTTAAAATATTAAACACGTATTTTGTTGTTTTTCAATCCGATACGTATTTCTCAAGATCTTTAACTGTTCCAGGACTTTTTATACCCACTATGTGCACTATGAAAGAGGGCGAATTTTTTCGCTCACACTCTTAAGAATTTTTGCGAACTTACTACATATGGTGTCAAACTCAACGCGACTTACACTGTATGCATATGAGTTCGACTCATAAATCCTTCGGGGCTACCCTCTCGTTAGCCCCAAACTGCCTCTTTCACAGCTATCTGTGCACGCCAGATCGGTTACATGTGTTGGGACATTGCTAGCACACATATTTAAAATCCTCTCATCCGCGGGGCTAGAAAATTTTAGCCCGCTGCGCTGCGCTTTGACGGTTGAAAGAGAAATGATATTATAACTTATGTAAGAGAAGCAGCTGTAGCGCCTGGCCCAGCAGGGCTAATTTATTTCAGCCCTAAACGCATGGAAAAGCAATGGGATGGAAGAGAAATGAAATTAAATTTACTAAGAGAAAAAACTTCGCAACATTTGCTAGTTGCTTGCTTGTCTCTTAGCAACCCTCGCCAAGTGGATTTGGCTTATGGGGCTCGTTTTCTTTAGCCCTTTCTTCCTATTCCTATAGCTGCATAGAGAATATATTATGTTCTCTTATTGCACAGAACATATATAGCCAAATATGAAGATTTTACTTGGCTCCTGTAACAGAGTAGATATTTCCTGATTGTAGTGGCTTGCAAAATCGAGTTAATTACAGTCGATGATAAAAACGTCGCTTAAACGTACTGACAAGAGAAATGCAGTAACGTTTTAAGACGTTTTCTTAAAATACGAATTTTTAACATACTTTTGTTGAAATTTATGGTGGGGCTAAGCCCCACTAGCCCCTAAGGTAGAGCCGCCCCTGAAATGAGGTAATAAATTTGTCAAGGCTTTACTGCATATTTTGCAATATGATTTGCCTTGTTTATTTTCGAGCCAAGAAAACTTGTCTTTTCACGCATTTTTAAATAACCTAAATCGCTTTTTCGCTATTTCCCTATTAGCAATAGTATACAAATGCAATAATAACAATTATAATAATAACAAAAAAACATGCAGCACGGACTCTGCTTGGTCTGGTGCTGCAGCTGAAGTTGCCGACTGCGACTGTGACAGAACATTAGTACTTGAAGGTGCGATGATAAACCTTATAACAAATTTTCATATTAACTAAAGTAAACTACGAATAAAAAGAACCTTACCTATCCATTGATTTTACCACTGCACAATTATCACAAATCACAAATTCGCTAGGTCGGCTGCTTTCTTTAGCGGATTGAGTTCGACCCATTTGGTAAATATATCTTCAAACATCAGAATACTTATATGGCCTTTCGTAGAATGTGGGAACGATCCTATTAAATCTGTGCTGATTATCTCCCATGGTCCTGCCGATATTAAAATATTCATATCATGTCCCGCGGTTTTCTGTTGGTCTGGTTTGTGCTGGATACATACAGGTATAACAAAAGTCCTGGAACGGTCGAATATTTCGGAAAGAACACATCGCATCGGAAAACAAAAAATAGGGGTAAAATATTGTTGGAAGAAGTATTCAACTCTACCAACCCTTATCCCCCACCCTCACCCCTGAGGTCAGGGTGGAGGTTACTTTTTTTTCAAATATTGCATAGCTTTTCAAAAAATATTTGAGACGTGTTTTTTCTTTTTTCGATCCCATGTGAAGATCGTGAGATATTTGACCTTTTCGGAACCTTTTTTTACACAATACACATCATCCGCCGCACTCCCTGTACCGAATAGAAAAAAATGTTCCCGGCAAAAGTTACGTACTTTTGCATGAATAATCTGAATCTGCGAAAAAATGGGTGGTCCTATTTGAAAAACAAAAATTTACCCCCACTCTCGCCCTCAGGGTTGGGGGTGGGGGTAGGGGTTGATAGAGTTTAATACTTCTTTTAAAAGTATTTTACCCCTATTTTTTGTTTTCCGATGCGATGTGTTCTTTCCGAAATATTCGATCGGTCCGGTACTTTTTGAACACGCTGTATATTCGACAAAGCGAGTACATTTTTCTTCTTTAGAGTAAGTTTGTCTGGATGGTTGGTTGATTCGCCTTCTTTTATATATTTTTGCTGCTACTGAAGCGCCACTGGTAGTTTCATTAACAATTTGAACTGGCTGATTACTTTCATATTCATCCATTGGAGTTGGAAGGATATCAGCAAAAATATCAGCCTCAGACACATCAATTCCAGTTATCTCATCTGAAGTTACATCTGTTCCAGGTGCACAATTATTACTAACGTTTGTAATATTGAAACCGAACTTCCAAACCGCCGGATTTGTGCAATTTATCCAGGTTTATCAATTTAATAACGGCCTCTTCAAGAGGAGAAAGCTCTTTTAATTTGTATGGTCCACCACCCGTAGGCTTTAGCTCTTTGGTGTTCTCAGCTATTTTTTTATTATTTTAATTTTGAAATCCACCCACACCTGAAACACACGCTTAGAATTAAATACTACATTTTATATCTTATTGTACTTACTTTTGACCACTTTTCGGGTGTCTTAATAGGTGGACCGAGGCTATTCAATTGTGCTGCAAATTTTTTCCAGTGCGGAATCGCTTCGGATTTTCTAAATATTCCTTTGGCTGCATTTCCATAAGGTGCACCAGTTTTTCCATTTGGTGTTTAGTGCTAAACGACTTTTTTCTAAAAATTTTGTAAAACATAAAATAATTTGATTAGAATAGAAAAACCTCACTTACGCATTCTCCATTTTCACTTCCTTACACCAGAAATATCTGTAGAAATGTGCAAGTCGACGCCTATCACACCTTCGACTTTAAAAGTCAATTTAATCGACAAAAGTCGTCAAAAATCGACTTTCGCAATTTGAAATTCTAAGATCGACTCTCAGTCGCAGAAATGACGATATTTACAATAGGGCCCTAAATTCTTCACGACTCTGGATTGCCTGATAAAGTAATAATTGTTGTAAGTTTTTTAAAATTAATAAAATGGTCTTACAACTTCAGCCGTTGAGCTTTCACCTTGTTCGGAGTGATGGAGGTCTTAATTTTGCTATATATATGTAATAATTATAAGTGGATTTTTCTCCTTCTCTATATGGAATATACATATGTATATGCTGCTTTGACAAACCCCAATGTCGGATCCAATTTTCTAACCTTGCAGAAATTGAAGAAAATAAATTTAGCAAAATAGCAACCAAACAAGGACTTCCTCCGATTGTACTCGGGCAATTTTCCTTTGACATGTCGCTAGAGATCTTCTTTGTATTACTGTGAGCGTCTGTTGCCGGATCTTTGAAGTTAACTCTCAAATTCCGGAAGGACACTTCATTCAGACCATCATACGCTTTCCAGCAATCGCTGATAATCATACTTCCTGGTGCAATTCACTTTTCGATAAGTAGTATCAGCGTCGCAATTCACTTTTCCATAAGTAGTATCAGCGTCGCACTAGAAATACATCTCCGGTCTCTCGGAATACACCGCCAAAGACCCATTGCCCTTGCATGTGGTGGCCCCTGTGGTACTTTCTCTTGCCAAATTTTGATTCGTCAATTTCGACGTCATGTTTTCACCGCCTAAATTTAAGAAAAAAGAAAATTAAAATGCATATATAATTTTATTTATATTCATACCAATTCGATTTTTCTGTCTTAAGCCAAAGTGAACTACGACTTCATAGCAGAACAAGATCCAATCCAGAGCTGTTGTCTTCGATATACGGGCTTGAAGTTGGATCAACTGGATCTCCGCCTTGTAACATCAGAGGTGAGAAAAAAGAAGAATATAAAATTAATAATTGCTGGTAACTTTCTATTAATATGAAACTTTACATTTACCACATACTTCCTCCAAAGTTAAGTTGAATTTGTCAAAAAACGTATTTTTATGCAGCATCTTCGACGTCCCGCACTCAACTGTTTTCTTACTTTTTTTACTTTTATTCAAGCAACCTCACTTGAATTTATCCTTTCTCGAAGCGTCACTTATTAATTTCATTAACCCTGCGCAATTAGGATACTTGAGGAGCCCTCTTTTGCGAGGAGTCCCCATTGTGCTAATTTTTCAATGACGACTTTAGGGTCTTGCGCTGTGAGGATTATATCCGTCATATTTATATTTTCTGTAGCCTAGCTGGGAAATTAAAGAGTTTCTTGAACAGTTTTTCGTATATAAAGTATGAATTGTCTGAAGATTTAATATTATCCCATTCATGTTTTAATGCTTCTTTTAAGTGACTTAAATTATTGAACGTTTTACTTTACAGCCTCCTTGCAAGTTCTTCCCACAAATGTTCAATAAAGTTCATATCTGGTGACTGGGTAGGTGTTTTCAATAGTTAGGGACAATTACGTACAGCCGCGGATTCAAGGGGGGGTCACAGGGGTCATGATCCCCCCCAAAATCAGCCTGAATTTAAAAAAACAGAGCTTAACTTATTGTTTGCAAACACAAAAACAAAACGATCAGAAACAAACCGAACCACCAAAATCAACTTTACCTAACTAAAAACATTAGAACCAAAATATAACCATATCAACAAAAACGTCTAATTTTTTCACAGAATACTGATTTTTTAATTACTTTTTCTATGTTTGGATTGTAGCTACATTTATGATTTGCTACATTTTTGATTATGCAAACTGCAAACTCTAAAGTTAGCTACGCTGCCATAAAAGGCGCCACTTCTTTTGAAAACACATTAGGGCACTTTTACAGAATAAAATTTAAAATAAATACATTTATCAGCTAAAGCATTCATTAGTTATTAGGATACATTTTTTACATAAACAATAAAGGAGAATGGGTGGTTTCGTCCCCAGTGCTGTATCAAGTTGAGGTATATGTCATTTTATAGGTTATCATAATAGCTTTCTTTTATTATACTAGTAGTTGACAGTTGTCCGGCTAAAGCCGGACCGCCCGCCCCTAGGATTAAGCGAACCTAGTAGTTAATGAAATGGTAAAGGTCCCTCTTAACCTAACAATGGTATGGTATGCTATGGTATGGAACAAAAAGAAGATGGTATCTATGGAAGGAAGAAGATTGTATGTATGGAAGAATGGTGTATTGAATGGGATGGTATATTTAAAATGGGATGGTATATGTTGAATGGTATGTATGTATATGGATTGTTGGGATATATGGAATTGTATAGTTAAGGTAATGAAGTTTTCTAAAAAAATACAGGTTATTATAGGTTATTTTATATTAGGTTGTAGTAAAGTAAAAAAAAAACAAACAAATAAACATTAGGTAAGTGCTTTATTGATACAAAAAATGCGCCAGCCGATCGATGATAACAGGAACTAACTAAAACGAAAGAAAATAAAATTAATTATTTGAAAGCTTCCAGAAAAATAGTCTTAGTTTTCTGGAGTTTCCAAGTGACCATGAGGTAGCCAGACCACTCGTTTTTTTATAGAGGTATCGCCAGTAACCCTAGTCCTCTCAAACTACTTTTGCAAAATTATACGAAAAAATACAACAAAATTAAAAATAAAACAAACAAACAAACAAAAAATTCATGCTGCAGCAATAATTACAAAATATGCATAATTATAATTCCCGAAATTAAAAAAAAAAAAAAAAAAAAAAAAATGGTGTCATTTTATCCTTACCAAACCTGATACAATTTATATAAGAACCTACGTAGATAAAACTTCATAATTCCCCTGTCTTGTGAATCTCAAAATACCTAAATACTGGCTTAAAATCCCCGGAATATTAATTAATCTAATACGCATAAATTATTTTTTATTCTATTATTCTATAATTGCAATTTCCCTAAGATTGACAAAATTTTCAAATCCGGATCCGTCCTCTTGCAATATCTAATGCGGTGTCACGCCAGAATATATTCCAAAATTTCGAAGCCTTATTTAGAAACATTGTCCACCCCGGAAAGATTGTGTCCGCCTATTTTACATTAGAAAACCGTTGGTGCTACCTATTTATATTCCTAACCACCCTGCCTCTCAAAATGAAAAAAAAACTAATAACTTTAGTTCTTGCTGTGTGTGTGTGTGTGTGTGTTTGTGTGTGTTTGTGTGTGTGTGTGTGTGTGTGTGTTTAGGCCCAAACTTTAAAAAAAATCAGTCTTTAATCAAAATGAGAGCTTTTCAATTAGTTCCCAAGTTCATGTACAAACAAAAAAAAAATTAATTAATGAAAGACTACCTATAAAAAACTTTAACGCGAAAAAAGAAAAAAATAAGGCTTAAGTCCAAACTTTAATTCTCAAATTTCTCTCTATTACATAATAACTTCCAGCTGAAATTATTTGCAAATGAAAAATATTGCCTAATTCAGCTATTGGTTGTCACGTAACTGAGAGTGAAGTGATAATCAAAATAAGAATTTACAGCCTAGTCCCCGTACTAACGAAATACTCATGTCCGAAAAAAAAAGGGTTTCGGTTCAAACTTTAATTCTCACATTGCTCTCTGTGACATAACAACTGCCAGCTGAAATTACTTGCAATTTGTAATTCAGCTATAGGTTGCCACGTCACTGAAAGTAAGGTGATAATCAAAATGAGAACTTATGTCCCTTCATCTAAAAAAAAAAAAAAAAAAAAATAACATCTAAAATGTTAATTTCCTATATATTCCAATTTACCCCTTCTTTCCTAAAATACTACAACCTATTGACTCTATATTAAAAAAAAAAAAAAAAAAGCTTGGTAAACGTTCCTCTCCCGTCAAACAAATAAAAAAATAATATTTTAAGTACAAATTCTGATTGTAACTTCATTTTCAGTGACGTTTGCATCACTGAAAATGATGTGACAGTCAGAATTACGTTCTTTGCTGCAGCATGGAAATAAATATAAAATAGAAAAGTTATAAAAAAAAAATTAGTAATGACACCCTCTTACCCCCTTCCCCTAACGTTTACCATTGTACCATTCTAACTTAGAAATTTGCATAGGTACATAAAAGTCCAGTTATTTATTACTTATGGTTAACACTATATCTTTAAATATTGCATATGTTTAAAAAATAAAAAAAAAAAAAACTTATCCAAAATCCTTTTCTATCCCTATATAAATAAAAAATTAATAAATTCGAAACTAAACAAAGCCGTTCGTATTTTTCTTATAAAAGTTCCCTATATACTACATTTCTTGTATGAGCTAATAAAATATTCTCTTCTGGAACTAAAACCCTTAAATTTTCCGGCGATCTTACCCTACCTAATGCAACATAAAGTTGACCGTGAGAAAAGACACTACTCCTTAAATCAATTCCTACACAATCTAATGTTTGACCCTGACTTTTATTAATCGTTAAAGAATATGCTAACTTAACTGGAAATTGTCGTCGCTGCATCTCGATCCCCGATTGCCCCGCCGAGAATTTGAAACATATTCTCGGTATGGTGACAATCTCCGTATTACCGAGAACGGATGCCTCCAAACGGAACCTGGAAATTGATCTAATTATCAATTTTGTTCCATTGACCAACCGATGTTCAAAGCTTAGGTTCCGAATTAATATACAGACGGAACCGACTTTGAGACACAAATCATGGTCGGGGACACCCTTTCCGGAAATCCCGTTAAGGATTTCCGTACCGAAAACGGTATTATCGGTAACGCCGTCCACTGAAACCAATGAATCGGCGCTGAGCAAATGCTCAATGTCCCCGGGCAGCCTTTCCAAAACAGTACGATTAATTAAATTAATAGCTGCATTCGTGGATGATAATATTGCTCTGGAGACACAGTCTTCAGGACGCAAAAGTATCTCATCGGGAAACACAAAGTTGATCAATTCTTCAATGGAGTTGACGTTAGAGATTCCAGTTAAAGGAACTAATCTAGAAATTTCGTTGTTTGAATTATTAATTAATACTTCCCTTACTCTTCCTTCTCCTATTGCTAAAGTAAAATTTGTGAAATCCCTATCTCTAGATCTTTGCGGCTCGCTAAGACCGCATTTCTTTATACTGCTCCAAAATGGTGAATACTTCAGGGAACCGCGAATTATATCATCTGGCATAGCATGTTCTATTACTGGAGCAATTTGTCTAAAGTCGCCCGCAAAAATTATTATTTTACCCCCAAAAAGTTTTTGCGATTGACAGAGGTCTTTTAAAGAATTATCTAAAACTACAACTGACGCCCTATTGGCCATTGTACATTCATCCCATATAATTAAATCTGCTTCCCTTAACAATTGACCTCTCTGGCTATTCCAGTTAATGTTACCACCCCCTAAATTATTAATATCGATTGGCAATCGAAACATGCTATGTGCCGTAGTCCCACCTTCATAACCTAAAGCTGCAATTCCCGTAGAGGCAGTGCACAGTACAATACGACCTTGTGAACGTAAATGATTTGTAATGACGTTCAGTACCAAAGTTTTACCGGTTCCCGCGGGACCATCCAAAAAGAAATGTGTGTGTTGGTTTGATTCCGCGGGTTCCAGTACTGAACGTATAACCATCTGAACAAAGTTGGTTTGATCAGGATTTAGTAACGGCATCCAATGATCGGAGAAATTTTTACAAATTTCTCTATCCCATTGGACCCGTTCCCTGCCAACTTCGGTACTGTCATCATCTTCGATTTCGGGTAAACCCATATCTCGAAGATTTCTGCCGTGACGACGCAGCATCCTATCAATCAAACGCAGAGATTTGGTATGAGCCCATTCTAAATTCTCTGGATTTCGTTCAGATCTTAATCTAAGGAAATCCTCACTTAGATAATCCTTGAACTCTTCCCAGAGAAGTCTAGCTGGAGCCCCAAAAATAATAAGTGATAGGTATAGCTGCCTAAGCCCACTACCAGTCCTGAAGACTACTGCTTCCCGCATTGCAATAAAATATTCGTCTTCAGTGTCGAGTAGTCCCCTAGCCCTCGCAGTCTCCTGATAAGTACTAAATACCTGACCATCTATAGTTCGTAAATCTATAAAACTGTTGGCAGGATAAATTGCCAACAGCATCCTCAAAAAGAATAATTCTCCTAATGTCGGGGACATCCAGTACAAACGGGCTACAGCACTACCCCTTTGCCTGGGCGCGATAAAATAACTTTCTCTAGGATGTACTAAAATATTAACTCTACTATTTGTTGATCTAGTTCTAACTATGTTGTAACGTTCATAAAAATCGCTATATGTTAAATTAGCTAACTCCTCAACCTGGGGCCTTTCGAGATAGAGCATAAGCTTAGAACACTGCGTTCAGCAGCCTCGAGCTCTCCTCCAGGTCGGAATACGACCGTTTCTCTATTTGGAAGATGCACAGGAAGTGCAATAACAGTAGGTGTCCGGCCGCTAACATCATATTCTAGCAGCCGCCATACCGCTTCAGCAGCAGAAACATATCGGGCATTGACAAAGGCCGCGATTTCATCATTTTCTGCTGTGGTCCTAATACGCAAAGGTATATTATTATTTGAATCTGAAGGATTTTGGATAATAGCAATTCTAGAGGAATCTGGACCTTTATGAATATATTTCATCATATATTTCAATGTCTTTGTTGAAGTAGCAATTTCTAAGTTAGCATGGCAATCCATTATCAGAAGGATAGCTGGATTATAAGGAACTACCCAGGTATCGTCTACCAGGCGACTATTACCCCCAACTGTTACTGTTATTCTATCTTGACAGGGCCTCTTATATTTTACATAGCCACCGTCATCTATATACGTCGATTCATTCGCAGGTTTGGGAAAGAATTTCTTGCATTTCCGCTTTTCCCTGTCCATGCAAGGTGAATTTAAATGTCCAGAACCACATGGACCGTGCAACATATGTTGCAAAACAATTCTTCGGAGCCTTCCTCCGAGGGCTGGGCTGATGAGGGGGAAAAAAAAGAGTGAAAATCCGATGTAAAAAAGGGTGTGAAAAAGAGGTGAACTTACTGGTGGGTGGGGGCGATTTGCTCGAAGCCCAGGTGAGAAAATGAAGATGTGAATCTGCAGAAAGTTGGGGAAGGGTTGAAAGGAGGTAATTGCGAAGGAATTAGATTTTTACGTAAACGCAGTTGGTCAGAAAAAAATTCAAAGTAATATTGGGGGTGGTGATTTATGCGAGTGGGGTAAAAAAAAAACTTTTTCTTAAAAAGTTACTTTGAGGAGTTGGGGGGGTGGTGGAAAAAAAAGAAAAATATGAGGTGAAAGTAGAGAGACGCGAGATTATAGGAAAATTATTGAGAAGTTGAAAAGAGTAAGTGAAGGTGTGGGTTTTGGGGAGGGAAATTTGTAAAGTCATGTAAAGTGATGAAAAAAAAACACGTTTTGGTGGATAAAAAAAAACCGGTTTGTAAAAGTGAAAATTTGTTTACACCAAAAGAAAGATAGATTTTTTTTGATTTTTTGAGATAATTCCGAAAGTTGTACCCCTTATAGTTTTCCCGTAAAATCTAAAAAACCTTTAAAAAGCGTGTGAAAATCTTGTAGTTTTATATATATTAATGACATCAACAATGACAGTCGTGCAGGAGAAGAGCTATGAATAATTGTCTTTTCTTCAAATAAATGTAGTATTTGTTGTTTGTATTGTTGCTGGTTTCGTATTGGCTTGCTTTACATGCACCTTTTACACTTTGGGATCAGTATTATGTTTTTTACTTGATTTTTTTTTTTTACTGTGATTTTGGCTGGAACCAAAGCGGTTTAGTTTACTTGTTAAAATAGAGAATATAAACTATTGTTACATGTAGCCGATCTTTAGAACGCCACCGTACATGTGTTCATGTAATGAACATTATGTGGTATTTGGGCTGGACGAGGGCATCAAAATAATATTTTATTGCCAGCAACTTTTCTGGATGCGGTAATTTTGGATATTTATTATTAACTATTGTTTATTTTTTCGTTTGAATAATAATATTTAATATCATTACTTTCAATGTTCTAGTTTCATTGCATTCTTTGTTGATATTTTAATGATTTGTGTAGCTACAAAACTGCCTAGAAAGCATAGGATAGAATATTCACGATTATTTTTAAATTCCTATCTCTATTTCATTTGGCACCTTTTATTATTTTGACTAGATAGTACACTAGGGTGTGAGTGGCGGTAGAATAGCGAAAGGTAGCCATATAAACTAAAAATCGGCGGTGGAGTACCAGCAGTTAGGCATATAAAGTAAAAATATCATATATTTACATGCGAAATAAAAGAAGTCATAGTTTTTTCCCTGCACGTGTTTCATTGTTGGTGTCATGCAATAAAATAAAGGTGTGATATGATCTTTGATATGACAACTACCACAACTTGATACATCTTGCGGACGGAGCCCATACAAAGTTGCCCATTCTCCTTTAGTGTCTGAATATAAATAATTTTTAAGTAGGCAAATTCGTCGAGTTTGTGCATAATACCAGCGACACACCAATCGAAATTTAGAATTTCGAGTTTTCTCAATTTCAGAAATATATCATTATTACCTCTGAATTTTTTAAAAAAGTTTCAGGCAAATATTCTTTAAAAACGAGATTTTGACAAAAATTTTACTTTAATTTCAAAACAATGTGCAATTAGCAATTTTTTCATGTAGAAACCAAATCTGCAAAAAAAATGGGTTGAAAAAAAAAGTTACCCCCACCCCCGCCCTCAGGGGTTGGGGTGGGGGTAAGGGCTAGTAGAGTTAAATACTTCTTTTAAAAATATTGTACCCCTATTTTTTTGTTTTCCGTTGCGATGTGTTCTTTCCGAAATATTCGACCGTTTCGGAACTTTTGTAACACCCTGTATCTCAAAATCCTGGGGTTTTAAGACTTAGCGGCCATAGAGACTTTTGATTAGGGAGCTAAAATACATAACATACTGAAAAATCAGCCAATTTGACGGAAACCGGATTTCCATACAATCTGTGCGAGGTCCTTTCTCTTCAGCTCGCGTGCAGAACTTACATTCTGATTTGCACGGTCTCCGAGACAGGGCATCGGCGTTTCCATGATTTCCACCCTTCCTATGTCTTATTTTAAAATCATAGGTCTGCAACCTCTCCAACCAACGTGCTACTTGTCCTTCAAGATTCTTAAACTGCACTAGCCACTTTAGGACTGCATGATCCGTTCGCAGCACAAATTTTCGATCGTACAGGTACTTGTGAAAATGTTTCACCGAATCCACGATCGCCAGAAGTTCCCACCTGGTTACACAGTAATTTCTTTCTGGTTTCGACAATACCCGGCTATAGTAAGCGATGACTTTCACTTGCCCGTCATCTGTATCCAGCATAAAATCCTCGGTTCCCAAAGGGTATGCCAACACTGGCGCTCGGCAAAGCTCATCTTTTAGACCCCCGAAGCTCCTTTCACATTTTTCAGTCCAAATAAATGGCTTCCCGTTTTCCGTAAGACTGTGGAGGTCCTTAGCGATGTCAGCTAAATTCCTTACGAAGCGTCTGTAGTACCTACGTGGCTAATCCCAAAAAACTGCGCAACTCATGTTTGTACGTTGGAGTTGGCCAATTCTTCACTGTTGCAATTTTCTCAGGATCCGTGCTGACTCCTTCACGTGAAACAATATGCCCCAGATAATTTACTTGATCCCTGAATAGCACACACTTTTTCGGATGGAGCCTAAGGTTGGCTATTTTAATTTTCTGAAATACTTCTCGAAGATTAATCAAGTGGTCCTCAAAGGTATTTCCAACGACGATAATGTCGTCCAGGTAAACCAAACAAGTCTTCCATGTAGGGCCTCGCAAGACATATTCCATTAGACTCTCAAATGTTGCTGGAGCATTGCATAATCCAAACGGCATGACCTTGAATTGCCAAAGGCCATTTCCTATTGAAAACGCAGTCTTTTCCCGATCTTCTGGGTGAGCCTCAACCTGCCAGGACCCACTCTTAAGATCTACACTCTTAAGAACCACCTAGAACAGGAAAATGTATCTAGCGTATCATCAATACGCGGCAACGGGTAGCTGTCCTTCTTTGTGGCTTCATTCAACCGACGATAATCCACGCAAAATCTTGTACTGCCATCCTTTTTCTTCACCAGCACAACAGGAGGCATCCAGGGACTCTTTGATTCTTCTATAATGTATTTTTTTTGCATGATCTCTATCATCTCCGCTGCTTCTTCCCGCTTCGCTAGCGGCAGTCTTCTTGGAGGTTGCTTCGTCTTCCCAAGCTCATATTCCTTCAATGCAAAGATATCAGCGAAATCCGCGATCAGTTCTTTCGCTTTTATGCGCTGACCTCTATCGACTGGACTCCGTTCGAGTAAAGTGTTCATCAGATTCAACACCTTTTCTAGTTGACCTACCGGCTCATTGATGCTTTTGCCTTCTAATGGCACGATTTGTTCAGCTGGCTCCCCTTTTCCTAAGATTCTTCCTTCTTTTAACTTAATCTTCTTCTTTTGGACGTTGAGCACGCGCACAACTATTTCTTTCGTCTTCTCAATTTTAACTAAACATTTTCCCATGACAAAATTCGTAATTTGACCTTTCCCATCTGGTTCTATGAGGTAGAATTGGTACCCCCCGGGACTCTTGCGCTCAATAATGTCTCAGCCCACGGTGGGAGTTCTATGTCCTTACTCACAACTTCTTTTAATTGGGGGCAATTATCAGATCCTATTATCATAGGGATCTCAACGTTATCATATCTCATGATTCTCATACCGATGTCTAGCTAAATTTTGTGCATCTTCAAGAAGTCCAGACGCAGGATACATTCGTCTGCAATGCTGGCTACTAAAAATATATGCGAGAACCTCTTTCCAGCCAGGGATATATCAACTGCACCTCTCCGTGAACCTCCACTGGTTCACCCGTAGCAGTCTTTAAGTTGTATCGGCCCTTATTTGCCAGCTGTTGGTGGCTATCGATAAAATCGGACCGAACTATAGACCTCGAAGCGCCAGTATCTACTGTTATTAAAGTGTCTTCGGGTCCCAGCCTTCCCCTTACCATTAGACTGCTATCGTGGCGCTGCAATTTGTTGATGATGATACTGGGGGCGTCAATTCCATTGACCAACTCCCGCCCCGCGGAGTTGGTTCTTACTCGTTTCCCTGTTGGCGTGCTTATTCTCCCACCGCTCCCGCTCTCCACGCTTTGCACATTTCCAATAGCTGCTAGACTCCTTCAGAACTGATGAAGATTCTGCACTTTTCCTCTTTCTACAATTCCTCTGAAGATGCCCTGTTTCATTACAGTTCCACCATCTTGGTCGACCCCGCATCTCGTTGACTACCATCCTGTTGCAACAGTTGCAGTTTCTTCATTAGAGACAATTTCTCTCAACCGCACGACACCTCTAGAAGCCTTTGCCGTTTCATAATTAAGTGCATATGCCAGACCTTCCGCGCTAGTGGCCTTTCCTGCTAACCTTACGGCCATCTGAAGGTCTCGATCTGCCAGGGAATTGATGAAGGCTTCTCTTGCAACTTCGGCTGAATATTCCTGAGCACTGGGTAAGCCAGGTGCGCTAATTTATCTATATCAGCGCAGAGCTGCTGTAGCGTCTCACCCGGTTTTTGTGTTCTATTTCGCAATTGCAGACGGTAAACCTCCTGCATATATTGCTCTCCATACCTTCTTTCCAAAATTTCAACCAAAGTACGATAACAGTTCCGTTGTTCAGGTGGGACTGCTCGTAGCACCTCCGCTGCCACTCCTCTCAATGCCATAACTAAAGCTGAAGCCTTTTCTTCAACAGACCAAAATTTTGTCGCTGCAGCTGTCTCAAATTGCAGTTTAAATGTTTCCCAAGACGAAATTCCATCAAATACTGGAGGCTTCAACTTCCTTCCTACCGTATTATCTGTAGGTAACTGCCGTATTTTAAGTCGTTCAACATCAGCCTTCAGATTTTCTAAATCTTTTCTAGTAGTTCCCAAGTAAAAAAATAGGCTTTAAATATACTCTAAAGATGCTTATAGAGGTATTATTTAGAGCTACAAGTTTCTTTTTAAGCTGCAACAGCGCCCTTAAAACTTTTTTAGAGTTTCTGTACAGCAAAAAGTTCCGCTTATAGAGCATAATTTTGCTTTAAAATTTGGTATATTGTAGCTTATCAAGAGTTCTTTGCTCTATAATGTTAGTTCTATAAGCGCTGCAAGAGCATTTGTAAAGCTTGTTATGGAGCTGTTATAGAACTTCTGGAACCGAATGGCTTTATAATAGAGGTTTTATTTTCAAGTAGTCAATAATAATAAGAGGAAATGAGAAAGCATTTCATCTTCCTTTCTTCAATGGTTAAATATGTACATGTCAATATTTTGACAAAGTTGAACTAATATGGAAAGAATTCTTTTTCATTTTCATTACAAATGGAAAAAGAAAAATAATAATTTTTGCGTACATATTTCAAATGGGATTTTTCATACCATTTAAAATTTATTGTAAATATTGGGGAGATACTTCGATAAATTACAATACGCTCTTATAATTCTAAAAAATAAATCAATAATTTTTTTTTCAAAAAAATTTTTGTAATTAAATTATGTACTAAATAGAATTGAAAAAATGTCTAATGAATTTCTTAGAGTGGAAAATACCTTAAAATCTTAGTTATGACAAAAGAAAACTCTGAAATAACCATAAATGTTTATTCAGAGTTTTATTTATTATAGTTATTTTGTTTCTCATTTTTATGGCAGCCATTTTTTCCACAACAAATTAAAAATAATACATCGAGCTACTTCTTATACTCAGTAAGAGTCACTTGCTCTATGTAGCGAGCAATTAAGAAGATTAGCAGCTACTTGCTCCATTAAAAACTTTATTGTAGCCCTTTTAGAGCTAGCAGCTGAATATCTTTGGTTTTTAAAACTACTAGCCCTACTTCGCATGCAGTTTCTGCCCGACACGATTACTTGACGTTTGATTTTGACAACTAATATTTTTTCAAGCCGCAGTCTGTTTTTCAACACACTTTTTCTAAAATTTCTGCTGCTTTTATATTTTCTCCAAGATTGCAGATTTTTAAACATCCTGGCTATTTTCACTTCTACGGCTATTCGTACGAACTTTGACATTAAAAGTAAAAGTAACTTAGCTTTAAATTATATTACCCCAACACCTATAGCTTTAAAATAATATAAAATTCAGTTGAAAGCATTAAAAAAAGTTTAACGCTTTATATCAACATCTTTTACAACACATAGCTTTTTGTCAGAAAAATTGCTCTATATTGTGATTATAGCACTGACTTTTAGAGGAACTTTAGGTTGGGAATTTGATTCCTCTAAAAATGCTCTACAAGAGTTCATATTTCCATAATAAAGCTGTTATAAAGCATTTAACATTTAATTCAAAGATGCTTTATAATAAAATCAATTTTTGCTCTATAAATTAAGCTTTATAAGCAAATAGAGCTATTAGAATAAACTAAACTAAGTTAGAGAGCATTGTTACTAATATTCGTGCTCATAATTACTTTTGCCAATTATATAAAGCGGGCAACTTAGTTTTATACTCTTTTAAAATCGATATAGAGCAAAATTTTAAAATCGTTGCTACAGGCTTTAAAAATGCTACTTGGGTTTCCAGCTCATTCTCTACAACTACTACCTCATTTCTTACAATTTCCACCTCCGTACTGATTTTCATTTCTATGCAGTTTAATTTTGTCTCGAGATTCTTCTGGCTAACTTTCACTTTATTATGTATGCCTTCTGAACTTCCTCTATGCTCACCTGCATGCCCTTTTGAATAACCTCCATTTTGTCCTGTAGGCTCACCTGCATCTCTTTAGCATTTCCATAACCTGAAACATGGCGGTGCCAACCTCTTCCGGCTCCCCTGTCTCTAACTCCTCCTCGAAAACATATGACTCGGGATCATTCCCTTCTTGTTCCAGAGCTCCTCGAAGTCTCGCGATCAAAGCCAGCTTCTGTCCGGTTGTTGCCAAACCGCGTTTGTCCAACTCTGTCTTCAATTCATGAAGGCGCAATTCACACAATTTCCAGCCCATTCTCAAGCAATGTCCTTAAAACTTTTCATTTATTTATTTATTTACTTATTTATGAAGTTGATCCGATAGTACAACAGATACAAATCCAGTAATAGTGCTACCGCTGAGGTTATACAAATTATAATAATTATGAAAATAAAAATAATGCAAAGAAGAAAAAAGTTCGTGAATTCAGTAAAGAGAAAATAGAAATAAAATGAAATAGAAACAAAAAATTAAAAATAAAACACTTCAATGTATGTAAATATATAACTAAAGAGAGGGAGAAAAAATGAAGAGAAATTATATAAAATAGCGAGGAGAATAAGTGGTTAAAGAATACAGGAATGTCTGATTTCATCTAGAAGCTGTCGTTTAAATGTGAGGAGGCCAGTACTAAATATATCAATGGAGCTGAAATTTAAGTTGTAGGATTTCTGTAATCTAAAGATAGGTGATTTTTCTTTCATGTTTGATCTGCAGGGAGGTAGCCTAAAACAGTGAGCGCGCCTAGATGAGCGAGAAGGGACGTTGAAGCTGATTTTTTGCAATAGACAGGGGCAGTCAAGGAGAGAGTTGGTTAGTTTAAAGAGGAAGATATGGTCAAGATATATCATACGATTGGCTAACGAAAGTAGGTTGAAATGAGCAAGCCTTTTGGTGTACTCAAGTGAGATGTTGCTGAATCTAAACAATAAAATCCGTGTGAATTTCCTCTGGACCGATTCAATCTGCTGAGTATGTGGTATAAAAAGGATTCCAAACTTGACAAGCATACTCCAATTTACTTCTAATTAATGAATTGTAAAGTAAAATATAAGATGTAGGATTATTAAATGCTTTACAAATGCGAAAAATGAATCCAATCAACCTGAAAGCGTTAGATACAATAAAAGCTATATGCAAAGAAAAGGTTAATTTAGAGTCAAAAATAACTCCCAGATCCTTTATCTCGGAGACGCGAGTTATAGATACATTATTTATTGTATAATTAAAGTTAATGGGACACAGCTTTCTAGAAAATCATATTACTTTACATTTGTGGACATTGATTTCCAGAGAATTATTAAGACACCAGGACACGAGCATTGAAATATCGTTTTGAAGGCATAGACAATCGTCAGTACTCTGAATAGTTTTAAAAATCTTTGCATCATCAGCATAAAGAAGACATTCGCATTCGAGATAACTAGGGAGGTCATTGATGTACACTGAAAAGATAAGAGGGCCAAGTATTGTTCCTTGAGGAACACTAGAGTGTTGTATATAAGAGCGAGAGCGAAAGCCATTGAACAGCACAGTACTACGTCTATTAGCCAGAAAGGAAGAAAACCAAGAAGTTGTCCGAGTATGAAATCCAAGTTGAGACATTTTAACTAAAGCTCTTTCATGATTTATCTTGCCTTGGAAAAGTCAGTGTAGATAGCATCGACTTAAGGGGGTATTCTAGTCTAGAAATTTTAAAAAATCGAATTTTTTTTTTTTAATTTTCCCGAAGTTTAAACATTCAAGAATATGCCCTTAAAAGGATTTTTCAAAATTCCGATTATTTTACGAGTTCTAGCTATTTTTGTGACGTGTCATCTGCTCCGGTCTTTCGGAAATTTTTCGTTTTAGTAATTATTTCAAGTTAGTTTTCAGTCAGTCATCAAGCAACGTGACGTGCTAACTCTGACAAAGTTTATAAGTATTCAAAGTGCAAATTGTTTTATAAATTTGGTTAAGTAAAATGGATAAAAAATACTCAAAATTAAGTTCTAAACGACCATGCAGATCGAGGAAGAGAACATTTTCCAGTAATCAATTTAATGTCGAAGAAGAAACCAGTTTCACCAGCACATCGGCTGCAAAATTAAAACATTCGCATGATGGAGAAGTTTTAATTAATAACAATTATGGATATTGCATTTTAGAGTTTTTTTCTGTTTTTACCACACTTTCAACGTTAATTCTGTGTTCTACATGTAAGAAAGATATTAAATTTTCTCGTACAGCTTCTCGTGGGTTAGGGTTTAAAATTGCGATACAATGCGCGTGTGAGGAAGTACGGTATATTCAATCATCGCCTTTTATCAATAAAGCATTTGAAGTGAACCGTAGACTTGTAATAGCTATGAGGTTGTTAGGAGTTGGAAGAGAAGGAATCAACATATTTTGTAGTGTGATGGACATTTGCCAAGGCTTGACCATTGCCACATATTATAGCTGTCTCAACAATTTATACGTGGCTGCTTCAGCAGTTTACGATCAAATGATTTCAAGAGCCGTAAAAGAAGAAAAGGAATTAATATTAGAGTCCGATCCCACAGCTAATCCCATCCATTTCACTGTTTCCGGCGATGGAACCTGGAAAAAAAGAGGGTTCACTTCTCTCTTTGGTGTCACTACGCTCGTTGGCAAATATAGTAAAAAAGTTGTTGATACCATTGTAAAATCTAGTTTTTGCCAAGGGTGTAATCTATGGAAACACAAAAAACATGATGACATCAAGGCTTATGAAGATTGGTATGAAGAGCATGAAGAATCGTGTACCATAAATCATAAAGGAAGCGCCGGAAAAATGGAGGTTGACGCGATTGTTGAAATGTTTGAAAGGTCGGAAGCCAAGAATAATGCTAAATATGTCCGATACATTGGAGATGGTGACTCAAAAACTTTCAAAGGTATTCTTGATATTAACCCCTACGATGATGACCCGATAGTAGAAAAAAAGGAGTGCGTTGGTCATGTTCAAAAGCGTATGGGATCACGATTACGTAAAACAAAAAAGGACAATAAAGGTATTGGCGGCAGAGGCGCTGGTCAACTCACTGATAAGGTAATCAATGAATTGTCCTTGTACTATGGCTTGGCAATTCGTCGGAATCCAGATTCAGTTGAAGACATGAAGAGAGAAGTTTGGGCAACCTACTATCATAAAATCTCAACCAACGAAAATCCTCAACACATGAATTGTCCACCTGGTTCATCTAGTTGGTGCAAGTGGCAAAAAGCTGTGGCCGACGGCACTATTGATGAATTTGACCATACAAATCCTCCTCTAAATGACAACGTTTTAAAAGTAATAAAACCAATTTATGAAAGCTTATCAGCCGATACTTTATTGCAACGATGTTTGGGTTCTGAAACCCAAAATAATAACGAATCTTTAAATTCGTTAATATGGACATTTGCACCGAAGCACATCCACGCAGGAACGCAGACAATTCAAATTGCCACTTTCCTCGCAGTTTGTATTTTTAATGAAGGTTTTATACCTATATTAAAAATCTTGAGTGTCATGGGAATCACGATTGGTCCAGAAGCTCATGCGTTCGCAGTCAGGCGAGACGAAGTTCGCATCGAGCGTTCTGAACTCCGAGCTTCAGATGCGTCAAAGGAAGCCAGGACTGCTCGTCTCCACGAAAGAACTGCGGAGAATGACCATTTTGAAGTAGAGGAAGGCTCTTTGTATGGAGCTGGAATCGCCGATTAAAAATATGTAAGCATACTGTACTATTCTATGAGAACAATTGCCGGGAACTTGTCTCAAAACTTTAAACGCGTTTTTCTCGAAACTACTTTTTTTGAGTTGGCGTGCAGGATATCTCAAGCTCTAATGAACCGATTGATTTGAATTTCGGTGTGAATATTCTTTAGACATTGCTTTATCGCCTAAACCTCGCTAAGGTAAAAAAAATTCAATTTTACTATTTTTAAAAAATTCGGAATTGTTAAAAAAGTATGCCAAAAACAAAATTTTTTTTTCAATCGGCCGCCATATTGTGAAAAAAATTTTTTTTTACTTGTCCAAGGTTCATGCTATAGCGGCATTTATACTAATTAAGAATCCATTTAGCTTTTTTTTTTCCGATGACCAGGAGGGTTGGAATCATGTACGCCAGGACACCTGTTTTTATTTGGAGCCCTCACTTTGACAGCTCATAACTTTATGAATTTCGTTTTTTTTTTTTTTTTTTAATTTTTTATGTAATCTTAAGATATCAATAAACAAATGATAAAAAATGGATAGTAAAAATGTTTTTTGTTTTACTTGTACAGAGCTTCAAAAACCGGCCAAAATTCATGCCTCTAGACTAGAATACCCCCTTAAGTAGCGTTGTCAAGAGCAGAGGCAACAGTGCCAGTAAAAAGGACCAGATTAGTAGTAGTGGAGCGTCCTGGAAAGAAGCCATGCTGTTGATTCGAGATAAGATCATTGATCTGAGGAAATAGCTGGTTATAAGCAATTCTTTCAAAAACAAGGGAAATGCTATTTGAAGTTGATATTGGCCGATAATTAGTAATGATTGCAGGATCACCAGATTTATGTATAGGAGTTACGAAGCAGTCCTTTAATGCATGAGGATAAGTACAAGAATTTTTGGATAGGTTAAACAAATCACAAATGGCGTTAGCGAGCGTTTGTGCGCAGTTTCTGAGTAACAAGTTTGGTACTCCATCAGGGCCAGCATTTTTACTACAGTCTAGATTATTTAAGATATCAAGTACGCTGTCAACAGAGACTGGTGTTAAATTTATCGAGTAATTATTAAAAGAAGTAGAGGCAGAATTAGAGGCAGAATTACCGCTGGAACTACGGGAGGAATACACAGAGGCAAAATAGGTTGCAAACAAACTTTTCGTACGTATAACTCGATCAATCTCACACTCTGACACCAATTGTTACGTGTTTGCTCACGGGCGAATATGGGTTCGAAAAGATTGATCGATTAACTCCAACAAATAAAATTACGCCCTTCCTTTATTTTCGACAACGCCAATCTTTCTTCCAGAAAAATTCACACCCCCATCCGCATGTCCCTTTTTCATCTGCCTGAATCTTCAACGGTCACTACGATTCCGTTGCATCGTAACAATATAATGAATTCGCCGAGTGGTGTTAATACAAATCGACAGAAAACAAATCAAAACATTTAAGTTTATGTTCGAGGAGATCGCACCCCTTTGGAAAAATGCTGGTCAAACTTCAGGAATGTATTCCTCTTAATCTTAATCTTAAGGAGAAAGGGGGAGGCGTTAGCCTCGACCGCTCAGACCACGGTCCATTGCACTCGTCCCCTACCCTATCCGAATTTTTTAGTCATCTTGACGAAACTAAGAACATCAGATAGAGATTGAGAATTCAAGTCATCCATTCTCATTACATCAGCGCCAAACGTCGTCCTGCGCGCACGGGAGAAGGCCGGGCAGTTACAGAGGAAGTGCTCCGTACTGTCCTCGTCCTCCCCACACGAAGGACACGTTGAGTCGCTGATAATCCCTAAGGTGTTCAGATGCTTGCCGCATGTGTTATGTCCCGTGTCCTTACAAGCGGTCTGCAATCTTTCCTACCTAAGCTAAGTAAAAGTTTTGCGTTATTGCTGTCTGGACGGCTGATGAACCATTTGGTGAATTTACAGGTTGATATACTGGACCATCTCTGGCCATGTATTGAGTCCATGGATCTAGTTATCCAGTTTTTCAACTCTGTAAAGCTGACACCAATGATGGGCTCCGGTCCCAGGGGAGGAGAGCTTGCGCCCTCTTTCGCCAAAGCGTCAGACGCCACATTGCCATCGATTCCCTGGTGGCCGGGGACCCATATAAGATGGACCTGGTTGTGCTTGGCAGCAGAATTAAGTCTTTTCTTACATTCTTGGACAATCTTTGATCTTGTGGTAGGATTAAGTAGGGTGACAAGAGCAGCCTTACTGTCGCTGCAGATGCCAATCCTCCTATTATGCTACCTATGAGAAATTATCCAGTTAGCCACTTCGAGAATGGCGAATACTTCAGCTTGAAAAACCGTTGCGGTTGTTCCGAGTGATATACTGTATTTGACTCCTTCGTTCAAATACCATCCAGCGCCCGTACCAGTTAAGGTTTTCGATCCGTCTGTGTAGAAGATATCAGTTAATCCATCCAGTAATTAGAATGGGATCATCCCATTCTTCCCTTACCGGAAAATTTATCTGGAATCCTCTTCGGAACATGGTAATTTGCGTCATGTCATCCATCGGCATGCTAAAAAGAGCGCAGTGCTCTTCAAGCCTTCGAGATAAGACGCCATGTCCGATAGCATGTCCATCATGCCATAGTCTACACTTTTTTAGTCGACATATAGCTTTCATTGCCTCTTCCTGGATTGCGAGGTCCAAGGGCTGCAAATTAAGCATTGCGTTGAGGCCCACACCAGGGGTCGAGCTGAAGGCTCCTGTTATCCCTATGCAAACTTCCCTCTGTACTCTGTTAAGGGTAGAACAGGTAGTTTTTATCTCCGTTCTACCCCACCAGACCACTGACGCATACGTGATTATGGGCCTAATTATGGCTGTGTACATCCAGTGCGCAATAGCGGGTTTTAGACCCCATGTCTTCCCAAAAGCTCTCCTGCATTGCCAGAAGGCATTCAAAACTCGAGATGCTTTGTGTTCGAGATGAGCCTTCCAAGTCAGTTTGCTATCTAGAATAACCGCTAGATATTTCACTTCTTTGGAGAGTTGAATGGTTACACCTTTCAAAGTTGGGAGCTTAAGGTTATCGAGTTTTTATTTCCTAGTGAACAACACAAGTGTTGTTTTCAGAGGATTTACTGATAACCCATGTCTCTCACACCAGTTCTGGATTTTATGCAGGGTTTTCTGCATCTTACTACAGACGACCCTAAGTGAGTTGCCACAAACTAGTGCACACACATCATCAGCGTACGCCTGTATGTGTATATTTAGACTTTGCAGTTCGTCTAAAAGTGAGTCTACTAGGAAACACCACAGTAACGGGGAGAGAACTCCTACTTGCGTCTATTCCTCTTAGTTGACTTTGGTGGGGGTGCGGATGTTGCTGGGAGTCCCGTAACGGTGGATACCGATTTTCTTGGGGGTCTCGGTCCCAAGGCGAGGATTGGTGCTGATGTTGTTGGAGTGATCATGGCGGAACGGAGGGCGGGATTCCCGTCAGACTATATAACTGTCGCCACGGACGCCTCGATTGCAGGGGGTGCTGTCGGGCTGGGGGTGGTTATCCCCTCCATGGATGTTGTTCTGAGATATAGAATCACGAGGGTGATGTCCACCCTCACAGCTGAACTCACGGCTATCAGGAGGGGTGTGGAGTGGGCCCTCGAGAGGGGCATCGGGAGAATAGTTCTGTTGACTGATAGTCTCAACAGTTGCCGTGCAATTGCAAACAGAAAAATGGACAACTACATCGTCGGGGACATTCTTCGGATGTCCGTAAATTTTGACTTTCTAAAAATAATGTGGGTCCCCTCACATATGGGAATCGAGGAAAACACTAAAGCGGACCTAGCCGCAGAGGAGGCAAGAACCTGTGGAACAGAAATACCGATTAAACTGACGACGGAGGACGTTGCCCTCAACATCAAAAACAGAGTTTGGACTGCCTGGAGAAATGAGGTCGGTCAGGTTAGTGCCATAAAGGGTAGTTTCTTTGCAGCGGTACACCCAGGGGTAGGCACCAGGCCGTGGTTCCTCAGGCACAGAGTGAACAATATTGTAGCGAGAAAGGTAAATAGAATCATCACTGGCTACACCTACTTGAAGAAACATCTACATAGCTAAATGGAAAGTTATCGATGACGATTCCTGCGACCTGTGTGATGTACCGGAGGACGAATCACATGTTGTTTTGAGATGCCCCAAATATGACGACGCTAGGCGAGGGTGTCCCAGACTTCTGTCGGCGCAGACACTTGAAGAGGCCCTATCACCCCTGTGTGATGATGCGATCGAAGAGTTAGTCAAATTTGTTGCCGCTGCACAAATTGCGACATGAGTGGTGAGCGGGGCTCTTGGCTTTCCCCCATGCTTTTCCGATGCTGCTTTGTGGTCTCTGCCTTCCTTTTCCGGCAGCTGCACGCTCTTTTTGTAACGTTTTTATTAGTTCGGTTTCCGTCATGTCTGTCTGTCTGTCTGTCTGTCCGGGTCAAACTTTGCAAGCGAGTTTAAACTAACTTCCCGATCAGCTAGAGACTTGAAATTTTAACCATAGCTCAGATGTGGATGACAATGCATTATTAGCTATAAATCAACGGTCAGAATTTTTCGAATTCAAAATGGCGGACTGTCAAACTTTAAAATTAGTGCGATTTGCACTTGGAACTTAGGAGTTTCCGGGGTCACTTATTTCAAATCAACCGCCAGAATTTACGAATTCAAGATGGCGGACTGTCAAATTTTAAAGTTAATGCGATTTGCACCAAACTTGGAATTTGGGAATTTGCGGGGTTGCTTATTTCAAATCTACTGTCAGAATTTACGAATTCAAGATGGCGGACTGTCAAATTCTAAAGTTAATGCGATTTGCACCAAACTTGGAACAAGGGGGTTATCGGGGTCGCTTATTTCAAATCAACCGTCAGAATTTACGAATTCAAGATGGCGGACAGTCAAATTCTAAAGTTAATGCGATTTACACCAAACTTAAAACTTGGGTGTTTTCGGGGTGCTTATTGTAAATCAACTGTCAGAATTTATGAATTCAAGATGGCGGACTGTCAAATTTTAAAGTTAATGCGATTTGCACCAAACTTGGAACTTGGGGGTTTGCGGGGTCATTGATTACAAATCAACTGTCAGAATTTACGAATTCAAGATGGCATAAGACTAAAAAGCAGAAAATAATGAATTAAATAAAAAAAATTTTTTAATATACCACGTTTTTAAAACGGACTAAAAACTAGAAAATAATTTTCCCTGGGCCCTTCTAAATTTTTGATGGTGATTTTTTAGTGGCTTTGGAGATATTTGTAAGACTTGAAGAGAAAAACGTGGGGCGCAGGCAGTAGATAATAGAAGTTTTATTTAATTGATTTGTTTGTATTATTCTTGTTTTTCTCTCATCAAATTGTTGCTTACTCTTTATTAACAAGATACATAAATCTATATTAATGGTAGCCCATCCACGCTTTTATTTGTAAACCAAGCTCACATACTTTACTTTCAGTTTTTTTGTATTATTCAAGTATCTCTTTCAGTTTTTGCTTCTCCTACTTGACAAGCACACATATGTAGTAGAAAGTTAATGTACCGTAGTGTCCTCTCATTGCTGTGGAGTAAATCTGTTATGCTGCTTGCATCTTGAGAGAACAAGTAAATCGAGCCTGCCAACTAGCGGAGGGCCGGCCGCCTGCCTCCAGTGGACCCAAAATCAGTCAGCAGAATCACCATAGGTGACGCCCGCTGGGCAAATTAAAAAACAAAAACAACAACAAGTTTATGTTCGAGTCAGGCCAACTAATGCAAGAGAAAGAGGTTCCTTTGAGGTGGTGGAAGTGGCCCCGCCGAAGGAGATTGTTGCCCGCCACCTCCCTAACACTAAGCTACCGAAAAAATTCACTTTCGACAAAGTCTTCGGCCCTGATTCCAAGCAGTGCGAGGTTTACCAGTTTGTGGTGGCTCCGCTGATCGAGGAGGTACTTTCGGGGTACAACTGCACGGTCTTTGCGTACGGACAAACAGGAACTGGAAAAACGCATACAATGGTCGGGACTGAGTGCCCAGAGTTGCTCTCCTTATGGGAGGATGAGTCGGTCGGTATTATACCAATTGCGCATGATGGAAGTTCAGTTCTCTATGAGGATATCTTACTTGGAGCTCTACAACGAGGAGCTCTGTGATTTACTCTCTACGAATGACAGCACTAAAATTCGTATATTCGACGACCGAAACAAAAAGGGTTCTGTGGTCATTCAAGGCCTTGAAGAGATCCCTGTCCATAATAAAAACGATGTTTATAAGTTGCTCGAGAAAGGCAAAGAGCGCAGGAAGACTGCTACAACTTTAATGAATGAAAATCGCTATGAAAATTGTCTTGAGCCGAGGCTGACGAGCCCGAGAAAAATATCGGTGTTGAGATCTGGGGCACTGGCTAGATCTCATCAATGTGGCTGATGACCATTGACCCTAGCCACAAACGCCACAATCGTGCGGATCGAAAGCCGATCCTTATATCCACTTAATCGGAACTTCAAGTATGAATTATAGCGAAGGAAAATTTTCAAACAATATTTTAATGCGTGGCCACAAAACAATTCCTAAAAAGAGCTTTTTTTGAAGTCTCAACTGGGTCTGCCCCCTTAAATCGGTGAAAGAGCTGGCCGTAAAAGCAGCTCTACATTACAGTGTGCAAACCATTCTTTTGTATTTGCACTTACATGTACACCGGCATTCTCCTGTTGGAAAATTAAGCAAGATGGAAAACCCAAAAACAGAATACCAAATCTGCTGATTGCGCCCCATACTATAAGTGAACCGGAAGTCAGGTGCTATCCGCCGCTATCAAAGCTAAATTCTTTTGGGAATTGAAAAGTGTAAGCCGTAGTGCAATTGGTAGAAACAATTGTTTTGCCATTTGATCTCTGTTTTTCTCGAAATCACACATTAAATAATAGTGGGGTGCGTCTATAGCTTTGAAACAGAACAGAACCCCATAGGGTTAATTAATGCAATATGGTATCATAGCTTTTTATGATGGTGGCAACGTCCAATTTAATTTCGCAATAACCGAAATTTGTGTCAGTTTGTTCTATTACGAGGTGAGCTTGTGTTGTTTTGATCAGCCACAACATTACAAAAACCTTACAAATCCAATAGTCTTAAACATTTATTTCTTGTTTTAATATTGGAGATATAAATATTTCTTAACTAAGTCTTAATGAATTTAGGATTTCCTAATGCCTAACGCTTTTATAATTTTTTATATAATATTCCGACCTATTTTCGTAATAATCTTCTCTTAGTTATTATTGTATATTCCTAACCTTTTGTTTACATATATGGTATTTCTGTAAATGCTTTTTTTTGCCTTTTTCTTCTTGAATATTAATATGTTTTTCTTTTATCGTTGAGTGATAAATATTGTTATATGTACCATGTTTCATTCTTATGATACCTCTGAATTTATCTATGAGTGTCTTCTTCGCTTTTCATGTTTCTAGCATTTCATGCGCATCTTACACATTTAAGGGGAGGTTCTAGTAATCGGCGCGTGAAAATGGACATTTTCGTGATTTTTTTTGGGGTACTTAGAAATAAAATATGAAGTAGCGGTTTTTTTTCTCGTTTTTTATTTATAAAAGTAGAACCAAAAAAAATTTTTTAAAAAAAAAAAATCAAAAATGGCGGCTCTAGCCAAAGGTCTTTGAGACGGTGCACGCCGTGCAAACCCTTGCGCGCAGCACTCCCCAGGGTCCTGCAATGATCTGAAACATGAAATATTGAATAATTAGTTTATTGAAATCTGTCACGAGGCCATGACATCAATTTTAAACAAATTAAACGTTTTTTGAAGAAACTACGCCACTTTAAAAAAAATGTACGATTTTCGTACTTTTTTTTTTTTAATTAAATCGGCCCAAAAAATTATTTATTTATAAAAATTTGAAAATTAAAAAAAGTCAAGGCCTCGGCAATACATTAATTTGAATATTACACTTAATTTTAAGTAAAACAGATAAGTGTATATTGAGCTAGAGCGCTGCGCGCACAAAAAAATGTCTCGAAAAAAAATTGAGCCAAGTCGAGCGCCCAGCGCGGTGCACGCTTCGCTTCAAAGCGCTATATCTCAAAGAAAAATTTAATAATCAAAAAATCCTTTTGGATATATAATTTAGACATATAAAAGATTCAGAAAATGTAAAAAAAACGATTTTTTCATCGACGATTACTAGAACCTCCCCTTAATAGTTTTGATATCATCGCCAAGCTCGATAAACTGTTGTTGTAGTCTGTTATATTGAATGTTACATAGAGTGTGTAAATATATGAACATTCTTCCAGGGTTTATAAATCTCCTTAGTATTGTTACAAAATTTCCCTTCGTTGTAATTCACACTTGAAATTTTAATCAAATGGATATAGGGACCGGCTTTCGATCCGCGTGATTGTGGCGTTTGTGGCGAGAGTGCTGGCCATTCAGCCACATTAAATAGATCTGGCCAGTGGTCTGAGCCGAAACGCCGACCATTTCTGGGCACGTCTGCCTCAGTGGACGAGCATTTTATTCTCAACATTTGTTCCTATATCGGGATTACAACGAGGGGCAAACGTGCAATTTTGTTCGCCAGCCACTCGGCGGGTAAAATTGTAATAGTATATCTGCTATGTCATGTTCTCTTTCGCTGGGATTTACATATATAGTAGATAGATAATATATCTTTACACGACTGCAGTTAGTCGGAATATTAAATCATACCTCTTTTAGACTTCTTTTCGCTATGACTAAAAAATAATATCAGCGGTCTGGATGTGTATTGTTAAAGGATAATTTAATGCAACTAATAAAATACTGTTTGCATTAAATTAATGACCTAAAAGCAAATAATTTATTAGTAATTCTATCAAGTTTTTATCTTAATTGTGCAAAATTAAATGTTTCGTCTTCTTCCGTTTCTTAATAGAGTTTTCAAAGAAATGCAGATTCTAAGTATAACTTTTGAAGAAAGAGTGTCATTCAGCTTATAAATCTGATATTATTCGCGTCATCATCCTCATTCATTCTCTTCTTCTAGCCCTCTGAAAGCACGTTCAGACACCGAAAAATGTCATTCACGTCAGGCGTCAAATTTAAAGCTTATAAAATTTGACTTTTTTACCATGGGTTTTCAAACTATATGGGGACATTTTGTGAGTCGGAATTTGAGCAGTTTTTTTCGCTCGGGATTTCCGCAATTTTAAAGTGGAAACTACCTCATACAGAGGTAGATATTGACTTCTACTTTGGGCGGCAATGAGAGCATCGTAAAAGGCGAAATAAAACAATTCAAACCTCGCCTGCTGCCGCACAAACTTGCGATAACCATCGGGTAAGCGCCTCTTCTCTGGTTAGCGCAGTTTGTGTTTTGTAATTATTATGATCACGTTCTAGACTAGATTTAAAATTCTGCCAATAGTGCCTTCGGCTTGGCTTATATGCCAACATGTTCTGACCGTCGGAGGCAGAGGAGGAGAAACTTTTATGCACACTCGCGTGTTTATGTTTGCCGTTATTTCACCGATTTTGTAAAATTTGCTTACTTTTGAAGCTGATTTTAGCGTTATGCAACTACGTGATATACTTACTTGCACATAGTCATCGTCGTCAAGAGCCCTATTTAAATCTGGTTACTTCATGTTACAAAACAAGTGAAGATACTTCTTATATCAATAGATCAAGATCAATATATATACGTACATATATAAAACTCTTATTATAAATGACAGAATTTTATTAAATTAATCATTAAATCACTTTAGCTTTTAAATGTTGTTAATTTCTAAGCACAAACGCAAATATTGAAAGGCTAAAAGTGGGGAAGGGTGATAAAATTTCAAATAGGAATCCTCCTTTTTTTGTTCCATTGCTAACTAAACAAAAGGCATTTATTTATAGCATTTTATTCTAAACATCACATTCCAAATCAAAAGGTGTCGTTCTTATCCTTCTGAATTTTTATGAACATAAAAGATATAAAAAATCTGCATGAAAGAAAATTTTATTAATTCTACTAAAGTTCAATACAAAAATAGTTTGAAAATTATGTATAAAAATATTTGCTTATAATAATTATTATATTAAAAACGCGCTAGGTCTTAAAAAGCCTTAACTTTAGAAATCAAAGAAATTCAAAAAATGCGACAGATCTAAACGACGCGCAAATGTGCTTAAGTTCAAGTTTAAGTTTTTTTATACATACAAATACTTATATACCTATTATACTAATAGAAAGTTAAACACTTTTTGCTTTTTAATTACAAAAAAGAGAAATGAGGGCCCAGACTCAGATATATTATATTTAATCACATGCATTAATGTCTCTTTTTTCTTTTTTAAATTTTTTTTAAATATCTAATTATATACAACTTAAATTTTAGCCTATCTATCTTACAACTGAATTTCCTACTCCCCATTTATGCACTGCGAGTATTTTATATACAAAACTTTCTACGAACACTTTTAATTGCAAGCATTGGCATTCTCCTTTCAACATAATTTACACAGTACAGGGTCATCCTTTAGATTGAAGTTTAATGGAGCATTTTATGCATGCAAAGGCTGTAATTGGAGTTACTTTTTGGGTTAACCGCATTTAACATAAATCTCAGTAACCAATGCAGTTTCTCGTTCATTCGAACTACTTTAAGTACGTGAATTAGATCTACTTAAATTTAGATAAGAAAAGAGACATTTCTGCGCTATTTTGATGTGCATTCACATTCTCCAGCCACCGCTTTGGATAAGTAGATCGATTACACTCTGATATGTAATGCAGAATTGCATTCAAATTGCATGGCACGTCCCATCAGCAGAAAGGGATAAGTAAAGAATGCGCCTATGAACGAGTTAAACTGTATATTTTCGCATTAAATTCCATAAAATTCATGATTAGAAATTATATTTTTGCAGTCAAATTTATCTCTTAAAAAGGTTTAACACTTTCCCTTTGGTTTCATTTGCTAAACGTAAAAATTGCTTTAAATACTACAGTAATTTATACTACGTGATGAATGACAAGTAGGCTGAGTTCAGTGGAAACTTCCTCAGAAAATTAGGGCCATCAAACAACAAGATCGCCTACTGTAAATGAATTTAAATGAATGAATAAAAGGTAATCAATTCGTATCTTCGGCGCGGCATAATTAGACCATCAGTTAGTAAAAAACTTTCAATTGTATAACCATTGTATTGCATTAGTCGTCGTTGAAGCAGTAAGGTTTACATTACGTCTAATTCTCTTTAAATAAGTGATCTTGAAGAAAAGTATTTCATGCAACATATTTTAAAGAATTTGAATACAATTGAATGCTTCACTTGCCAAATCGATTAACTCCACTTTCTGAATTTTATTAAATCTATTTACAATATATACAGGGTAACCCAGAAATTGCTCGCATTGCGCCATTTTCGAGAAAATCTACTTATTGTACACTCCTACATTTTCAAATTAA
Organism: Machimus rusticus; assembly: GCA_951509405.1. Lineage (NCBI taxonomy): Eukaryota > Metazoa > Arthropoda > Insecta > Diptera > Asilidae > Machimus > Machimus rusticus. The sequence continues at coordinate 10,600,891 of OX608050.1, forward strand.
AAAAACACTATCATTTTTTTTTTGTCGAAAATTGTATCTTTTTGGATAGCTGAGGATACTGAGATGTAATAACAATGCTTTTTACGACAAGTTTCATACATTTTTTTATGATAATGACACTTCTATGAAGGATTTTTATTTCATTTATTTTTTATTTATTGTAACACAACATACAATCTAACAGTTAATTTCGTGGTTTTTAGCTTTAGGAGGGTCAGCCAATTAGTAAACTATCATATTTGAAAAACGCAGACCAAAAAGTGAGAATATTCGGTTTTTTGTAAAAATAAATACGAAGTAGATTTTCTCAAAAATGGCGCATTTCCGATTCCCAAGTGATATATGCAGATTAAATCAGTTCAAATTAGTCTTAGGCTGTGTGCCAAACCAGATTTTTCTTTTCGTCGAGTATTCAACGAAAAGCATGCTGGCGAGTAGACTTTTCAAATGACAAATCAGTACTTTTTCCTTATAGAAGGCTGTGAGCATATCGCATATTGATTATCCTATTTTGTATGCAATTCTTAGTTTCCCCTCTTCCCCTTTATGTATTTTAAATACATAGTTTATTAGTATTTGAAGAAATAAAATTATAACTTCGATACCTTCTTCGTCCATTTCCCGATTTAATATCAAAGTACTGCGTGTGCTTATATGTCGATACAAAAGTCACTTGAAAAGACTCTCCTTGTTTGGCACAGGCAAATTTATCTAGTACATTTTTAACGAACTTTTGAAAAGAAAAGTCTGGTTTGGCACACAGCCTAAGTCTCTTCTCCCAAGAGGAATGCGAGCAATTCCTAGTCACCCTGTATATGTATGTATATCAAGTAGTTTGATATTAAAATTTAAGAATTAATCGATTTGGCAAGTGAAGCATTCAGTTAAACAATTATTTATCAATAAACTCGGACATACACTGAAAAAACAGATTAGAAACACTAACTAATCTTTTGATTGATTTTCAGCCTACTAATTAAATTAGTTCGTAAAATAATCGAACGTTGGAAAACCAAATAAAATAGTAGTGAAATCAACTAAAATATTTTCGAAACCAACTAATTTTGCAAATATTTTTCTCACTGTTTTAGTTCTATCATCTAATTTAAATTAGTAGGCTAAAAAAGTAGTTAGTAGTAGTTGGTAGTAATTTATTATTCAAAATCAAGAATTAAGAATTTTGGTTTAAATCAACTAAATATTGTGATACATTGTGCTGTAAGCACTTAATATTTCTGTCATTACACCTACTTATAGTTGAAATCTACATTTCAAAATTGTTTAGACTAAATCATCGACAACAAAAGAAAACCAAGCGACGAAAGCACCTAATAAATTTTAGCCAAAGTTTACTTTAAGCTTCATAAATTGAAATATTTTCATTAAAAAAAATCCACTAAACGTATACAGCAAATTTACACCGATATCTGGGGAAAAAATCAAATATATCTTTTATTACATTTAGTTGTTTACACGCTTCTTACAATTTATACTTCTTCAGTTCACCGAATAAGATTTCATTAAATGAGGGTCTCAACATAATTTTTACGAAAGATGCTATCCTGAATGTAATCTGATATAAAAAGTCAAATTAATAGGCACTGCGATCATTCATTGATAATAGGACCCGGGAAGACTCAAAATTAAACGCACTGTTCGAATTCAACGTCTGATCAATTTCAAGGCAAATTCTAGACTAGTTTACAATTCTTAGTTAAAGGGGGAAATCACAGTAAAATTTTCAAGTTTTCGAAAAAAATTGTTTCGCTTAAAAGGTGCTTTAGGTTCTTAAAAATAATATATATATATATAAATGATGGAATACGGATTTAGAAGGTCAACTGTACGGTGCAGGCATTGCAGATTAGAGATATATGAAATTTTCATATGGTTTCTCAGTACTTAAAACTTTAAACGCGTTTTTCTCGAAACCACTTTTTTTGAGCTCGCCGAAGACATAACTCGCGCAAATCTTTACCGATCGACTTGAAATTTTGAGAGTAGCTTCGAAATATCTTTCTCCACGGAGCTACGTAGGATTTTTTTTATTTTATATGGCTTAGTTTTTTTATATCGACGATTTTATGGCGTTTTTTTTTTTGTTAAAAATTTAACTTTATTTTCAAACATGCACCATTTTGTAAAAAATCAATATATCGAAAAAATCCTACGTAGCTCGCTAGCTGTTGTTATATAAAAACTAAAAAATTTTGGTTTTTTCTTCCAGGTCAAAAATTAAGGAGTCTACGTCTTCGGCCATCGACACGCTTTCAAAAATAGGCGCCTTGGGGCATATGCTGCGCAGCCGCCATTTTTAAATATTTTTTATTGAACAAATTACATTTTGTACTTTTTTAGTATTGCTATAAAACCTACTTTACAGATTTTCGATTGATACTTTTATTCAGCCAAAATTAATTCCCGAAAATATGCCTATTTTTTTGTGTGCTACTGTGATTTCCTCCCTTAACAAGGGGGAATACGTACACACATATATTGAGCAAATTTCATTACAGTTAGTAACCAGCATTTAGTTAGCGGAAATATTTTTAACATTCATCAATTCCTCCTACAGAATATAATTATTATTATTATTGCTATTATTATAATTGAATAGGTAATTTCGAAAAGGGCACATGTCTGAAAATGTAAAATGTGCAGGAAATGAAAAAAAACTAATTATTTTCTAAACTAGTGCAAAATTTATAAAATTTATTTCTGAGTTACATTTTGGGGTCAATTAGCAATCGGAAATTATAAAAAATTTTGATGTTAATCTTATTATAAACTATATTTTAGATATTTTACTTTTTTAAGATGTGCCCTTTTCGAAATTCATGATATTGGATTCACATAATTTAAAGAAAAAACCATATAAATTTTGGAAAAATTTGATTTTAGGTATTCCAAATGAAACATAGGCTGTGTGCCAAACCAGACTTTTCTTTTCAAAAGTTCGTTCAAAATGTACTAGATTAATTTGCCTGTGCCAAACAAGGGGAGTCTTTTCAAGTGACTTTTGTATCGACGTATAAGCACACTTTGATATTAATTAGCATATTTGATATTAAATCGGGAAATGGACGAAGAAGGTATCGAAGTTATAATTTTATTTCTTCAAATACTAATAAACTATGTATTAAATACATAAAGGGGAAGAGGGAAAACTAAAAATTGCATGCAAAATAGGATAATCAATATGCGATATGCTCATAGCCTTCTATAAGGAAAAGTACTGATTTATTATTTGAAAAGTCTACTCGCCAGCATACTTTTCGTTGAAAAGTCGACTTTTGAAAAGAAAAGTCTGGTTTGGCACACAGCCATAGTACTTAAATTAAAGATAAAATTAATAGACTTTTTTTCAATAATCTTCTTCTGAAGCCCCTCTTTCGTTTGTAGTTGACCATTGCAGTATTTGGTCATAAAATTCTGTAAATTCTACTGGTATATTGCTTCACTTTTGCAATATCTTCAATTTTTAATTTATTAATAGGTACTTTGCCATTATAAGCTCGATATTCTCGGCTTGGTAAGTTACTGCAAGTGCCTTTTACTCTAGAAAAAACGAAAATTTCCTCAGAGATCTATTTTATACTATATAATTTTTTGCGATTACTTCATCAGGTTTTTTAGGATCAAAGACAAAGTTTAATTTTAGCTGCATTTATGACCCTGGATATTTCTTACTCCTCTTTTCCATTTTATGTTTTTTTTTTAATAACATTGTCAGAATCAGAACTCATTGTGGAAGCGTAAAATTACGTCTTTACCTTGCTTCAGACAGCGCAATGACACATTAATGACCCAATATGCTTATTGTTTTAAATCACAATAACAAAAAAGCCAATAGTATTATATAAGTTAACGGTGTTATGTTACATTAAATTCGAAAAGGGCACATCTCTTAAGAGTTGTGACTTTTCGAAATTATTTCTGTACACGCCATGACTTCAACAGTAGAAAAAATACTATAAATGTTTCCTTTTCTAATATAATAGGTAGAGGGAAGTATTTAGAATCCATTGATTTGAAAAAACGTATTTGTGAAAAAATGCGAGATGTGCCCTATTTCGAAATTGCATATTCAATTAGTATAATGTCAGACTCCGTTCTCTAAGCTGAGGGCGGAGAGGACCGAGGTCGAGGGGGCGACGGGCAGCATAACTCCGGACAACATAGTCAGGGTTATGCTGCAGAGCAACTATTTCTGGCGGAGGGTTGCCTCTTTCGTGGGGGAATCCTCCACCAGAAGGAGTCATTGTCATTGAGTTGCATGAAATTTCATCTTTTTTTAATCGATAACGGGAATGATTCAAAATTGACTTGCAAGAATTGGACTAAACATACCAACATGTGAAAGGACCCCGCACAGATTGTATGGAAATCCGGTTTCCGTCAAATTGGCTGATTTTTCAGTATGTTGTGTATTTTAGCTCCCTAATCAAAAGTCTCTATGGACGCTAAGTCCTAGAAGCCCAGGATTTTGAGATACAGGGTGTAAAAAAATTTCCGAAACGGTCGAATATTTCGGAAAGAACACACCGCAACGGAAAATAAAAATTAGGGGTACAATATTTTGAAAAGAAGTATTCAATTCTACTAACTCTTACCCCCTTGAGGGCGGGAGTGGGGGTAACTTTTTTTTCAACCAATTTTTTTTTTTGCAGATTTGGTTTCTACATTAAAAAATTGGTAATTTTTGTCCAAAACATTTTTCCGCATTCGCTACACATGGCGTTGTTTAGAATTCGGGCAAAAAATATGGGTTGTCTTATTTTAAGAAAAAAGTTACATTCACCTCTCCTTCCGCTCACAACGAGTGGAGGGGGTGAGGGGTGAGTATTGATACAGTTGAATACTTCTTTGAAAAATATTCTACCCCTATTTTTTCGTTTTTCGGTGCGACATTTCCCATTCGAAATATTCGAGCATATCAGGATTTACTTCTTTTTTATGAATATACAGCGCCACCTACGTCGAATACAAAAAAGTGTTTCAGACAAAAATTACGTATTTTTTCATGAAGAATCCGAATCTGCAAAAAAAATTGGTTGAAAAAAAAGTTACCCCCACCCCCGCCCTCAGGGGTGGAAGTGGTGGTTAGGGTTGGTAGAATTGAATACTTCTTTTAAAAATATTGTACCCCTATTTTTTTGTTTTCCGTTGCGATGTGTTCTTTCCGAAATATTCGATCGTTTCGGAACTTTTGTTACACCCTGTATCTCAAAATCCTGGGCTTCTAGGACTAAGCGGCCATAGAGACTTTTGATTAGGGAGCTGAAATGCACAACATACTGAAAAATCAGCCAATTTGATAGAATAGAATTGACGATAAACTGTTGCCACTACACAAAAGGACCTATGTATGTACTATAATATATGTACTAAAATTATTTTTTCTTGCATATTAAATTAAAAGATTACAAGATAGAGAAAAACAGTTAACAAATTGTATGCTTTTTTAGTAGTATTTTATTAAATTTAATAGGATCATGTTAAACACACAAAGAGTTTATATTTCAAAGTAATATTTCTACTGATATTTTCTATTAATAAGATGCTGCATTTTAACAAATCGCATTTAGCTTTATACATAGAAATCACATCTACGTAAGAAAATAACTAGGGGAGACTGGGGCTGGTTGTGACATTTTTTAAACAAATTGTCATATTTTTTGTTAGTTAGATTATTTTACGTAATTCCAAGTTTGTTTGATTAAGTAACTATTCAAGATTCTAATTTAAGAAGAATTTTAGATTTACGCCTATTTTTTTTTTTTTGTAGGGAAGCGGGGAAATGTCATTACGCACTAGGGAGGTCGAAGCCACCCCTGTGCCGGACTCCCTGGCCAAGGACAGGCCTACCGGCTAAAACCCCGCTTCCCCCTCCAGGAGCCCGACCCCGGGACCATCTTATTAGACATTACTTCGGGGTGGATCCCTGTGAACTCGCCCGCACATACAGGCACACTCCGTAATGGACAGTCATCCATCCCATTCACACACAGCCGACAGGGGTCCCCTAAGAGATCCCTGCCTTTGTCGGCGCCCCCAGTTTGAGCCAGCGGGTGTTCCGGATACTCCCTCCCAAGAGAGGCTATGCCTCGCCAACCAACACGCACCCCGCTCAGATACCCATCTCCATTCACACAGCCAACAGGAGCTCCCTAGAGAGCCCCCGTTTTTGTCGGCAGACACCACATTGGTTTAAATAAATAAATAATAAATAAATAAATAACAAACCACACACCACAGCCAGAAATAAATTAACTCAAAAAGCCAACAGGAGCCCCCTAAGGAGCACCTGTTTTTGTCGGCAGACACCAGACAGACAAGCACACCAACAGGTTAAATAATTTAACACAAACAAAGCCAACAAGGGCCCCTTGGGAACTCCTGTTGTTGTCTCTTTCCTTCTGGCGGAGGATCCCTCTCACAAACGAGGCAACCCTCCGCCAGAAATCGTCACTCTGCAGCATAACCCCGACTATGTTGTCTAGGGTTATGCTGCCTGTCGCGCACTCTAACTCGGCCCGCTCCGCTCTCCACCGGACACATTCAAAGAGATTTACGCCTATTAGAAGTCCTATAAACACGCGAATTTTGGAAAAAGAGCCGTGTAACTTTTAACTCCGCGCCTGGGGCTGGTTGTTACACCATACGGGGCAAAATGTTACAACAAAAAACAAACATAATCTGAGACTTTTTAGTAAGGGAAATCAAAATTGTTTTACTTAATTTAGACATATAATAAAACACAGTCTTTTTATGTTTGGAAGGTGAAAAGGTTTACGACTGCTCTGTATGCCTCATCAAATAAAAAATTTGGTATCTTAGGAATTTGATGAAAATTATAAACTTATTTCTTAAACAAAAAATTTGGCATACTATTTCTTTTATGTCTTTTATCCTTATGCCTCACAAAAACAAAAAAATAGGTAACTTTTAACCCTTAGAAATAATAAAGAACTTCTTTCCTAAACAAAAACTAAGGTAGATACTACTAAAAATATGAATAGCGTAAATTAAATATTAATTATAGCAAATTATAACAGTAACTAAGACGTACTATGGAGCAGGTTGTGACATGTAACAACCTGCCCCAAAGAAATGTCACTTTTAGCCCCGACCCCAAAACTTAAGGCCCGCGCCCATAGAGTCCGGAATTCATCCGACTCCGGAAAACGTAAGTTGAACTACATACATGCTTTCTTATGGGGGTGCACCCATAGAAATGCGTTGCGCAGTCGCGGCCGAATTGAAAAGTTGAACATTTCTTAACTTTTGGTCCGTACTGCATGCGGCAAGGAAAGCTTCCAGCGAAAGTTTCTAAACTTTGAAAACATTTTGAAATATTAAACATTGGACTGCTGATCCCGACATATAACAGAAATCGCTTCGTGGCAATTTAATTATTTGTTATTGAGTTGTGTTTAAACATAACTATGTGAGATTTTGAGCAAATTCCGCACAAATTCCGGACTCTATGGGCGCGGGCCTTTAGCCTTCAAGGTTAAGTAGAAAACAATCTAGTAGAAATAACAGTATTATGATATATTTAACACAAAAAGAAAGCATTAAGGCACAAATATACATCACCGCACAACTATTTTTTAATTATAAACAGGCTGTAGACCAATATTAGCTGTGTTCCATTGGGCTGTGTAACATACTCCCAAGTACTTCCCCGTTGGAACGCAACTTCGCTCGTCAGGAGTAAAATATAAATTCAAATTTTGACATTTCATCGCATTATATTTGTTGCTCTGTTGTACCTTATTTATTAAAATGGAAATATTTATATATAAATATGTTTTGCTGCCTAAACTACTTAAATTTTATATTTGAATCCTTGTGATAACTCCAGAATAGCTAAAGCTTGAACCAATAATGAGGAAAAAGCTTTCATTCCCATGCAAACCTAGTACAAAAACCATCATCCATCTGGCGGGAAAATGTGGCGAAACTACTCATAGCTTCTACTCGCTAACTAGAGCTCGAATAGTTCAGCGTAGCCAGAATTACTTGGGAGTATTTTACACAGCCCAATGGAACACAGCTATTACTAAAAAAATAAAAAGTTAGAAACCTGCGGTTTTGATAGCACCGTCCTAGGGCTCCTCACACAAATGCGTTAGCGGCACTGGCGGGTGGCAAGTGGCTAGCCGATCGTACCGCGGTAATTTTTCTCTTTCAAGCGTTCCTGTTACTTTCTTTGTATAGCAGCCATTGCCGCTGTAACAACCTACCCCTGTCACAACCAGCCCCGGCCTCCCCTACTCATCATATAACTGACATTTTGTTTTGAACTGCACGTGCATACGCGATAACCACACCGCTTGCACTGTTTTCAAAATGGCTGCCGTACAAACGGAATTATTTGTAGCTAACTTCACTACTAATACTCAGAACTGAATAAGGATGATGGGAGAGGGTCGGGAAAATTAGCAGAAACACGATAACTATGTGTTCACAGCGAAGGCCTTTATTGAAGTGAAAAAGGAAGTACAGTAGAATACAGGATGCCATTGAACTTATATTTATGTGGAACTGTCGCAAACTTCCTTTTGTACCCAAAACTTTAGGCGGGTGATTCAAATGCATTTTTATACCCCAACACCCTCTATTAAACTGCATTCGAATCATTTCTAACCCTTCGAAAACTCGATAAAATTTAGACCCTCCTCAAATTTAATAATTGGTTACAATACCTCAATTTAGCCGCGTGTAGTGGTTTGGTTAATGCATCTGCTGCCATCTCCTCGGTAGGAATGTGTTGGACTTTGATGTTCCTATTGTCGATATGATCCCTGAGGAAATGGTGGCGGACATCGATATGTTTAGTCCTTTGCCTATAACCTGCAGTTCTAGCCAAATCGACCGCGCCTTTATTGTCGCAGTAGATAATGATGCCTCGGACCTTTTTGGGAAGAGTTCCGCAGACAAACTACGCAGCCATAACACCTCCTGACAAGTCGATGAGAGCGCCATGTACTCTGCTTCAGTAGTGGACAAAGCCACGGTCCGTTGTCGTTTGCTTGACCACGAAATCGGTCCTCCTTGACACATGATGACGAAACCGGTGACTGAACGTCGGGCATCCTGATCGCCTGCCCAATCAGCGTCGCTGTAAGCCACCAACTCCGACTTGGCCCCTTTTGTGTACTCAATTTTATAGTCCAGAATGCCGTTTAGATACCTGAGCACTCTTTTAGCTGCTGTCCAGTGCGGTTTTCCTGGATTTGAATTAAATTTACTCAACACTCCCACTGCATGAGCGATATCTGGTCTCGTTGTCTGCGCTGCATAAAGAAGACTTCCAACGACTTCTCTATAAGGAATCCTCTCCATCTCGGCTCGTTCATTTTCGGTTTTCGGCGACATTTCTGAAGTGAGTTGCTGATTCGGGTCCAGTGGTGTGATGACGGGCTTCGAATCTGACATATTAAAGCGAGCAATAATGTTTTTCGGGTACTCCTCCTGATCTAGCCAAAGCTTTCCCAGACTTTGATCTCGATTGATTCTCATTCCCAGGCAATGTATAAATTCTGAGAGGTCCTTCATAGGAAATTCATTCATAAGCTCGATCTTGGACAACTTCATGAACTTTTTATCATTTCCCAGAAGAAGTAAATCATCGACATACACGGCGATTATCTGGATTTTCTCGTCTAGAGTTTTGTAGTATACACAATGATCGGTTTTAGACCGTTGAAAGCTCATACTTCTCAACTTGGTGTCTATTTTTCTGTTCCATTCCTTGCTCCCCTGTTTCAAACCATACATGGCTTTGTTGAGCTTACATACTTTACTTTCCTGTCCGGGTAAAACAAAACCTTCTGGTTGTCTTACATAAATTTCCTCTTCTGGGTCTCCATGTAAAAAGGCATTCTTGACGTCCATGTGGTGAACAGAGAAGTCATGCTCGACCGCAAGCGCAAGCAAAAGACGAATTGTGTTTGATCTGACTACTGGTGCATATGTCTCATCGTAGTCCAGACCCTGCTTCTGAGCGCATCCTTTAGCGACGAGCCTAGCCTTGTAATTTTTCCCCCCGTGTTCACCACAGGGTTTAATTTTAAATACCCATCTCGTTTGCAATATATTTTTACCGATCGGGGGATCAACCAAAGACCAAGTTCGATTTTCGCACATCGCGTCATATTCCTCCTGCATAGCCTTTCTCCACGAAGAACTATCAGATCCATTCAATGCCTCTTGCACAGTCGCTGGTTCAGTGAAATTAATTTCAGCCAAGTAGGTATAACAATCGGGAAATTGTATTGGTTTCGGCTGTCTTTTCGACCGATTGTTTCAAAGAACACAACATCTCTACTTTTAATTACCTGATGTGTTGTGGGGTCGATCAGCCTGTAGCCCTTCTTATGCTCGCAGTATCCAACAAACACCAGTTCCTGTGATTTTGCGTCCCATTTTGACCGATTCGATTTCGGGATGTGGGCCATGGCCTTGCAGCCGAAGACTCGTAGATGTGAAACGTCAGGCTTTCTGTTTGTCCAGGTCTCCTCAGGAGTAACATTTCGCACATTGTTTGTCGGTGTACGATTTACTAGGTATACTGCTGTAGCAACAGCTTCCGCCCAATAGGACTTGGGCAAACCAGCATCATGAAGCATTGACCTTGCTTTCTCCACGATGGTTCGGTTCACCCTCTCTGCAGTTCCATTCTGTTGTGGTGAATGTACCATGGTTGTTTGGTGTCAGATTCCGGATTCTTTTAGAAAAAATTTTACCTTATTGTTAACATATTCTTTGCCATTGTCTGAGCGCAATATTTTTATTTTTTTTTCCAGCTCATTTTCTACACGCGTTTTAAATTCCTTTATAATTTCAAATACCTGACCTTTATGCTGCAGAAAGTAAACAAAAACTTTCTTCGTGTTGTCGTCTATCAGAGTGAGGAAATATTGTGATCCACCTATAGATGTCTCCTCCATTGGCCCGCAAAGATCGGTGTGGATTAGTTCAAGTGGCTGCTCCGCCCTTTTTCCTGATTGCCTGAAGGTGAATCTGTGCTGTTTTCCCATCACACAACCAACACAAGGGTCCGCATTACATCTGCTAAACTCCAGTCCTGTGGCAAGTCCGTTTTTTAATAGTTCCATATTTTTGCTGCTCATATGACCCAACCTCCGGTGCCACAAGTTTGCATCAATATCGCTTGCAGCAAGGTTGGCTATTTCTATGGGTTGATCCAATTTAAAAACTCCATTTTCTTCTGAGGCAGTTGCCAGAAGTTCTCCAGCCTCGTTTGTGATTCGGCACCCTGAGGAATTAAACAACAACTTGTTACCGTTTTTAATATTTCTGCTTACAGAAAGCAAATTTGCAGAAATATCTTTTATATAAAGCACATTTCTCAGGGGAATTCGGTTCCACTTTTTGGTTGACAAGTACTGGCAACGGATTATCTCCAATGTGTTGCGCCTGGAGCTTGCCGTTGTCTGCCGTTGTGATCTGAGCCCTGCATGGTTGCACGTTTTCGTCTAGCCACTCTTTGTGCATGGTCATATGCGCTGATGCTCCTGAATCCAAATAGGGCAGGTGACCTGGTTCTGGCCATTTTAAGAATTTTTCACCCACTCATGCGTTTGGTGATTCATCTTTTTAGTTATCTCGGACTTCATGTTCATCTCAAGTCATCCAAAATATATTAATCTTACCCTATAGAACCTTGTTATTACAAAACTCGCAATAGATGTTTAAAAAAAAAAAAGTCAGAAATGGTGTTAGAGCCACTTTTGGCCACATTTTACCCATGGCTGCTATCATCTCAGTGATGATCGCTGACAACTCTATTAGTGTTGTCACAATTCGTGATTGTAACTCACGTACTATAGACTTGTTTAGTTATCTGTACCTTGTTAGCATCGCTTTTAAAGTTGAAAATGGCCAAAACTGGATCAGTGGCCAGAACCGGGTCACCTACCCTACCACGCTTTCTTTCCGCTGCGCAGCATGCTAAAAAGGCACTGGACTTTTTGGTGGGTTGTGTCTGACGTTGAGGCGATGAATTTTTTCGGCGAGATGCTCTGCAATGTTTACTGATGTGTCCGAATTTGTTACAATTGAAGCAGCGAGGCTTGCTAACTTCTCTAGAATTTAAATTTTGTCTATTAGATTTAGCATAAAGGGCGGAATCGTCATTTTTGTCTTTTACTTTTTGTGACAAAATATCCTGCAACAATTTGGTTTTTATAGAGTCACCTGTGATTTTAACTCCCGAGCTCTCTAATCCCATAATCATGGGCTTGAACTCGTCCGGGAGGCCAGCAAGAAGGAGTGTCCCGACCCATTCGTCTCCAACCTCAAATTTCAAACCATTCAATTTATGAGACGTCGTGATTATTTTATTCACGTAATCTTCCACAGAACTGCAGTTTTCCAACTGTGTGGTAATTAAAGTTCTCAAGAGCCCTACCTTGCGTGTGTGTCCAGAATCCTCAAAAGCGGCAGACAATCTGTCCCATGCTTCCTTGGCTGTTGTGGCATCTATTATATGAAGATAATTTACCTTGTCCACTGCAAGAATTATTTTTGACTTCGCCTTCGTAATTTTTCCCTCGTTGGTCTCCTCTCCGAGCACACACTTCCAGAGATCTTCATGTTCGAGGTAGGCCTGCATGGCGAATTTCCAGTCCATGTAATTCTCCCTACCGGTGAGCTTCTCTATTGGGGGTAATCCCGTTCCTGACATGATTGCAATCTCAAAGAATAACTTGACTTTTAGGTTCCCCGCGGCAAACGCAGCGTACAGCACATTTGTAGATTAACACGTGCAAGCCCTTTGAAAAAATCTCTCAACTTTTGACGTTTCTTCCCCACAGACGTAAACGGCGTTTATGGATGGCGCACTTGTAGCAACAAAATTAATTTAATGGGGGCATCCTGGGCCCATAACCTGATGGGAGAGGATCGGGAAAATTAGCAAAAACACGATAACTATGTGTTCACAGCGAAGGCCTTTATTGAAGTGAAAAAGGAAGTACAGTAGAATACAGGATGCCATTGAACTTATATTTATGTGGAACTGTCGCAAACTTCCTTTTGTACCCAAAACTTTAGGCGGGTGATTCAAATGCATGTTTATACCCCAACAAAGGACTTGACGTTTTAACTTCAATGAATGGCGAGAAAATTTTAAATTTGCACACAGGACTATTACAAAGTTTGTATTGTAGTGAAGTTGGGGGAGTTGTGACACGCTAAGGTACTGACGTTTTGAACATTTTTTGCGTTATTTTACAAATTTGCTTTTAAAAATATATACATCGAAATTGGGTGAACAGGTAAGAATAGATCTTTTGTAAAGGGGCCTATTGCGAATATCGTTTTTCAATCGAATCGAAAGCCAAGACACTAAAATGCCTTACATTTCAGCCTTAAAAATGTGTCTTCGGTTTCGATTCGACTGAAAAACGATATTCGCAATAGGCCGCAAAGTAATGAAATATTTGCAAAAAATAATTAAATGCTTGCTCTATTGAATGATGACATCAAATTGCCCAACTTTTGTAGAATCACCCATATGAGTAGACTGAATTGAAAAATAATTCAAAAACTGTTGAATTTACACTTATTATTGCTGCATAAGTTTTCAGTATCGCGTCCAATATCATACATTTAATGTGAGTACACACAACTAGTGTTTTCAACCAAAAATTTTAAAACTTTACAAACTTAGGTATCGTAAAAAGTAATAAACAATTTCATCATACAGTGTGCGCAATTTCTATGAGAGCTGTCAGTTTTATTCTTGTTTAAGAAAACTACTTTTTATTTTCCAAACGCAGTTATATTTCACGAATTATGTAAATAATATCCCACCAAAAACATTCTGTAAAAAACTAGCCAAGTCTCGATGGAGCTGCTTGTTTATATCTAAAAAGTAATGAAATCTAGACAAAGTCGTGCCAAGTCTAAGGTTCCTTACTGCGATTTCTTTATTATTATAGTTAATGTTGTGTGACTTGGCCGTTGAACATTCTTTATACGTTAGTGTGTACAAGTCAATTTTGTTTACACGTAATGTTATATCTGTTGAAACTACCTTACATATGTTTGCTAAGCGAGATAATAGCCCATACTGGTATTGGTAATTGGACGCTAGTGTCTCATTTTAGGCTGTTGTTGATTGTGCAACACATGCATTCAGCATTGACAATGCTGACTTCTGTTCTCTTCTTTTTGGAGCGTCAAATCGACCACCGATCTAAAATAAAATAAATTCTATCAATGATTAGAAGTCCGTCTGTACTGGAAATAATTTTTTATACTGTTTGTTTCAGGCTTGCCTATACATAAGTATTATTGAAATACGCAGCTTTATCAAGCCTACAATTGACTGGTTATTGAATCAACGTTTTCCAAGTGGCAATTTTCCATCGTGAATGGGTAGCGGTTCTGGCGACAGATTGGTGCAATGGTGTCATGGAGCTCCTGGTTTTGTGCCCTTGTGTATCCTTCAACGGCCAAGTCACACAACATTAACTATAATAATAAAGAAATCGCAGTAAGGAACCTTAGACTTGGCACGACTTTGTCTAGATTTCATTACTTTTTAGATATAAACAAGCAGCTCCATCGAGACTTGGCTAGTTTTTTACAGAATGTTTTTGGTGGGATTTCACTTCGTTTTGTAGGAACGTGGGCATATTGATTTATTTTATTAGATTTTCTTATTTGACACAGTTTTTTTCTTTTTAGGAGTAGTTTTTTTATTATTACAAATCTTTCTTTTCTTTTTTTCCGGTTCTGATTCTTGTACAGTAGCAACAGTTTTTCGTATTGCCCATTCGCGTTCATTATTTATTCTTTTAAACGGTTTCGACGGATTAATTTCTGAAAGATCGGCGCGGTATTTACGCCTAAGCCGGTTGTATTCGGTGATCGCTGAAGCTTGAGCTTTTATACTCTTGAAGTCAACATTTATTAGGTGCACCCCATGAAGATTGGTTACTCGTGAAAGCGCCACGTAGGCTTGGCCACAAGAGAATATGGAGGTGCCAATGTCCATGAGGGCATTTTTTAGACTTAGACCTTGGCTCTTGTGAATTGTTAGGGCATACGCCACACAGATTGGGAATTGTTCTCTGTACACGTATGCCCGGGGTATGATCTCAAATTTTGACTTAATAGGCAATAATTCGTGAATCAAATTATTAGCGAATTTTACTACCAATTGTTTAGGCTCTGTTTGGTCTTCCGGGTCCCACCTCACTTTTTGTACAACGCCTATCGACCCATTCCCTAAACCTAAACTAACATCAATGTTTCTCCTAAGCATTACTTTAGCTCCCTCTTTAATGATTATAGTTTCTTCCAGTCCAGCAGTCATCGACGCATCATCTTCATATTTTTGTAAACACGCCCGGGCTTTCGTTATCATACATTTTGAACAATCCAAGGAATCTTTAGCAACTAACCTTATCTCGGGGTGCGGAATCGCTTTTAATACAGCATTATTTAACTGCATACACATATTTCTAGTCGGTAGTAAACAAACAGTATCTTCTGGTAAGTCCCTCAAACATTGTGCTATTTCCATTAACCTTCCTTCATTGGAATGCGAGAGCAGAGGTATCAATCGGTTAGACAGTATATCTCTGTCTGATTGAGTTGTCACTCCTACTCTGATTCTTTTTAACATTTCTACAAACGTAGAATCATCCAGCTGTCTCATATTCAACGTAAGTTCGTCGTAACTAAAAAGTTCAGTCCATAAGTTTGGAATACTTAAGGAGCCTATAAGTTTATTAATTTCTGAAGGGGTTAGTTTGGCGACTTTTCTCTAACGGGTGGAAGTTGCAAAAGATCCCCAAGCACTAAAATATGTTTTTTTCCAAACCAACCATCTTCTACATCAGAAGTATCAAACACTTCGCATAAACGAAAATTTATGTAGGCTAAAGTTACATTAGATATCATAGACAATTCATCTATAATAAATAATTCGACAGTTTTTAAGTCTGTCCTTAAAACTCGAAGTACTTCGTCTGAAAGCGGTTTGTATTTAGGAGTTTGTTTATGCTCTACGGGCAGTTGTAGTAATCTGTGAACAATTAATCCGTTTACGTTAAATGCTGCAATTCCAGTCGGGGCAGTAATAGCAACATTTTTATGCAGGTTGTTTTTAATCCATATTTTTAAGGTTTTTATTAAATAGCTCTTGCCGGTGCCACCGGTGCCACTAACAAAATGTCGCAATATTTCTGTTTGGTTCGTAATTTTATTAGTGACTGTATCAAATACCTTTTTTTGGTCAAAATTCAGTTTATCTATCATTGCTTGCTCTTGCTCATTCATTTCAGAAATATCCGCTTCAACTAAATCAAAGTTGTTTAAATCTTCCATAGCATTTACCGCTTCCAAAGTTTCAAACTGTAAAGGATTGTCGGGTCCTTCATCTACTATGTTTTCCCTTTCTTCGTTTAGTTCTGCTACTTTTTCTTCTACCTTTTCAAAAGCTGTTTGCAAAATATTTCGTAATTCAGTCCGTAAATTTCCGTAGCGTAACGCTTCTTGTAAACCGTCCTTTGCAGCATTAAATGCTTCTGTGTATGTCTCATGTTGCATTTTTAGGTCATCTAGTATTCTCCAAGGTTTAAATAATAACAACAAGGAAAAGAAATATTTTTCTGGCATTTGCTCTACATCATACAGGTGATGGTTAATTAGGTATGGTCTATCTCTTTTTTTAAAGATTTTTTATTTGCTAAAACATAATACTCTACTTTATTTGAAATAGGCCGTGTATTAACTAAATCATAGTCTTTCGAAAAGTCAAATAGATTCATGTCTTGTAATTCGTCAGGTCTGGCAGGGTAAACGTTGTCTATCCAAGAATCTTAATATATGTCAGTGGAATTCGGGTCCAGTGCAGTCATTTCAGATTTCGATTTAACCCTGCGATTACGATGAATGTTTACGTCTAACCATCTTATTGTTGTTTGTGGGTCCGTGCCGTAAAGTGGTATTCCCAATAATGTATCGCTGGCTTCTAAAGCTCCGCATTCTCGATTCGATAATGCTCTGAGACCAATATTATATAACCGGCTTCTAAGACTTTTTGTAGAGTTAATATCGTTAAACATGTCGGTTGCATGGGTCTTTTCAGTTTTAGTAGTATACTTGGTCACATAATAGTTCAAAATGGCTGTTTTCTCTCCAACATATTGAATGTCAATATTTCCATTCCACGCCAACAGCAAAGCGGGATTGTAGTCATTAATCATATCTGACTCCTTGAGCGGACAATATTGTAAAGACGATTATTAGATATGAGAGTTTTTCTTGCCGCTATAGTTTGAAAAATGTGTCTTATGATAAGAGAATCCGTCACAGTTCGAGGAAATCCAAAACGGCAAACTGAAACGAATCCTTTTTTCGTTTTATTTCTCCTCATGCAATAACTGTTATGTTTATGCATTTGATACGAAGTGACCCGTTGATGTAAAGTAGGAGAAATATATTTTTTTGGAATGGCACATGTCACGTATTTAGAAATAAATGACGCTACCTCGTCTATAGATGACTTATGTAGAATAGGTGCATCCTTAACCCATAACATTAAATGGAAGTGCTGAGCACCCCTAGATTGGTACTCTCGACACCAAAAGTAATGAATAATCTTGCCTAAAGGCTCATCTGAACTAGTTATAAAGTCTAACATGGCATGAAACTTGTTATCTATAAAACGTGAGGTAGATACGGGGTCAAGAGCAACCAATTCGCTGATTGTTTTATTAGTCATTTCAACGCCATTTACTTGCCTGATGTACTCTCCCAAATCCTCCCACATCCACTCAGAGGGACTCATGAAGAAACCAAGTTGCTGGACCGTAATTTTGAGTCATACAATTTACATCGTTTCTTGGTTTCTTCCAGAACTGTTCGGTGTTCCTCAGTCGGCCAAATATTGCGGTCAAATCACCTTCTAGCTCATCATTGTTAAGCATTTGTAGATACTGTTCTGCCGTAATTTTATCTCTCTGATTAGCACAATTCATTTTATAAAAGGTTCCGGAGTTTAATTGGCGCATATTAGCATCATTCAATAAGAAAAATAGATACTGTTGGTTAAGTCTAAATTGAGGATGTTTTGACATAAGCCGGGCTTTAATAAATTCACTAGAAGTTACTTTCTGCTGCCGATTATGAAATTGGCCGTATTTTCCTTCTACATATGTATAAGTGTGGAAAACATTTAACATCGAGGTCTTTATCTCGGGCATCAATCGGTGCTGTGTTTACTTTAAGCATTTGGTAGAGTTCTGAAGCTGGTGCATTTTGTCTCCGTTCATTCAAAGGATATATGGTGTAATGCTCATAATCAGTTTCCTTTTCTCTTGTGATTTGGGTCAACAGTGCTGCTGTACCATCTTCTAAAATACCTTCTTCAGCATTATCTGGTGTATTTGTAACATTATGTTGAATATTTTCATGTATGTTTATGAGCTGGTTAGGTAAATCTGGTAATTTGATACGAGCATAATGTTCGTTTACATTTTTTAAGTATTGTAATGTTTGTTTATTAACGTCAACAATGTCTTGCCATATAATATTTGCTTTGTTTGGCGTACTTCGGACTATAATATAAAGTTCTGGGTTTTCAATTATTGCGTCTTCAGGTTTTGCGAGTTTTTTTAGGGTTTCTTCCATAGGAAGCGGTAAATGAAAAGTCCTGCCCTTTACTTTTTTAACCATCTGACGATTGGGTAGACGTTTATTAGCCACAGGATTCATTGTGACAACCACCTGAAACGCTTTAGCGCGTTGGATTAAAATGTTCTCATAGTCGTTCAGCTGAGCTATTTCTGGTGGAACAGTGCTTACGTGCATGTCATTGAGGATACAGACAGCAGGCATTTGGTTAGCACGAATCTTAGCAAGGCATGTGTGGCATATGTACGGACTGTGAGTTATTAGGCTAGAATTATAGTAGTTCAGGAGCTGATTCCAAACATCTGTTGATATGGGCTTTCTTAATCGTTCTATGGAACTAATATCCCTAGAATAACAAAGTTTATTGCACGACATACAATCCAGTTTCGGTGTGTCTACACTTTTTTTGAAAAATAATTTAAAAGCAACCTTATTACTTTTTATTATTTCATCTTCCACGATTTCACTATCAGGTGTACGCTCTACAACGGCACTTCCTACCGTCGGTTGCTTTCCTAGCTCCATAAGCTTATCCACATTACCACTCGCCAAAGAATCGTCAATATCAAGCAATAACTTACAGTCGCTGTGTATTTGATAAATCTTTCTGATAATGGTCCGAAGATGTGGGAAATGCGATTTAACGTTATTAATAAAATTGATATTTTCTTGCAGTTTTCCTGTTTCTACAGACATCGAGTAAATTTGCGCAGTAGTTTGGAGGCTCAATACTTCGAAAATGTTTTTCAATTTTAGTAAGATTCCATCATTTAATACGCACAATGAATCCGAACAAGACCATGTCAGACTTTTGGACATTTCCTTAACATTTGTAAAGATTTTTGCTTTGCCAGTATCATCAATCTCAATAGGTTTTTCTTTATCTTCATAAACCTTAGGGGCCATCCACAAATGATGTCACACTAAATTAGCCAATTTTTTACCCCTCCCCCCTCCCATGGTATTCTAGTGACACATATGGAGTAAAAAGGGGTTACCTAATTGAAATATCCGATAACGTATACTGAAAAATGTGAATTTAATATTTCTGACCTGAAAATCAAGGTGGAAATAGATGGATCTATTAAAATATATGAAGCTTAATTTCACTGCACTTTATTGACTATAATAATTATTTTCGCAAAGCAAATACAATTTCCAAAAATTTACTAAAACTAACGACCCGAAACCGAACCAAAAAAAAGCAAGAATAGCCTACAAGTGTTTTTCAACCACGAGGGTCATGTAACACTTGCTTTCACTATTCTTAACGCACACAAAACCGACCCGAAAATTCCTGAAATTCACAAGAAAAAATATTATGCTTCAAGAAATGATGTGTCTGTCACCATTGCAAATTCAGAGTCGTAGCCAGGTTCCAATAATTCCCAAGTTCGAAGGTTGTCCGTAAATCCAAGTTGCCAAGTCCAAGATCAGTTGTCGTCAATTCCTAAATATTCAGCGATCCACATATATTCTTTGCTGAGCAAAATGTACCAGCCTTAAATTTCGTTGTTTTACTCTTTTAAATTCATTTTCTAACTTTATAAACTCTATCCTTGTAGGTATTCTAATTTATTTGCCCATATTAGTTATTTTTTTTAATTCAAAATTTCTAAGAATTTTTTTCTATTCTCATTATAGATTATTTACCTCTGGCAGTAGCGACATTGGATCCTGGAAATTTTTCCACGATCATCCTTTTATGTTTTCTCTCGCTATCCCTCTCACACACATTATGTGAGGTTATGTAATGTAACTTAATTATTCGCGCAGTATTCGCGGTGCTCTATGATTGAATCGTGACCCGCAAGTGTCAAAACGCCGGACTGACATCCGCTTGTCAGTTAGTGAATGTTAGTTTTGGTGTCGCGTCCGTTCACGTTTTGACAGTTCGCGTGTGGCGATTTTGTGTATATTTAGTGAGTTCGCGGATATTTCCCACTATTAGTCATAACTCAGGTAAGTTATTTTTCATTTCATTAATCAACTAGTAGTTTCCGCGGTGTCAATAATTAGCTTCCTTGGCGTTTTTGAACCTTTCCGAGCATACTTCTTATGCTCGCCTTATGTTGAATTTTACTTCATGTATTAATGTTTGTTTATTTTTTTAAGTTTACAACCGAGCTCAAAACTTGGCTTCCCCAAGTTTGAGTAAATATTTCTTAGTATTCTTTACTAAGAAGTGTGTAATTCGGTGATGTCACTTGTATGGGCAAACATGTGACAAAATGCTAAATATTCTATGCTGCAGCGCGGGACATTGTGGTAGGGTACTTTCCTTGGCCTCATAGTGGGATTTCATTCAAATTTCTGCGATAGAGCCTGAATTGGTAGGATCCTAATCTTAAGGTAAGTTATAAAAATTCATTTTCTTTTAAAATTCCTTTTTGTTTTGTTTTACTATTCATTTCGTTTTTCTTACATTTTAATCTTATAAAATTTTGTATTTTTAGCTGGCTTGGAACGTTCAGCGATTGCTGAACATATACCATATATGTATCATAGGAACAAAGCGGATAATTCACTTGTTTTAATGCATTTCTTGCTTAGTGAATATTTGACCATAACAGGCGATTGACCTTGTTGCAAAGCATCTGTCATTGTAAGAAAAAACAAGTTACAAATACAAAGCATTACATTTTGACAGCTTTCAAGGTTTTACACACATGATATTTTCTCTCTCAATTTGACAATTATCTATGTATGTTAAAAACTTTTTGTTTGATAGTTTATGTCATATTTCAATATTTTGACTTCACGAAAACAATCTGAAATTTATAAAAAAGAAAAATCAGAAAAAAAACAGCATTATTTCTATTTCAATCGAAATCTGTTTTAAGAAATCAAAGTTCATGGCCATCAGAACGTATCGCAATTTGAATGAGTAGTTTTCTGCTTTGATTATATGATATTGTTTCAAAGTAAGTATACATTCAATATTGATTATTTCCTGCCATGCGCATCTGCAGTAGGAATATTAAAATCCTGCAAATATGTAAATTATCTTACGCAAAAACTTATACACACATGAATGTCTTATTGTCAATTAATCAAAAAATTTGATGCTTTTTTTTAAGATTTCTACGATTCTTCATTCAAATGGGATATTGTCTTAAAACAATTCGAAAGACGCAACCTCAGGTGCCATTACTCCGATCCTTATCCACAAAACAACGAGCTAATTGTCAATGCTAAAAATACCCTTCAATGGACTTCAGCTTTGTAATATACTCCTACTCCCAACGCACGGGCTCTGCTGGCTTACCCTTGAGGGTAGCCAAAGACAATTAAATCTTCCTACGTACAGACGCTTCTTGTCAATAAATCTGACTTGATCGTAAGGTACATGAATTCTTGGGAATTGTATGACAAGAACATTAAATAGCCATCGAGGTTAGAGGATGTGCACGTGCAGAATAACAAGACGATTTGAGTGTACGGCGCACTTGGTTCCGGTAGCTCACTTGCTGAAAAGTCGTCCTATCGAAATTATGCACATCCGAGTACAGTCGCATTTAACTGATTCATGCATCGCCTTTTAGAGTACCCACTAGCGACAAAAAGTATTTCAAGAACAAGACAGAAAAAGACCGACTATCTCAATTTATACATTAATCACTATATGCACCCTTATTCAAGACGCCTCTGTGGACCCCTCAAGTTCCGCCTAGGTGTTAACAAGTAAAGTAGACCGATAAAAGCACCTTCTTCACTACCTACTTATAAGTATTGAAGGTAGCACTATTCTAAGGTAATTAGGACGGTCGCAAAAATGATTCAGATCACGTCAACTAGGCTCTAACTTTTTACCAAAAAATGCCAGACATTTCGTTCACTTTAAGTGAAAAATTACAAAAATTTAAGTCCTATTGTGCAGCGCACTAATGGCATCAAGAGGTGGTCTACGAGCCCGACGAAGAGACCAGAGCAAATCAAATAACTGGCATTAAGTAGATCGATGACATAATTTATTTAAACGAGCATGCTGTGAATTTTGATGAGGAAGCGCACCTTAGCTCCACGCATACCAAGACCAGCAACCTGGAACTGTCTCTCCCCGACTTTCGACTTTCCTCTATTCAACTTTAGTTAGGTCTCGTAATTACGGAAACATTTCTGCGAGTCTGCAACTTCGTCTGTGGGACATGTAAGAACATACCCACAATGCGAAATTTGAATGTGGGAATCACTGCCAGCCGTTATGAAGACGTTTCTGCTCGCGGGTGGACAGTTGACAAGCCCACGAGACCCTTGAGGTGCAAACAGTATTGGCACGGTCCGTTCGGACAGAGCACTCCTCCACGGCTTCCTTTGCACACATGCTTCCGAAGTGCTTGCACGTACCTCTGGTTAATAACTCTTTTCAAATTTAACAATTGAATAACGCATCTTTCGTCTTCTTTAAATTTAGTGTGAACAATTAGCCAATTCTTACCCTCATTATAATCTGGAATATACTCCTAATATTGCAGAGCGAAACAATTTTGGTAGTTCATTGACTCTATGAATTTTAAACGTGAAAATGTATTATATCACCGCATACAGCATCGTAATATAATATCATCATACTAATGGCAAACAAAAGATTGAAATTGATCCGCGAATATATTGTAAATATCAATGCGATGGAGGGTTAGCCTTATCGCAATCAAATGTTTTCCATAAAATGCAGAACAAATTGTGGAAACGGTGAAATGCACGTTTTAGTTAAAATGTACTATTATATGACGAGTATTGTCCTCAATCATAAGCAGATAGATTTAACGTCGACATTTGAGTTGATGACCTGAGGAAAAAAATTATTGCATTTTTAGAAATCTGCATATTGAAGCGATTTCCTTTCTTTCCTTTCATTTAATTAATGAACAAATTATAATAATAATATTTTCCAATCAATTTCAAAATAAAGATAATTAATAAATGTTTGCACATTAAATAGGTCTGGTTAATCAGCAGCTCCAGGTTAACCTAGATTACTCTAGCTCACAAAATACGTGTTTCTGAGATTTTTCTTGCTCTATGTTACCCGAACGTGCTCTGCTTTCTGTTTCATGCATGAGCTTGCTCTAACTTGATTTAGATCAATCCAGCTTACACTTTTCTACTCTAAAAAATTTGTTAGGGCAACTTCGGTTAAATTGAAAACAGTCAGGGGAAAGCGTTTCAGCTGTTCGTTTGTGAGTTTTACTAAAATATTTTGACAGATACTTTTGCGGAGCTTAGGTACTTGCCTAAAAAACGTTTCATGAACTTTGTGTTCTAACTTGATCTGATTGTTTAGCCGCGTTCTTTTCGTCTATCCAGAGCAAAATGCGATTTTATATTGAATGGAAACTTACTAACAGTTTCGCTGAATAAGGATTTGGAATTTGCATCAGTATTGCATCAATTGCCATTATTTTAATAATGCAAAACTTCAAAATTTTAACTGAACATTTTACAGAGTAATTTTTTACTTCAAAATGGAAACAAATCAGTGCAACTTGATGCATTTTCTAGGATTTTAAATCTTTGCTTTAGGAAACTCATAAGATAAAGTTCAAATCACTGTAAAATATCCTGTTGTTCTGGATAGACGAAAAGAACAACAGAACCTATACATATAAGCCGACGGCGAAAGCTCTCGATGCCTGCTGTAGCAAACCCGCATCCCATCGCACCAAATATCCGTACCCTCCCCCATTGCAATCAGCTACGAACGAGCAGCTCAGAGGCCTCAAAAAATTCCCCGAATCTCTTTTGGAGCTGGGAAATTTCGAGGCATCGCGAATTTCGAGCTGAGGCAAAAGCGTTCATAGTTTCTTGTATGGGATGCACAGTCTTTATGTTATTTCTTAGTCTATGGTATAACCTTGAAATTTCCTCATAATATAGTAACCCAAAGTTAAAAATATAAAAAACTTTATTTGAAAGGGGCGAAAACAACCTTTTTTAACCGACTTCCAAGAAAACAACAGGTTAATAGACCAACGTTCGCGCTAACTATTAACTGTGTAACTATTGAACGCGTGATTCCATTTTGATGATTTTTGTTTTGTTGGATAGTCTAAGGTTCTTGGGGGTAATAATGATATGTGTGAAAACTCTGAGGGTGCCCAATTGCAAGGATTCAAAATGGCGAGCCAAAAATGGCGGCATTTTGTTAATAAATATCGTTGAAATTATATGAAAATAGCTTTACAGGTGTTTTTGAGACGGTTAATTTCTATGTCAGTGTTCAAATTTGAAAATTTAAAATGGCGGGGCTAACATGTACATACTGAATCTATAAAATGATGATAAAATAATGCTTAATCCTTTCGCTACTATCGGCGACTAAAGTCACCCGCCACAAAATGCCGCCTGTACCTACACGATGGGTGACTATAGTCACCGGGCAGAAGATGCTGTCGTGTATGGGTGATCGTGGCATCTAAAAAATTTAGGCTAAAGGTCAAGGAAAATGCAATAGATTCGCTGTTCTCATTTCAAACAATCGTAAGTACTTCGTTCCACGCGAAAAACTTTGCAGCGAAGCCCGCGCGTCGTAGCGAAAGGGCTAAAAAATATAACACTAAAAAGATTAAAATAAACAAAAAAAAAACCGTTTACAAAAAATCCCAAACCCAAAAATAATTATATTAAACTGCTACTACTTTCAACATTAAGTACCAAGAATTTCCTATATAAAAAACCGTTGTGTGTAAGAAGAAATGGGGAACAAATTAAGAATCCGTGAAGCCCACGGCTTCTTATGAAACTTTGCAAGAATTTTCTTTTGGAAACCTATACCTTCCGAGATATTTAATTTTAAATTTTTTGTCCAAAAAAAATCTTTGTACATACATTTTGATGAAAATTCCTATATAATTTCACTTACTGAATATAACTATCATATTATAGGAAAAACTAGAAAACGTCAAATATTAGTTTGACAAATGTCATATTCAAAGGGTAAGTAAACTAAAAAATAGATAGATAGAATAGGGTGGATATAGTAAATTAAATAGTGAATAAAGTATTATTTGTCAGTTAGCTAAAAAGTGAAATTATTTAGAAATTTTCATCCAAATATGCAAAGATTTGTTGTTGAAAAGAAAAAATTTTAAATTAAATATTTCGAAAAATATAGATATAATGGCTCGTATAAGCTCCAAAAGAAAATTCCTGTAAAGTTTCATAAAAATCCGTGGGCTTCACGGATTCTTAACTTAAGCCAAAAAAGGTAATTAAGTATTAACTATTGTAAATATTTGACCAAGCTTTTGTAAATTTTAACTAACACTGCAATGCTATCATTATTTAAAATTAATATTCCATAAATACCTTTGGGAATAGAAAAATTGCACTCATAAATTAAAACTGAGCAGTGTTCTTAACTATGTGGCCGCCACTGTAGCTTAAGATTCAAGCTATTATTTGAGCAACATAATTTCTTGGATCAGTCCATTTTGTTTTCTAAAGATTGTTTATAAATGTTGAAAAGATGAGTTTTAACTCTACATTTTTCAAAAATAGGAAGTGATTTTCATTTAAATGATTATTATTTTTATTTATAATTTACAGTCAAAATCTTATGATTTTAAATAATTCGTCAATTCTTTGGAAATAAAAATTTATGTTGACCTGTCTAGTTGAAGTTGTGTAAATAAGAGATTTTAATCTTGCAATTAGGTAATTACACACTTTCTCAAACATTTGTGTTGGCTCTTGAATAAAATTTTATTTTTAGAGAATTTTGAAATTTTATTTATATTTTACTTAGATTGATTTTTTGTGGTAAATATTTCTGTTCTTAATTTATCACAAGTACTACAGTGTTCGAAAAGGCAACTAAATTGTCGAACTTTTCTTTATAGAATATCTCGGTATTTTTTAAGAACTGTATGTGGGTTACAAAAGTCATTTACTATAAAGCTGAATAAATTTGAAATCAAGCAATATGGCTACTTCATCTAATAACATTAATAAAAGCCACTTATTCTACTCTAGTGCATTCTAATTCACACGTTCCCAACAGATTTGCCAATAAACGGTCATACAAAAATTTGCAAACGATGCTACGACACAGTCCTAAAAAGAAATATTTGAATTTAGGGTATCCGAAAGTTTCCCACAGGTAGGCGGTGCTCAAGCAGGGAAGAAGAATCGAAGCACAATACCTAACTATAGTCAAATTCCAATCGATTGTCGCCTCCAAGATCTGGCTATGAATATTGAGTAATTTGCGCTCAGTATCCGAAAGGGTCACTTCTGGGCCGTGTGAGACCTATACCAGTCTAACGAGCGAGTGCGGCGCATAAAATCGCGAGTTTCTTGTACTCTCTTTACTCAAACATATTTAAACGCTCAAGTATAGTGACTACCTTCTTGTGTCTTCGAGTTCTGGCAGTACATCAGTTCTTCGTTGAATTTTTAATAAATTAAAGTGAAGAATATAAATTGGGGATACCACAGCGAACCAGAGCGCAGTTAGTGATATCCAACCATCCAAACCATTTGGGAGGAACAGAACTGCACTGACCATAGTGGCGGATACTAAGGAAGGAAGGTGCACCTTGTAGCAAAAATTACCCTACTGTAGTTAAAGAAGGATCTACGACGTAAATCCACAAGGATTGGATTCAGTTTCCGTTTTCAGTTAGCAAAACATAAGTGTTAAAGTGCACCATTTGTGATTAGCATAAACCATGTGGAAGACTGTGATAATTTTAGGATGTTCTATCGGTGCTGTGCTTGCCACCCCTATTGGAATTAAGGTTTGTGCATTCAAATTTACACTTTGTGGGACTACTCCACTCCACTTGCATTAAGACCGGAACTAAACTGCGAAATTTAATTAATTTCATTCTCATTAAAACCATTAACTCAAAACTGGCGGAAGCTCTTTAAATGGGCCGGCTCGCGTTAAGCACAAAGTACTTAAAAAGGTCTCATTAAAGATTCTGCTCAAGTAACAAGCCGGTGAATTACCTACGTACTCTGAAAGAAAGAAGTATGCTTGACACTGGGTGCTGTTCAAATTCTTTTTGACACATTTTCCGTTATTTAGGGCTAGAGAGTTATTTCCCTTTAATTTTATATAGTGAAAATTCTTTGATGTATGGAGAAAGTGTTTTCCAAAATATTTTCATCTTATGGAGCGAAAATACTAGAAAAATGCTCATAGAAGATGTTAAAAAAATTTCTAACGACTTCGTATAAGATTTAGTCGTTATTTGTTACATGTATAATCATAAAAATTTTCCAATGCATGAATTCTTTTAATAATTTCAAATTTATAATATATCTTTTAAGCAGGCAAATCAAATTCGGGAAATTTGACCATTTTCTTTAATTGTTTAATCAAATCATTAACTTTTATATAAAGCAAGTCATACATTATATATTTATCGAAACGACTTTCGACGAAAGACTTACCGAATTAAAAAAATGGAAAATTGATACGTTCTTTTCTCATTCTTTATAATATGCGCATCGTCTTGCGCAAGTAAACTTGGCAATAAACTTGAATGTATCTTGACCTCCCGCAAAATGAATGAATTCTCCATTGATATTCAAATAATGCATGCTATCGAGTTCAGTCGTCTCCGGTCAGTTTTTCGTATTTTATTAGCACCTCATCCAGCACGACAACGTAACCCATCAGGTGTATGAATTTTAAGCGCGCCTCAAGAGTTTGTTGACTCAGAAAATGCTCAACGGAAAGTACAATTGCAGTATCTTATTGGATGCAATTTTACAGACATATGTGCGCAGACGTGTGGCAAAATGCGCGCGCAAACTTGATTAATTTAGTATGTATAACACGTCGCGACAGAGCACGTTAGTGCTTCACGGTAAGTCTTATCACGTTCCAGTGTCTGAATTAAAGATTCCAGAAGCTGTCTAAAATATGTAAAGAAATGATTAGGAATAAGTGCAAAATGAGAAGAGGAAGTGGCTTGTCTCACCTTTCATGAAACTTGCTATTTTTAACAACGGAAGCAAAACACAAAATAACATATAGTTATAGAAAACTTGTAATTATAATAAAACATTTCTTTTACCCTCTTAAAATTTTTCATAGTTTTGCCTATATCTACATATTTAGGGGTGGTAACCATTTGGAACAATTTTATAAAGATCATGCAATTAGCATTCGATCACTGTTATGACCAACCTAACAACCCTACCGAGTTTCAAGTTACTAAAATTAAAAACCAAACAAAGAATAAATAAATATGCACTGAACTTTTTGTTAATTTTTGAATGCATTTAAAAATTTGTTAGAACACTTATAAGAATCTTTATTTAATGATATTTGAATGAGCTTCATAAAATGTAGTAGATCATTTTCATGAACATATCTCTCAAGGATTCTCCTCACAAAAACTGATCTAAATTCTTTGCATAACCGATGTCATTCGTTGAAACATTTACGAAACGCTCTGTATATATAAATCTATATTTTAAAGTGTAATTAGATTAAAAAAGTAGTAATTAAGATTTGTTATTACTCAAAGCTCGTGTACATTTGCTCTAATAATAAAAAAGCTTTTGTTTCATTATTACATTGTTGTTTACAAATAACTTCGTTTAACCAAAAATTTTAAAATGGTAGTAAAGCCTTATTACATGCTTCAAAAAGTGGCAAGAATGTTCCATTTAATTATTTCGTGTTAAATAATTGGTGAACTTTTTTTGGTTTTCGTAATATGGTCATACTGTAACTTACTCCTATTTCTTATTTGAACTCATAAGTGCAGTTTATTTACATTTAGGGTAACTGTTCAAATTAGCATTGCTACCAATGAAAACTATGGTTTAACAAATTCAGGACTTTTCTGCATTCGCGTACACACATATGTATGTGGATATTTTTTACTTATTCTTCAAAATACGTTAACTATTTTACAATATCATATCAAATTTGTTTTCTATAAATATCCGTTCAAAAGAAACTTCTTGGAAATACGTCCATGTCAAGGAAGTATGTGTAACAATGTGTGTTGCAATCTCTTCCTCAGCTTAGGAATTAATTTGTTAATTCGAATAGTTCGAGTTTATGACATCATGCCACTTTTCTAATTTAAAAAAAAATCGATTCTATTTTATTGCATTTGAAGCACTTACTTCAAGAATATTCGGTTCATTTTTTATAACGATCCGAACTCAACGTTTTTTCATTAAAATTTAAAAATATCATAAAGATTCGGTTTGCTCTAAACAACGTTTCCGCGTAATATTGTGATGTTTTTTTCTAAAACCCTTCGAAATCGAAATCCTTACCAAATTGGAATTAGAGGCTCTTCATATGTATGTATGTGTCGCTTTTACATAAACTAGAATAGAGTGGCAAAATTACAATTTATACTTTTTTGAAAGAAAGTAAAAAAAAACCCAAATTTTCTCTTTTTTCAAACATCCGCCATTTTGCAATTCTTCCATAAAAAATAATAATTATAACTCAGGTAGAAGCCGGCCACTTACTGAATTAAATTTTTTTGAATTTCGTGTTTCAGACGAGGGGATTCAATAAGAAATTTTTTTTTCAAATACTTGAAGACTTTATTAATAAAGCTCAAACCGATTTATCCAGATATTTGTAATAGAATTAAAAAATTGCACTTGACCTTTTTTGGTATTCAAAGTGTCAAGATCTCTTAAGTAAAAAGAAAACTGCAGGTTTCTTGTTCTTTTTGAGTTATTTAATGGCAAAATTTTCAAAATTACATTCTTTCCATCTAAATTTCTATAATTATTAAATAGAAATCTTTGCTCTAATCTTCCTTCAAATAAACGACTTTGTCTTAAAAAAATGACGCATTGAAGATATTACATATATTGTTTTACTTTTTTATTTTAATGTTTAACTATTTATTTATTTTTAGTATTCTTATAAAGCTATTATGAAGGAAAAGATATAAACATCTTTGATATTTCAAAAATGTTTTAAACATTTTGTGGAAATTATATAATATCTCTTAAAAATATATTTTTCAGCGACAAGCGACCAACAGTTGCATATTTTTGAATAAATATCCGAATAGGTTTTAATTAAAATCAATTTGCAGACCTTAAAACTAAAATAAATTGTCATTCACAACGCTTACTCAGAACCTTACATACATATTTCCATTTTGTATACCTACATATTTTTTTAGTAAAGAAAGAACATTAATTTAAATGACATAACTTGCATTAATAATGGTAACATTATTATTTTTCCCTTTTTCTTTTCTAGAACATGCAAATTATGGCTGAAGAAGAAATGGAAAATCAAAAGTCTGAAATGGCTATGACGACGTTAAATCTGCCGAGTAATGCAACCTCAATTCGCGCAGATATCACCGATGGTTTTACTTGTACGAACAAAACTTATGGATATTATGCTGATGTAGAAAACGAATGCCAAATTTTCCACGTTTGTCTACCAGTTGTGTATCCTGATGGACGAGAGAATACCTTCAGATGGAGTTTTATTTGCCCGGAGGAAACACTATTTAGTCAGGTACCTACATTTAGTTGCCTCTACCTTGCTTTGTATTAATTTTAAAATATTTAGGAATCGTTTACATGTGTACGCGGTGAAGATATGAATTTTGGTTGCGATGAATCAGAAAAATTCTATGACCTTAATAGGAATTTTGGAATGATCCCAGATTCATCTATGGAAATGAGTAGTATAGAAGCCGATATGGATGAATACTACATGAAGACTGATTTTGGTTCAAGTGCATTGACGAAAATATCTGAAGACATCATCGAGCATGATCTGCCATTAATTAAGCCAGTTGAAAAGAAAACAGAAAATCCCCAACATGTGTTCCCAGTAAAACCTCATAAAGTTCCATTTCGAAATACTGCTATTAAACCGAAACCAGAACCTAGTAAAAAGCCATTAGGTACTAGTACTACTAAAAGAGTGTATACTAAAAATTACAACAAAGTTCGAAGACCCTTAAGACCCCAGAATTCCGCCACAAAAGCGCCTCAACAGATTCATATTGAGGTTCCACCTCAAACTTCTAAATATGAGCATAGTACTACCGTGAAAACAGATATTAAAAAACCTTTTATTGCTGTTCAGAAACAAGAACCTCAAAAACTTGTGCATGATGTGGAG
Source organism: Machimus rusticus (assembly GCA_951509405.1). Classification (NCBI taxonomy): domain Eukaryota; kingdom Metazoa; phylum Arthropoda; class Insecta; order Diptera; family Asilidae; genus Machimus; species Machimus rusticus. Next base: position 10,632,668 of record OX608050.1, read on the forward strand.
GAACTCATGGTTACAAAAATTATGGAAAATGTCGAGAAAGTCGATGATGTATCTGAAAACAAAGTTCAGATTTTAAATGATGAAGTTCCTGTAATGGTAGAAGAAATGGTTCAAAATCTTGACAATATTAAACAAGACGAAAATAGTGATAAGAGAATAAATGACAATGATAAAGAAAGTTCACATGATGAAGCAATATCTGATCAAAATGAATTAATAGAAACACATAATTTTAGACAACAAATAAAATCACAACCATCGAACGAAGAAGAGATGAAGATTGAGCTTATATCAGACGACACAGAAACAGAATTAGCAGCAGTACAATTGTTTGAAGAACAAACAGAACAAGGACCAACTACTGCAGAAAACATGGAGGTGAAAGTGATGGAAACAGAAAATGGCGAAACAGTAAAAGTTAGTGAAATCTCAGAAAGTACTATCCCAGATGCAGATGTAGAATCTAATTCAAAAACACATATTAATGGACAACTTCATACAGCAAATAAAGACAATGAAGTTATACAAACAGAAAGCATAGATTACAATTCTCAGAAGGAAAAACCCTTAGAATTGGAAATCGAAAAAAACTCTGAAAATTTGGTACCGCCCGAGGAAAATCAGGAAAATCAGGAAAATCCAGAAGAAGTTATGAGTTCTCAAGAACAGGAAGAAATGATCATCAAAACTATTACAGATCTTATGAACGCAGCTAATTTATTGAGTACGGAGAAATTACCATTAACCGAAGAAGCATCAACTGTGTCCAACTTGTTTTCTATAAGCGAAATAGTTCAAACTAGCGAAAATACTGAGAACCAAGTTGCGACAGAAACATCATCTGAAAAAGTTACAGAAGGAAATTTAACTTCAGACACAGACCTTCAATTGAATGAAGAAAACATGAATATCTCAAAAAGCGATATGTACACTGAGGAAAATTCAGAAATGATAAATGAGGAATTACTTAACAAGGTAAGCAACAGCAATAACGTCGAAAGCGATCAATACAATGTTCAGAGACCAGGTTTAATAAATTCTCTTGGAAATGAAGACAACAAAAATGAGCTTGAGAGTGATAATTTGAATAAAGGAGGGGAAAGCCTTTCAGCACATGAAGCTTCTTCAAATATAGAAGCAACTATTGTAAAGAAAGAAGAAGGTGTGAGCATCCCAGTGGGCTTAGAAGACAATAAACAAAATATAGAAATTGTAGAATTACTACCCACACAAGATGTGTTAGACGAAGAACCGTTAGCAGAGCAAATGTCGGAAAGTAAACTTGAAGAAACTGTTGCAGTTACAAACCCTGTGCCGATACACAATCTAATAATGAGTCAACCTAGTCAACCTTACATAACCTTAAGCAGTGAAATGAACGGGCAGTTCAGCAGTGAGCAAGTGATTCCTGTCTTCATTATACAGGATGGAGCTATGAATAGTGAAACCACAGGAAACTCGGAAGACAAAGTACAAATTGTTGATAATGTTAAAGATGAAAACTTGGAGGCTTCTCCTCAAGAAGAAGAAGAAGTTAAACCAATATATCAAAGAATAAAAGAATTCCACTCTAACTTGCTTAAAGCCGATTTGCTTTCCGCAGATTTAGATGACGAGCCTGCCGTTCATGAAATATCTGACAAAAAGGATAATAAGAAGCCCTCACTAGAAACGCAAGAGGAAAAACAAATGGATGTAAGCATTGAAAGTCTACCCAGTAAAAGTGCTTTGGATTTTTTAGCGCAAACCGATGCTTCAAAAGATTTCTTGAAAGTTATGCCATTAGAAACAGAAAATATACAAACATCACCCGAAATAGCCATATCAAATTTAAGCGGGCAAGATACAGAGATAAAACTGAACGAGGAAATCGCAACAGAGGACACAAGCGATACTCCTTTAGAACAAAGCAAAGCAAGCAGAAGATTACAGAAAAAAATGGATCCAAGAAAACGACGTTTTCTTTTTAGAGCTGATGCCAGTTAAATTATATTCTAAAAGCGCAAGCCCGCCAATATTTTCCCTATCATGACTGTTTAGTTGTATGTAAGTCTATGGCAAAATTAAGGTTGACTTAAGCTTAATGTATCTTAACCTTAATTTTGTCCCAAGAACAATGTCCTTCACATAATTTAGATCAAATAAATTATTAATTTGTAATAAGCTATGTTTTTTTTAATTAAACTTAAATTAGTGTAGTAGTTAACACTTTCTTCATTTAATTGGAAGCGATAAAATTAATTGGAAGCTGTAAAATTAATGATTTCTTAAAATGACTATACACTAAATGCCTGAAAAATATGAGACTGTCGAGGACAATATATTTTTTTATTAAATATTTAAATAATTGAACAATTCAGTTTTTACTATACCATACTACCGCGAAAATTTTGAATTCTCTCCTAGTTCTTGTGAACAAAATAGAGTGTGTTTACCCACCTGGATGTAAAAGGTCCTATTGTGTTCCATTGCTGAACAATATATAGTTATTTTCACTAAGAGAGAAAAGGACCGTCCTACAACAATACAAAGTTTCTCTTAAGAGTCTTCAGATTTTAAACAAAGAATTGCACTCATTGGTCGTACGAGATCAGCCGCCGATATCAAAATCAGCTAGGACGAGAATGCAACTCTAACCTCTTAGATAACATTACATCATACAATAAACACAAACATGAAGTTAGAAAAAATTAAACATTTATTAAACACATTCCGTGCAAGAATTTTCACGAAGGCTTTAGTGAGAGAATTTCACGTAAAAATGCGTTTGAAATAGGTACTAAATATATATGTATATATTCCAATAAGTAGGGGGTTCACCCGTTATAGGACACGTCCGGTAGTGGGACAGTCGCCCTGTCGGCCATATTGAACTTGTGCTACCAAATTCAAAATTGTTGATGCTACATTGTTTTCGGTAGTCTCATTGGTTACAGCTTTTCCGAACATCGTGCTGAGGTTGTACATGAAAATATTTTGCAAGAAAGAAAGTGCTATTTCTAAATTGTAAAAGCCAAAGATTTCATGCAAAGTCAAATTGATGGAAGCTCAAATATAAACATTTGTATTATTCTTCAAGCTAATTAAGTATTCAATTTATGTATTTTAGTGGCTCCGAAAGTACGTTTCCATTGTTTTTACTCCAAAAAAGTCAGACTTTCCACGGAGATCTGATATTCACATCATTATCGCAGCAATCAAAGAGATTTTGTTCGAAAACTACTCGAAAATCTGCTCCAACGGTCAGTAATACATGACCAGCAAAACGTGAGAGAATGCAACTTTGACCCAGCGAGGACTCTTCTTTTTCTAGCGATGATATTGACTTTTGTATCATTTGTTTAAAAACGATGTCCCATCAACTCATCAGGCACAATTCCATCGGATGCAATGAGTGCAAAAGAGCAGTGCACTTGAAATGTGCGAACAGAGTGATATGAAAACAGTTAAAAATGAGAGGATTCTATTATTTCCTAGGTTTTCCGATTTGAGAACGGTTTCGAAAGCTCCTTGTAGTAGGGAAGGAGAGAAAAATAATCAAAAAAATCCACTTCCCGTCGTTTTCGAGATATTCATAAAAATAATGTCCAATTTGCAACAACAACCACGTGCAAATTAAATGCCATTTGAATTAGATTTTCCATTTACAAAATATTTCTATTCACAGAGTTTTCCTCATACAAAACATAATAAAAATGTAGTAATAAGTTGTTTATTTTAAAAATGGACCATTCTCAAATCGAAAAACCTCGGATATAATAGACGTGCCAAAAATGAACATTCCGTAACAAATTTAACACTTTTAGTTGTAAACATTCAATAAAACATCATTTCATATCGATTTAATGATCACTTCGTTTTAATTGGAGCAGTTGGAGTCGTCTCTTTACAATGTTCTTGAGTGTGCCACAACCGAGTGTTCTTTTTTCTTCAGCCAAAATTCATGCCTTCAGAAACATAGTCACAAAATCTTCGTTTTTCATAATATCGGCTGACTATACGTTACAAAAAGTTTGCTGCGGAGGTGTATTATCAAATGAAGTTAACACCTTTCCAAAATATTTTAAAACAAAATAGCAAATTTTTAAAACATGTCCCACAACCGGTAAACTTTCCTTATATTCCGAATTATTCATTTATAAAATTGTTTTTCAAAATTGTTTACCCAATACATTATGTTCTATTTCTGCAAAAAATCGCTAATTTTTATTGTGACATGGGCAAGTGTCCTCGCTTAACTTGTAGAGAATTAAATTCTGCACAAACCAACCATTTTTTCCGCAACTGCGATATTTTTTTAGTTATTTGCGTGATAAAAGTATAGTGAAATTTGATAGTTTTATTTCATAAATAACTCAAAAATGGTTAATCTGATGTAAAAATGTTTAGGAGCATTTTTATATATAATTTTGCCCTCTACAATATTACGCAACCAAAAATGGTTAATCTGATGTAAAAATGTTTAGGAGAATTTCTATAGACAATTTTGCCCTCTACAATATTACGCAACCAGTTTTACGATATCTGTTACCGTTAATGAACTATTTGCAAAATCCTAAAGTATCATCATGTGATCAGTTCTGAGAGTCTTAGAAAACTTAATGAATACTCTATGGGCCTTATTCCGGTTGTCACCTCATGGACTATGTGGCGTGAGTCTAAGAAATCGTTATGCCCGTTCTCACACAAAGTGACAATTGTCGGCATACACTGTCAAATACCGAATTTCGTGATATTCTCGTTGTCACTTGAAGTCAGCGTCGTACACAGTATAGAAGTGACAATTTTAGTCGCCGTCGAAAGTAAAGTGAGTCCCAATCATGGAGAGTGAAACGATGTGAGTAGAAATGTTATTCGATATTAATAATAATTCATTTCGTTAAAAACAATAATAATAGTCTCAAAATAACAAATAAGAGGCAATTCGAGCGTTTAGGCATTATGAAGGAAAATACCGACGTCGCTCGGGGTCTTAAATTTGCCGGCGGTTTCAACACAGACAAGAGCAGGTACAACGATGTTTGGAAAGAGGTGACAACATCTCTGAATAGTCTAGGTCCTGCTATACGTACGGCGGTGGCTTGGCAGAAGGTACATTATTTAAGTAAATACAAAAAAATTATTAACTTAATTATGTAGGTGTGGAGTGACCTAAAATTAAAAAGCTCGCCTGCAATAAAACGGACAAAAGCGCCACTGGCGGTGGATCGAATAAATTACAATACCTTTGTCCCTATCTGATAAGTCATATGCCTAGCCTAGACATATGTATGTATGACTTTTTATTTGGGTTCTCAAAAGTTACACTCACATCATAGCATTCTTAGTTTTCTTATTTACATCTATTTGAGAATCTGTTTGAGTTATTACTAAAATATTTATTTTTAGAGTCATATAGACACGGTTTTTGCTCCCAAACGTCTACACTGTCGGAAATTTGGTTTGTTTTTTAAACTTTTGTTTTAAACCAATAAAGATTACCGCATTTTTAAATCTTTTTAAGTTTTATTCAGAAACAATTTTTAGTTTACATCTTTTTTCTTGTAAAGCAGACTGTATATATAACAAATTTCAAAGTATTTCATCACTATGTATTTGTGCGCACCAAAAAGTAAACTTTAAAGTATACAAATTATTCCCAAAAGTTTAGAAATTAAACTAATTTCAGAAGCAATTTAGTCAAAGGATGATTACAAATCGAAGAAAACTGTGAAAGTTTTCATTTTATCTAAAAAGTTTAGAAGGAAAAAATAATAAATAGTCAATCCCAAAGCCACACATCGCTTTATAAAGGTTGAATCGCTCAAAATGAACATAATATAGATGGTTCGGTGCTAGAGCAGCGACATGGAGATTCGGAGGTTCTAGGTTCAAGCCCAGTAATCGGAATATCAACTTTAAAAAGGCATCGGCTGGGGCCGTAGCTCAGATGGCAGCCGCCGTGGAATCGCTAGTTCTCTCTCACAGATGGCACTTCGAACGCCAGCCGCGGGTAGTCCGGAATATCCACGGGCCTTTGTTTTTATGCTCGGTTAAAAAAGTTCGTGATATTGCGACGGGGCTCGAACCGCGAACCGCGGTGGATCTGCCTTCTGAATTACGCCTGCGACAATTTGACCAAACGTATATACTTTCAGTGTATGGGTAGGTTTAAAACTCTTTAGTTTGGATTTTAAACTTACGGGTTTCGCTCATTTTAAACATTTGAAAGTTTTCCTTTCAAACAATATTCCGTGTGGAATTATATACAATCTTTTTTGTTTAAAATTAAGACCAAAATTTCCGACAGTGTATTAGGATCATAAATTTTACCGATTTCATTTTTTTATATGTATAATAATAATAATCGATCTGTAATAATTCACAAATAATAAAAATAATATTTGAAAAAATATATTTAACCTTCTTTTGCACATATTTCTTGCCCATTTTTCAAATAAGTCTTCAGCAACAAACCTTTATTACATTTTTATTTACTTAATAAATATGGAGACGCTTTCAAACTCCTACGACTTCTCAAATTGAATTAGAAACAATTCTAATTTTCAAAAAGTCATATGATTACTCAAATGTCAGGTAATATGAAAGATATGAGCGAGTTTACACCATATGAATCGATATTTATGAAAAATCATATGCTTTTTCATATGACTTATATGTGTAAAGGCTACTTAAAGCCCACTTAAGAGGAGAGTGTTGTTAATTTATTAAAAGTGGAGCAAGCAGTAAGTCTGCCTGGACGGAATTTTGAAATCCCACAGTCTGCCATAACTGCAACTACAACTGCAACTGAGGCTGCTACTGCAACTGAGGCTGCTACTGCAACTACAGATGAACAACCTGAATCCTCTGGGGTGGTTGATCCCGAGGAACAAAATCCGGACGATGTACAGCAGGAAGTGCAGCAAGAGGAGACATTGCCACGGCGTTCTCCTTTGCAAAAACTGCAAAGAAACGAAGGAAGACGAAGGCACGATTTTAGAAGGGAATTACTCGAAAAACAGACGAGTTATTTAAAGGATATTTTAAAAGAAACGGAAGAAATTGCCAAAAAGGACAATGCTCAAAAAAAGCCCAAGCCCGGCGCAAACGAAAAGTATTTCATAATTTAAGTAAAAAATAATGTTGAACTTCTGTATGTTTACAATTATTAAAATAAATGGCTAAACACTAGATCTTGCTATTTTTTGTTCAGGGGTTTTCTAATTTATACATATTAAGTCTAGATACTTATTTATAACAAAATAGCACAGGTCTATTATATTGTTAGCCTTTCGCTCTAAAGAATAATGATGGAAGGCACAGCACAGTCCTTCCAGCGTTCGTTGCGATGCGATCTATGCTTTCCTTGCTTGCGCCTTTTTTACTTTTAAATTATTTTACTTACGACTGCTGCGTTACTTTTGTACTTCGAGATTTGCTTACCTTAATCAATTGTTTCCAAGAGCCGTACGAGGATAGTAGGTACATGGATCAGTTTATTGAAATAATCCTATATGTACATATATGTGCTATGCAGATCTAGAAAACTAAATAAACATTACTTTTTTTCAGTTGTTGTTTCTTTAATCTGACATTATTTTAACGATAATCTTGCAAATGTAAATAAAGAGCTACGTTGTGTAAGGGGTACTCCGCATCGTATTTTTGAATCTTAAACATTTTTTATTACGCAACTGTAACTATTTTATGCAACTTTTTGTTAAAACTAAAAAATTACTACTGATAAACTTTAACAATTTCTCATATTTAGCCATCGATATTAATGATGCCTCATACATAGTATTTGTTTAAGCATTATTACCAATAATCTAAGATACATTTCTTTTCCGCCGGGCCTGGTTTTTTTTTTTCATACTATATGAGCATTCTCCTTTAAACAAAATTTATAAGTTAAAAAAAAGAAAAACTTAAGCAGTATAAAATATTTTAAGAAAAAAAAAAAGAAAATCACCGAAGAAAAAATAAAACTTCAGCGGGAGTTTTTAGAATATAAGAAGATGAAGGTCAAATTGCTTCAAAAAACAAATTAATTTTCTGTTTTTGGTTTCACACGACTGAAGTTATTTAATTTTATTTAAATCAAAGAAGATTATTAATTTATGTTAATTATTTTTTATTTCCTTGTGATACTTGTGAGCCTTATCAAATTTTTATATTAAATCAAAACAATGTTATGCACTAAACTATGTTATATTACACCGAATTAAAAAAAATTGTGAACCCAAGGAAGATTATTTTTTTAACAATAAATAATTAACATTAAAATTGAAATCATTATATTCGTTCTTATACTGCGAGCACTTCCAGTATCATCATCATTCCGTTCCAAAACACTATCATAATTTTCCTCAGGCTCGATTTCTGCATCTTGCATTTCTAGATTATGATTTAATCTTAAATTATGAAGTGCAGAACACACATTTACAATTTTAAGGTTTATAGTGCAATTCTCGAGCTCCTAAAAGGCATCGAAATGCATTTTTTAGGATCCCACTCCGCTCAATTATGCAACGAGCTCTAGCATGAATATAATTAAATCTTCCTTCTCGCGTCTTGGATTCTCTGTCGTGTACCCTAAATGGGGTTATAAGATAGGGCTTTAACGGGTACCCTGCGTCTCCTATAAAAATATATGTTAAATATAAATAATTGCTAATAACATGTATTTACTCATCTAGAATCCAAGAATTTCCTTCACCTGCCTCAAATTCTCGTTCTAAAACAGAATATAAATTGCTACAGCTCCAAACAAACGAATCGTGACATGAATCCGGGTTATTTGAATTTACGCATATTATTCGCATGTTATAGTCGCAATACTGAAAAGCAGAAAATGTATAAATTCCTTAAAATTAAAATACCATTTACCAACAACATAACATTCAGGTTATGGTATCCCTTTCTATTATAATATAGATGCTGAGATGATGGATCCGGAGATATTATCCTGACGTGTGTACCATCTATACGACCAATTCCTACACCTGTTAATCCACATTTTTCAAAAAAGGCTAACTTTATTTGGGCTCTCTCTGCTTTGCCCGGAAATTTAATTAGTTCACTGCCGCAGCCAAATTGTATTAAAGAAGAAACTGGAAAGCACTTTAGTCTGGGTCTAGATTTATTAATAAGAATCTACAAAAGAAAAGTGAACGCATCCTTTGAAATCCTAAGATACCAAAAATGAATTATTAATAGTAAATGGTGAATATTTTTGCTAATTTTATTTATACGTTGTATCTGGCATATCCAAAGGATTTGACCTGTCCCTGAGCAAACGAAAACGGAGAGGCTATATCGTGTAAAAATCTGTGAAAAGATCTGTGAAAATGCGTGTGATAAGCATCTTTGGTTGTAGGAACACGGCAAAATGGGTAAAGGGGGTATCACCTTAATTTGATGTCGTCTTGTTGGTCAAGTGTTTTCTGCGCCAAAATTAAGGTTTTCAACCAAGTATTCAGTCAATAAGAATTATATAGTGCGTTTAATGTATGCGGATATAGAATAGAAAACTAGGTCGGTGCTGGAACTTATTCCTAACATCTAAGCATCGAAATATCCTTCCGCCTGCCCGGCCTCTGCAGCATTGTTCAAGCGGAGGTCGTGGTCGTTTTGGAGGCTACTAGAAGGTTATTAGAAGCCCAGCTACCCCCTACTAGTATCACAATCCTCACTGACAGCCAAGCTGCAGTAAAATCGCTTGCCAATGTATGCACTTCTTCGAAGGTCGTAGCCGACTGCCGTTCTCTGCTAAACAAGTTAATAGCGAAGAAGGTTGACATTAAAGTAACTTGGGTGCCTAGCAACATCCAAGGTAACGAGAAAGCGGATGAGCTTGCTAGACAGGGCACCAGCCTTCCGGACACGAACATCCTGCCACATATAGAAGCACCTTACATCTCCTATAAACATGCAGTCGAACGATCCTACATAAGGATCACCAAGGACCACTAGGACAATAAATGGAAACGCGAGGACACTTGCGGGACCACTGGGCTGATTTGGCCCACAGTATAGCTGGAAAGATATAATCTCTCTCAAGAGGAGGACCATCAGTAAAGTAGTAGCCGTGCTGACCGGGCGCTGTGTTATTGGTAAACACGCTAGCAGACTTGAGGCCCACTCAATGATTTCTGCAGAAGCTGCCTTGATGAAGAGGAAGAAGAAAGTATTAAGCACTTCCTCTGTCACTGCCCAGCACTCGCAAACCTTAAGATACGCTGTCTTGGTGCCTACTTCTTAGATGACCTAGCTGACCTAGGCTCAATTAGTGACCAGAGCATCGGCCGCTTCATCAAAGAATCTAAGTAGTTTCCTGGTTAGACTATGGGTCGCCCCATGTGGTATCACAATGGACCTAGGTATGATCTAAGTGTGCCCGAGAGGCTGCCACATCAATTTAACCTAACCTAGAGGATGTGTTGCGTCTCCTCTCCTAACAGGTGCCGTTCATCCAGTGCAAGATTACAAGAAAATTAAGGTATAAATTCCAGCTCGAATAGAACGTTACATCGCTCTAAATGGTTTTTAACTTCGGCAGTAATAGCAGTGAGCTTCATTTTAGACATTTTGTTTTAGACTTAGGATTATTTGAACTTCGGCGATCAACGCACTTTAGCTCTATAATTTTAGAGATACAATTTTGTGGACTTCGGGGCAATCATCGAACTTTGACTTGAACTTTGGAATTTTGGATTTTGCAGACACCGCGATTGGATACGTTTTATGAAATGTCGGAAAGATATTTGTTTTTATTTGCGAGCGCTGGGGATAGTGAAAGTGAGATGCTAAATAACCCTCATGGTTGGATAACACTCACATGCTATTCCTTTTTGGTTTCGGTTCCGTTAGTTTATAAAAATTTTAATTGTACACATTTTTGTAAAAATAATTATTTTCCGTGAATAAAGTGCAATGAAAATAAGCAACACATTTATTTTTTATATGTATTTCCATCCTATTCCATAGCATTTTCGTGCTACCGACTTTTTAAAATAATTTAACATTCCTTATATCAAAGAATTGTTATTAAATAGAATATTTATGATAGTGTGTAATTTGTTTTTGGTGCAAATACAGTAACATGAAAATATTTACATACAAATATAAGTAATTTGTAACTTGAAGTGTATAAAAACCTGTACCAAAAACTCTTTCAAATCTTTATTTTAATGACTTAAGACAACCCTAAAAATGTACTTTGGTTTTAGAAGCTGAACAAACAAATATTACATAAACAGCCGCATCTTCACTTTATTTGTGAAATGAATATTTTAAAACTTTCGCATACAATGTTGGAAAAACTGAAGTAACTTAACGCTACAAAGTGATTTTATTTATAATATTTTTCGAAAAATTTCTCATAGTTGTTTTTTTTTCTACATATTAAAATCAGGCTGGAAATATATTAATTAAAGTAACTCTGTGACAATTCAACAAATATTAAAGAACAACGCCACATTAAGCGTTGTATAATTCATTCGGTGCTGCAAGAATTATTTATTTAAACAACACAGTGGTTAATTGAAAAAGAAAGTTTACAATATTCACAACGAGTTCACAATGAATATCGTCATTCATGTTTTAAAAAGGTCAAAATGACTTATGTGAAAACATAAACAAATCTTTAATACCAAGACTATAAGAAAAAAAATTAAAACAGCCGGTACTATGAAAATTTTCTGCTTGAACCTATCAAAAAATTTGATTGGAAAATGAAAGTGTTAATTTATTATTTAAAAATAACGTTTTTTTCTATTAATTTTTTCCAGCACTGTACATCTTAAAAATATTTTCATACAACAAAATTAATATTAAGTTTATGCCTCAGTTTCTTCTTCCATGCTTCCCTGCATCTCTTCGGGGGATCTTAAATCAATTGCAAACTTCTTTCGCACTTGCTGTATCGTATCCGTTTCTCCTTTACTGCTTTCCTTGACCCTTCTTGAGTAATCCTGAAAAGCAGCAGCTAAAGCAAATGTTAGTCTTCTTGCCATGGCTCTACTATCACAGACGAAAGCATGAACTTCGAATGGATTCTTCTTGTCATGATCCTTTACAACGATCATAGCGAAAACTCTAGTGTATACTAAATCTTGCACTCCATACGATATTGTATCAATAGGGTAGCCCCAAGGTTTCAGCTTTCCGCGTGGTGCAATTATTTCTACATTAACTCTTTCGGTTGATACAGTCAGCTCACAATGAGGCAAAACTTTATCTGGGGGAAGATTTTTTGCAACGCCAACCATAATATCTACGGGACGGCGGGTATATTTGATTCCCCATAATCCACGTGCCACTTCAGATCCGATGTATTTCACCTAAAATATGAAATTTCATTATATTTATAAAAAAACAAGAAACATTATAAAAAATTGAAACAAAATGTATAATATAGAGCGAAAATTTAAGAAATGCTGCCCCAACACATTTTATTGGACGAAGAGATAAATTATCTACCACCAAACATTTCGGTATTTCTCTACTTAGTTATATCTACAATCTAAAGGGAATAAAATTAAAATGGGGGACATAAGCTTAAACGCATCAACATTTTTCAAAATAAGTCGTGAGAAAAAAAAAGGATTTCGATATGCAGTTTTTTCTGACTTTATTAGACACTATTTAAAAATAAATTGAAAAAGAATTTTTTTTCAAATTAATTTCTAAGTTAGCAATTTTAATTTTTTTACAAGCTCAAAGTGGACGCGCTTGTATTTTTTAAGGTAAAAATCAATGCCAATAATAAGCAAAACCACCTGAATTATTTATTTATTTATTATTCATTATATTCATTTCAGCGATAACAACAAACAGCACAATGGTGGCCTTTTACATCATACCGCTAACTTAACATATTAAGAGTAAACTTACTTATAATAACAATATTGTTCATTCGTTCGTAATATCTGAAAGTTCAAAGAATTCATGCATTTTATTATTTTCTTTAAACACAAAAAACGAAAACTAAAGGAAAAACTAGAAACTATACAAGTGATTCAGCAGATTGGCAACAAGTAAAAAATAAATTCATTTACGTTGGCGTTCATTGATGGCATTTTTTAAATTTATATTTAAAGGCAAAAGGACCCAAAAAGAAGATGTCAATATGATTAAACAACTCTTTATGAAGTTTTTGCAGTCTTATTAAAGGCGGCTTATGTATGTCTTAAATTAGTTCCTGATGCTTCAATATCTAATGTGTAGCTAAGACGTGTGGATCTACCAGGAACATGAAAATAAGTTGACTTACTAATTCTGAACAGTTTACATACCCGTTTACAATTTTATACAAAAACATTTCATCAAGATAAGTTCTACGATCCTCCAGAGACCACAGTGAAAGTCTATTTAATCTTTTAGGATACTCAAAGTAGTTACCTTCAATTTTATATAATAGGTATCGTGTGAATTTCCTTTGAACCGTTTCTAGTTTTTGTTTATAAATATCATAAATAGGATATGTACATACTATATAACGTCAAGTGAGAGGATACCGATTTAAATGATTTGCACACTCTTACTATAAAACCAACCATCGATCGGTTATACTACTAATATGATGGTAAATAATAATTTAGAATCAAAAATCACCCCCAAATCACGGAAATTACAGCCTTGGCCAAAAGTATTAGGCACCCCATGAAAATCGTACCACACGGTTCATTTGCGCAGATAAGGGGAAATTAAACTATAGTTAGGTTTGACTTATTGTCCTTTATTCTTATTATTAATATTTAGTCGGTCCGCCCTTAGCTTTAATCACAGCAGCTATTCTTTTAGAAATTGTCCGTGCAAGCTTCAAGCACTCTTCAGGAGAAATTTTTTTCCACTCTTGCTGGATGATTTGTTTCAGCCCTGTTTTTGATGTGATGTTGTGCTCCCGTATCTTCCGCTTCAGTATACACCAAAGATACTCAATTGGATTGAGATCTGGTGACTGTGCAGGCCACTCCAAAAGATCAACATTGTTTTTTTTAAATATCGCATACTGGTTGCAGATGTGTGATATGGCGCGTTATCTTGTTGGAATTTTATGTTGTCCGCATTGGTGTCATCGTAAATCTTCGTAAATGATGGGTGTAGAACCTCTTCCAACACGACAATATATTTTTTACTGTTCATGCATCCTTCACAAATAACCATTTCATCCGCTCCAACGGACGCCATACAACCGCAAATCATTACACTGCCCCCTCCATGTTTGACCGTGGACACGACGCATTCGGGACGGTAAGCTTCACCTACTCTCCTCCTCACAAACGTGACACCAGGGGTGCCAAAGACCTGGAAAATTAATAAATTTTAGCACTATTTTCAATATCCATAAAATGCTTTCACAAACGGACTGAGCATAATTCAACCGTTATAAATAATTGAAATTAACCAAATAAAGCTTACCTCGAAGTTATATTCATCGGACAATATTACGTTTTCCCAATCCGCTTCCGTCCAACTTTGGTGTTTTAAAGCCCATTCCAGACGCGCTGTTTTATTTTTTTCTGAAAGCCAAGGCTTATTCCTAGCCTTGCAACCTTTCGGTCCTGCTTCTCCAAGTCTTCTTCTTGTAGTTCTAGCGCTAATCGGCCTACCAATCTGATGAGGCAGACTAGTAGCAAGCTCTGAAGACGTTCTTTTGCGATTTTTGAGAAACTCTCGAATCAAATTTCAGCCATCATGTTCCGAACTTACTCTTTTTCTACCCGTTCTTTTTCTGTCTTTGTGTGATCCTGTGTCCAGAAAACGTTTAATTCCACTTTGCACTGCACAACAAGAAAATTTCACAGTTTTAGCAATCTCAACTTGAGAATTGCCTTGCTCATGTAAAAACAAAATTCGCAACTGTTCTGGCTCACTTAATTTCCTTCTTTTAGGCATTTTCATAATTATAGTAGCCAAATCCGTTAAAAGAGCAACAAAATTTAAACACTTGCTTGCACTACGAACAATAATTGCAAACTGAAGTTTTCTTAAAAAATCTCAAATTTATAAGTTTTCCCAACCAGATGTTTTATGGTCCTTCTAGGAAAGGGTTCATTACCTTAATTACCATTAATGATCGGTAGGAACATATTGACAAACAATATAAATGTTTCTTGGAATTATTTTGTAAGATACATGGAAAAAACTAGGGTGCCTAATACTTTTGGCCAAGGCTGTATTTTGTCTTTTTAAAGCTACATCTCCTAAAGTATAATTATAATAGCT
This sequence comes from Machimus rusticus, assembly GCA_951509405.1. NCBI lineage: Eukaryota > Metazoa > Arthropoda > Insecta > Diptera > Asilidae > Machimus > Machimus rusticus. The sequence goes on from OX608050.1 coordinate 10,647,881, forward strand.
GTTAAGGTATCAAATTTTCTAGAAAAAGAAATACAACAGCATTTGCTGACATTTAAAGAAAGTTTGTTATTTTTGCACCAGTTTCGTAGTACATTAATGTCGTTTTGTAGTAACTTCAATCAGTAGCTTGATCAATTGTTCTATATACCTAGTTTTAAATCATCAGCATAGAGAAGACAGGCTGAGTTTAATAGTGAAGGGAGGAAGGTCATTTATATATATACAGAGAAAACGTAAAAAGTCCTAAAATAGTTCCCTGGGGTACACCTGAAGTAAGTACATAGAATGAACAAATGTGGCCATCAAGAGCTATGTATTGCTTACGTTTTCTTAAATACGAAGAAAACCACTTTATAAGATTAGAATAGAAACCAAATTGAGACACCTTTCTACAAAGAATCTCATGATCAATTCTATCAAATGCCTTAGAGATTTCGGTATAAATCATGTCAACCTGCTTACCTTTGTCTAGCGCTGATAAAATATTGCCTGTCAATGTAGTCAGATTTGTGATAGTCGAGCGACCAGGAAAAAAACCATGTTGGTGTTTACACTTATCAAATCCTCAAAAAGAAAGCAAATTTGAGAAGTAGTTGTGGCGAATTTCATCATTATATTTTAACTCTTTCGGGTATGAATTCGTTTGCTTAGAGGCAGAAACACAATGCATCCGCACCACTCCGACTCGATAGAAAAGACATACAACTGTCTGTAAAAAATTAAAACTGAAATTGCGGAAAGATCGGTGATAAGTGAAAAATTTGATGAATTGGATTTGTTGCAGATGCTACTTAACATTTTCACCTCCAATTGCACTTGTTAAAAGTCAAACATTTTTATTCGGCTGTAAGATTATGTGATGTTATGTGTTCCCTCGTTCCGGCAAAGTTGAAATTTGCTCAACTCTCGTCCGCTCCGCTCCGTTCGGCCATTGTGTCCACTTACATAGCACTACGTATGTTCAACTTTGACAGGCGGAGCGGACCGGACCGGAGCGGATGCGTTGTGTTTCTGCAAGCAGTAATCTGACTCATAACTACATGAATGTTTTTGTTTTTTCATTTAGTTGGTGAAAAACTGATTTTTAATAGCCTAAAGTGCTAAAGAATGGTCAAACCGTCATTTAACACAGTTTGCCTGAGGTAGATACCTACCCCGGTTTGTAGTTCTAGGGTTAAAAATTTTCGAACGTTCATCTTTTCTTAAAAGTATGTTGCCATTCTTAACCCACAGATTCTTAAAATTATGTTTTGCTTTGAAAAGATTTGACTTATACAATAATTTCCTCTTTGATGAAGTATGGTCCTATACAAACCCTAATTCTTTAGAAAAAATATCCTTATTTAATCGACTAACCACTGGCACCTTCTCTCTAATTTTTTCTGATAAATATTTAACAACAATTTTATTAGTTTCGGATTTAGTGATCGTACTATAAATTTTCAAAATATTACCCCCATTAATTTGAACTTTAAGTTCCCATGAATTTTGCCAACAACATCCGCTTCGCTACCCGCCGCAGTTCTAGGAACATTTTGGAAAACCAAAAAAGTCGATAATGTCTGGTCCTCAATTTCCTCGTGAAGTACAGCATTTTCCTTCTTCAGCTCATCAATGCGCCTCTCTTGCTCATTGTAGTCTTTGATTGTCACTGAAATCTCTTGACTACAAAATATAAAACACTATTTAGTAAGAAGTCTTTTCTTTTATTTGTTGGAACTTTTACTAACTAATATACAATTTATTAGGTCCTTGAATAAGTTCTCGCTGTTTTTTAGTAAAAGTCAATGTTTTATTTAAAGTATGTTGTTAAGAACATATCACTCAAAGTATTATTCATTAAATAACACTCCTTCCTCCCATCTTTCTGGTAGCATATGAATTCCATCTCGGAAAAATTACTCGTCTTTTGAGACTATCCAAAAATCGACCTATTTTTTGGTATCTTCATAAGAATAGAAGCGCTGCTTAGCCAGGCCATGTGCAATCGAATGGAATAAGTGATAGTCGAAAGGAGTAATGTCTAATGAATACAGCGGGGGATGTAGGACTTCCAATTAAGTATTTCTAAAAAGGTTTTCACTGATACCGCAACATGCGGACGAGCATTATCATGTGGAAGAATAACTTTTTATGCCTGGAGTAGTAATGGACGAGTTTTTCCTTGAGTGCTAAGCTCAATCTCATTGATTGTGTTTAATAGAGAGCTCCGGTAATGGTTTCGCCCGGTTTGAGCAACTCATAATACACGACAACAAGCTGATCCTACCAAATACACAACATGTCTTCCATGTCAAATTCCCCATTCCTAAACTTTTGGAATCATTCAGGACTATTTGTCTTACTTGAAGCAGTCCCACTATATGCTTCCACAAGCAATCAATGCGCCGCAGCTGAAGATTTTTTTAAATTAGAAAGGTGAAATCAAAAGTTCCCGCAAATGACGCTTATTCGACACAAGACTTGACATTTTTAGAATTAAGAAAATAAAACCTCGTGTACACTGTGACGAACTAACATATACTGGAGTTTGAGCTTACTAATAGTACTTCTTTCTAGATGCGTTACCATCTGAAACTACATGCACAAAATCCTGGCAATGCTATCTGTTAGTAAACAGCGAGAACTTATTCAAGGACCTAATAATTTTTTTTTTAATTTTTTTTTTTATTTTAATTAAAGCAACGACCAGTCTCTCTTACAAATTGGAATCGATTCATTCTATTTTATTTCAAAAATCGGCGCCTACTTGATATTGATATAAACTCGCCTACTGGGCTTTGTCCGCCACAACACTCCCCTTCCAGTTACTTTAGTAACGATGCGAATGAAAATATTTTGAGGGTTGAAAATTCGTAACGTGAGGATATGTTTGCGTAGATGCAGGTGGTATTATTAACTGAATGTGTCTTTTCTGAGATGTTGATATGGGTCCATCCACATCACATATTGCCGTAAAGTGAGACTCATTTTCACCCAAGGTTTCCCCATCGTGGCTTTGACTTCATCGAATCCTCTGATCAAAAAGCTTCCACAGACCTCATAAACTTTTGCTGGGTACACTTAATATTTTCCATCCCAGCTGAAATTCGGCTTATTATTATTATAGTAGCCGTTAGATTCTCTATAGAGTATTCATCAGTATCCTTCTCCGTATCAGAATCACGTGAAATAATCGAGTTATTTTGCGCTGAACCTTTTCATAACGAGCATCTCCATACAACATTTCCGCTTGCAATGTCATTAACCAGAGCAGTTGAAATTTTTGCACAGCTGATGGCAGTGGCTACTGCGGTCGTTACACTTAATGCCTTTATTGTTTTTGATCACATTTTTACTGCACTTGATGCACTTTATCACCATGACTGCTGCACTTGAAAGAGACGGTATATGCAGAACTGCGAGTGCAAGGCAAAATGATTATACCTTTTATTGATTTTGTGGCTTATTAGAATTCAAAAGTTTAAACAGAATGTTCCACTTATCACCAATTATCACTAAAAAGACCAAGCAATACGTTGCAAAGGAATTTTTTAGTTTATAATATGTAATTGAAATGGAAAACGACCAGAGCTTAGCGATAGATGTTAACTCTTCAGCAGTTGCACTCTCCATCCAAATTAAATTTCTTCTCATGGGAAAAAATCATTTTTCGCCATTTAAATGTAAAACGGATGTTGTCTAGTGAATTTTTTGCGACCTTCAATATTGGCCAGTGACAAGACAACATTGGCGTACGGCTCATTTTCTGGTATCTCAAGCGCTGAGAAACATTCAAAATTTCCAACACGTAAATCGTTTTCTGTCTTCAATTGTCGGGCAGTCTTCGAACTATTTACCGCACTTTGGATCAACTGTATCTTTACGTTGTTGACATTTCTTGATGACTGGCGAGTCTTGTAGTTTTGACCGTAATTTTCACGATGTTTTAGAAAATACCGCGCAACTTTTTCACTTCGGTTTATTTCTCTTGCTATCTGACGGTTTGAAAAGTTTGAATAATCTTTTAGAGTTGCAATTTTGGCTTTTTCCGTCTCAGTTAATGGTTTGCCGCACCCCATCTTAAGTTCATCTGGTTTGAGATAAGACCTATGCAAAAACTATTGTGAAATTGCACCAGCATTCTCGAGAAGATGCATAACGGTATATCACGTCAACACAGATGATCAACTTATTAACAATATATTCTATTAGGGAAACAACTATAAGTGCCCGTAACCTTCTTTCCTACTTTGAATTTGCAAAAATATTAAAATTGCTAATAAATTATAACTTAGAAATAATCCTGAAAAAAAAATTTCATTCTCATGACTTATTTTGAAAAATGTTGGTGCGTCTAAACTTATGTCCCCAGTGTATAGTGTCACAATATAAATACATGTGTATATGTATGTATGTAAGTAAATGTACACATTCATAAACTGTTAAAGAGTATATTTCTGATCTATAGAATTATTCATGCAACCTTGTATTCGCTAATTTATCCTTTTTACCTGTAACCTGCGACATCTCCACTAACCTGAATATGCATTGTTCTACTCTGCACTTCAAATTAATATGTATGAAGATTTAATATAACAACTTTTTAGCAAAGTCATTCCTAACTAACAATTGCAAAATAAAAACAATTCATAAAACTCTGTTATGCTCTGTGAATTAAAATTGTTTTTAAAGCTTTTATTCTTTTTCCTAGGTTTTCCCCCTCGGCGGAGTTGTGGATAAGTGGTGGGGGTAAAATTGTACCCCAAAAGGGGTATTTTTGCGGTTTTAGGGTTATATCTCGTAAAGGACAATATCGAAAATTGTTCTTGATAAAAGTTGTAGGGCATTTAATTCTGCATAGAATGAAACCAGGTTCATACTTTTCGGACTACCGGTTCTCATGTTAATGCACATCAAAGTTGGCCGCATTTTACATATTTATGAAAAATGTGTTATTTACACTATATTAAATATAGTACTATAGCACTAAATTTTAGCAGTCTTGACCTTAGTAAATGTGTATGTAATATACATACTAGCTGTCGCTCGCGACTTGATCCGCGCAGACCTTGGTAAAGAGGCCCATTTAAGTTTGCTGTCCTTTTTTCGAGATAAAAATGGGTGTGCTAATTCAGGTTATAAACTATCTGTATGCCTTTCATTTGAATCCGTTCAGCCGTTTTTGCGTGATTGAGTAACAAACAAACATACAAACTTTTACATTTATTATATTGGTAGGAGTAGGATTGAAATTATAGAATATAAAAAGGCATAATATTACAAAAGTTTTTATTATCTCTTTTTCAACTGATGGAGGCAGGATAAGGAACACAATTCATGAAATCGAATAAGTGATGATTATATTTCATAATAAAATAATAAAAATATTAGTAACTGTAAGATGAAAAGAGGAAAAATATTGTATGTAGGTAGGTACACAAATTTCAAAGACGTGGACGTTTAGTTGTCGTTGGGCTACTCGCCTCCTCAATGTCTGTTATTTTCGATATGGAGTCTGTCGCACCATCACTGTAATGTCTGTAATGTCTGTAATTTTCTGCGCCTCATTGCAGTCCAAGTCTTCGTCAACACCTTGTTCGTCAATTGCATCTGTTTGGAGCGAGATCGTGCAGGAGTTCCCTTTGCAATTGGCACAAACCAATGAGCACTTAATCCCAGCCTTCCGACACCCGCAACCCCTGCACACCTCTTGTCGCATTTGCGAAATATGTAAAATACGTCCAACTTTGATGAGCATTAGTATGAGAACGGGTAGTCCAAAAAGTATGAACCCGGTCTCATTCTATGCAGATTTAAGTGCCCAATAACTTTTATTAAGAACAATTTTCGATATTGTAAGTCCTTTACGAGATATAACCGTAAAACCGCAAACATACCCTTTTTGGGGTACAATTTTACCCCCCACCACTTATCCACAACTCCGCCGAGGGGGAAACCTAGGATAGTCATATTGGGCAACAAATAAAGCCATTAAAATAATAAAACTTTTTGTAGGAATTAAATCCGATTTAAATTCTAAGTCTCCTGACCCATTCAGTAACCTGTGACTTTCATTAATATTTCCGCACATAACGTTAACAATAATTCGATTGAATTTTTCTATTGGATTATTTTACCCACTTTGAATAAAAAAATTAATTGAAGTCAAAGGTGACTAACATTCATCTATTTGAACTTTAGCAACTTTCTTAAGTATTGTTTGTCCAAAAATGGCTTTTGTAAGCTCTTTTCGATATGATTCGAACGGATTCGGCAATAGGAGCCAATATGTATAAACAAAATTTCCGACTAATAAATAAAGTACATGTGTAGACTAGTATAGATAAAGTGTATTTTTTACTCCTATAATGATTATTTAATACAAATACTTTTTTGATTTACAACTTTTGTATTTAGTTTTTTATTTTTGTCTGCCAATAGTTTTTTTAATTGATTAATAATCGTTATAAAATTGACTGACGAACGATTAATACAAGCAGACTACATTAATTAAAAAGCCACAAAAAAGTATATTCGTTTGAGAGAGTTTAGATCATGGTGGCGATAAATTAGCAAACAGAAAGTAAATCGTAACATAAAGCGGGCAGTTACGATTTAAAAAACGCAATAAAAACTTAACAAACAAAATTCAGTAAGGTTTGTATGTATATTAATAATTATTTTTCAATTTCAAAATTAATTAACAATTGCAAATTTCAAATAGAGAATCATTCAAAAAGTTCGTTATTTTTTAAACCGTATTAATTTAAGACGACAAAACTAAATAAGAAGATTTTCACTTTTCCAAATACACATGTTGCTATATACACCGAAAGAGAACGCAAAAGCAAATAGCATAACATTATGAAAGGAACAATTACTACTTCCGTTAAAATGAATTTAAATGCATAAAAATGAGACTGAAAGCAATTTCCGGACTAGCGCAGCCGCTTTCGCTGTGATAGTCGATATTCAAGGGGTCCGACTCTGACTAGAATACAATGAAAGTTAAATTAGAGGAAGGACAGTGAATTAATCAGACAGAGAACATCCGAGTACCATTAGTCGGTGAATCGGTGCATGTCACGTGGCGGCGACGCCAGAGGGCGAACTGAGCGAAGCCAAATAAACTATAAACTCACCTTAAAAGTCATCGGGAGATCCTGCACAGAAACTTGTGCGTCCATACTTCCTCCATCCATTCCCGTCGCGGACATTTTTTTAATTTGACCCGCAGGTGGACGACATAATATGCGTATAAAACGGGTTAAACCTCAAAACTGTGCCACTCCACGAAACCCAAAGAGCGTTATTTGCGTTGCGCGCGCACTGTCCGTCGACTCACTGTCTTATCGCTGCACCCACGATTACTGAGCCTATTGACTTATCTCCATCTCCACCTGAAAGAAATTATCGAAAGTGTTTGCTTGGTGATAAAGCTCCTCAAATTGTTTTCATTGTAATCATCGTTTATATCGTTGCTCGATACACAGCTGCGTTTCGGGAGCAACTTCGTATTGGTGCAAAGCGCTGGGGTACGCAATTAACATTTTTCACGCTTTGTAGGCACTGCAATGAAATTGTGTAATGAAGTGCCTGTCTGTTCCCCAGTCCCATTGCTCCCATCGAAAGAGCTCATATCCGATGATACAGAAAAAAAACACGTAGGTGGGCTTAAGTAATCATAAAATATGTTTTTTCCACAAATCGTTGATATAATATTTAATGCAGACATAACCGGATATTAATACACCAAGCTTTCTCTTAATAAGTATTTACATTGAAACTATTGAAAAAGTCCTAATGTTCTCTATAAAAAACAAAAAAAACCAATTGGAAAATATTAATGACATAAACACAAATAAATTAGGATTATTGATTAAAAGCCTTCTGATGCTCTTTTGCTTCTACATACATACATATGTACGCTTTCGGGCAGAATTGTTATAAATTTTTATAGTATATGTACTAAATCTAGATAGAAAACGGGTTCATTTTTAAATAATAACTAGGTACACGGTTAAAAATCTTGGAATAAATAATACTACCTTAATATTACAGCTGAAATGCAATACAATCTGTATTTAATTTTATTTAGTGTTAAATATTGAAAGTAAATGTAATAAATGTTGTATTACAGTATAATATTTATGGTACTCAATTATAAAACTAATATCGATGGGTATTGACTTTCATTAAGTCGGATTAAGTATACATTTTCTAGTATTTATTTTTTAAAAAACGGTAAAATCGATTGCCAGTCCTTATATCCGCCCGATTGAAATTCGAAGTGTGAAGTATAAGCGAAGGAAAATCTTCTAACAAATACGCTACTCATAAACTGTAAAACCGTAGATGTGTTGATGGGTCATGATAGCTCAGGCCTAGAGCATCGGTCCGCAACTCCGCAGGACCCGGGTTCGAATGTAGCCACGGTAAAGTCGGAATATCACAGGAAGATCAACTTTCTAAAAAGGCATCGGAAGGAAATGAAGTAACTCGGTGGGTTTCGAGCCCCGCTAATCCGCAGGTCGCAGGTTTCAAACCCAGCACCGGATTAAATAATTTTTGCATTTCGGGGTATACCTACTCCTGACCAATTAAAACTTAATATCAACTTTCTTAAAATTTAATTTTTTTATGTACTTAGTTCTTATGTCAACATTATTAAATTCCTCGTTTTAATATTTACAATTTATTAGTTTTTAATATTTTTCTGGTGTAGTCATATATAGTACAATACAAAAAATATTAGATTTCACTCCAAAATTTTTAACCGTGTAATAAGCGAAGGTTTGTTTAATCGTAAAAATGATATATCTGATTGAAGTTTTTGTCCACATGGCCTACAAAAACATCGATTTAACTTGTGGATTAGATATTTATTATAAAAATTCAAGTCTTTAACATAATGATTTTTACATTTTATTGATTCTACTCATCAAAGCAGGAATTTGGGTAGTAACATGAGTTCTAAATATTATATACAAAATATTTTAACATTTTGAAAATATGGGCCGATATCTATATAGGTATGTATGTAACTTTTATAACAATCTTTATATTTTTAGTTCCCTCAACTTCAATACTATTACAAAAATATTTCACATAATAAAATCGTAATACCTAAATATGCATAGGTATTATAGGTATGTACCTCTGTAATATTCTAACTACGTTATGTTGCAACGGATGACTAAGTTTGGTTAGAAACCAAATGGAAAACTTTCTGACTTTCATCAATGGTTTTAAAAGTACCTAAGTGCATATAGTTAAGTATTTTTCGTTATTGAAATATTTTTTAAAAACATTCAAAACATGTAGGTACCTCATTTTTTCAACTGTGTATCTAACTCACTTTCCTCTTGGTAATGACATTGAAATTTATTAAGGTGAATCGATAGTTGTTATCCTTATTAAACCTTTCTTAGAAGGATTTTTATAAATTATAATTGTAACTGTATTATTTTTTTGTTTTTGCAATAAAAATTCATGAAAATTCATCATACTTTATGTTCAGAAAATTATTGGGCCGGAATGATATATTAGCAGTATTTTTTCCACATCGGGTCCGGTTCTAGGTTTTACAGGAAATTTTGCACTTAATTGTAATTTATGAACAGTCAAATTTTTATTTAGTGAAAATAAAATGAAATTGCCTTTTATACCCACTTTGCATCAAAAAATTAATTCTAAAATTTCACTGGTTCAAGGTTTAAAGTTTGGATGGATAAATATCATAGAAATTTGATGCGGTTTTCTCTGATTTTAAAATCTTTATGTAAATAACGGTTTGTAAAATTCCAATTAAATGTAAAATATCCCTCAAAGCCTAAAACCGGATCCGATGAGAAAAAAAACAGCTATTAATATCTTAATAAAATTTGGCACATTATGTTGAATATTAACCGGAAAAAACAATTTGTCGCGTTGAGAGATGGCCGTACCAGGTCAGTTTTCATGACCCGAGAAAAGGAAGATCTGCACTCGGCGGGGGAGAATAAGATAGAGCTTTGTCTTATAAGTAACACATACGGACGGTTGATCTTCTCCTCAGCTTTATCCGGTCTTTCGTCGTTTCTCGAAAGCAATGCCTCCATCAGCATCAGCCAGCAACGCGTAGAATTTCCGACACGAGACGTTATACCTTCGGCAGTCATCAGTCCTTAACCCTTTCGCTACCAGCGTCACATACATATATGTGACGACCCGATTTTCTTTGCTGGGCCCAGCGTCACTTATTCGTGTCGGAAATAAAATTGCTCATTTCGCTTATTTGGAATGTTAAAAATAAATCCCACAAATGTTAATAATAATTGATATTATATCTAAATAAAACGTCTGGGCTGTGGTAGCGGTTTCTGTCCTGAGGCGCAGCTAGCGAAAGGGTTAATAACAATTAAGATGGTAAATGGCCATTAAATGATTATATGTCAAATCACCATTAAGCTTAACACTCCAAGGCTACTTACAATATCTCGACTCGCGTCGATCCGAGTCGATTTAACTTTCTCCGGTGAGTTCAATATCTCACTCGAGTCGAGTCGAATTAATTTTACTCGAGTTCAACTATACAAATGTGTGCGTAAATGTCAAAGGCTTCATTTTATCAGACGTAAAGTCTTTTAGGAATTCCTTATACAATTGAAATAAGACAAAGTGTTGCACTTCTCCTCCACCTTGCTTTTTCATGAGCTACAATTTCGAGATATTCCGTTACAAAATCTCCTTCATTATTATAACGAACACTGCAATCTCCTCCATTTTGATAGGTCTTTTCCCGCCAAATTTCACATCGCTTCGACCTTTTGAGGACTATATAAAATAACTCGAGTAAACTTAACCGACTGGAGTAAAATATTAAACGGAAAATCGACGTCACAAATCTCACGCATACAAACTCATCTTAGACTTTACAGACAATATTGAGTAAAATAATGAAAGACATAAATAGTCAAAGTAACTCGAGTCGATTCGAGTGAGATATTGAATGTAGCCCAAATATTGACCATAATTAGATTTTTAGACATTGTAACAATTTTGAGGGCTTTTAATTATAAATCTGTCATTTTATGACAAATCCTTTTAAATAGTCCGTTTATCGCAATTTATATGAAAGTAGAACTTGCCAAGTCGCACTATTAAGAAGCAAAGAACATAACAAATTTTCTTTTAAAGCAACTGAAGAACGTTATGCATGACAGGAGCTATGATTTAAGGAACTTCGAAAGAACTTGGTACCCAGTTAGATCTCACTTCTTTTATTAGTGAAGCCGTTATCAGAGTACTTATCTTGCAAGTGTTTTTGTTACGAACTTGGCTTTCTTTAACATTTATGTTTTGTTGAGATCTAATCTAACCAGATAGGAAAATGAAAAAAGAAAAATTAATTTAATTGCATTGTGGAATCTTAGTCTCGCGTTTTTTTTTATTCATTACTAGCTGATACCAGCGACTTCGTCTACGTGGCACACTATAATGTCGAGAATATTCTTCGTCGCTGAATTTTGACATTCACAAACACAATTCAAAATACACTTTTGGCTCAGAATTTTGCGCGCGTAGCTACCAAGTGAACGACAAATATGTTTTTCTTTCACTGTATACTTACTTAGGCCAATGCCTGTGGTAACATTTTGGTTATATATAGTTTAAATAAATAACATGGCTTCTAGCCCATGTAGTTAGCATTAAAAAAAGTCGTTTCCTTGTAAAAGGTGGGGTAGTAATGATTTTTTAATATACTTTTTTAATAGGGACCCTGACGAAAAATACAAGTTTTCAACCTTGGAGAGGGTGAGCGCAAGCTGCCATCTTGAATGAAAGGTACAATACAAAAAACGCGTTTTCACAGAATAACTTGGTAACGATCTGTTAAATTGGAAAAATAATCAAATTAAAGTTGAAGAAGATAAAAAAATAACCTTTATGTATCTATACTTTTCTTGTAATTCAAACAGGGACCGAAATACAGTCGCGGAAAGCTGAAATTTAACGACACGCGACTGAAGTGAAACTTCTTTGGTGATCGTTACTTTCATAAATAAGAATTATAATTATATACATATTTACAGAAAACAAAGCAGGAAATGAAAGCAATAACTCGAAAAATTACAGAGTACCTACTATATTATAAAATTGTCTGCGGTAAAAATCCTTCTCGAACAGCTTTTCTGGAATGATGGATTAAATAAAATAAAAGAAATTTTATGCAATGAAAGTTTTGAAAATTTAAAAATATCTATGTATGTACTTTTTAAGTTGGTACATATCTACTGAACCTTAGTTTTTCTAGTCCCAGTTGCTTCTATGGAATCAACATTTACTTCATTCAACTAATATATTACGAAATGAAAATACAAATTTCTTGTCGGACATTTCTTGAAATAAAGTAGTAGTTTTCGCAAAATTTGTTGATGTCAAATGATTCTTCAAAATACCCATATAAATACTAATATGTTAACCTTATACAAGTATTTCAATAAATGAGGACTGTATTTTTATATTTCTTTTTATGAAAAAATTGCCCTCTCAGCCTAAAAGCATTCACATTTTTTTGGCTATTACTATTACTACCCGATCGTTTTTAGAATTTGATCTGCCGACTATGTGCTAGGTATACGACATACATATGTACATATGTACATAGCTTTTATTTTGTCCTCTCTCCCGTTCAATAAAACATTAATGCACTTTAAACAGTAAAATGAATGCGCACTTGTATGTTGAATTCGCACAGTAAACAATTGTTTTTGAATGAATAAATAAAAGTGCGTGAGGCACTAATTGTCCAGGTGGAGATCGAGGCATAATATGCCAAAAATATTGAATGAACAATTTTCAAAAATTAAAAATATCAAACCTCTCTGACAACTTGAAAATTCAATTCATTCTAAAAGCAAAAAAAAAAAAGATGAATCATTTGTGTAGAAATTTTAATTAGATTTCTATTCTTCTTCTATTTATTTATAAATAAAACATTCCAGTTTTATTTATAATATACCGTAGATGCGGGTTACTTTGGCTACTTTTTTCTTATATCCTAAGAAATCGCTCTAATATATAGATTGTGTTAGACTACTAGGTGTTATAATGTTTTCATTTGATAGATGAGGATAAATAGCTAATTAGTAATAATGTTTTTTATAGCAAAAAGTTTGTAAAAATATATTTTTTATTATTTTTAAATTTGAGCCAAAGTGGTCCTTTGAGGAGGGTTACTTTGGCCTGCAGATGGTTTGGGCACAAAACCTATATACTTAAGCAAGTATTGAGCCAATTTAAGTCCTTTGAAATAATAGAAAATAAACAAATGAAGCATCCGACGCAAAAAAACGTTTAATTTTCAACAAAACATTAACAAAAACTAACTTTTCTACAGCCCTCTGTTACATAAGAAAGTTTTCTGACCTGAAATACGTAAATATTTACAGCAGGTAAGTTTGAAGCGCAAATGACAGTTTTAACTATGAAAAAAATCGTGCAACCAATTACAAATAGACGTCAGTAAAACCATCTAACATTTCGACTCGAACTAGATCATTTAGTGTCATGGCTACGAAGAGGTGGGAAATTCAATATTTTTTTTTTTTGTTTTGAGCCAAAGTTACCCCCAAGAGCTAAAGTAACCCGCATCTACGGTACATAATAAGTTGTTAATTAATTTAAATTTTAAAAATAAAAAATATTATTTTCATATAACATACCTACTTGTTTCTCATTGTATATATCATACTTTATTTAAAGCAATTTTAATTAGCACATTCCTGTTTATGCTACTTTTTGTATTTTATTTGTTCTGATCACTTCATGCTTTACTAGATAAACTGCTTGCATATACTCTTCGAGCAATTTTCAGTTCAGTTAACTGAGTCACCTAACATATACTACACTAATTAACAATATTACACTAAAACCAATATTATTGATGGCGAAAAATACCTGACTATATTTAGAAAATTGAACGATAACGCGAAATAAAACCTCCGAATGAATAATTTTATTCACACTTCGAAAATCCCCTGAGCAAACAATCAAGTAGTCCCGGTAGCTGCTATCGCACTGAAGTGTGACTCACAAAAAATACGCCGGCACTAACAGAATGCTCCGAAAAGACCTGCTGAGGCAATGACCATAAAGTAACCGACATCATTGTAATTTGGACCTCGTCTAGTAAATTCACTGAGGGCTGTAATATACCGGATATGTTACGGATGTAAAACAAAGAATAAAACAATTAGAACAATGACCACCAGCATAAAATGTACAAAAATTTCATAGGTATGTAAAAGGCACATAGAAGCAGCATTTTCAACTTTCTTGAAATTAGACTTTTGTAATACAAATCCGAGTAAATTTTAATATCTGTATGACGTTCTTCTTGTGAGCATACGTGAGAAGCATATTTTTTGCACTCTTCACCTCCTCTGTAATATTTATGAACTCTATCATTTCGTGTTAATTAATCAGTCACCGAAGAAAATAGCTGAAGTTACTCGATGTACCACTTAAATTTCTAGAATATTTGATATAATTATTTACCTAACTCTGTCTGGCTCATAAATGACTAATATATTTTTGGTATATGTAGCTAACAAATGTTAATGGAAATAAAAACGTATGTATGTACCTACATATAGTAATCACTATAAAGTAATACCAAACCTGCGTTGCATAAATTGAAGTCCACATACAGTTCATAGTTTAAATTAAAATAATAAATAAATTTTGTTAAGAGAGTTAAAACACTCTTGCTTGGTAAAAGACTACGCTGAGACCTAGAGAAAATATCAATTAAAAATATGTAAGACACATTAAATCGATAAACGGTTGTACTCGATCATTTTGAGACAATTTTTAATTGATTTTACTAGAAACGTAATCAAATTAACTTAATTTGCAATTGAAACTCAGCCGATTACAGTATAATTGATATTACGATAAAATTATTAAACTGCAATCGAATTTTCAATTACAGTGTAATTAATTTTACTTCTTCATGTAGTAAAAGCTTCTAACTATCACAATAATATTAATTAGCAGTGTAATTTATTTTATTATCTCCTTGTAATAAAATGTATTACGGGAAAGTAAATTCTATTACATTAATTATAAAATCGATCACAGGCTGTAGTAAATGTTACTGTATTATTTAAATAATACCTACATAATAAAAACGATTGCGAATGTTGATCGATTTTATTACAGAGTTGCAGTCGTTCGAATTGGATCGAAAAGAGCTTACAAAAGCATCTTTTGATTTGAAATTCTTAATAAACTTCTTAAATTTTTATTAAATTTATTTCAGTTACCTTCGCCTTTGTCCAAAGTGGTTAAAGAAGTTGAATAGAAAAATCTAATCGACTATTTTAACCACTTTTGAACAACAAAGTGAATTGAAGTCAACGGTAACTGAAATGAATTTACTAAACGCCCATTTCTGGTACTGTGTCTTCAACTACATCTGAATTAGAAGTCGACGTCAAAACGAAATATTCAGCCAAATTAATTATGTCGTATTTTACTTTTTACAACTGAAATCACAACTAAATGTAGGCAAATTATATTTAGTTCACTTACAAAGCTTAGCACAGCAAAGAACAGCACACTGCGAATTAAGATTGACAAGTAGTGACGTGACAAGTTTGGAGTAAATCTATCAGAGTTTATAGTAAAATTTATCAAGTTGTAGTAAAATCTTTGAAGTGTAGTAAAATCTTTGAAGTGTAGTAAAATCTTTGAAGTGTACATAGTAAAATCTATCAGAGCTATAATGAAACTTACTACATAGCAGTAAAATCTAATATCATTCCTATAATTTGTAATTGATTCAACTGAAACAGTAATCATTCCTATTAAATGTTGTGTAATCAAAATTATGATTACATGTAGTAAAATCTACTAAAAGGACATTTAATTACATATATAGTGAAATTTATTAAAAGATGATAAATTTTATTGAGAGCGTAATCACATTCTGAAATTTTTGTCATTTTGCTGCTTTTGTAAAATTGATTGCACCAGAGTAATTGATTTTACTACATCATTTTTCTGTGTGAAACGTACTTTGTTAATATAGGTATCATAAAATGAAAGTTTCCCAAAGAAATTTGAATTTGTGGCAATTTTTAAAGTTTCAAAATAAAAAAGTGGCTCTAATCAAATCAAAGCTTTATTTTTTATTCGTAAATTCTAATGCTTTTATGTACATATACGTGAATATACATATATACACCCTTACGTACCTTTAAATATTAAATCCTTTAAATTATACGAGTCTATCCGTCTACTTTATTTCCTAATTTGACATGCATCAATGTCTTAATAATCGTTGGGAGCACGGAAATTACTACCTGCAACTCAACAGTAATTGTTTAGTACGAAATAAGGGTAAGCAAGTCGGTCAAATTTTATATGAGGGTAATCCATATAGATCTATATTTAAGAAATAATTATGACATTGACTAAATGCGCAACTTACCTGTTATTAAATCTACTAATACCCTACTTTATTGATTCGCACAGCCATCCGATTTGATGATTTAATCACATATAATTTTGTGGGTAAGTAGAGTATTAAATAATTTACAATAATCCTTTACAACTCAAATATCTCTGCACGAATATTTATATAAGGCGCAGACATGAGAATTGAATTTATTTAGAGAAATAGAGTCTAAAGTAAGTGAACTTTGCTAAAGAAATGAATAACCTACAAGAAATTAGGAAACAAAATATGAAACGTTTAAAAGAGTTGATTCGGATAACGCTTGGTTTGGGAATAAACGTAACTGAGGCAACTCCTCTTAAGAGGCTAGTGAATATGTGCAGTTTTCAGTTTTATATCTTCTACTGTGTTTTAAAACATCTACTTTCAGCGTCTGTATTGTTCTCTTGATATCAAGCGGAATTTCAATTTTTGGACACGGATATTATATGCACAAACACAGAACAGATTTTTATTCAAATTCAGAGGTTTAAAATTGTTTGAATTTTTAATTTTCATTTAAATATAAATTGATTTTTATGCAGTGTTTTTGTACGGCATTGCAAACGTTTATCTCATTTATTAAACTAATATACATGCTTCGGTATGAATATCGATTTCGAAAAATTTTTAAAACAATAATCGACTATGAAATTATTCGTGAAACGGAAATTTTTAAAAAAGGTAACTAGAAGCTGTAATTTATCATTATATGTACATATAGTCACATTTTTAGTCATTTATCCTCTGTTGATATACTTTTTAGATTTCATGGAACCATTCAAAGGAGAAATGGGAAACGTTTTTCAGAAATGTTGGAGAAGCGCATTAAACCAAATTATCTTTTATATTTGTTCTTGTACGGCTATTATTTCTTTTTACTTTTTTAACTCCCTTATAAGCTACACTTACTATCGAATCGCTGGAGTTCAGAACTATACATATCCTCATGGTAATTCCAATAGTTTTTCATTTTAAATACACTTATGTTTATATTCTATTACATAGCTGCACACTAGTTAAATCTAGTTAATTCATGCCGAATACTAAAAGTATGATTTCTAGTTCATTGAAAAAGGCAGTTTAGCATATTATTTTTCATTTCTTCAATTTTTTCTATAATAATTCACTTTTTCAAAAACGTTTGCTTTTTTTTATTTAATAGTATTTATCACAGAGTATCCATTTTACGAACGTGCAAATGGCAGCATCTATTATTACGCCTTTGCAACATTTGTAGACGGTTGCGCTGACTACATCGCTGGAATGGGTAAGTATTTATTTCCTTTTACCTTGCTGCTTAATGATTCTTGATATATACTTTTTATCCATAAATAACATCTTCGCAATAATCATTATTTTGATAATATTGTACCTGTTGGGGTCTCTTACACCTCACTCTATGATAACAACTATCTGCGCGCATTTAAAACTCATTTTAATTGAAAAGTATTTCAAATTTATAAAGTTATGAGCCACGATTTGATGATAAAACAAAAATACTTTTCGTAAGAATAATCGGAAAATAAAAAACTAAAAATTTATCAGTATCTACGTACTGCATATAAATATAAGTTGTTCGTAAGCGTTTTATATTTATTATTATTTTTCACACTACAGCGAGAATATAATTGCTTTCCTTTTTTCATTTTTAAGACCTTTTTAGGACCCTGTACACTAAAAGAAATTGTTCAGTATATCCTAGGAGAACCATAAATATGGTTCGATAGACTGTAGGTATTCTCGCACGGATGCCAGAACTATAAAACTATATTCTCTCATCTATCTTAACTATAATTATAGAGTCTTGTACTTGCAAAAATAATCTATATAATTATCATTTTATTCCTAGCACAAATTTTCTCAGCGTAGAAAAACAAGAAACCCTTAGGGTACGTTCATGATCGAGCGGATTCGCTCCGCGCGGAGCGGCGCGAATTTGTTCAATTCGCTAATTCTCGTTTCGCTAGGCGAAATCGCCATTTTGATATTTCATAGTAAAGCGATTTCGCGTTTCCCACTTCAGTTCAAGAATTGGTTGATAATCAAGGATAATGCGCAGAAAAATCAGAAGATTGTTATTGCTAAAAATTACTTTTTAAGTCAAAAATTAATTTGAAAATTGTTCAGTTCACGAGTTGAAGTTTTGCACGAATAAAAGTCATAGCAATTTGATGAATTGTCGATACAAATTAATAATCCTTATTCTGTCTGAGGAACTACATATTAACAAACTTCAATTCAATATTAATTTTCCTATGATTTGGAGATACGAAAGAAACACAGATTATATGTACATACCTATATATGTATGTAGATATGTATTCTATCAAAATGATCGGTACAGTGATGTTCAATTTTGTATACAATCTTTAATTGCATTTAATTTTATATCAATTTGATAAATTTAAGGTAGGTACAAAATTTCATATTACCTACATAGGAGCAGTTAGTTTCGATGGAACTTTTGTCGTCATGTCACTGCATGGTGTTGCTCTTTTACAAATTCTAAAGAAAATGATTGTGTACTCCACCTCTGAGCATATTCCGCCTGAATATCGCGTGGAGTACTTACGTGAATGCACAGTATTTTACCAAAAATGTATAAAGTAAGTTGATATTTTAATTAAATGTCGCAATTAGTAAACAACATTTTGAAAGCTATTGCAATGATGTTGGCACGTTATATTCGAAAGTCACTTTAATTCAGTTCCTCGAAAGCATGATGGTACTGGGAGTTGTTTTATACATCGGTACTTACGGATTGGTAAGAATTATAATAAATTAAGAAATCTTACACTTTTGTAATAAAATGCTTTCAGGAACGAGATCAAAAAACATTTTTTAAGATGATACTCTACATGTCGGCCGCGGGTTACGAACTTGTTATTTATTGCATAGATGGCCAAAAGTTAGCCGACGAGGTAGGTACTAGAAACTTTCTGCTTATTGAAATAATTTAGAACTGCTTTATTTCTAGAGTGAAACCATCCCCTTCAGTTGGTATGACACAAAATGGTACGATGAAACACCGCAATTCAAAAAGATCGTTTACATGAACATACAAAGAACTAGTAAAACTCTCTATTTAGATGCATGGCAATTTACAACTATGTCCCTACCAACTTTGCAAAGTGTATGATTTTATACCATAATAATTATTACTTATTGTTCATTATATTCCATTTTGTAGATTTTGAAAACAAGTGGTTCATATTTTCTGATGCTGAAAAATTTAACTCAGTAAGAGCAGAAGGGAGAAACAGAGGAATTGGTATCAACAAATCAATCAGTTTAATTTAAAAAAGCATGTTATTGTGTAATAATTTCAACAACTGAGAATTAAAGCGACTAAATATATGTATATAAAAGTTCTTACTGTGGTGGCGCTGTTGCACTTCGCAAATTTTGCTTTAGCAGATTTAAGTAGGCGAATAAAAAATTAAAAGACTATATAAATTAAGTATACGAAAAAGCAATTCAGTTTTTGTTCCTTATTTTTTCTTAATAGTTTACAGAAGAGTACCTAAACATATAAATTTTTAATTTAAATATTAGTAAATTTCAATAGTAGTGATGTACCTACCTTTATTACTATTTTGTTTTTCATACTATAAATGAATTAATTTTGGGGAAGCAGTACGTGAGAGTATAGCAGTGATTTCTCTGTATTCGAGAAATTGGTGAGTGATTTACTGAGAAATAAAATATGTTTTTTAATTGTCACATTATTCTCAATAATTAATTAAAGAGTGCAAATCTTTCTATAACTACTTAATGCCTTAGGGGTAACATTTCGTAGAAAGCAAATAATAGGGTGGTCTATTACTTCTAGAGCTTCATTTAAGTATTATGAATATACGAAATTTTTATTATACTTATTTTCTCTCGACCAACCAAAATTTAGTGTCAAGGGTTTAGGTTTATCTACCTTTTCAATTATTTCGAATTCGTTTTAATTTTGTTTTAATTTTATGGTTTTCTTAAACTGACTCAAGCGTATACAAAAAGACTTTGCTATAGTTTTTAATTCTACACTATCAACTCGTTTCTCAAAACTAATTGCCTAACAGTCCTTTAATCCTTACTAATATAGGTAGCGATTTCTCATTATAATCTCTTCATTTTCTTCAGAGACTAAAGAATTTTGGTACAGGTATAGAAAATTATACCTACTACAAAGATATGTAAGTATTTACATTTTGGAGAAACAAATTTAGGACTACCGCCCTATATAAAAAATGGGGATGAAAACATAATGCTTACTTACCGCTTCGGTTGAGGCTCTAACAGATATTAGCTGTGTTCTTTTCGTATCTTCAGAACAATAGGAAAATTTATATTGAACTGCAGTTTATTAATACCTCCTCAGATAATTTGCATCAACAATGCATCAAATTGCCATGATTTTTGTTCATGAAAAACTTCAAATCTTGAACTGAACAATTTTCGGATTAATTTTTGACTTAAAAGTGGATAAAAGTCGTTGCAATTTGATGTTTTTGTAGAAAATTTTAAATTTTACTGCAACTTATTCATGGTAAATTTCAAATCTAAGCAAAATCTCCTTTTGTTTTGGATATACGAAAAAACCACAGCTATTATATCAACTTAGTTCAAGCTACAGAGAAGATTAATCTCTTGCATGAAACTGATTATCATTTGGCCCGGCGTCAGTAAACCACACACCAAACCATTACATGCAAAATTATTATACAAAACACAGATCTTTTAGAGCTGGTTTACAAATACGAGTATCAAACAATGCAGCAAACTCATTACCACTCTATCAAGGCGCCCGGTAGGGCGCCGAGTGTTGATAGGAAAAAAACTCGGCGCTCAAGGATGCATTATTACTAAAATGTGAAAGCAGGGAAATATTTTTATTTTTTCTATATTTTTTTATTAAAAATTGGATAGTTTATCTGTTAAATAAAAAATGCGGTTTGATTCAGGTAGGTCTCTAATATCATGTATGATTTTTTTTAAACAAAAAATGTGTATACTTTTCGCTATAATTAAAAAATTTTCAACAACTTTTTCCAGAAAATTTTTCTTCCGTGTTCGGTCTTCTGACGTCATAATTTTTAGAACGAAGTTCTTTATGGCGCGCAAGTGAACGCCATTTGCACCAAACTTGGTGCTTGGGGGTTTTCGGGGTCGCTTGTTTCAAATCAACTGTCAGAATTTACGAATTCAAGACTGTCAAATTTTAAAGTTAATGCGATTTGCACCAAACTTGGTACTTGGGGGTTTTCGGGGTAGCTTAATTCAAATCAACTGTAAGAATTTAAGAATTACAGATGGCGGACTGTCAAATTTTAAAGTAAATGCGATTTGCACCACACTTGGTACTTGGGGGTTTGCGAGGTCGCTTATTTAAAATCAACAGAATTTACGAATTCAAGATGGCGGACTGTCAAATTTTAAAGTTAATGCGATTTGCGCCAAACTTGGAACTTGGGGGTTTGCGGGGTCGCTTATTTCAAATCAACTTTCAGAATTTACGAATTCAAGATGGCGGACTGTCAAATTTAAAAGTTAATGCGATTTGCACCAAACTTGGTACTTGGGGGTTTTCGGGGTCGCTTATTTGAAATCGACCGTCAGAATTTACTTATTCAAGATAGCGGCTGTCAAATTTTTAAGTTAATGCAATTTTTACCAAAGTTGGTACTTGGAGGTTTTTGGGGTCGCTTATTTCAAATCAACTATCAGAGTTTATGAATTCAAAATGGCGGACTGTCAAATTTCAAAATTAATACGATTTGCACCAAACTTGATACTTGGGGGTTTTCGGGGTCGCTTATTTCAAATCAACTGTCAGAATTGACGAATTCGAGATGGCAGATTGTCAGATTTGAAAGTTAATGCGATTTGCACAAACTTGGTACTTAGGGGTTTCCGGTGTTGTTGATTTCAACCCGATTGTAAAAATTTACGAGTCCAAGTCAAATTTTAAGGTTGATGCGATTTGCACCAAATATGGAACTTGGGGATTTTCGGAGTCGGTTTTTTAAACTTTTGTTACTTAAATATGTCAGATGTGTTTAGCAACATTTCCCTTTTCACCCCTGTTCAGTTATCCCTCACCCTATATCTCGGCCAATTCTCAACAAATTCTAAAATATAGCCATTACCTTGATCTCCAGCAACTTCTGAACACGAAGTTTGAAAAACGTGAAATGGTCAATGTGACCTGCGACTTTTGTTTTTATGAAAAGAAATCACATAGAGCTGAAATATACATAAAAAGTGTTCCAATATCTAAAGTCAAGATTGCAGGCAATTACTACCAAGTAATTAGCGCAATATTTCATTATGGGAAACGTGAAAGTGGACACTACACAAATATGCTGCGAGGAAAGAACAGTTGGCATAATGCCGACGATTATTGTATAAGATTGGTGTAATAGAGCCAAAGGAATATATATTATACATATGTATAGTATATTGTTTATTCAAAAGCAGTAAATCATTTTGAATGGAAAGTTATTAGCATTGCCTATACTCGTACAGGTTGATTTTCAAATAAAAGCGGGATGGAAAGGGACTATTCACTGCGCGTTAATAATAGAAAAAAATATATTTTAAGCGTTAACCCTTACCCATATTTAATTTAAACATCAAAGTTATTTCAACTTTAGCGCCCCAGAAAATGATGTTATGTACTCACACGAGAAAAAAATACTACCGGAAACAAAAAAAGCTGATATCCAAAAAAAAAATATATATTTTTTTTAAAAAAGTGTTGAGAGGAAAAAAAAGAGTGCCATGGCTTCTCGATGGCACAGTAGACATGAATATGCCTTATATAAGAAATGAAAAGAACGATTTAAATGGTTTTATGTATTTTTTGGATCTTTTATATACACTAATATACAAACACATACATACATACATACAAACATACAACAACGATCAGCAAATCCACATCACACAACTTTATTCTAAAAAGTTATGTGATGTTCAAGTGTAGCAACCCGCCGTGAGAGCCCCCTTTTATTATAAGGATGGAAACTCTTCCCATTTCTAGGAACCGGCACTGCGTGGCCTGGATGCGTGTCATCCGCGGCGCTGATTCCGAGTATTTTATCGAAAAAAAGCAAAACCCACGTCGAAATATTGCATGTATAAAAACAGCCGGCGCGCGCAACTTTTATGGGTTCGTCGAATTTACACAAATCCATGTCGTCCTGTGCGAAGAGAATTCTCTCATTCTCATTCACTAAGGGCCCCCTCTGTCACTTCCCGCCTTCTTCTATAAACAAACGAAGAGAGTGCACAATTTTTGGGTAACGATTTTTGTGACATACATCTATATATTAATACGTGAAGGGAAATCTTTGGACCCCTTTTTAAGCAAATTGCACGGACTGAGGAGTTTGAGATTTTGCATGGTTAAAGTTTATATAGAGAAGAAGTGCACAAAGCTAAAATTTATATATAATATGTTTTATAAATACATAAAATAAAATAAAATAAATTCATTATTTACGTTCATACTGTCTATGTCGAACGCATAGTAGTCTGTGGTCAAACTGTCGTAATTTTATTATTGAAAGTGCCAATTTCAAACACATAGTAGGCTGTGTACAGTCGTATTTTTCGTAGTAACCTCGGTAGGTCGAATTTCGACCACAGGGCGACCACTAGTACTTTTAAATAGACCCCAGGGATAAGCCATATTCATGTCAAAAATCCAAAACAGAGCTTCACATTTCGGCAACAAAAAGAACTGATATATTTATGTCGGTATTTTCACTGTTTAAATAACAATTTCAAATAAAATCATTGGAATTCAGAAAATGGTGTTATATCAAGTCCAGAAAATAATAACATTTTCAAATATAAATGGGATGAAGGGGGAGGGTAAATTACATGTTAAACAAAAAAAGTAAATAAAAAATCAACGATTCGCCTCAAGACTATCAACAAATTTACGTGGATTTCTGTAAACAAAAATTTCATTGTAAATCTAAAGCGTTATGCTTGATAAAAATTATGCATGTTCTAATGCTATCTTTAAAATATTATATGAGGCAGATGTGGTTAAGCAATGTAAATAGAACTGACTTAATGAATGCAAAAATTTCGACGGATGTTCGCATATGTGAGAAACATTTCTCCAGGGGCGGCTCTACCTTAGGGGCTAGTGGGGCTTAGCCCCACCATAAATTTCAACAAAATTGTGTTAAAAATTCGTATTTTAAGAAAACGTCTTAAAACGTTACTGCATTTCTCTTGTCAGTACGTTTAAGCGACGTTTTTATCATCGACTGTAATTAACTCGATTTGGCAAGCCACTACAATCAGGAAATATCTCCTCTCTGTTACAGGAGCCAAGTAAAATCTTCATATTTGGCTATATAATGTTCTGTGCAATAAGAGAACATCGTATTCTCATATGCAGCTATAGGAATAGGAAGAAAGGGCTAAAGAAAACGAGCCCCATAAGTCAAATTCGCTTGGCGAGGGTTGCTAAGAGACAGGCAAGCAACTAGCAAATGTCGCGAAGTTTTTTCTCTTAATAAATTTAATTTCATTTCTCTTCCATCCTATTGCTTTTCCATGCGTTTAGGGCTGAAATAAAATAGCCCTGCTGGGCCAGGCGCTACAGCTGCTTCTCTTACATAAGTTATAATTTCATTTCTCTTTCATCCGTCAAAGCGCAGCGCAGCGGGCTAAAATTTTCTAGCCCCGCGGATGAGAGAGTTTTAAATATGTGTGCTAGCAATCTCCCAACACATGTAACCGATCTGGCGTGCACAGATAGCTGTGAAAGAGGCAGTTTGGGGCTAACGAGAGGGTAGCCCCGAAGGATTGTTGAGGCGGGCGAACTCATATGCATACAGTGTAAGTCGCGTTGAGTTTGACACCATATGTAGTAAGTTCGCATAAATTCTTAACAGTGTGAGCGAAAAAATTCGCCCTCTTTCATAGTGCATATAGTGTGTATAAAAAGTCAGGGAATGGCTAAAGATCTTGAGAAACACGTATCGGATTGAAAAACAAAAAAATACGTGTTTAATATTTTAAAAAGAGCTATTCAATGATACCAAACTCAAATTTACCCGCACCTACCCGGGAGGTAGGGGTAACTTCAAAATTTTTATTACGAAGTTCTATTTTTTATTGCAGATTCGGATTTTGTGATACAAAATAGGAAAATTTTATCTGAAAGACTTTTTCCTATTTAATACAGGGAGTGCCGGGGAGGATGTTGTCCGGTGTAAAATAATTTCCGAGATGATGATTGAATATCTCGAAATATATGTACATCGGATCGAAAAAAAGAGAAAACATTTTTTTGAAAAGCTATCCAATGACACCAAATTTTACAAGCGGGATAGGGTCGAGTTTCACTAACTTGCTATGTAAAAAATCGTGAAAGTTAAATTTGATACACTTTCCGGTTTCCAATGAAGCTGAAATTTTGCATACACGTTTAGTTTAGATGAGAATGCATGGTTATCTAACTTAATTGTTTATTATAGCAATCAAATTAGTTCTAAATACTAAACAATTGAAAACAAATCTATGCAATGAAATCGAGTTTTTTAAACGGATAATTGTGTCTGTCATATCGCAAGTGTCACCTGAGGAAGCGAGTTTTTTATTTTTTTAAACTATTTTTTACTCCTTTTATCAATCCGATGTGCATTTCTCGAGATATTTGACATTTGCGGGAGTTTTTATCCACACTTTATATTATTCAAAACGCTAAGGAGTGCAGTGTTTTTAAGTATAAGTTTTTGTAAGTGGAATAGGCCTGAAAGGAGTTTTGCAAATGCAATTTTGAAAATTTTTCCTGAAATATGTAAAGCTCCCTTTAGGGAAACCGAATACTTAAATTTTCTACATGTGGTATGTACCTCTTGGATAGATCGGAAAACTGAATAAGTTCATTAAATTAGTTCGTTTTTTGTAGTACATAGTTAGCCCCACCAAAGCTAATTGCCACGAGCCGCCACTGCATTTCTCTCATGATATGTTTGGCAAGTCGGGGACACGACTGAAGATTGCTGCTGTCCCAAACAAACTGAGCGAATCTCCTTCTTCAAAACGGGTCAAGATGTTAGAAAATATTCCGGTGGTTCCTCCAAGCCATACAGAAGGTATGAGAAAAATATAAATCGATAAAAAAAAATTGAGGATTGATTTGCAATCGTACAGGGGCAGAAATTGGTGTAATTAGCAATGAAGTCTTTATTGACCCATTACCTGGAATCTCGACCGAAGGCTTTATTGACCCATTACATGAAACCTCGACTGAAGCCTTTATTTTTCCAACAACTCATAAATCAACTCAAACGAAGATAATCGATGTCAACGAGGATGAAAAGGATAAATTAAGGAAAGAGTGTGAAGAATTAAGGAAAGAAATTACGGCATTGAGGAAACATAAGGACAGCTATAAACATTAAATCGAAAGAACGAGACGCCTTTTGCCCGAAGAATTGGCATTTATAGTGGAGAGCAATATCAGCAACCTTCATCATAGCCCCCAAGGACGTAGGTATTCAATAGAATTTAAGAAATTTTGTCTAAGTAAGTATATACTTTATCGCACCATCCGCGTATAAATTTTTATCAAAAAATATGAATTTACCGTCAAAACGAACATTGTTGAGGTTCGTCCAACACTGGCCATTTGGGCCCGGGTTGCATGATTCTCTTTTTAACGCTTTAAAGTTAAAAATGCCGGACTTTGCTTAGAATTTCGTTATATGCTTAGACGAAATTTCTCTTAAAACTAATTTATTTTTTAGCAAAGGACAGAGTCAAATAATAGGCTTAGAGGACTACGGCGATCGGAGGACCAGGTTAACTGCTCGATATACAGTAGCCGTTTTGGTGAAAGGTGTTACACATACTCGTAGGTATAATCATTTAGTAGGATTTTATTTTGTAAATAGTCTTAATCTTAATCTTAAAAAGAAAGGGGGAGGCGTCAGCCTCGAGCGCTCAGACCACGGTCCATTGCACTCGTCCCGTACCCTATCCGAATTTTTTAGTCATCTTGACGAAACTAAGAACATCAAATAGAGATTGAGAATTTAAGTCTTCCATTCGCATTACATCAGCGCCAAACGTCGTCATGCGCGCACGGGAGAAGGCCGGGCAGTTACAGAGGAAGTGCTCCGTACTGTCCTCGTCCTCCCCACACCAAGGACACGTTGAGTCGCTGATGATCCCTAAGGTGGTCAGATGCTTGCCGCATGTGTTGTGTCCTGTGACCGTCTCTTCAAGCGTTCTGCAATCTTTTCTGCCTAAGCTAAGTAAAAGTTTTGCGTTATTACTGTCTGGACGGCTAATGAACCATTTGGTGAATTTACAGGTTGATATACTGGACCATCTCTGACCATGTATTGAGTCCATGCATCTAGTTATCCAGTTTTTCAACTCTGTAAAGCTGACACCAGAGATAACTGACAAGTAGATGTGAACTCGCAATGTAAAACAGCGCGAACGAAACTTTTTTTAATAACGAGCTGATGGCCCCCTGATAGAAAGCTCTTTGTCAGCAACATTGCCAGAATCTCTGAGGCACATTCAGTTTACGTTCAGCTTCATAAATTTGTTTAGAACTAAGATCTGAAGGAGCGAAAGAAATGGAAATATACAGTTATAGGAACGTTAGACCAGTTAGAGAATCTATGAGGGAGATCATAAGTTATATAGAACTTTTTTAATACGGTCCGAGAAGAAGAAGAGTAGTGTCGGGGTTAGCAGACTTGCTTATCACGCAAGGCGCTCGGGTTTAATCCTTCCTCGGAACCTAGATTTCGATGCTACTTTTTTATTTTTCTATATATTTTTCAGCCTGTTTTTGTGGAGTTTTAAAACCCAGATGTTCTCCTTGCAAAATAAGCAAATTTCAAGTCAATTATAAATATCGGAAATGCTCCAACAATAAAATCTCGCAAGTCGCAGTCCAAGAAGGGAAAAAAGTCGTGTTCTGCGGATTGATCAATACCAGCGAACCACTGTATTTTTCCCTCGTTCGCTTCGCTACTTTTTCTAGTATGCGTGAATAATTCCCTTGCGCATTCTACTTTCCCTTTTTCTGCATCAGTGTATATTGATACAGAATAGGATGGAACCATTGCAACATTGAAATTCCCTCACGCCTCACTTTCATTCAAGTCGGCGCCCACGAACACCTCGCTGCTCTCGTGTCCTGACGTTCGACCAAGTGGGCAAGTGCAGAGGCTTCAACTTCGATTTATATTGCTGAAACGTTTTCACCGGTACTTGTTTATTAACGAAAGGAACAGAAAATCGAGCTTTGCAACAAAACTTTAACTTGGGCACATTTGGCCCATTTGGGCTCTCCGGCAGAGCTTTAGAATCTTGTGCCGCACTAAGATGCGCCGCTTCATATCTACTTGTTAGTTATCTCTGCTGACACCAATGATGGGTTCCGGTCCCAGGGGAGGAGAGCTTTCGCCCTCTTTCGCTAAAGTGTCAGAGGCCACATTGCCATCGATTCCCTGGTGACCGGGGACCCATATATGATGGACCTGGTTGTGCTTCGCAGCAGAATTAAGTCTTTTCTTACATTCCTGGACATTCTTTGATCTAGTGGTGGGATTAAGTAGGATGACAAGAGCAGCTTTACTGTCGCTACAGATGCCAATCCTCCTATTACACCACCTATGAGAAATTATCCAGTTAGCCACTTCGAGAATGGCGAATACTTCAGCTTGAAAAACCGTTGCGGTTGTTCCGAGTGATATACCGTAGATTCGGGTTACTTTGGCTACTTTTTTCTTATATCCTAAGAAATCGCTCTGATATATAGATTGTGTTAGACTACTAGATGTTATAATGTTTTCATTTGATAGATGAGGATAATAGCTAATCAGTAATAATGTTTTCTATAGCAAAAAGTTTGTAAAAATATATTTTTTATTATTTTTAAATTTGAGCCAAAGTTGTCCTTTGAGAAGGGTTACTTTGGCTTGCAGATGGTTTGGGCACAAAACCTATATACTTAAGCAAGTATTGAGCCAATTTAAGTCCTTTGAAATAATAGAAAATAAACAAATGAAGCATCCGACGCAAAAAAACGTTTAATTTTCAACAAAACATTAACAAAAACTAACTTTTCTACAGCCCTCTGTTACACAAGAAAGTCTGACCTGAAATATGTAAATATTCACAGCAGGTAAGTTTGAAGCGCAAATGACAGTTTTAATTTTGAAAAAATTCGTGCAACCAATTAAAAATAGAGGTCAGTAAAACCATCTAACATATCCGACTCGAACTAGATCATTTAGTGTCATGGCTACGAAGAGGTGGGAAATTCAATATTTTTTTTGTTTTGAGCCAAAGTTACCCCCAAGAGTTAAAGTAACCCGCATCTACGGTACTGTATTTGACTCCTTCGTTCAAATACCATCCAGCGCCCGTACCAGTTAAGGTTTTCGATCCCTCTGTGTAGAAGATATCAGTTAATCCATAGACAAACTAGTTGCATAGATGTCCAGTCGCATGTAAAATTTTGCGCCACAGAAAATCAAAATTACACGTCCGAAGTAAAGCTCTACACGACCGAAGTAAAGCTCTACACGGCCGAAGTAAAGCTCTTTTGCGAGCGACGCGAGTTTGCGCTCTTCTCTCTTTGTTTATTCCAAAATGCCAAACACCCTCTTACCAAGTTACACACACCACATTAATCATCTCGTATAATCCCCTCTCTGTGTGAGCCTGCGTGAGTGGCATAAACCAACAGAGAAGAGCGCAAACTCGCGTCGCTTGCAAAAGAGCTTTCCTTCAGTCGTGCAGAGCTTTACTTCGGCCGTATGGAGCTTTTCTTCGGCGCAAAATTTTACATGCGACTGGACATCTATGTATCTAGTTTGTCTATGGTTAATCCATCCAGTAATTTGTTGGGATCATCCCATTCTTCCCTTACCGGAAGATTTATCTGAAATCCTCTACAGAACATGGTAATTTGCGTCATATCATCCATTGGCATGTTAAAAGATGCGCAGTGCTCTTCAAGCCTTCGGGATAAGACGCCATGTCCGATAGCATGTCCATCGTGCCATAGTCTACACTTTTTTAGTCGACATATAGCTTTCATTGCCTCTTCCTGGATTGCGAGGTCCAAGGGCTGCAAATTAAGCATTGCGTTGAGGCCAGCACCAGGGGTCGAGCTGAAGGCTCTTGTAATCCCTATGCAAACTTCCCTCTGTACTCTGTTAAGAATAGAACAGGTAGTTTTTATCTCCGTTCTACTCCACCAGACCACTGACGCATACGTGATTATGGGCCTAATTATGGCTGTGTACATCCAGTGCACAATAGCGGGACCCCATGTGTTCCCAAAAGCTCTCCTGCATTGCCAGAAGCACCCAGAAGGCATTCAAAGCTCGAGATGCTTTGTATTCGACATGAGCCTTCCAAGTCAGTTTGCCAACTAGAATAACCTCTAGATATTTCACTTCTTTGGAGAGTTCAATGGTTACACCAAAGACTTTATGACTATAAAGATGTCGCACCCCGAACAAATTCTGGGGACACGAAAAATTTCAATAGGACGTAGCGCTACGTCCTATGTGCAGCAAAAACGGTGCTGCAGATTTTGCCGAGTCCTGCTGCAGCCAAATTGCTGCTGCGGCGGCGCTGGCCCTGCGGTGGGCTTGTTTACTTCGCTGCTGTTTTGCGCAAGGGGCTTGTGGGTCTGTTCTACCGTGAAACGTTAGGGGATTGAATTTTTCTAGGAATCCTCTGAGTTGCGGGCTCTGCTCAATCAAGGAATGAAATCTTCGGGCCAAAGAGGCATACGGACAGATTCATAGGTTTGAATTATCTAATGAAATTCAGATTTTTTGTTTTAGGTGTCTTTCATTGCTTAAAAAATTATTTAAACAATATTTATGTATTGACTTTGATTGCTACATGCACCGGACATAACACCTGATGGTGCAAGTAGAGAAAAATTGTAGGCCTCATTTCGATGAGCGTCAATTAACATTGCGAAACCTACAGCTTTTTATATAAATTTAGTTTTTCATATGCATCTACTTTAAATTATTCACACCTTCTTCCTATATGTACATAATGTATATGCATAAAGATTCTCTACTTTCTTTTAAGCTTTAACAACTTCATATATGAAATTAAATAACTCTTTCTAATCAATCAAAAATAAATCCTCAGTATATCGAAATTTTCAAAAAATACCTAACATTATTGTTTTAATAATTCCTTAAGACAATGAAAAACACCTAAGACAAAAAAAAAGTGCCATGGCTTCTCGATGGCATAGTAGACATGAATATGTCTTATATATAAATGAAAAGAAAGATTTAAATGGTTTTATGTATTTTTTGGATCTTTTATATACACTATATAAAAACACATCTTTTATATACAATATATACAAACACATACATACATACATACAAACATACAACAACGATCAGCAAATCCACATCACACAACTTTATTCTAAAAAGTTATGTGATGTTCAAGCGTAGCAACCCGCCGTGAGAGCCCCCTTTTATTATAAGGATGGAAACTCTTCCCATTTCTAGGAACCGGCAGTGCGTGGCTTGGATGCGTGTCATTCGCGGCGCTGATTCCGAGTATTTTATCGAAAAAAAGCAAAACCCACGTCGAACTATTGCATGTATTAAAATAGCCGGCGCGCGCAACTTTTATGGGTGCGTCGAATTTACACAAATCCATGTCGTCCTGTGCGAAGAGAATTCTCTCATTCTCATTCACTAAGGGCCCCCTCTGTCACTTCCCGCCTTCTTCTATAAACAAACGAAGGGAATGCACAATTTTTGGGCTGAGATGAAGCTTCTTGTTATTTAGAAGTTCTTTGGTCATAGTAACGATTTTTGTGACATACATTCTTTTAAATAGACCCTTATCCCTGGGGTTCATGTCAAAAATACGAAATTCGTTAGATAATTCAAACTCAGAGGATTTCTAGAAAAATTCAATCCCCTCACGTTTCACGGTAGAACAGACCCACAAGCCCCTTGCGCAAAACAGCAGCGAAGTAAACAAGCCCACCGCAGGGCCAGCGCCGCCGCAGCAGCTATTTGGCTGCAGCAGGACTCGGCAAAATCTGCAGCACCGTTTTTGCTGCACATAGGACGTAGCGCGGCCGTCAGCCATCAGGTACGCAGGGGGATCACACATGTACATAGGGGGAATAACATGTAACACCTAGGTGTACGTGCCGTAACTGTGTGCATGTGCCGGATCTGCGTACACTGATGGAAGTGCGACTATACCCTCCCCGTGGGGGCGGCTGGAAACAGGCACCCGGTACGGTCATGTCTCTCCCGGGTGTGCTGGCTAATGGTGGTCGGGCGGAGAGATGGTAACTCTCTTAAATAAAATGACCGCGGTGGACACCGGTAGCGTGTTGACTCAATTCGGCCATGCTGACCGGAGTCGTATTGGCTTAAGCCAGCTTCTCCTGGTAGGGTCACCCATGTCAGACGGGCGATTGACGAGTGCGTGCTAGGACCACCAACCCCCTAATCCAGGGTGTCATGCGAACCGTGCCCACTGGGCTCCCCCTTCTTTGATGACCTGTCGGAACTAAACTCCGTCAGGATTAAAAACCTGGAGCAGTTCATCAAAGACACTAGATGGGTCGAGGGTTAGTTCTTAGGGGATCACCCCAAACGTGGTATCACAATGGGCCTATCTTGGCCTAAGTGTGCCTTTGGGCAGCCACTCGCACCTAACCTAACCTAGGACGTAGCGCTACGTCCTATTGAAATTTTTCGTGTCCCCAGAATTTGTTCGGGGTGCGACATCTTTATAGTTATAAAGTCTTTGGTTACACCTTTCAAAGTTGGGAGCTTAAGGTTATCGAGTTTTCTTTTCTTAATGAGCAACACAAGTGTTGTTTTCAAAGGATTCACTGATGTCTCTCACAACAGTTCTGGATCTTGTCTAGGGTTTTCTGCATCTTACTACGGACGACCCTAAGGCCGCGTGCATAACGCACATAGATCATCGCTGAGAGCATTTGCGCGCATCATCGCTCTCAAAACTCCCAAAGGTTTTTAAATGGAAGTATGCACAACACACATTGCATCATCGCCTACATCTATGCTTTGCAGCGCGCTGTTATTTTTAATATCTCTGAAGAGAGATCTTTAGCGCGCTGTCCTTTTGGGATTCCGGTTTTTGTTTGGGGAGAATGATGTTCATCCAAAGAAATTCAAAAAAGTTTTCTGGGTAATTTTTAACTGTTTTAAATGAATTATATTCGGACCCTTTAGCTTTCTTATTTACTGGATGCTTTCTAAATAGTCGACGCCGATTCAAAAATGCCACTTTAAAGCACTATTTTCCATTAACAATAATTCCTCTTCACTTCTCATTCCCAACGAAAAGGAAGAATAAGCGTGCTTCATATAATGCGTTGTGCACACTCTGCGATGAAGCGCTGCTAAGATTCAGCTCGTTAATCCATCCTCATCGATGATCGATGTGTCGTTATGCACGCAGCCTAAGTGAGTTACCACAAACGAGTGCACACACATCATCATCGTTCGCCTGTATGTGTATATTAGGCTTTGCAATTCGTCTAAAAGTGAGTCTACTAGGAAACACCACAGTAACGGGGAGAGAAGTCCTCCTTGTGGATAGCCTTTCTCTACTTTCATTACCGTGTTGGTGTCGCATTCTGCGAAAAGATCTAGATCGTGCAATGCGGACTCACAGGATCTACCACTCCTATAGGCATGCTGAACCTCATTAAGGGGATGCCGTCTCAACGTTTCTCCTCTAATATAGTTTTCTACCAGACGTTCCAGGCTTTCAGCAGGAATGATGTCAAGCTAATTGGTCTGAAATTTTCCCTTAGGTTTACACTGGGTGACACGCACCGATTTGGATGAAATTTAGCAGGAAGGTAAATATGACCTTAAATGGAAAGAATATGCAAAAATTTTTCCGCGGAAAATAATACTTTACGAGATAATTAACTTTATTACCACTTGGATCTAACCCAAATTTTTGCAAATTTTTCCACTTGTATCTGCCCAATTTCATCACTCATCACTGTTCGAAGATCGCTAGCACAAATAAAATCACTACACATCACATTTCTTATCGTTTTTGCCTACTGACGGAAGATTTTCCTTTTACAAAATGCCTACTGACGGAAGATTTTCCTTATACAAAATGCCTACTGACGGAAAATTTTCCTTTTACAAAATGCCTACCGACGGAAGATTTTCCTTATACAAAATGCCGACTGACGGAAAATTTTCCTTTTATACCTGTGAATATTTCCCTTTAGCAAAATAGAAAATTGGTGAGATTGGCTGAGATGGTGGAGCGGATTTGTTTTCTTTGTTGCGTGATGGCGTCGTGGATGTCGGGAGTGAGTAAAATAAATGTGAAAAAACGATAAGAAATTTGATGTGTAGTGATTTTATTTGTGCTAGCGATCTTCGAACAGTGATGAGTGATGAAATTGTAGAGATAAAAGTGGAAAAATTTGCAAAAATTTGAGTCAGGTCCAAGTGACGTTTTGAAAATTTTAAAAATTAAAATTTAAAAAATTTTTTCAAAAAGTACTGCTTTTCGCTGGAAAATTTTTGCATATTTTTGCATTTTTAGGCTCTACTCGCTTTTCTGCATAATGTCACGCAAAATTTTCCGGATCACCCAAAGTAAACTTGTTCCGAAATTTTTCGCCAGAGCATAGTCTTCCTTGCCTGGTTTGGGAATGAAAACTACTCTGACCTTACGCCATGCAGTTGGAATATATCCCCAGGTTAAACAAGCCCTAAATATCTTCTTTAGTGCTGAAACTAGGGAATGGCCTCCTGCTTATAGCATAGCCGGGTATATACCATCCAGACCTGGGGTCTTATAGTTTTCGAAGGAGGACAAAGCATATTCGATCTTCTCCTCCGTCACAACTTTCGATGCTATATATTTGTCCTGTCTAGTAATGGTTACCCTTTCTGGATACCTTTCTAAACTTTTATTACTTTGAATCTTGTGACTGAATGGAAAGTGGGTTTGAACCAGGATCCCAAAGGCTTCCTGTTTGGAACCCGTATATCCGCCCTCAGATTTGCGGAGGGAATTCAGTTTGGCTGTGTTGTCGTTCTGAAAGACTTTATATAACCTAGTTGATTCTCTCATTCCTACCAATTCCTCACAGTATCTTCTATAAAATGAGACCTTGGAAGTTCTTATCTCGTACTTATATTCGCGCTGTAGGGTTCGACAGGCCGTCCAGCCATCTTTTTGAGTTTTTAGTGCCCTATTCAGAAGCTTCCTGGTATTTTTCCTGAGCCTCGAGAGATTGCTGTTCCACCAAGGGACGCTTTTACCGCATCGGCTCTTTCTAACGGGGCAAGCCCTCTCAAAGGAATCTATCAAGCTCCGACTCAATTTCTGAGTCTCATCCTCAATGTCCTTAGTTGATCGAAGCTTCGGTACGTGGATTTCTTTCTCCGAAAGAATTTGTATCCTGTAATTTAGATACCTGTGGTCCGAGAGAGTTTCTTCATCTAGAACTTGCCAGTTAGTAATGAAGTTAGACATCTTCCTGTTGGTAAGTGTCAGGTCAATTACCTTCTGTCGCCTACTCGTGACAAAAGTTGGATCGTTGCCCACATTGTTAACCACGAGATCATGCGACAGAATGAAGTCTAATAATTTTTCCCCTCTAGGATTGCATTTGCTGCTACCCCATATGGTATGCTGGGCATTGGCATCGCAACCAATCACCAGACCTAAATTATTAGATTCTGTGTATCTTACAATTTCCATAAGTTCTCGTGAGGGAGGTGGACTAATGGAGTCGTAGGGTAAATAGACTGAGACAATAACGGCCTCATGTCTAGCCCCCGAGATCTTGTAGGATAGCCTCAATTGTGTTCGATACGAACACGCATGCCCGCGGTCGTTCCGTTCTTTCGAAGTGAAAGAGTTGCCCCCAATTGACCATACCAAGACCGCAGATACGCTTTCTACATATCCATGGCTCCTGTATTAGTTTTATTTGGGGGAATGTCCGCAGTTTACTTAACCTTCCACTGAGAATGGCAGTGGCCGATTTACTGTGCTGCAGGTTAATTTGAGTTATATTCAAGTCAGTGGACATGATGATCAACTACTCCACATCTCACTCGTTGTCCGCATTTATTTCTTGGAAACGTGAAATTTCACCCTTCCAAAACCTAAATGGGGACGAAGCCCGGAAACGGACTCCAGGGCTTTCAGCGACTCCGTGTCTGCGCCCAGAGCAAGAGTGGAACCTTCCGGATCAACAGGGTTCTTCCTCTTGCTGCTGAACGCACGAATGCGCCAGTATTTAGTCTCCAATCCCGGGTTCTGGTTACGGAGACGGACAAAGATTTCACCAGGTGCCTTGCGAGGGCCTGGGATCCAAACTACTGCCCGAACCAGCTTAGGCATGTCGCTACCTTTTGTAGCAGAAAATGTTATGCAGTCACAAGCTGGAAATTTTGCCACGTTTGAAAGCAGCCATTTGAGGGAATGTTCATTCGTGCATTGAACTTTCAAGGTTCCGTCACGAAAGATCATTCCCTCAAACCTGGGTGACTCTTTGGTCTCTCCCAAGAGCTTCCAGATGTGGTCCTCCACAAAAGTTACATGTCGTTGAGACATTTTCTTTTGTGGGTTGTCGGCCTCAATTACAACGGGCTTGGGAAGCAGCCTCAGCGAAGCTTTTTCCACACCCCCCCAGCCGCTGTCTTTGAACCCGACGGAACTGCACCCTCTAACGACCCGGAACGAGGATCGAGTTTCCCCTTTACCTCGTCCGGTGAGCCTTGTACTGGGAGACCGGTCTTAATGACTTTCCTCCGTTTGTTTTTGCTCATTGGGTGCGTAGGTGTTTTTTTGGCTACTCCAGCGCAACCCGCACCAGTCGAGGTGCTCGGAGTGGATGAGTCCTCCTCCGACCTACCTCTTTTGGTGGCTGTTGTCACCGGAGTCGAGGAGGAAGGGACAGAGCCCTTGACGAAGTCGGCTTTCGCTTCCTCTGCCTTAGCTCTGTTCTGCTTACTCCTCAGCCGTCGCAGCTGTCGTTTGGACAACCCCTCTTTTTTCTGGATGTTGATTGGAGCGGGGTGATTTTGTCCGTGGTGGGAGCAGGATTAACCGTAGTAACAGCGGGCTGCTTTCCGGTCCTTTCTTGCTCCAAAAAAAGGCTCTCCATTGACTGTGTCAATGTGCCAATCGATGATAGTCCGTCTTGCGACATTCTATCATCGGAGTCCAGTAGAGAACTTCCTCCTTGGCCTGGACTGCCGTCGAAATAGCTCAGTCAATCATCGACGCACGCAAACTCCTCCACCACAGCAAGGTGAGGGTACCGGTCGAAGGAGTTTGTAAATAGTGCTTGCGCAGCAAAAATTTAAAAGAAAAATTATATTTGAATGTATAGATAAATTTAAAAAAATCGAAATGAAACTGCGGGTAGTAATATCAGACCATGGAGAAAATTTTATCGCGCTTAATAAACTTACTTATTTTATGTACAATTCGTCCCGAGTGTATTATTTATATGATACGCCGCATTTGCTAAAGTCTTTCAAGAATAATTTTATGAAGTACTAGCTGACCAGCACCCGGCGTTGCCCGGGCACAACTATCCCTTAAATAAAACTATATATTATTATATAATGTTGTCGGTTTCAAATTTATCAAATGTCACTCGTAGATTAAGCGCAACTTACCCATAGAATTTCTTCTAAATCCCAGAAATACTTTTTGCATCTCTTCATGTCTGTAAAGTTCATATCGATTCGGCTGTTTCGAAGATGAGCCCGGACAAACATGCAGAAAAAAAATAGCCCAATTCATTTCTGACAACCTCCCCCTCGAAACCCCCATGTATCAAGTTTAGTACAAATCGCATAAACATTAAAATATAACAATCCGCCACTTTGAATTCGTAAATTCTGACATCAGAAATCAGAGACCCCAAAAACCTCCAAGTACCAAATTTGGTGGAAATCGCATAAACTTTTAAATTTTACAGTCAACCGTCTTGAAGTCGGGTTGAAATCAGCGACCCCGAAAACCTCGAAGTACCAATTTCAATGGTAATCGCATAATCTTATAAATTTGAATGTGCGCCATTTTGAAGCATGCCAATAAAAAGTATCCTATATTCTCCAAGGTATTCTCTACCTGAGTTCCAAATTTAACCTTTTTTGGCGTGACTGAGGGTGAATAACGCAAAAATATTCAACGTGTTCAAATACCTACGTATACAAATTTTCATGACGATCGGTTGAACGGTGTTGAACGGTACAGAAGTTGATCAGCGTCATCTAGTGGCAAGCCCTGGCAAAGTGAATAGCGCTAAAATATTCACCGTGTTGAAATACCTACATTACGAGAATTTTCATGACCATCGGTTAAACGGTATGGAAGTTGATGTGTTGCAGCGCCATCTAGTGCCGAGTTATTGCAAAATAGATAACACGAAAATATTCAACGTGTTCAAATATCTATATACCAATTTTTATGACGATCGGTTGAACGGTAAAGAAGTGGATGTGCTGCAGCGCATTCTGGTGCCGAGCTATAGCAAAGTTAATAGCACTAAAATATTCACCGTGTTCAGGTGTCTACGTATACTAATTTTCATGACGATCGGTTGAACGGTATAGAAGTTTATGTGCAGCAGCGTTATCTAGCGGCGAAATGTTACAAAATGAACAGCGCGAAAATATCCACCGTGTTTAACTTCTTACGTATACCTAATTTCATGATGATCGGTTGAACGGTATAAAAGTTGATGTGCAGCAGCGCCATCTAGTGGGTGGATTTTCCAATTTTTCTTTCATACAAACCTTGTTCCGATAATAACGAACACAACAAAAAAAGAATTATCCAATTTGGTGCAGTCGTTCGGAAATGTTTGACAGTTACGAAACCCATGAACATTTTGTGTGGGAAAATGTTTTTTCTTGTATTTTATTTTTTAATATTTATTCTGCTATTCGGGACGGAGACAAATACAACAAATCAAAAACCATAAAAATAGGTCCAGCCGTTCTCGAGTTATAAGTGTTCGAAGAAACCCGACTTTGTTTTATATATTAAGGGGACTTAGCACCTTCAAATTTTCAAAAAATCCATCTTTGTTTTTTGATAGAATTTGTTAGAATGAACCTTTAAAAACAAAAAAAGGTAGGTATATTGTATGGTCCAGGCATCGCAGATTACATTTCGGTAAGGTTTATTACAAAAAAATTTTGAATTTTAACTTAAAACGCAATTTACTCGAAACAATGTGTTTAAAGTTGGCGTGCATGATTAAGAAAAAAGTATTTATCCAATCGTTCTGAAATGTTAACACGTTAATCTACACATTTTACTGCTCAGAATGAACTACGGATGAAAAAATCGGCATTAATTTTTTTGAGGTATAACCGATTTTCGGGGAAAAAATAGATCGATTTTCGAAAAAACGCCGCCATTTTGTTATTTTCCAACTAAATTTTTTTCTTTTAGTTCATTCCAAGGCCGCTTTGATGCTGATTAAAACCCCGTTTTTTGTTTTTTTTCGGACTTCTCTGAGGGCAGTTATCATGTACGCCGTGGTTTTTTGATGTTTTTTTAATAAATTTGTAGCAGAGGACAGTGGGGCACAAAAAATATCTAAAAAATGTTTTCGTGTAGTTTGAAAACAATTAAGTATATGTACATAGTTTCATTAAGATATGTCGTTTTATTCAATTCAAAATTAACCTTTGAAAAAAACAATTTTTTGAAAATTTGAAGGTGCTAAGTCCCCTTAAGATAACATTTGTTACGAAGACGGCAAGAAAGCAAATTGGGCAGATATAGTAAAGTTTTATACATTAAATAAGCAAAATGCAATTAGAGCTGCACCAAAATTAAGTAACGAACATATTTTTCCAAATTCTCTTCAAAAAATGCGCGTAAAATTATCTGCCCAAGTTGTTAGTGCCACTGTTGCAAGTGGTTTATACACACTTGCTAGTGGAAATGCCGCTTCTTCGACCACAGTAAATACCGCGGAAGTAATAGAACGCATGGATAAATTATTCGATATTTTTAATTCCAGTAAATTTAACGAGTGCAAAGTATTGCGACGGCCATTTTTCGGAACACAAGATCAGTTAGAGTTTTTAAATGATAATACAATTAAACAGTATGCAATTTTTTGACGATTCTAAAAATGTTAGAAACAATCTTCTTTTTTTAAA
The DNA here is from genome assembly GCA_951509405.1 of Machimus rusticus. NCBI lineage: Eukaryota > Metazoa > Arthropoda > Insecta > Diptera > Asilidae > Machimus > Machimus rusticus. The sequence goes on from OX608050.1 coordinate 10,688,576, forward strand.
ATGTGCGTTGGTTGCAAAATATAAACGTATTAATAGAGATTTATTCAGGGACTATTAACACCGTTTCAATTCTCGTGCGCGTTTAAAAAATCGTTTTCAGCCAAATACATGGAAGATGTAACAGCATCTGGTAATTGTGAGTCTACCGGCAATAAGTATAGAATTACCTGATGTTGCTATTAGTCAAATTTATGACCTTCCGACTCCGCGGATAGTAGTGACAAATTCGTTTTCGATTCGGATTACAAAACAATGAATTTTATAGGTGAAAATGCGTTCTATTACTTCGGCGGTTGGCTATTACAAAAACATAGGGCCCAGCATAATTGTTCAGCGGAAATATTGAGTGAGAAAACGATATCTCAAATTTTTTTAAATTTTAAAGAATATGAGAATGCTAATTTATGTTACTTAGGCCTTCAGCCGAATTCATGAACATTTTGGACACATTAGAAACTAAATTTTATAACATTTTTAATGACATTTGTATAGAAAATAGTCTAGAGGATAAACTTTGCGAATTGTTAAAAGATGAATTTGATTACGTTTGTTGTGCAGCTAAAAATAAAATGTATGTAATTAGATTGTTTATTAGAGTATATCTATATAGGCTCCGGTTTTGACAAGATGCTCCGGCGCTTTCTCTTTCACTCTTGTGTGAAAAACGAATTCCCCTTCGAGCTCTGAAGAGGGGAAATTGCTTCACTCACCTACACGGATTTTACACGAAATGTCCTATTCTGTACTCTTTGATCTGAGAAGTTACCTTAAGGAAGTAATCACGGATTGGCATTTAGTTGTCAACACACACCTGGACCGAACTACAATAGTATAAGTACATTGAATTTGAATTTGGGAGTGTAGATCTATATATTAATACGTGAAGGGAAAACTTTGTACCCCTTTTTAAGCATATTGGGCGGACGGAGGAGTGTGAGATTTGGCATAGTTAAAGTTTATATAGAGAAGACGTGCAGAAAGCTAAAATTTATGAATAAGATGTGGTACAAATACATTAAATTAAATTAAATAAATTAATTATTTACGTTCATACTATCAATTTTAAACGCATAGTAGTCTGTGGTCAAACTGTCGTAATTTTATTATTGATAGTGCCAAAACACATAGTAGGCTGTGTACATTCGTATTTTTCGCAGTAACCCCAGTAGGTCGAATTTCGGGCACTAGGCGACCACTAGTTTTTATTAAAAGCTAAGTCTAGTTTAGATATAGGTTCGTTTAGCGAATAAGAAACTGAGTTTGGAGAATAAGTAGTTAGCTGTATGCGAATATCTGGATCAATTTATGTTATATTTTGTAAGGTTTTTCTTATTTGCCCGGAGTAGCTTTTGAATCATTCTAATTTAGACTGTAAGATAATGGGATTAGATATATTAATGCTAGTATATTTTATAAAACCATGAAGGTATAATCACAAGATGTTAGCAGTCGTTGATGCTTATGTAACGGGTTGTTTTGGTAGTTTTGTAAGTATATTATAGAAACTGATGATCTACGTACAAGAAGAGAAGAGGATTTTATGATAAAGAGAAATAATGATCTAAATTAATTTAATTAATTCAATGAAGAATGAATACGGTAGCTGCCTCCTCCTACGCCTAGATAAATTAATTAACAATTGATGAGAAAATAATAATTTAAAAAAATAATAATATATAACACACTCCATAGCTAAAGCAGGAAGAAAAAATAAAATAAAAATAAAGTTAAAGCTGATGACGCCGATCATGCCCGGGTAATTATTTATACCAGTTACTGGCCGTCAGGTTATCCGAAATTGCCGAATAAAGTTCCGGCTGAAGGATGGTAGCTGGGCGAAAGAGCCTAGAGCCATTATATAGTCAGTCGAGGAGTGTCCATCTCTTTGAAGATAAAGCCTAAGGAACAGCGATATCGCTCTCGGAGCGTAGTAAAATCCGACTAGTGTTAGTGAAGACAGTTTTTGTATTAGTCAACTAGTGACGGCGAGAAAAAAACATATTCTTTAGGGGGGGTAACAAAAGAAATTAAATTATACAATTGTTATTAGAAATTTAATAATTAATCAACTTCCTCATTATTGACACTTTTTCTATTTGAATAGCACTTTTTTCAATAATTGAAAAATTGTATAATCATTAATGCATAAGCCCCTCCGAAAATTCCTTTTTAACCGCCGTCAATAAATATTGGGTTCCCTTTTATAGTGACGCAGATGGTTCAGCGCATTCGTCTCGCTTACTCATTGAGTACCTCTCTTTCTAGAGAACCAAAGGGAACCCAATCTTTTTTACTACGCTCACGTACAGGGATTTTACACGATACAGCGTTTCCTTACGCTTTATCTTCAAAGGTCCATCTAAGTGACCGGTAGCGCGGCAAGTAGTGTGGTTTGTTTTAAGGGCCGGTGCGTTTCGGAAAAAATATAATAATGTGATTGGAGTACGAAAAAAAAAGGAGGAAAAAAAGGAAAAATATAAATAATGCGGACGAGGAGGCAAGGCTTCCTAGTGAGAGGCAGCAGGAGTTTTTATAAGTTGAGAAGAGTTTTCAATTTTTTTCCGATATTCTTTTACGTATCATTCCTCTTTTCTTTTCCCTTTTTTTTTGCACGCTTAGTTTCCTTTTTTTTATTTTGTCTTTTTTGCATGCTTAGTTTTTTTTTTTTTCTCGATAAGCCTAATTTTGCATGTTTAAATTTTTCTTATAAGTTCGTAGATTTTCTTTACTTTCTCACGCTAACATTATTAAAATGTTATTGTAATGCAGGAAACGCCCAAATAAAATCTTATAACGTGCTTACCGTTTTTTTTTATTTTCCGCCCGAACCGCATACCTATACTAACATCGACCGCCGTTGAATACGGTTTCGTGATTTGGTCCGCTAAAAATCACGTGGCGCCCGTTAACTCTATTCCTGATTCCGCCCTTCCTCCCTGAGTTAGTCGACATTACGTACAAAGGGTACATAACATAATTCCGAAATAATTCGCCGCATTACGCCACCCAGGTTTTTTGTGGTTTTTGTGCCATTTTTGTCGGTAAATCAGACATAACATAAGAAGAATATGTTATATGAGGTACTTATGCCTAATCTCCATAGAAAACCAGACCAACCAACCAAACCAAAAATGTTTGCAGCTCTTTCACTCGCATTGTAATTTTTGTCACCTGTCTCGCTCATTTTGGTCATCACTCGCTGCACCGCGGGTCGGACGGGTCCACTGCACCTAAGGCTGACTGTCATTTCACAACTACATTGATGATAATGTGTGCTGATGTTATTTGTCAGGAAGTGGTTTTGTGGTTTTGGTTTGGTTGGTTTCCTATGGAGATTGGGTATTAAAGACTAACTTTCATAATTTAATACACAATTTCTGCCGAAAACTTAGAAATTGTGTAAAATTCAGTTGTATATTAAAAAGGGTAACGTAAAGGTAATTTCATGTTTGCAATACCCCGTTGGTTATTTTCAGCGACATTTTTATGAAAATACTAAAAATTGAGCGAGATTCAACAGAAATCGCTGCGTGACAATTTAATTATTTATTATTTAGCTGTGTTTAAACATAATTGTGCGGGATTTTAGAGCATTTTAATTGCCAGAGGGTGGTTTTTATGGACACTAGTGTAACCTTAACTGGGTGGAGAGTGCGGATATCGTTAAGAGTAGAAGCCAGAGGACTATAAAACAGCTGTTTCTAACTTGACGTGTTGCTGACTGTACCAGTTGTCGACCAGTCTTTGAAGGTAAATCCAGCGGCCAGTGACGTTACGTTTTGTGAAGTGAGAGAAGTTCCGCGAAATCTCTAGAATGGTGTTCGCACGTATTTTTCTGTTTAGCTTGTTAGTAATATCTGCCCATGGCCTCCCAATTACCGCGGAGAAGAAAGTAGATAAAGTTGATGCTGATGAAAATCTTAAGGTGAGCAAAGCACGTTTCCTAATTTCTAATCTAATGCAATGCTTGTTGCCTCGTTTATTTTTTTTAAATAATATAAACTTTTTACAGTATGCTTTAGAATATGAGCGCTACTTGAAGGAAGTAGTTAATATCCTGGAATCTGACGATGAGTTTCGTAAAAAAATTGAGAATGCAACAGAAGAGGATATTCGGGTAAGTTGAGTGCTATAAAAAGCATGCTTCCAGTATTTACGATTTGCATGAATCATTGCAGACAGGAAAAATTGCAATGGAGCTTGCGTACGTCGGTCATAACGTCCGATCAAAATTAGATGAAATAAAGCTCGCAGAAGTAAACAGGCTGCGAAGATTGGCGACGAAGAAGGTACTTTCTTATCTCAAGTGTATTGTGTATTATAATAGTTAGTGGTTCTTCCCCTTCTTTATCAGAATGAGCTTTCAAATCACCTTGATCGGGAGCACCTTAGGGTGTCCGAGCATGTAAATGAAGACACAGACACCTTTGAAATCGAGGATTTAGTGAAACTAATCACTAAAGCGTCAAAAGATCTGCTCGAGTTAGACAGACAGCGGCGCGAGGAATTCAAACAATATGAAATGCAAAAGGAATTTGAGAAGCAGCAACAATTGAATGCGCTTGACGATGAAAGTAGGAAACGGTTCGAAGACGAATTAAAACAAAAGGAAGAGAAACACAAAAAACATGAACCACTCCACTATCCCGGAAGAAAGGCGCAGCTGGAGGAAGTTTGGGAAAAGCAGGATCATATGGCTGTGGAGGACTTTGATCCATTGAAATTCTTTAAGACTCATGGTGCGTATTCTTTTACTTTTTCAGTTCATCATCATTTTATATTATTCTAATTTTGATGAACTTATTAAAGACCTTGATCTAGGAATCGAAATAATCATAAATTCACAATATACCTAAGTGGGATATTCCGAAACTTTGCAATAATTAACTAGTAAAAATAAGTAACCCACCATGACAACCAGCACGTTATCTTTACTACCTTTCAATAAGTTATTAAATGACATGTGCAAATTTGAAGAATTATTTGCACAAGTGGAAAACCCCCCAGGTAATCAGAAAATCTTTACGTCAATTAGCGCTTCGTACAGCTAAGCAAATTACAACTCTGTGTATCGCTGTCAATAAGTCGTCATTGTATATGGAATTGTTACCCTTGTCCGCCTTACCCCGCTATCCATTCAATTTTGAAGTTATACTCTACAGATTCCAACGATTATTCCATTAAATATAGTGTGAAAAGAGTAATTATTACTTCGAAATCTCCTGAACTTATTTTAACGTCACACACCTTGATATTTGATAAAACGATGAAAACATCCTTTGAATATAAAGCCTAAAGGCTGGGATACAATGGACGCGAGCGTTTTTGCTGCGCCGCAAAATTCAATTCGATTACACGAGAACCCGCCTGCCCTGATACAATGGACACGAAGCGATTTTGCTGCGCCGTATTTTTCATAGTAACCCCAATAAAATGTCAAATAAAAATAAAATGAGATTGGGCCCGATTATTGAATCCGTTCGAATCGGATCGGAAAGAGCTTACAAAAGTCCTTTTTGGATAAAAATCCTTAGGATGTGTTTACGCTAAGCGCTGCCACAAGCGATGCTGCCACTAGCGATTGCAAGCGATTTAAACGCCTGCGATCGCTTACGACCGAGTGTTCGAATTGGAAGCGATTAAAACGCTTGCGACCAAGCATTTGACATTTAAAAATTTACATTTACCTTATTTTCTCAAACAAATTTCAATTAAGTTTCTAACTTTATATAACATTAGAATAGCAATTGGTGGTTATAAACATGTGTATAAAAGATATTTTATTTGAACTTATCATAATAACAAAAAAAAACATTTTGTGTTGCCGCATGCAATTCAGCGCATCTTCAGAAGAAATGCAAGAGCTGAGACTTCACAACTACATAGCTAATAATGTGTGCAGACTTGGTGTTTTTAGCAAGTCAGCCAAATGGTTTTGTGGTTTTGGTTTGGTCTGGTTTTTTTATGGAAATTCGGCATTACATTCGTACTCTATTGAGAAGGAAATCCTCCTTTTTCTTTTATAATTGCCCATTAGAAGCAAAGCCAACCCTCACCATCATACTTCCTCCACCAAAGGTACAGCTCGTTCTTACTTCTTCACTTGGGGGATTTCTGAGTATTTTACAGGGCTAATTTGTTTTACAATGGTGAATTTAAAGTGCGAATACTGTATAATAGTTTTTGTCTGCCATGTCCCACAAATTTTTCGACTTTAAACGCATTCAATCAACTTTTCCACATCCATATTGCCGAATAGGTCGCTCGCGATTAGTCCCAAAAATCAAACCGGCGCGTTTTTGAGCGACCTGGTCGCGCGAGGTCGCGTCGCATCGCTTGGTAGCGCTTAGCATAAACAGATATGGGAAAGTAATGTGTTTGATTTGGCAGCGAATGGCAGCAGCTGGCAGCGATTGGCAGCATCGCTTGTGGCAGCGCTTAGCGTAAACACACCCTAAGTGCGGTGACGCGTCGTAGTGCTTGCGGTCGAATTTCGACCATTCGGCGGCCACTAGTACTTATTAAAACCTAATTTCTCTTTCTACGGACACCCGCATTTTCTTGAGCTTTATAAAAAAAAAAAGCTTCTTAACTCAAAATGTTTTCTCAAAAAATTTTACCTCGACGAGTGAATTAGCTACATATACATAAGTATGTACTTACTTTGAAGCATCCTTGAAATATTTCAGCATATAATACTTGGCTATATCAAATTCAAATAATAGCTTTATTCATGGAACATTCAAGGACACATTATTCGCCAACGAAGTATGTTTTATCAGACAAACTTCAAAGCAGATTCGCCAATCATGCTTCAATTTTTCGCTCAATTTCCTTCTGAATCCTTAATATAATGAGAATCATAGTTCTATAAATTTCAAATTAATAACGAAAGAAGTTCTTTAATATGTATTGTATTTGTATATTAACACTTTAATGGCCACTCGCACAACATAATGTGTGATGCTATTTCACGGATTTATATATTTTTTTTTATTTCATTCTTTAAAAATATCGCCAGCCCCTGGCGAAGTTTTACTTCGCAGACGTGCAGCCATTAAAGTCTTAAAAACTAGTTTCTTCAAAACATAAATTTGAAAAATTCATTCTCATTTAGTCTTGTAAAAAATCTATTTTTTGATTTGTTTTTTGCTAATTTACACCCATTTTAAGAAATTGATGACTTTAAATAGAAAAGTTAATTTAAAAAACCAAAAAACCCGACTGACTGTAAAAAAGAACTAACAATTACTATTATACCTAGGTGTATATTTGGAAATGGCTATTTATTAGCTTTCATTTGATTCCTATATTATTGTAATAAAGAAAAAAGTTTTTTATTCCCTTAATTTTGTTTTTTTCCGGACCCAATATTTAAGTTATACCCTATGTCACTCCTCCAATTGCGGCAAATCTAATGACATCTCAATCTTCAAAATTGGTCAAGCCGTTTAGGCTACAGGAGGTCGCAATGAAACGGACATACAAACTCCCCCCCCCCCCCCCTTCTTTCTGGGTCAGTCGTGTAAGAACAATTGTTGCCTGGAAATAAATTCAAAAGTTATGTAGTTTGTTTTTTAATATTTTTTGTACGATTTTTCTTTTTAATAACAATTTTTAATAATAATAAACAAATAGGTTTCGGGTTCACCATTGGTTAAATAAGGATTTCATTGTTAACGTTTTATGCGCAAACTTCTTACTGAAAATGGTCATTTTAATGCCGTAACTCTTTTATAGATCTTGACGGTAATGATTATTTGGATCAACTGGAAGTTGAAGCATTGTTCCAAAAAGAACTTGATAAGGCTTATAAATCTGGGCATCCAGAAGACGATATGCGTGAACGTGCTGAAGAAAGGGAAAGAATGAGGGAGGAAGTCTTTAAAATGTATGATCTTGACGGTAATAATCTAATTGGCTTGGATGAATTCTTGGAGGTAACAAAACGACAAGAATTTGCACAAGATCGTGAATGGGAAACACTTGATCCTCATCAACAATTCACTGAAGAAGAATATAAGAAATTTGCGCAACATAGGCAAGAAGAAGTTGATAGGTATATCAAAGAAGGAAAAGTAAGTTTTATTCATCGTTATACCTAGAGTATTCTACAGAAAAAAAATTATGTTATTTTACAGTATTCTCCTGAGATAGAAATACCAGATGGTTATCACAGGAGACAACACCAACAAATGGGACAACACCAACAAATGGGACAACATCAACAAGCACCCCAACAATATCACCAAGCAGGACAACAGTACCAGCCAGTGGTCCAGCAATATCAACAACCAGGTCAACAATATCAACAAGGCGGTCAACAATATCAGCAAGGTGGTCAACACTATCAACCGAATAACCAAGCCAATCAGATTCATTACAATGAAGTGAATCAAGGTGCTTCCGGCGGTAATGCGCATTATACTCCGCCTGCCAATCAATACCATCCCAACAATCAACCGCAGTATCAAGGAAACTTGCCACCAAATACTCAGTACAATTCTAATATTCCACCAAACCAAGTTCAATATAATGGCGCTAATGCTCCTTACGTACCCGCTAATAACCAGTATCCACCTGGTAATCAGCCAAATCAAGCTCCATCAAATGCGCAGTTACCAAATAATGCTCAATTCCATCAAAATGTTCCAGCGAATCAAGCCCAATACAAGGGAAATGTGCAAGGCGTTCAAAACAGCGGAAATCAACCTAACCAGATAAACAACGACATTAATAAACATGACACTCAAAACAGTGGGTACAACTCTAATCAACCAAGTCAAAATCAACCGACTCCAAGCTCAAGTAACGACAAAAATGCTGCTCAAAAGCATCCATAAGAGCGTACCAATAATTCCATTATTGCCACCTAATTTAGTGTGACCAATGTTATTATTTTAAACTATAAAATTTGTATGCGAAATGTTGGGAATAGAGCTTACAAAGCCAGAAATATGAATTGTTTTCGTAAATACATTTATACCAATATTATGAAGTGCAACGAGTTTTTCGTAAATCTCGCAATACATACTATATATCTATGAAATAATATGGTACATTCCAAGGAAAGCAGCTGAAAAGCCCGGTGAAGTAAGTGCACTATTCTCGGATTTTATGGTTCTAATTTTGCTATGCCTTCTGGGTAGTTCAGTTGTTTTGCTTAAGTATGTTATTTTTAATATGTTTAAGCACTATTAGGATAAATCTGCAGTAACAATGTTCGTTTTCATATGCGTAGTAGTAGGCTTATATTGGTTCGCGATCAAATTTGGTTTTTTCTTTAACCATTCTTTTGTTTGCTTGTATTTATTTCTATTTATCTACTTTATCTTTTAATGTTTGAAAATTGTTATGGTCTTTAAAAAATGTCTTTATTTTTATGCTCTTTTAATAAAATTGTGACTTATTTCAATTTTTATAAGATATCTTTTACTTTAAAAAACTATTAATATCTCAGCTATTTAATCTCTGAGAAAGTTGCATTACTACTACCACAAACATTTTTGTTTCAAATTAGGGGCCCATAAGTCGCAATCGAATGACAAGAGCGCGGCGTTTAATGAAAAATAAGGTGACTTGATCGGTCACAACGCTCTGAATAGGGGAGTAGATCGAGTCGATTGTTAAAAATTTGACATTATTTTATTTATTTATTTAATTATTAATTTAAAAAAAGGGTCTTAATATTCACTACCTATGTGACAAAAAAAATTGTTAATAAGCACCTAAGCTACTCTCTTTATTACAAAAATACAAAAATTCTTTGTTACTATAAGCACTAAGACAAACCTCAAGTTTAAACAAAAAAATTGAAGAAAATTATAGAGCACTAGCTCGGAATACCAATTATTTATTTTACGTAACACACCCGAAGATTGCTCCATAGAAAAACATTTTAATCTTTTATGAACCAAGCTATATTTAAAAACGATCAGAGTTTTTGGATTCCAACTATTTCATAACTGTCAAATCTATCAATATTTGCTAATTTAAAATAACGGATTAAGACCCGATTTCACCAAATTATTTCTAATCGGGCATTATGAAATCATCTGTTAATATTAACATCGATGTTCAATTTTCTAACTTTCCATAAAGGAAAATTAACAAATCGTTACTAAATCAAATATTGAGTGAATTACTCTCATTTAATTCACTTTTCGTTCACTCATTAACAGAGAGCCAATTCGCACATGCGTGCAATCTAGAGCACCTAATGCTTTAGAAAAGCATGGCATATAAAAATCAACTTGTGTTTTTTAAACTCGTCCCCAGGAATTTAATAATTTGGCGACCAAGTGATGCTATTGTCACCGTAACTCCTATGAGAGAGATTTGCTTGTGCCAAAATTAGAATTGTTTCTGAAAAACACCAATTTCATTTTGGGTCCTATTGGCATCCGATTTATACTTTTCTTACTGGTCTATAAATGGATATTCAAGTTTGTCTTCAATAAATGCCAATACATCCAATGTAGACACTTTCGATAATCGAAATCTCGTCCTAAAATCTACATCATCTTATTCTTCGAAATAGTGGCGCAGTTCTTTGTAAATATTAGAACGCCGTACTATATTCTCTAATGTCCTGTTAAAAATCGTTAACGGCCTGCTAAAGGTAACGAGCGTTTCACCAGGTGCTAACGGGCGATTAAATTCGTTAATCAGGCATTAAATTTAAATCCCGATCAGAGCATTCGTTAAACTCTTAATACCTGTTATTGTTGTCAAAACTAAAAGTGGAAGCTTGCTATAACTTTATTTTCGGAAATAAGAATGTTTTGGATACGTTAGGGCACAGATAAATAACTATGTATACAGATGTCGCCTCGGCATAGGAAAACGAGAACGCATTTCTGTTCCTGTCGTTATAAACAAGTTCGGGTGAAAATGTTTCAGCAATATGAATCGAATTTGGAGCCTCTGCACTTGCCCACTTGGTCGAGCGTCAGGACACGAGAGCAGCGAGGTATTCGTGGGCGCCGACTTGAGTGAAAGTGAGGCGTGAGGGAATTTCAATGTTGCAATGGTTCCATCCTATACACTAATACAGAAAAGGGAAAGAGAATGCGCAAGGGGATTATTCACGCATCCTAGAAAAATTAGTGAAGCGCGACCGAGGGAAAAATATCAATGGTTCGCTTGTATTTGATCAATTCGCAGAACTAGACTTTTTCCTTCTTTGGACTGCGACTTGCGAGATTTTATTGTTGGAGGATTTTAGATTTGCGATATTTATAATTTACTTGGAAATTTGCTTATTTTACAAGGAGCACAGCTGGTTTCAAGACTCCACAAAAAGAGGCTGAAAAATATATAGAAAAGTAAAAAAGTAGCATCGAAATCTAGGTACCGAGGAAGGATTGAACCCGAGCGCCTTGCGTGATAAGCAAGTCTACTAACCCCGACACTACTCTTCTTCTTCTTGAGCCGTATTAAAAAAGTTGTATATAACTTATGAGCTCCCTCATAGATTCTCTAACTGCTCTGTTCCTATATCTGTATATTTCCATTTCTTTCGCTCCTTCAGATCAATTGTGACATAAAGTTGCAATAATATCTAGCAACCTACTTGGCTGCGATTTGCTGCGCAACATACTTGGTTATGAATCTGGCTACAAACTTGGCTATGAGGACAATTTACTTGGCTATTGCAAATTTTGCTACCGTGCCTCTTTTTTAACATGGCATGCGACATCTGTATAGTTATTTATATGTGGTTAGGGTTTGAGGATTTAGACAATATAGTACGGCGTCCTAAAATTAACAAAGAACGGCGCCACTATTTCGAAAATATGATGATGTCGATTTTAGGACGAGATTTCGATTATCGAAAGAGTCTACATTGAATTGGCATTAATTGAAGACAAACTTGAATGTCCATTTATAGACCAGTAAGAAAAGTATAAATCGGATACCGATAGGACCCAAAATAAAATTGGTGTTGTTGTTGATTTTTAATTGGCCCAGCGGGCGTCACCAATGGGTGGCGACTTTTTGGTCACGGCATGGATGAGCCATATTGACCACCAAACAAATGTAAAGGGCTCGGATACTGCTGCCTGATTATGGATCCACTGGTGGGAGGCGGCCCTCCGTTAGTTGGCAGGTTCGATTTATAAGTTCTCTCCGGGTGCAAGCAGCATAGCAGAAATACTCCACAGCAAGGAGGGGACACCACGGTATATTAAATTTTTTCTATGTGTGCTTGTCAAGTAGGATAAGCAGAAACTGAAAGAAATACTTGAATAATGCAACAAAAAAAAAGAAAAAAAACTGAAAGTTAAGTAAGTGAGCTTGGTTTACAGATAAAGGCGTGGATGAACTACCATTAATACAAATTTATGTATTATGTTAATAATAGGTGAGCAACAAATTGATGAGAAAGAAAACACGAATAATACAAAAGCAAGGAGGGTGGAGCTGCCGGAAGAGGAAGGCAGAGACCACAAAGCAGCATCGGAAAAGCATGGGGCCAAGAGCCCTGCTCGCCACTCATGCCGCAATTTGTGCAGCGGTAAAAAATTTGACTAGCTCCTCTATCGCATCATCACACAGGGGTGATAGGGCCTCCTCAAGGGTCTGCGCCGACAGAAGTCTGGGACACCCTCGCTTAGCGTCGTCATATTTGGGGCATCTCAGGATAACATGTGATTCGTCCTCCGGTACATCACACAGGTCGCAGGAATCGTCATCGATCACTTTCCATTTGGCTAGATGTTTCTTCAAGTAGGTGTGGCCAGTGATGATTCTATTTACCTTTCTCGCTACAATATTGTTCACTTTGTGCTTAATGCCCGTTCTCCAATGCGCCGACCAACCAACCACGAACCAACCAACGAAAACGCTGAATTGCCTGAATTCGCGTGTAAAATACAAGCCCCTGCCTGTAGTTGTGACTGCCGGCTGTCACAACATCCTCGGGCAAATATTTTATCTGGAAGAGTTGTTATCACTATTTGAGCGAAAAAACTACTCACTTTTACTTTTAGTGCTGGGCTGGAATTACCGCGCACATTTTTATAAGCACTTTATGTTAAAATTAGCGCACTGAGTTTCTGGCAACCGGTGGGACAGCTGTCTCACTGACAGGTATTCTAGTACAACACAACCGCTGAATGGGCGACTAGTACTATGTGGTTAAAACGCACACATGAAAAAGTTAGCCAGGTTGACCAAAACACAAGCGAGAGGGAATATGAGGCCAACATAATGTGTGACGCGATGGCGCGATTTTGGTTCGTTCTTGGTTGGATGGTCGGTGCATTGGAGAACGGCCTTAAGGAACCACGGCCTGGTGCCCACCCCTGGGTGTACCGCTGCAAAAAAATTTCCCTTAATAGCCGGCCACACACGGGATGGTTTTTGGCGTACAAACTTGTGACAAACTTTGTTTGTACGCCATTTTGCCCACAAACGGTGATGGTTTTCATTCCTAAAGCGATATAACAAATTTAAAGAACGATATCGCGACTCCACAATCTAATGTCGAAGCAATTCATCTTGACAGATGATAAAAAAATAAAACCACGGAAAAATCAAAGGCGAGAAATATTTGGGACGGTTTTAAGTTTGTACGCCAAGTTGCCCACACACGACCAATCTTTTGTTTGTACGCGTGCTTGTACGCCAAAAACCGTCCCGTGTGTGGCCGGCTAATGGCACTAATCTGACCGACCTCATTTCTCCAGGTAGTCCGAACTCTGTTTTTGATGTTGAGGACGACGTCCTCCGTCGTCAATCTAATCGGTATTTCAGTACCACAGGTTCTTGCCTCCTCCGCGGCTTGGTCCGCCTTAGTATTCTCGTCAATTCCCATATGTGAGGGGACCCACATTATTTTAAGAAAGTCAAAATTTACGGACATCCGAAGAATGTCCCCGACAATGTAGTTGTCCATTTTTCTATTTGTAATTGCACGGCATCCGTTGAGACTATCAGTCAGCAGAACTATACTCCTGATGCCCCTCTCGAGGGCCCACTCCACACCTCTCGTAATAGCCGCGAGTTCAGCTGTGAGGGTGGACATCACCCTTGTGCTTCTATATCTCAGCACAACATCCATGGAGGGGACAACCACCCCCAGGCCAACAGCACCCCCCGCAATCGAGGCGTCCGTAGCGATCGTTATAGAGTCTGACGGGAAACCCGCCCTCCGTTCCGCCATGATCACCCCAACCTCGCCCAATTCAATTTCACGTCCAACTTCTTTTGACGTTGAGGTATTATGCCACTGATTCACAGCCAGTAACAATGTGAGATTATTTTGGCACAAGCAAATCTTTCTCATAGGATTTTTCATAGAGTTATGGCGACAATAGCATCACTTGGTCGCCAATTTATTAAATTCCTAATAGCAGAGGACGAGCTTAAAAAACACAAGTTGATTTTTACAATCGTGTGAAAAAGTTTAAGACCACCTACCATTTTCATGAAAGTTTTATCTTTTGATCCTCATAATTTCTACAAACCATCAATGAGGAAAACACTCTTTGGAAGAATTAACTATTGAATGGTCCTCATTATTTTCCCATACATTGATTTTATTTTCGTTAGCAAGGACATAAGAAATTCAAATAATTGCCTCGGGGTACCCGCGCATAAGTACTGTCGTGCGTAAAAAATTAAGACCACTTGCATATTGCCAGGCATCTCTTACTTTCGATGGCTCTAACTTTTAAATTACTTGTCGGATTTAAAAAATTAAATGCTCCACATTATATTTACAGTATCCTACATTGTTTCCACAAGTTGTAATTAAAATATAACAAAAGATTTCTTTAGGACAATTAAAAATAAAATAAAAGTCCTGCGTAAAATATTAAGACCATTTCACCCTTTAAAGTAGTAACCTTTGGAACGAATACAATAATTTATTCTCCGTGGCATTGATTGGACTAAATTATCAAATGATTGTATTGGAATTCTTGTCCATTCCTCTTTGAACATCCTTTGCAGTTCTTCGATGTCCTTTGGTTGGTTTGTTGGAACTCTATCGCCTAACATCTTCCACACATTTTCAATTAGGTTCAAATCAGGGCTGTTGGTGTACCATTGGAGAACATTGATGTTATTTTCCTTCAGCAATGCTAGGGTACCGCGTGCCACATGTGGACGTGCATTATCTTGCTGGAACAATGAACTTCTAAGTGGCATTCTCTCTTCTATCAGGGAAAGCATTTTCCTTTTCAAAATGTCCTTGTAGTTTTCTTGGTTAACGGTTTCTGTGATGACCTCTAAATTCGTATGTCCATAACCGGAAATACCACCCAATGCTGTGACCTTCTATCCACCACTGTGTTGCCTTTGTTGAACACATTGCGGATGGTAGTTTTCTCTAGGAAACCGTCCTACCAGTGCTCGACGATTAGGAAAAAGTTGAAAAGTCTCATCCGAGAACAGGACTCGTTTCCAGTCTTGTGGAGTCCAATTTCTGTGGGCTGTACACCGCAAAACTCTTGCACGAGCATGTCTTGTTGTTGAGAAAAACTTCTTGGTCGCATTCCGAGCAGATAATCTTTTTGCGCATAGGATTCGTCAGATGTGACCAGAAGACAATCGTGTGTCACTTTTCTGGTAAAGAACTATCGATAGATCAGCGCTCGATGCCGTTCGATTTTGTCTAACCAAGTTGGTGGAGGCGAGGTCACAGTATTGGGTCGTATATTTCCGGTTATGGACATACGAATTTAGAGGTCATCACAGAAACCGTTAACCAAGAAAACTACAAGGACATTTTGAAAAGGAAAATGCTTCCCCTGATAGAAGAGAGAATGCCACTTAAAAGTTCATTGTTCCAGCAAGATAATGCACGTCCACATGTGGCACGCGGTACCCTAGCATTGCTGAAGGAAAATAACATCAATGTTCTCCAATGGTACACCAACAGCCCTGATTTGAACCTAATTGAAAATGTGTGGAAGATGTTAGGCGATAGAGTTCCAACAAACCAACCAAAGGACATCGAAGAACTGCAAAGGATGTTCAAAGAGGAATGGACAAGAATTCCAATACAATCATTTGATAATTTAGTCCAATCAATGCCACGGAGAATAAATTATTGTATTCGTTCCAAAGGTTACTACTTTAAAGGGTGAAATGGTCTTAATATTTTACGCAGGACTTTTATTTTATTTTTAATTGTCCTAAAGAAATCTTTTGTTATATTTTAATTACAACTTGTGGAAACAATGTAGGATACTGTAAATATAATGTGGAGCATTTAATTTTTTAAATCCGACAAGTAATTTAAAAGTTAGAGCCATCGAAAGTAAGAGATGCCTGGCAATATGCAAGTGGTCTTAATTTTTTACGCACAACAGTATAAGACCACTTCGTCGTGTTCATATAAAAAGTAACAAAAAAGTTATAGAATCGTTCTTCTGCACCTCTACATTCGTTAGTTTGCTCTGACTAGACTTCATAGACCTCAGTTCGTTAAATTATTCCGTCCAGGTGCATTTAAATTTGATTTATTGATGAATAACGGAAATTTTTAAAATGGGTAGGAAATCAGTGGAAGAAATGAAGTTGTGGTTGTTAATTTCCGTTTTTTCCAGACTTTACACTAGTAAAGATTCCAATCAAACATCCTTCCAATTTACAACTCAGAACCGGATCCGTTGCGAAAAAAAAAACAAAGCTAATGTTTTGACTCTAATTCCGTAATTCGAATAGAAATTTGAACATTAACACGTTCGCGGACAGTAAAAAGCTCATCTTATTTGGCATCACAGTAAAAAATGAATGCTATAGCATTCACGTCCGCGAACGTGTTAAAGATGGCAAATGCAATGTGCCGACCAAATCTATGATAGAAAGTAATATCATGACAAAATAGTATATGCTATGAAAGTGATTAAATACACCGAACGGTTCGCCCGTGTGAAAAAGAGCTGACCGTGTGAATCCGCGTGAACACGGAATAAAACGGAGTCGCGCGTTGTCATCCGGTGACAACGGCGCAATTTTTTATCGAGCTGTATTATTTATAATTTTTATATTTTAAGTTAAAAAAATTACAAGTGACGCGGAACAAACTTTTGCAGGTTTTCCTTGAGTTGAGGTTATTTTATTTTCCTTAAGTAACTCCTATACATATGTATATAGGAGTTATATACAAAGAGCGTGGAAGAAAGAGAGGGACACAAGTGTAGAATTACATTCTTTTAATTTCAATAGTGACCAACATGAAAATCCTTGCGCTAAAACTTTCTGTTAAAATTGTATGCATATTATAAATAAAATGTAAAGTAGCATGGGCATTCATCGACTTCGGCTAGGACTGCTCATTTTACAGACAGAGTTAATTAAAAGTGTTTAAGAGGAGGGTTGTGCATAAGAAAATTGATTTTATCTTTGTTTCCACTGCTGAAAAATGTAAAAATTGTCTGCACCAACACTAATCTAACCTTACTATACCGTTTCCTTAGGCTTTATCTTCAAATCATAGAACTATTGGAACAAGTCAAGCGCTGGAGAGGTAGCCGGATTTGAGTGAAATTTTGCAGAAACCTTCCTTTGGCCTTGGAACGTATAAATATGCAACAATTTTTGCTGGCTCAATTATTGTTTCCGAGATTTTTTATTAAAAAAAAATTTTTCTCGGACTCTTGCCGTACAAAAATGTGCATATTTATCGCATATTTCTGCAAAATTTCACTCATAATCTCACTTCACTTATGTTAAATTAAAATTAAGCACTTTACAGTCACTCCTCTAATCCCAAAAGACCTGAAAAGATATTATTATTTAAGATTACTTACCTGCTGCAATCTGTCCCTCTTGTTTACATTTACTGATCTGTCATTTAACTTGTACAATTTAACTTTGGCATTTTGTATAAGGAAAATCCTCCGCCAGTAAGCATTTTGTAAAAGGAAAATCCTCCGTCAGTAGGCATTTTGTAAAAGGAAAATCTTCCGTCAGTAGGCATTTTGTAAAAGGAAAATCCTCCGCCAGTAGCCTGGACTATAATGGCCTTAAGGCGGCTTAAGATTCTTCGTTTAATTTCTTAAGGATTGATTAATTTTCTGTAAAATCTTAACAAATCTTAATAAGTTCAATTGAGCTTAAGATTTTTTAAGATTTTGCAGAAAATTTATCCAGCGTAGAGAAATTAAACGAAGAATCTTAAGCCGCCTTAAGACCATTATAGTCCAGGCCAGTAGGCATTTTGTATAAGGAAAATCCTCCGTCAATAAGCATTTTGTAAAAGGAAAATCCTCCGCCAGTAGGCATTTTGTAAAAGGAAAATCTTCCGTCAGTAGGCATTTTGTAAAAGTTAAATGACAGATCAGTAAATGTAAACAAGAGGGACAGATTGCAGCAGGTAAGTAATCTTAAATAACAATTTAAAACTTTATCTTTTCAGGTTTTTTGTGATTAGAAGAGTGACTGTAAAGTGCTTAATTTTTATTTAACATAAGTGAAGTGAGATTATGAGTGAAATTTTGCAGAAATATGCAATAAACATTCACATTTTTGTACGGCAAAAGTCCGAGAAAAAAATTTTTTTTTAATAAAAAATCTCGGAAACAATAATTGAGCCAGCAAAAATTGTTGCATATTTATACGTTTCAAGGCCAAAGGAAGGTTTCTGCAAAATTTCATTCAAATCCAGCTACCTCTCCAGCGCTTGACTTAAGCCGAACTATTAATAGCTGTGTTCCATTGGGCTGTGTAAAGTACTCCCGAGTACTTTCTCTATGGAACGCTACTTTGATCGTCAGGAGTAAAATATAAATTCAAATTTTGACATTTCATCGTATTATATTTGTTGCTTTGATTGTGCCTTATTTATTTAAATGGAAATATTTATATATAAATATGTTTTGCTGCCTAAACTACTTAAATTTTATTATTTGAATCCTTGTGATAACTCCAGAATAGCTAAAG
This sequence comes from Machimus rusticus, assembly GCA_951509405.1. Lineage (NCBI taxonomy): Eukaryota > Metazoa > Arthropoda > Insecta > Diptera > Asilidae > Machimus > Machimus rusticus. The sequence goes on from OX608050.1 coordinate 10,707,476, forward strand.
CTTGAAGCAATAATGAGGAAAAGCTTTCATTTCCATGCAAACCTAGTACAAAAACCACCACCCACCTGGCGGGAAAATGTGGCGAAACTACTCAGAACTTCTGCTCGCCAACTAGAGCTAGAGTAGTTCAGCGTAGCCAGAAGTACTTGGGAGTATTTTACACAGCCCAATGGAACACAGCTAATGCTTCAGTCTTTATCTAATTGTTCAACAGATCTTCCTAATAGTCGAAGGTTAAATTTCGCGCTATCCTTCATTTGAACATTTGAAGACGAATTCTTCTCATTTTAGTTCTATTAATACCAAAAACTTGTAACATTTGTAAATACATAAATAACAAATTATTGAGTTCTATGCGAAAGAAAGATTTATGCAATAATTTATTTTCGGAAACATCCGTTCTATCTTCAAAAGTATGCACAAACACTTCAAGAAAGTTGACCTCAGGTTGATCACACTAAGCGTTGCACGAGTTTAATTAATTAGACTTTTGAAAAAGCGATCAATAATGTAATTTATTTCAATTAGATAAACTGCTTCAACATTGCAGTAAATCAGTTATTGAATTTTTAATGAACTAGTAAAAACAAAAACAGTATTTTACCCACAATACCTGCGTTGACCATTGGATTAGGCAGTTGCGGCACATTTAATAACACAACTTATTCTGGTTGTAACAAATAGTAAAAAAAGTGCCTATGATTAAATATTATATTAAAATAATGTTTAATGCATTTCTATAGAAAATAATGATTGTAAGGCATTTCGTGTTGAATAGATAATACAAAACATGTTAAGGCTTAAAAAACTGAAATAAGATTTGCGGGATTATCTCCTCACTGAGCTTGAAGGTACAGGTATGATACTTCTTCGCACCGAGGGCGGTTTAATGCCAGAAGGCTTTGGAATACTCGTCTTAATGCCGGCTGCTCTTTTTATAGCAGGACCAGTATTTTGTTCACTTACACCATTCCTGTGCATTTCTTGAATACTTCCTCGAGAACTGGCTGACGAAAGGCTCTGAGACGAAATTAAGCTTTAATTAAAGACAAAAAGATGAAACTAAAATTACATTGCTTGACGAATGTCTGCTTTCCAACTCTCCGTCGGCCTTTACTTGAAAACTGTAAAAACCTGACGATGGTCGAATAAGTCCACTTCTTTGATTATTCCGAACTTGGACCCCAGTCGGAGGAGCTTTAAACTGATTCCCATCATTTTCCTGAAATTTAAAAACATTCAAATTAGATTATTTAATTATTTAAAATGCGAATTTTCACCTCTGGTTTCCTTAGGTTGCGGTTAAACTGAAGTTGCGGATCTGAAAGTTTCTGATATAGAACATATGATTAAAATTTTGAATATATGCATTCCCGTGTTGCTTGATTGGGCGCTCCTTTCGTAAGGGCAATTAAAAAAGAAAAGCGAAATATGTATAATAAGAATATTTAGCTTTAATGTGGTTTAATAAAAGATATCAATAATAGCTTCGTTCTTTTGTTAACTTGTTCCAGAACTGCTCATACATTTGTAGTATAGCTCTGCAGGTGATCCTGCAAGCTAAACAAAACAAATTTCTTGTTGTTGTTGTTCTACTGAAAACTTGGGGCACTATGTGCGAAGAATGCGAAGGTTAATGTTTCGAATATTGGTTAAGAAGGGTAGAAGTGAGTTGATAGCTGTCCAAAGGTAAAATGTGAATAACAATTAACATTATAAAGGGTGTTCAGAGGTTGAAGGTCAATACTGCAGGATGTGAACGGTCAGACCGAGACAAGCAAATAAATCGTATGGGTGGGGGGGCATCTCCCACCGTTTGGCAGCTACAGGGTGATTCGTTAATCAGGATGTTGCCTTATATGGGAATCGCTCTTGTATTTTTATCTTTTTTTTCTACGCATCGCAGCGACCCCAAACCGATCTCAAAAAATCACTCTTTTGAAGCCCTTTCCAAAAAGGTCAAAACTGCCCTCCTACCCCCAACCCCTTGGCCACAATCACCCCTGGCAGTTGAAATAATTAATTTTTTTTCACGATTTTTCACCTTTCGCCCCACTTTTCTCCGAAATTCACGTTATTAACATACCTACTTTTTATTTTTTTTTAAGTTACCTATCTAATTACCTTTCCAAAAAGGTGCAACATGCCCAGGTAGAAAAAGGATATGAAAATTTATTTACAAAAATCCTTCTACAGAATATAATGACAATTCGAATTTTTAAGAAATTATACTTAAGTTAACTAAAAAAATACATTTTATTCACTTAAAAACTAATTACAACTAAAACTTATGTCCTACAAAAGCTGTTCAAAGTGTTCTCCGCCAGTTTCGATGCATGAAGTAGCCTTCGTCTTATTCCGCGTTTGAGGTCTATGGTAGCCAGTCTCTCCCGTATTTTCGTCGCTGCAGTCCCAGTCCTTGATTGTTGATTGGTCTTGAGTAAACTTTATCTTTCATCATTCCCCATAAGAAAAACTCCAGTGGAGTATGGTCCGGTGATCTAGCAGGCCAAGGAATCGGTCCACCTCGTCCAATCCAGCGCTCTGGGTAATGCTCATTCAACCTTGCCCTAACAATATTCCCAGTATGCGCAGGTGCTCCGTCGTGCTGTAAGGACATTGCGCTTCTGGTGGCCAGGGGGATGTCCTCCAACAGATCCGGAAGGGTATTCTCCAAAAAGTCCGAATAGTCCGAATTACTATTCACTTGGGCCAAGATGAAGGGTCCTATCAACTGGTTGCTGATGATGCCAGTCCAGACATTGACACTGAATCTTTGTTGGAAGGACCGGCACCTTGTCCTATGTGGGTTCACATCTGACCAGGTGTGGAGGTTGTGGAAGTTTGTGATGCCATCCCGGGTGAATTGCGATTCATCCGTCCACAGAATTCGGTCTAGAAACCTTCTGTTTTCGATGTCAGACTCGAGCAGCCAAGTGCAGAACTGCAATCGTCTTTCGGAAGCTCCGTGCTGTAGTGCTTGGACCGGGATATGGTGGTATGGATGTAGTCCCTCTCGGTTCACGACGGTCCAAACTCGTAACCGTCGTGCGACCTGCCTGATGCTTATTTCAGGGCTGTTCCTGACGATGTTGAGGATTTGTTTATCGGTGTCCGCTGAATCGGCCGATGTTCCTGATCGCGCTTCTACTCTGGGGGCAGTTACACTTCCGGTTTCTTTTAACCTTCTGAAAGTCCTTGAAAATACCCTTCTGTCGGGTACACGCTGATTGGGGAATCTCCTTTGGTATTCCCGTACGGCCTCACTATCATTTCCTTCTACTAAACCGTATACGTAAATTATATCGGCATATTCTTCAACACTGAATTCTGCCATTGTTTCTTAATTTTTTCTATTAAACACCCGTTCTTATCGATTGCTTCTTCAACTGTGATCAATGTCCTTTCAAACTTACCCATTTTTATACCATGATTCATAGGAGGTATTAGAAACGGAGCGTCAGGATACTTAAGAGTCAATACTGGATATCATAAACTAATAACGCCATTTAATGAGGTTAAATTTATTATTTTATAACTGTTTTTCTGAAATAATAAAAATATATTACCTGTGTTTCATAAACAAACATTTCCGACCTTGCTGTCATAAAAATTGTTTACTTAACGACTTTTTCCATTATGGTGCAATAAGGTAATTAGGTACCTGTGAGGATGTTTTAATTTCGGAACTTTTGCAACCCCTTTCTACCTGGGCATGGCATGTTGCACCTTTTTGGAAAGGAAATTGGATAGGTAACTTAAAAAGTTTGTTGTCTGTAAAGTCGGTTTACGATCGATGTTTACGTGACAACGTCTTATTTGTTGTGTAAGTTTATTAAAAAACAATGGTTATGGGGTTATTTTCAATATTTTCCGCCATTTCGCACTTAACAAGTCACAATAAGCACTTTTTAATGAAATCCGAACAATAAAATATTGAGAAATTTAAATAAGCCACTCATTACGACTGCGCTCCACCTCACTTTACAGCACATTTTGCGCATTTAACTGAAAAAGTTTAAACATGCATTTCTTAAGAGGGGATCTTACAATTTTCGTTTAATTAACAACAACATCCTATTGAAAGGAATAAGAAGTCTTTTTAATTTCAAATAGGTTCCTTATTAAATTTCTAATTTATTGGATAGGCTAATTGTTTCGTTGATGTAAGAGGAAATTCTTCTACTTCCCACTCCTTAGAATTTATAATGAATTTTCATATTGAATTTTTAATTTCTAATAAGATTTCCTATTGTATTTTTAATTTCTAATAAGATTTCCTCATAATCTTGTTCACGTTACCGGCTCGTCGTTACTTCAGTTTTCGTAAATGACTCTCGGGTCGACCGATTTATAAGACGTTATCACGTCAAAAAATAAAAAGTAGGTATGTTAATAACGTGACTTTCGGAGAAAAGTGGGGCGAAAGGTGAAAAATCGTGAAAAAAAAATTAATTTTTTCAACTTCCAGGGGTGATTCTGGTCAAGGGGTTGGGGGTAAGAGGGCGATGTTGACCTTTTTGGAAAAGGCTTCAAAATAGTGTTTTATTGAGATCGGTTTGGGGTCGCTGCGATGCGTAGAAAAAAAGATAAAAATACAAGAGCGGTTCCCATATAAGGCAACATACTGATTTACGAATCACCCTGTAACTGTCAAACAGTATGAGATGCCCCCCCACCCATACGATTTTTTCTTTGTCTCGGTCAGACCTTTCACCTCCTGCCGTATGGACCTCCCACCTCTGAACACCCTGCATATAATCAAAAGGAATATTATTAAGATAACTATTTCTTAGGTAATGGGGTTTCTCGATGCATCTTCCTCTAAAGCGATGGAAAAGTTATCTTATGCACATTCTTATAATAAAACAATTTTCTCAGGACTACCCACATCTCCGAACAAAGATTTTGTTCTGAACCGTTCTTTTGTGCTGTTCTTGTTCTACTCCGGAAAGCGTGCACAAAAGAAAACATCTAATAATAAAAGAACCAAAGGTTAATAATGAATGGGTTTTCGACACTGACATATAGAAACTGGACTGCTGGCAAAGACTATAGAGCCTACAAAGACTGTTCACTCCGGCAATTATCTCCTTATCTTTTTGTGACCTTGGTACCGTTATTTCACCCAACCCCACAATTTTGGCAGAAGTCGATAGCATGCTTAAGCACTGCGGTGGAAGAGAGATGAAAAATGTGGAGGCGGAGCTTGGAACTTGGAGGAATTAATACAGTCTTACAGGGTGCCGAGAAAATATGAACGAAAAACTGTTTTATAATTGACTCTTTATGCCACAATTTATTGTTAATTCAATATATGTTTAAGCATAGTTTTTTTAGATATCTAAAAAAACAATTGCCCAATATGCCACAATTTATCATACATTAACTAAAAACTCAATATAAAAGAACCACCCTGTCCTGTAAAGCGAAACACGCTCTAGCTCGCCTCACCATACAATGGCATTTGCTTCCCGTGCAAAACAAGCCCGCATAAGAAAACCTATGGTGAAAAAACGTAAACAAAACTTATCTGTGTACGCCTTCAATGTGTGAGTCAGCCATTCGATTTCTGACAGTTCCTATATGAAAAGCACGGCCGGACCGGCACCAACACAATGCCAGAAAAAGCAATGCTAAACAAGCCCGCACCGTAATAGGTGAACTCTGGCTGCATTGTGTGTGCGGCGATTTTGATTGTTGCCGTCCTTATTCTTTACTAGGCAATTTAAATGGGAATTCGGACTTGGAACAAACAGGGAAGGATTCTCTGCCTTACTAATGGGAAAATTTTTTGTTTTATTTTTCCCAAAATGGGCTGTGGTGGGGATAACTGCGCCGCAAAAATAGAGTGAACATTCTTTGTAAGGTAGTTCCATATTCTTTGCTGCTGGTCCTGGCTAAAAACTCACTTCAAAACTGAGACCAAATTTTGGCCGAAATCTAACTATCTCACTCCCCCGTTGGTACCTCAGGCAGACAGCTTAATAGCACTTTATTCTGGTATTCGAATAAAAATAATGCAACCCCAATAGATACAGTCCACTTCATAACACTCTTTTCTTCATATTAAATTTATTTGTTTTGAAAAAAGGGCAAATTAGGCAAAAATAATAGCATAAAAACCAAATTTAAATCGGCTGTTTCAATAGTTTAACGATGACCAACAGATGGCTACGACACTTTGCGGTGCGTATTTTAGATTATGTTGGCATATACATACATACGTGAAATGTACAGGTTGGACAAAGGTGGCAACAATAATTTTTATATTTATCTCTGTTGTTCGTTGATACCCCGCCGATTATTTTTAGTGACATTTTTATGAAAGAACTAAAAATTGATGACAGAAATCGATTCGTGACAATTTAAATATTTATTATCTAGCTGTGTTTAAACATAATTGTGCGGGATTTTAGACCATTTTAATTGCCAAGATTTTCCTGAAAGGTTTGAGCCTAGACTAAAAATGGTCTCGTTTTTCAGACGCGTGTTAGCAGTCCAGTATCTATATGTCAGTGGTTTTCGATAACCGGGCGGTTATCATAACCGACGTTGAATAAAAGTTTACAGTATAATTATTTCATACCGGTTGCAAAAAATCTAACTAGACATTGTACATAGATACTAACTAAACAACAAGATATAATATGTTTGAATTTTTGAAATGAGTACTTCATATTTTAATTAATTTTCCCCACGCGTGAGGGCGGGGGTGGGGGGCAAGGGTTGGTAGAGTTGAACACTTCTTTTTAAAATATTTTACCCCTATTTTTTTATTTCCGATGCAATGTGTTCTTTCCGAAATATTCGACCGTTCCGGGACTTTTGTTACACCCTGTATGCTTTGTTGGTCAGCGTTGTTGAGGGAAATACGGGGACAGGGCTGAGGCGCGATTCGTGTGCGCCTGCCACTGTGCGAGACACCGAGCAATGCGAGCTGGCATTACAGGCCGGGAACACACCGACTGCCAAGTGCGACCACAGCCTGCCAAGTTCGCGGAAGTACCGACCGACCAATGTCCGTTACATCGGTTTTTACCGCCATTCTAAAGTGCTGTATTCGCGGCTTAGTTTACATAACACTACATTTACAGAAAATCTGTACATAAATACTTTCATTTGAAAAATATATTCTTGTTATTTAGTACGAGTAGTTAATGTTCAAATAACGTGTTCTGTAAATCTAGTTTTTTTAAACTATAACTTGAAGTGTATTAATAAAAATTTAGAATATTCCTTACCTTTCTTTCATTAGGCGCTAAAATCTGGGATGGTGCTTGTGAGTATAGTTTCAAATTAGACATCTTACTGGTGAATCCCATTTGGCTCGCAAGATTTTGATACGATTTTGCCTTTATAGGTAAAGACCTATTATCTTGAAGATTGGAGGAACTGTTGCCTTTAGATTGTTTAGCTTCGCTGCACTTCTCTAGTTCTCCAGTCGAGTTCACCTTAGATTGGACTTCTGCCTTTCCGTTGTAAAACAAACGCTTGTTAAGTCCCATTTTCGAATTCTCAAGAAGCTGGGACTTTCCTTGAATTCTACTGGGAATGTCCTTTTTAGGGACTTTAAAGGTCATATAGCCATCTTTGTTTGGTTCAGGCATTGTCGCCGTTGTATTAGTATCTTTGCGAACAAATGGATTCTGATCCGGCTCTTTATATTCTTCCTTTTTTTGTTCTTTATATTCATCTCTCTTTTTCAATACTCGAATGGTTTTAAACCGATCGCGGTCTTGTAGCTTATCTTGTTTATCTGTGTGCGCCTCAGGATTTCCTGCCAGGACTTGATCTTCCTGGTTTGTGCTTTCATGATTGTCTATTACTTCATTAACCTCCTCCGGGGTGTCTTTAGGCGAATCAATCATATTCTGCAATTTTTCTAATGGAACCTCATCGTAGAGTCTACTCCGTCTGGACAGTAATCGCTCACAACTTACGGGTTTGCATGAGGAACTGTTGTTAGGAAGCACCCTTGGTTTAGCATCACTGCTACACTTCTCCGAGATTAGAGAGTGTCGCTTTTTAATATTATCTAAGGATTGCCTTATTTTATTAGATTCCTGGACGATATGTGATTTTCCAAAACTTTCTAGTAGGTCATCGAAGTCGTCTTCGTTTTTGTCCCTGCTAAATATGTCGACGTCGCTATTTGAGTAGAGCTCCTCTAGGATTTTGGTTTCCCCATTTAATTCCTTATGTTCTTCAGTCTCACTATTTTCAGCCTTCTCTGATAAAACTGGCGATAAATTTATTTCATCACTAATACCCGATCTGAGCCTCTTATTTTGGATATTGTAAACGGTTTCTTTTGGGGTTGATTGCAATTTTGTGTAGTTCTTCTCGCAGTTCAAGTCATTTTCCGGGGTTCCGCACCTCCCAAATTCGAAATCTAGATCTACATTTTCATTACAATACGTTTTGTTAATTACTTTATCCCCGAGAATTTCGTTACCGCCCTCCTCAGAGGTGGAGGTGTAATTACTTGAGCAGCTTTCCTTGGCTTCTTTTGCTGAATAAGTTTTATTAAACATATTGCTCACATCACTGGCAGTGAGCTCATTACTAGTAGGACTTAAATCTACGGTGACATTGATCATATTTTCCCCCAGTTCCGGCTGCTTTGAGATGTCTGAACTGTTTAAAAGATCAAATGTGGCATTTTCTACGGAAGATATATTGTTGTACATATCGTCGTTCGCTGACTCGATGGCAAAAGTATCGCCATGGTCAATTTGAGCAATATTTGAGTCTTTTATAAAAGTGCTATCTCCAGACAGTGTAAACACATTTTCTTCACATAGAGTAACATTTCCCGGTGACAAATCAGTTCTATAACCCGGCGGAAAATCATCAGAGGGACTTGCCATGAAAAACCGGACATTCTTGAAATCGGCACTTGTAATCAAACTATTGTTCATTTGATCCAGCGAGGAAAATACCAACGAAGAAGGAGGGGAAATGTCTTGAAGTTTCGGTGTCATGAGTGCAGTTGGTGAATCAAAGTTTGTGGTCGGTTTTCGTTTCGGTCGTGTAAATGTTCTGGTGTCCAGCTTTGAACCTGAAATTTAGAACAAGATTGAAGCCTTACTTTAATAATCCAAACAATTCGCTTAGCACAATAACGAACGGACTTTTATTAACATGTATAAAACCCAACAAAAAAATCCATACATATATACAATAAATAAAAATTTCAAATACAGGTAGGAATGTGGGTTTAACCACTAAGCATATATCAGATAGAGAACTCAAATGCAATTAAACCCTGTCAGCACTGTTTTAATTATTTTGCGTTTACAATGGGACCCCACATCGAAATCTCGCAGATGAACCGGAGCAAATATTCTAGTGCAGAGTCAACAAAAAATTCTTAGAAAATCGGAGTGCCTGTTCCCCGTGCCTTGTTATAGCCTAAGCTCAGAAATGTTCTATGTGTTCATTCTTGATTGAATTGTTAATTAAAGAAAAATTTTTGGAATTATGCATTTGCCGTTCAGATGATTAAAAACATTCGTTTTTTGAAACAGAGAGATGTTATGAAGATGTTAGAAGGAATAGCATTTGGCTTGCTCAAGTAATGTGTGGAAGATTTGGTCTGGCAAATAAAATTCTGACGTCCTAAACTTTGACATATAAATTTATTTTTAATTTTATCCTCAAATAAAAAATTCATTTCAATTTTTCTCCTCTGATGAAATCGCGGAACAAAATTACTACATATATTAAATGTTTATTATATTCTGACAGGTTGTACATACCAAAGATTAGCTATAACAAGATGTGACACTCGCGAAATTTTTTCTTTTAAAAATTCGACCTCGTTAGTCGAACGAACTTCAGATTTAGATAGTTATAAGGAAGTTACGTGTAGGAAAGGGATTAAAATTTGGGTGGAAATGGGGTGGAAATGGACCGAGATTTGAAACACTCTACAGGGTGCCTCATATTTTTTACAAGTTTTCTATAATTGCATTGCATTTATAATTTAGCATTGATGTTCTTTTTAAAATAAATAAATTGTGAAATAAATCCTTACTCTCATATTATTGCAAGATAAACTCATATTCTCATATTAGCTTGGTTAAGGCGAAAAAATTCAAGCCCACCCGGCATACTTTTCGCCACGCTCGCACACAGTTGTCGCTCAACGCCTAAAACTGCAGAATGAAAAAATGTAAACAAACCGGATCCGTATTTAAGGCAAATGTGTGTGCTATGCCTCTTCTCCTTCTTCAATTCCAGGCCATCCCTATACCTGGAACATTAGAAGGGGCGAGCACTAATACCAAGCACGCACGCACACAGTTGTCACTAAGAGCCGTTTAAAAACGCGTGTAAAAAAAACGTTCGCATTTATTGCTTACAGTGTAAGCGCCGTAGGTGAGCATTTTGAGGCTGCCTATTCTTCTCTCGTTCGCTCTTATTGGAATTTACATAAGGGATGGCAGGCAGTAGTTCTTTACTGCCTGCACTAAGGCAAAATTTTTTTTGATCTCGTTTTCGGAATTGTATTTGGGTGAGAGCTTTGTGCTAGTATAGAGAGTGTCACATCTTGGTTAAGTACATTATCTTTGGTACATACATACATCCATGTTGGCGTCGTCTGTCAAATCTGTTTTTTATTATTCAGTCTCTGATGCAAAATCACCATGGCAACCAAATATTAGCTACAACAAGATATGACACTCGCGAAATTTTTTCTTTTAAAATTCGACCTTGGTACCGTTAGTCGAAAGAACTTCAGATTTAGATAGTAATAAGGAAGTAATGTGTAAGAAAGGGATAAAAATTTGGGTGGAAATGGGGTGGAAATGGACCGAGAATTGAAACACTGTACAGGGCGCCTCATATTTTTTACCACTTTTCTATAAATGCATTCCATTTTTCACTTATCATTGATTTTTCTTTTTAAAATAAATAAATTGTGAAATAAATCCTTACTCTCATATTATTGCAAGATAAATTCTTATTCTCATATTAGCTTGGTTAAGTTGAAAAAATTCAAGCCCACCCGGCGTACTTTTCGCCACGCACGCACACAGTCCACTCAAATCGCATAATGAAAAAATGTAAACAAACGCATCCGTATTAAAGGCAAATGCGTGTGTGCCTGCCTCTTCCCCTTCTTCAATTCCAGGCCATCCCTATACCTGGAACATGGAAGGGACGGGCACTAATACCAAGACCGCACCGTCCATCCAAAGCGCAATTTAAAAACGCGTGTACAAAAAACCCTCACATTATTGTTTACAGTGTAAGCGCCGTAGGTGAGCCGACTGCTTTTGTCTCGTTCGCTCTTATTGGAATTTACATAAGGAATGCCAGGCAGTAGCTCTTTACTGCCTGCACTAAGGCAAAATTTTTTTTTCGGAATTGCATTTGGGTTAGAGCTTTGCGCTTGTATAAAGAGTGTCACATCTTATTTAAGTACATTATCTTTGATGGCAACTTACACGCAGTACGACATAATGATAAAACTTTATTATTAAAATGAGTGTTCATTGAGATTTGAGGGTATCTTTCGCAGAGGTGACGGATTTAACCATTTATTTCTTGGTCTCCGAACCCAGCCCATTCCAACCGATTCTTTTAGTTTAATTTTTGACTTATCAAAAAACAAAACTGTTTTCCAGGTTTGTGTTGACCAATCCACATGTTATTTAGCGAATTTAATTTGAATTTCTCGATTCCTTTCTGAAATGTAAAGCTTTCTTTCTGCTTTGTAACTTTTCAATTCACACATACTTTTCTTTGGGCAGTGCAGACTTAGATTTAGGTTTAAGATGTTAATAATATCTTATAATATGACTAACTGCATTTCGAGTTTGGCTCTTGCGCCTTCGACGCCAGTACAGGTCCTCTATGTCCTAGCAGGGGAATTACCAGCGGAAATTACGAGAATCAGAAAATTCCATGAGTATTTTGAAGAGGAATTGCAGGCTGAGAATCCTGAGATATCATATGAAAAGTACTGGTCGAAATACAGGTAAATTTTTGAGATGGATAAAGGACAAATTGTAGGTGCAAAAATGATCGACGTGGATGAATGTTTTTTAAGTAAGGAGTAAATGAGCGAAAAAATAATTATAACTTTAATGACTGAGAAAAGAGGCTCTTTTCCTAAGGGTGCGACAGTCATCTCGACGGATGCATCGGTTACTGAAAGTGGAGTGGGGTTTTCCTTATCGAAGAGGAGGTAGAAATTGCCTTCAGATTCTTGTGGAGACTATCCACTATATCAGCAGAATTAAAAGACTAGAACGACGGAACCGTTAGCGAATTTTAAACTATCGTACTATATGCCAAAATTATTTTAGGCGGTTGCAAATTTCTGACTTTTCCTAAATATTAATAAAGAACATTTAGATAAAATAATGTTTTTTTCTTAATTTATTCCAAAGTTATTCATAGTAATAACTAGAACAGCGGCGGCGGTCATTTTGACTCGTGAAGGAAATTTACTCTGTGCCAGTTGAGAATCTATATATTAATACGTGAAGAGAAAACTTTGTACCCCTTTTTAAGCATATTGGAGGGACGGAGGAGTGTGAGATTTGGCATAGTTAAAGTTTATATAGAGAAGAAGTGCAGAAAGCTAATATTTATTTATGATATGTGTTACAAATACAATAAATTAAATTAAATAAATTCATTATTTACGTTCATACTATCAATTTTAAACACATAGTAGTCTGTAGTCAAACTGTCGTAATTTTATTATTGACAGTGCCAATTCCAAACACACATAGTAGGCTGTGTACAGTCGTATTATTCGTTGTAAAGTAACCCCAGTAGGTCGAATTTCGACCAGAGGGCGACCACTAGTTGCTTTTATTACATCTATTTAGTACTCTAAATGTAAGACAAAAGTTTTATTGTACCAACATATTATATAAATATAGCCTTTTTTCAACCTTTGTAAATCGGTTCTTTTGCCATCGATACCTGTAGTTGCATGAAAGCCTTTAGCATAATTACAGCGGTCATTTTGACCGCTGCCGTTGTTCTAGGAGGCTTACATACATATGTCAGCCATTGTAGCCATTAATTGCCATAAAACTGGTCTTGATGCAGGTATTTGAACGAGAGCTTAATAATGTGATAATAATCACGGACAGTAAAAATAGTTGCAAGTTACTGAATAAGGATGTCTTTAATAACTCAATAGTTAACGAAATTGACGAACTTTGCAGACATTTTCTTGGGGTGAAAATAACATAGGGGACTTCACAGAGGGATCTATGGAAATGAGAGTGCTGACGATGTTGCTGGGAGGGTTAGTACGAATGGAGCGCTTCTAACTCGCTACCTTACGCAGGGGGAGCGATCTTAAACATCACGCACGAATTAATGAGTCAATGAAAGAGGGATTTTAGTATTAAATTACAACCAAGAATATGAAAAATCCTTTTACAAAATATATTCACTCCATTTTTAAGACACAGTTATCCCAACCACAGCCCATTTTGTGAAAAATAAAGCAAAAAATGTTGTCTTTAGTAAGAAAGAGAATCTTTGCTTATTTGTTCCAAATTTCATTTAAAAAGAACAAGGACGGCAACAGTGAAAAATGCCGCAAACACAATGAAACAAAAGTGCACCTATTACGGTGCGCTCCATTTTAGCATTACTTTTTCTGGCACTGTGTTGGTGCCGCCCCGATCGTGCTTTTCATGTACATAGGAACAGGCAGAAATCGCATGCCTACTCACATATTGAACGTTTTTTCACCATAGGTTTTCTTATGCGATCTTGTTTAGCGTGGGAAGCAAATGAAATTGTACGCCGATTAGCCATCGGTTTGCTTTAAAGGACAGGATGGTTCTTTCAGATTGAGTTTTTAAAAAAATAGTGGCATATTAGGCAAATTGTGTTTGTAGATGTCTAAAAAAATTATGCTCAAATATATATTGAATTAGCAGTTCTATTTTGGCATAAAGAACCAATGATAAAACAGTTTTTCGTTCGTATTGCCTCCGCACCCTGTAACACTGTATCAATTTCTTTAAATTCCAAGTTCCACCTCCAAATTTTTCATCTCTCTTCCACCGTAGTGCTTAAGCATGATTTCGACTTCTACCTAAATTGTGGGATTGGGTTGGGAGGAAAAACTGTACCAAGGTCACAGATAGGTAAGGAGATAATTGCCAGAGTGAACAATCTTTGTAACGTAGGTTCCATAGTCTTTGATCACAACTTAAGGGGCGTATATACAGGGTGACCGGAAATTGCTGGCATTCCTCTCGGGAGAATAAACTATGACTAATTTGGAGTGATTTAACCTATATCACTTGGGGGTCGGAAATGCACCATTTTCGAGAAAATCTATTTCGTATTTCTTTTTACAAAAATCCGAATATTCTCAATTTTTGGCCTGAATTTTTCCGTGATCTCATAGCTTACTAATTGGCCAACCTTCCTAAAGCTAAAAATCACAAAATTTCCTGTTAGATTTTATGTTGTGTTACAATAAATAAAAAATATAAAATAAAAATTTTTCACAGAAGTGTCATTATCATAAAAAAATTTATGGAACTTGTCTTAGCAAGCATTGTAATTACATCTCAGTATCCTCAGCTATTCAAAAAGTTATAATTTTCGACAGAAACATTGTTAGTTTTTTATTTTAATTTGAAAATGTAGGAGTGGAGCAGTGTACAATAAGTAGATTTTCTCGAAAATGGTGCAGTTGCGATCCTCAAGTGATATAGGTTAAATCACTCAAAATTAGTCGTAGTTTCTTCTCCCGAGAGGAATGCCAGCAATTTCCGGTCACCCTGTATACACTCAAATTTCCTGGCCACTATCGCCGGAGCTTTTTCCTCGTGATGCGAATGGGTCAATAGAATTATTGCAGGTCATGCTTATCTAAATTCTAGACTGGATAAGTTGGGAAGGGTAGAGAATGAGTTGTGTGATGTTTGCAGAGTAAAAGAGAATGAATACCATGTACATATTTGTAACATGCAGTAAGTTTCAAAACATAAGGACTAAGTATCCCAATTTTGGTGGTGCGGCGAATTTGACGGAAATCCTTTCACAAGCGCGGAAAAATTAAATGAGTTGGCCAGTTTTCTTGTAGAAGCAAAAATAGATATATGTACACATGTGTAACTCAGGACAGCTTTGAGTGGGGAAAATAGTTTTTTTCTTGTACATGGTCTTAGGTGATATAAGGATTGATTTAAGGGTACATGCTGACCTCCCTTGACAGACAGACAGGTGATATTGTAATAAAATTGTAGTCAGTTCAATGTTATTATTGTAAACGAATCGCTACACGGTCATCCTGTAGATTTTAGAGTTCGGAATTTTGTAAAAACGGGGCTCACTACTGGTTAGATTAAAGTCCATTTTGATGCATTGTTTTAGTTCTGACATACGTTAAACCTCACAATCTTATTACATCTTGTCTTTGTGTCCATCTTGTGGTGTCCTTCTACATAGTCGCTTCGTCTTCGAATCACAATTACTGCACACAGGCAGCTGAGTATCACAGGACTCAACGCCAAAATCAACACCTGATACCGGAGGAGCTGGTCGCGTTAAGTGACTATTGGCGCATGGTAATTGACTGTTTTGGCCGGGACCAAATAAGCCGCGCCGAAGTGGCGGTACTATCAGAAGATAGTAAAGGAGATAAAGCAACCAACCAACGAAAATTTAGTAATAAGTAGTTTAAATGCATTATTATAAACTAGCTGAGTAACCCGGTTTCACCCGGTGTATAATAAACACTACTTAGTTAAA
Source organism: Machimus rusticus (assembly GCA_951509405.1). NCBI lineage: Eukaryota > Metazoa > Arthropoda > Insecta > Diptera > Asilidae > Machimus > Machimus rusticus. The sequence goes on from OX608050.1 coordinate 10,723,232, forward strand.
TACTTAAAAAATGCTCAGTATTCATATAATAAAGTTTAGTAGTTCTAAAATCTTTGGATGTGATTCACCCAAAACGCATTTTGTACCACGGTCCATATCAGAAGGGTTCATAATCTATTGTGTACTTACATATATATTCCCGTTGATAAGTGTTAAATAAATGATTAAGGGTATTAAATTTTGTTCATCGTTGCCGTATTGAAAACATTAAAGCTGCAAATCTTACGTTGATTGCCTATTCCTTATAAAAATTATAGTTTGCCTATATGTTTTGTTATAATTCTGATAATAGATTCGAATTTAGTAGCCTCAAAGTACCCTTGATATTAATTTTCACTTAAATTCGTTGAAATTCGGAAATTTTGGTTGTCATATTTGATCCACCATCTTGAATTTTTAAGTTTCAAAAGTATATTCGAAATCAGGACCTTCAAAAATCCGTAGACACCACTTTTCGTGGCAATCCCTTGAAATTTACAATTTTCATCCGCCATCTTGGGCGCGCCATTCTGGGTCCCGTGAGTATAAAGTAGTCTATGACTTAGATAAGAATATGTAATGTCTTCATTAAAAAAACGAAAATAATCGGACCAAACGTTCAGGCGTGATTGAGCAACAAACATATTAGCTCGACCATTTTGAACTTCCAGATTTTGTTAGCAGATTCGAAGTTAGTGCTACTGATTTTCTTCTGCACTAATTGGCATGAAAATTCTTTTGATTCCTAAAAAATCAGTCACCTCATTAGGTCCGCCATTTTGAATTTCTAAATTCTGATAATTGATTCGAATTTAAAGCCCTCAAAGTACCCTTGGTACAAATTTTCACTTAAACTCCTTGAATTTGGAAATTTTGGGTTGCCATATTTGATCCGCCATTTTGAATTTTTAAATTTCGAAAGTATGCATATTCGCAATCAGGACCTTCAAAAATCCCCAGATACCAATTTTCATCGGAATTCCTTGAAATTTACAATTTTTGGCCGCCATCTTGGGCCCGCCATTTTGAATCCCGTGAATAAAAAGTAGCCTATGTCTTAGGTCGCAATATGTAGTACCTTCACTTCAAACATGGAAATGATTGGACCAAGCATTAAGGTGTGATTGAGCAACAAACATAGTGGGCCCGCCATTTTGAATTTCCAAATTTTGTTAGTAGATTAGAAATTTGCGGCCTCAAGATTCCTATAGTACCAATTTTCAATTAAATTCGTTGAAGTTCGAAAACTATTAGTCGCCATCTTGAATTTCCAAATTTCGAGCGTAGATTCTCAATCAGGAGCTCCGAAAACCCCCAAATGCAAATTTTCACGGCAATCTCTTGATATTTAAAATTTTTGGCCGCCATCTTGGATCCACCATTTTGAAATCCGCGAATAAAAAGTAGCCTATATGTTAGGCCGGAATATGTAGTGTCTTCACTCAAACAATTAAAATGATTGGACCGAGCGTTTAGGCGTGATTGAGCAACAAACAAACAAACAAACAAACAAACAAACAAACAAACGAACTTTCGATTTTATATATACAGTAGTGGAAATTCCCATAAAACCACTGACATTTATGCTATTTTCTCAAATAAATGTCGTTACAGCCCAAAATTTTATATTGCATTAGAACAGTAATTGGCTGTTATATACATGTGCATAAAAAAAATTTGATTCCGACTTGACTATAAAAAAAAAATTGGGAAACAAGCAAAATTATTAAAATTCAGGTGGAAATTCCCATAAAACCACCTAATGTTTTTAACAAACTATTAGCACTAAAAACTTACATTCATACTTATAATAACAAGTGAGTCCTCCTTTGTCTTTTACAATTCAAACATTTATCCTGGCATTGATTTAACTAGATTTTGGAGCTTTTTTACGGAAATTTTAGGCCACGCTTTTGTAAAGCGATTTCAAGCCTTTGAACGCTATTGTACGGTCGTCTTTTAGGGTACACATGTCTTGAAAGTATTGACAGAGATTATCCACATCGTTTGAGGCCCGACTTTTTGCAAAATAATCTTATTGTGTCGATATTTTTGTCCTCCAATCATTTAAAAATTGTCTTAGAAACTTGTATGCAGCGTTGTTTTCTTGGAAAAGCAAGTCCAAACCACACAAATCTTCTGCTCGCTGAACCATAACTTCTTCTAAGAGTTGAATACTCATTTCGGAACTCATTTTTTGTGGAACAAATGCAATTTCCATCTTACAAATGAAAACAAAGTCGATCCACATCACTACACTCTTTCCACCGAAGGAAGAATTCATTCTTACTTCTTCATATTGCCTGTTATCATACCAAAACATGTTGGCCGAAAGGATAAATGAATTGGGCAATATGTATTGGCACGATAAAAGGCTAAATGAAGAGTTAAGACTGAGCCATATCTTCCGTGGAGGAAGTGTGATGGTGTGGGTTGGCTTTGCTCCTCATTAAAAGACGAAAATTGCATTTGTTCCACAAAAAATGAGTTCCGAAATGAGTATTCAACTCTTAGAAGAAGTTATGGTTCAGCGGGCAGAAGATTTGTGTGGTTTGGACTTGCTTTTCCAAGAAAACAACGCTGCATACAAGTTTCTAAGACAATTTTTAAATGATTGGAGGACAAAAATATCGACACAATAAACTTATTTTGCAAAAAGTCGGGCCTCAAACGATGTGGATAATCTCTGTCAATACTTTCAAGACATGTGTACCCTAAAAGACGACCGTACAATAGCGTTCAAAGGCTTGAAATCGCTTTACAAAAGCGTGGCCTAAAATTTCCGTAAAAAAGCTCCAAAATCTAGTTAAATCAATGCCAGGATAAATGTTTGAATTGTAAAAGACAAAGGAGGACTCACTTGTTATTATAAGTATGAATGTAAGTTTTTAGTGCTAATAGTTTGTTAAAAACATTAGGTGGTTTTATGGGAATTTCCACCTGAATTTTAATAATTTTGCTTGTTTCCCAATTTTTTTTTTATAGTCAAGTCGGAATCAAATTTTTTTTATGCACATGTATATAACATCCAATTACTGTTCTAATGCAATATAAAATTTTGGGCTGTAACGACATTTATTTGGGAAAATAGCATAAATGTCAGTGGTTTTATGGGAATTTCCACTACTGTATATAGGGATACAATAAATATGTAGTAATAAGAACATAGTTTAAATGCACTACGTTATTATTTCTGTTTTTGAGAACGGTCAGGCTCAAATCGAAAAACCTCGAATATGATAGATGTGCCATTAAATATGTTTGTTAACGATAGATTAACCATACGATAGTTTACGAACCCCAAAAAGTTATGCTAGTGGTGTTGTGGTTAACCTCAGAGTGTGAATCACAAATATTTTGAGCACGTCCCTGATCGATGCAAATAGATGACGAAGTCGGTAAGTACTGGTTGCCATCGGCATTCACAATTTGATTTTTGTTGTAGTTAGTCGTTTACTGCACGAGAATCGCAATAGGCACTTTTTTTCATTTCTCAGCACCGCCACCTCCCATATTGGAATTATAATGGTTTCCTGAAGCGCGGGTGAATCCTTAGGGTGATTCACCAGATACTTCCAGGTGACAGGACTAAACCGAAAAGTAATATGTACTGAAACTTCAAGAAGCCCTTGTCTGTTAAAAGCTGACTCATATCGAAGGTTTTATCATCAGCTGCTGGGAAGTTCAGATTAGAACCTACCTAATGTACTCCAATTATAGGCTTAATTAAGGTCTCAGGACTCAGGACAAATCTATTTTTTGCTATTGTGTTGGTCAATGATTAGAAGTAAAGCAGCCCATGATCAAACGATCACACAGTCCATAACAAACCTTTTTAGGCACATTTGTGTGGCAATTTTTTGTCATTTCTTTAAGTTACGTCCAAATTTGCTCTCGGTAGTACGGTTACCGTACAAAAAGTCCAGTTAGTTCTGACGCCTACAACTGTTGTGAACACAAACAAAGAATACCACTCACCAGGTTGCAGGTTGAAATTACTCTTCCATTGCTGCAAGATGTTCGAGATATCATCTTGGCCTCTTTCTTCCAATAAGCTGTTAATGAAAACTATTTAAAGCGAGGAGCTCCAGGGGCAAAATCTGTATTTCGACTTACCAAAACGAATCATCCTTCAGCACTTCGTCTATATCGATGACATCCATTTTAGTTGGGAAAAGTAGGTTGGTGCATTTGCTCGGAAATCCACATATGCAGTCCTACGCGCTTCCCTGCAACAAAAACACAAAAACCGAAATGCTGTAGCCAATTTGCATTTATCGGGGATAATAAAAAGAGTTCCATGTACCGTTGCAGCAGTGGTTCTTTGCACTAAGGATTCAGGAATTTTTTGGCAATCAAAACTGGCACCTTCAAAACATATCTTCACTTCACTCCTCTGCTCTGATTTGACAGCTGAGGCGATAGGCAAAGCTCGAACAAGCTTTCGCCAGCGCTTTATTTTAACCATATTATTCAGGGAGGGTTCTGATTTTCGCATAAGTGCGTACAAAATTTAAATTTAAAAAACGCTATAACCGAAATTCTTCTATTTATAAATTACAAATATTTTGCACTTTATGATCAACTCCAGTCATACAATTCGTTTTATTATTTGCTCTAACTTTCTTAAGAGTACAAACCAAATAAACTTTTAATAATAATGATTATTTCTCAAACATTCAACAAAAAGTCATCACTATATTAAGCTAAAATCAATTATTTAATTTGTAATATTACCTAAATTCTATTATAATTTGTATAAAAGGTTTAGGTTTAGGTTTTTACAAAATTATAAATAAATAGGTAGATATAATGTAAGTATTATCATAGACAAATAAAAATATAGATTACCCACATCGAACAAGCAAAACGCGACCACAAATTCTGAGAGCTCCACAGCGATGCCTCCACATGTGCGATGGCATCCGACGAGTTCGGCGAAGGAGAAGTCGCATTTGTTCGGCGCGCGATACTTTTCTTGTGGGCATGCGATGCCTTGCACGGCCTGCTGCGGCGGCGCTGGCTTTGCGGTGGGTTTGTTTACTTCGCTGCTGTTCTGCGCAAGGGACTTGTGGGTCTGTTCTACCGTGAAGCGCGAGGGGATTGAATTCAATTGAAGGCAATGAAAAACACCGAAAACGACAAAATCTGAATTTCGTTAGATAATTCAAACTTATGAATCTGTCCGTATGCCTTCTGCCCGTGGGAATTTCATTCCTTGATTGAGCAGAGCCCGCAATTCCGAGGATTCCTAGAAAAATTCAAGGGATTAGAGTATCGAGTTAAAATTAATACGGAAATATTAAAAACAGCCTCATAGTCCTGCTAGTTTAAAATTCTAGCCCAATGAAATAAAAACTATATTTTCAAACTGGCAAACTAACTCCTGACTGACACATCAAAACCGTGTATTCATAAAAATTAGGCAACTTTTTCATCCCATTTACAACATTTACGTACAAACCTAATGCCATTTGAATAAAGACTTTCCTTTTACAAAATAGGGTACTTCCGGTTGACCTACAAAAACAAAAAAAAGCACCAATTGTAGTATAATAGACCACTTCTTTTCCCCCCAAGTCCATCCTCATAGAAAAGAAATTAAATTGTTTTAAATAATTCTTTTACTCCTACAAACATATAAAATATAATTCTTAACTTTTGAAAACTTGTAACAGAAAATTATTAAAATTTTCTTAAAACTAGTTAATTATACTTGTAAAAATGTTAGAAATTCCTGTTCAGGAAATTTGTTGCTGATAATTAAGTGCTCTCCGTTTTCTTCTAAAGTCAAAATATCATCCAGGAAACCAAACCAGTAAATAACTATACCGGGACCAAATCTGTATTAATGAAAAAAGAAAAAAGTTCTTAACAAAGAGCAATCTTTAGGAATCTAGAGTAAAATAATGAAAATGTAATGGGATACATTAAAACATTTCCTAATCATAAGAAAAGAATTCAAAAATAATTTTTTTAGAATTTTGTGTGGGATTATTCTAGAGTTGTTGCTCAAAGTCCCTCCATTTAAATCTAATATGTGTGGAAATCGTTTACCTGTTAATGTAACTCTCAAATTGCTGCTTGATGTAACGTCGGTGTGTTTTTAAATCCCCAAAAAGTGCCTTGCTTTCTATCCAGTTCACCAGTGCTCCCTTATACAAACAAGGCAGCACTAACTTAAGATCGGGGGTTTTATCAAAACCTGTTCTTCGCAAGTCCCTCTCATCTGCGTACACCATGCCAGCCTGCGTCGCCATTTCTTTTAGCTACAAAATAAAAATTATTGGCATTTTGTTAGGGTGGATTAATCATTTTTGCTAACAGGTATATTAAAATAATAAAATATTCACTGCCCAGATTAAAAACCATCGGAACTCCCGCGCAACTTCATTAAAAAATCGTATTTTTTTAAGTGCTAACAGGGAATAACATTTGAAAGCAAATTTGAAATTTTTGGGAAATGTACATTAACGTTCTTGCTAATATATAATAAATGAAGAATTTTACATTTATCCTATTGGCGTAATATAAAATCGATGTTTCTACGCTATTTGAACATTCGAAGATCGAAAAGTCTTTACATTAAATAAGAACCTTAAAAATAGAAAATGTTTACATTCACATAGTCGATATGTCGAAGAAATATTTAAATACATTTTTTCAAACAAAATAATTTCTTTTATGAAATTAAAGCATCTCGCGAATAACTGATATCTCATGCTTTTACTCTATTCTTTATAGTTTTTAGATAGTTGATTTGATAAAAAAAAATGTTTCGTTAAATTTTTGAGGTCATAACATGAATAAACAAGGTTTTAATAACCTCCAAAATTATCGATTTGATATTATTGGGCGATATTAAACTTTCGTTTGCGGAAGTTCAATTATTAATTATTTAAATAGAAAATGTTTACACTCATATTTCTAGCATAACATATTCTTAAAAGCATATATATTCGGAAAATCATATATAAAAAAAAAACAATTTTTTCGAAACAATTTATGAGAAAAACTCTTTCTTCCAACAAGAGTAATACCATAGACAAATAAAAATATAGATAACCCACTTCGATCAAGCAAAACGCGACCAAAAATTCTGAGAGCTCCACAGCGATGCCTCCACATGTGCGATGGCATCCGACGAGTTCGGCGAAGGAGAAGTCGCATTTGTTCGGCGCGCGATGCTTTTCTTGTGGGCATGCGATGCTGTGCACGGCCTGCTGCGGTGGCGCTGGCCCTGCGGTGGACTTGTTTACTTCGCTGCTGTTCTGCGCAAAGGGCTTGCGGGTTTGTTCTACCGTGAAGCGCGAGGGGATTGAATTTTTCTAGGAATCCTCGGAGTTGCGGGCTCGGCTCTATCAAGGAATGAAATTCCCACGGGCAGAAGGCATACGGACAGATTCATAAGTTTGAATTATATAACGAAATTCAGATTTTTTCGTTTTCGGTGTTTTTCATTGCCTTAAGGAATTACTAAAACAATAATGTTAGGTATTCTTTCAAAATTTTGATTTGATAAAGATTTATTTTTGATGGATTAGAAAGAGTTAATTAAATTCATATAGTTGTTAGTTTAAAGAAAAGTAGAGAAATCTTTATGCATACACGAATAAGGTGTGAAAAATGTAAAAAAGATATGAACAACTAAATTTATATAAAAAGCTGTCGGTTTCGCAACGTTAATTGACGCTCATCTGCACGAGCCCTACAATTTTTCTCTACTTGCACCATCACGTATTAGGACCGGTGCATGCAGCATGCACAATCAAAGTCAATATATGAATATTGTTTTAATAATTCCTTAAGGCAATGAAAAACACCGAACGAAAAAATCTGAACTTCGTTAGATAATTCAAACTTATGAATCACCCACAAGCCCCTTGCGCAGAACAGCATAGAAGTAAACAAGCCCACCGCAGGGCCAGCGCCACCGCAGCAGGCCGTGCACAGCATCGCATGCCCACAAGAAAAGCATCGCGCGCCGAACAAATGCGACTTCTCCTTCGCCGAACTCGTCGGATGCCATCGCACATGTGGAGGCATCGCTGTGGAGCTCTCAGAATTTTTGGTCGCGTTTTGCTTGTTCGAAGTGGGTTATCTATATTTTTATTTGTCTATGGTAATACACACGCTGCCATTAAACTAAGTTGATTTCTTTTTTTTCCAAGGTTTCGAAATAATTTAATTGTTAGTTGACAAATGCAACTAAAGAATAAGTTGTTAGTTGATGTGCACAATTGATTTTTGTTCAACTAAAAGTTGAAGTTTTTCAACTTTAACTAATTTAGTTGAAACTAAGTAGTTAGTTGTGAGAGGCTTACTAATTCAGTTATAGTTGATATTTGCAACTGATTTTTACCCCACTCTGCAAATTGTATTTTCATACTGACTGAAACTTTAATATAATACCAACCTTTTAAACCATAGCTATAAAATTTAAACGCATTGGCACAACAAATAAAAAAGTGTGCATTTATGGAATGACATATTATAATTCTAAAAATATACTACAGGGATATCCTCTTGCAAACTTGCTGTAGAACACTTTTGCTGGGAATTTGTTACATTTGTTAACTTAACAGGGAGAGAGATTTTGTATCGATTTAAGACAAGTCCCCAAATGTTTTGTATTAAATATTTTGAATTCATATCGGAAAACTCACTTTAACCTCAAACTCCTCTCCAATGCACCTTCGCTCGATGTCCACTATAGGCCCGTCCTGGTTGTCCGTAAATATGCTGATAACGAGACACTGAGCCAAATTTTTGTCCGGAATCAATTTTGGACGCTTGAGCATTTCAATGATTTTTCGCTTCGATAGATCTTTATATTTTTCGGAGATGAGGATTCGAGTTAGAGTTGTCGGTGGCACTCTCATGGATTTGGCCATATGCAGGACAATTTCTGGCTTAAAATTTGTCGCAGCCGCCGCATCCTCGTACCTAGAGCAAAGATGAATATGAGAGAAAAGTTAATTTATATGACTAGAGAAAATCACTTTTTCAGCAATGTTTTCGCTTTTGCAGAGCAAACGTGAAAAGATGATCTGATTCTGTTGTTCCACTCCGTGAAAAGGATGCTGGATAAGGTTTGGTTGTTGATTTCCTTAAATTTTTTTATTAATTCTAGCTCGCACTCAAAAGATGAAACTGCCCCGAAATTATGGATGAAGTCAACGATTTCGGAGTATTCGTCCAAATAGAGTATGTTTCCCTCTGACATTTTATAAAGTAAATTAAAATGCTGAAAGTACTGAAAATCACATCATTTAATGAACAGAACGAAGAAACTCCGCCGGCAAGGACAACAAAACTCACATATGACAACATCAACAAACAAATGTCAAAATCATCTGTTCCAAACATTTTCGAATAACACCTTCTTAAGCAATTGGGGAAAAATATTGTTAAAGCCCCTTTGTTTGAAATAAATTATCCTAAATTGTCTTAAAAGCGGCATGTGTGTCATCCGAAATTAGCAAAAATTAATATAATACAATTCAAGTAGAACATTTAGGAAAGGAACTTCCTATCAGCAGAATAAAATGATACAAACTTCAAGCAGTTTAATGTGGAAAGTATCCTTAAATCGTTATTTTAGAGATTTCGGAACATGCCCCCGCAATTCGACAAATTCGATTTTTCGCAAATGGTCGAATTTATTTTTATTGGGTCATGCCGTTTGGTATAACGTAGTCCAAGATTTTGGTTCTGTGAAAGTTGTGTAAATTTTGCGTGCGATCTCCCCGGGCGAACGGACGACAAACCTTTGCTGCAGTTTTTTAGTTTTAACTTGTATTCATATTAAAGTATTAAGGTAAGGTAGCGGCGTGTGTGCCACAAATTCTCCATATTTACCTTTCTCCGCAGAAATCAAAGCATGGCCCGAGGACACCAGAAAATTCAATCACAGGCCAAAGCCCAGGAGAAGCAGGCCAAAATGAAAAAGCAGCAGGGGCACAGCGCCAACGATCAAAAAAAGGCCGCCCAGAAGGCTCTAGTGCACGTCTGTGCGGTGTGCAAGGTACGTGGACGCCACTCACTTTTCCGTCCTGACTGACTGATTTGAGCAACGTGCGATCCGATCTTTCCAGGCCCAGATGCCCGACCCGAAGACCTACAAGCAGCACTTTGAAAACAAGCACCCGAAGAACGAGATGCCCGCTGATCTCTTAGAAATCTAACGATTCGTCGGATACCATTGTTTCTTCAAATTCCTTACGCCCTTCATCGTTGGATGATAACAGCTTTTACAAATTGTTTATATATGAATATAATTTTTTTTCTAAATCCAAGTGAGTTTTCACGCCGAACGGCTGTCCCTCGGGATGCTGCTGATCCGGACCTAATGTTACTTAAAAAAAATTCAAAATATTCATGGTGGTTTGGCTAGGAGATTGTGTCGCAAGCAAAAAGATTATAACTTGCAAACGATGCTCCAGCCATCACTACGTTGACTGGGAATTTCCCCAACACGTAAACAAAGCTCTAGCCAAATTGATAGGTGTAGCTTCCGAACGCCCATGGAGTGCTCCGGTGAGCAATTGAAACTTTTGCTTCCGGGTCTTAAGTGCTAGACGTAATTTCTATCGTTACTTAAGATTGACGTCTGTTTGAAAAAGCATCGGGCTTTAATAGATTTAGAAAGTAATTTTTTAAGGCAAGTGATATTGAATGAAAATGGAATTTTCATGTTAATTGTCTTTTTGGAAACCTGCCACGTGAGGCCAGTTGCACATCAGAGTCAAGATAATTACGTTTATTTGAACAGATGTGATAAATTGTAGAAAACATTTAAGTTCAGATATTGGGATTTTAGGTAAACTAGCAATAAGTAAATCAAATCAAAAATATTGATATAATTTTGGTAGTTTTATAAAAACAGTTATGCCGGCCCTGCTTCACAATTAATTGTTATACGTTTGTGCGTATACATACAGACAATTTTAAGAAATAATGCTATTAAGAGGTAGAAATCTTGAACTAATTTCTCTGAAAATAACGGATAAAGTCTTGAATATTTCAAGAAGCTTATTTTTGATTGTTTTTTAGTAGATTTCTTATGAAATACTACCTATTGCAACGTATCTGGTGAAAAGACTGGAATATGAATGATGGTAAAACTCGTTTTAGAGGTCGTAGACTTTAAAAAAGTTTATTTTGACAATACATGTATACATGTGTGTATGTATATGGTATATATAATAAATTGTATTTGATCATTGATAAAATGAGAGTATTCAGAATAATCAGTTTAGCATTCAGTGCCACTACATCTCTTCGAAGCTGCAAGTATGGTGTTACTATTTTCCGAATATATGTAATATGATGTGCCCATGTCATCTTATCATCAATCATCATCAATGCCTAGATATTTGGCCTGAGTCACTTTTCTTATGTATTCCATTCACTTCTATTTTTGGACTAATCCTTGGTTTATTTTTTTTGTTTTAGTATCATGTAACAGGTTTTCATTTCATTTAAGGATAATTAATTGACTAGTGCCCAGAAAAGGTATTTTTCACGATCACGATTCATTACCGATTTTAGCTCCTCATTTTTTGCAGAATTTACTGAAACTGTATTGTCGGCGTATATTATATAATTGACTTCGAAATCTGAGTGTTGCATATTATGAATGTAGATGAGATACAGCTTTGGCCCTAGGACGGAACCCTGTAGACCCCCAATATTACACTCTCTTGGTGCACTGAAGGTTTCTGAAACCTTCGTTAAGATTCTTCTGTCACTGAGGTAGCTTCGAAACAGCTTCCTGGCAACACCTTTCATTCCCATGGCATTCAGTGTTCCAGCAAGATATCATGATCAACAGTATCGAAGGCCTTTTTAAGATCTATAAATGTAGAACCTATTTATAATATTTATTAGCCGGTCACATAGAACGACGGTTTTTGGTGTACAAACTTGTGACAAACTCTGCTTTTACGCCACAAACGGTGTTGGTTTACATTCCTAAAGCAACATAAAAAATTCAAGAGCGAAATCCCGACTCGACAATCTAATGTTGGAGCAATTCATCTTGACAGATGATAAACTAAGTAAAACCATGGAAAAATCAAAGGTGAGAAATAATTTGGGACGGTTTTAAGTTTGTAAGCCAAGCTGCCCACACACGATCACGCTACCAAGCGCCCTGGTCTTTTAGTTCGTTGACCATTTGAGAGAAAACCCGGAGCGCTACGATCCGTTCCAACTGGTTCCAACTACCCCTGAGTTTTAAGCGGCATTTCCAATTCCAATGCAGCGTAGTGTAGAACCAAAGAATATGGAACTACCTTACAAAGAATGTTCACTCTATTTTTGCGGCGCAGTTATCCCCACCACAGCCCACTTTGGGAAAAATAAAACAAAAAATGTTCCCATTAGTAAGAAAGAGAATCTTTCCCTGTTTGTTCCAAGTCCAAATTCCCATTTAAATTGCCTAGTAAAGAATAAGGATGGCAACAATGAAAATCGCCGCACACACAATGAAGCCAGAGTTCACCTATTACGGTGCGGCAAAACCTTCTATATTTCAAGCCGTGAAGTGGTCCGGCGCACGCACACATCTATAGGGCAAAGTGGTCTGACAGTTTAAAGAAATCCCATTGAGTCTTATGGGGGACGTTGCAAAATTGGAAAAAAATTCGCGGCAGCTTCCAAACTATAGCTCGTATCGAAAAATCATCTTCACTCAAGGTTACTTTAAGAAGTTCTCCTTGTAATTAATAACACTTTTAATCACCTTTTCGAACAAAGAATATGAAATTTTCGAGTTTAACCAAAACTCAACAGAAAAGTCAGGCGCCGGACCACTAACAAATGTACGGCAAGAGAGCAAATTGGCTCCGAGCCGAGCCAAAGAATCGAAAATTTGGAGTAAAAGCCCCTATGGTTTTAATTTCTTAAGACTTGTATGTCTCTAGTGTCCAAAAAACCTGATTAAATCCAATTTTTCCAGCATATTTCATCCAGCGTCCATAAAGGCCCGCGCCCATAGAGTCCGGAATTCGTCCGACTCCGGAAAACGTAAGTTGAACTACATGCTTTCTTATGGGGGTGCACCCATAGAAACGCGCTGCCGCAGTCGCGACCGAATTGAAAAGTTGAACATTTCTTAACTTTTGATCCGTACTACATGCGGCAAGGAAAGCATCAAAGCTTCATCAGTGAGAGTTTCCAAGTTTTGAAAACAATTTGAAATATTAAACTCTGGACTGCTGGTCCCGAGATGTAACAGAAATCGGTTCGTGGCAATTTAATTATTTGTTATTTAGTTGTGTTTAAACATAATTGTGCGGGTTTTTGAGCATTTTAATTGGCGTGGTTTGCTTAAAAGGTTTGGGCCTTCGCTATGAGTCCTGTCAGTGACCTGATATAAAATGAGTCGCACCTAAAAGCGGAGCCTTCCCTGCAATAAAATCAAACATCCATCGTTTTCTTTTCAATAAAGTTTGCTTCTTGTTTGTTTTTTTTTTTTATCATAATTTGCCTTTGAGAGATAAAGCTTGCCGCAGAAATTCCGGATTCTATGGGCGATACCTCTGATTTCCGGACGTGAATAGCTTTAAGCTTACTGGAGTCGAGCAAATTCCGCACAAATTCCGGACTCTATGGGCGCGGGCCTTAAGACTAAATGTAAATTTCTCGAACTGTCAGACCACTTACGCACACATGCAAGAGGCCAGTTCATGGCTTGTAATCAAAGAATATGGAACTACCTTACAAAGAATGTTCACTCTATTTTTGCGGCGCAGTTATCCCTACCACAGCTCATTTTGGGAAAAATAAAACAAAAAATTTTCCCATTAGTAAGACAAGGAATCTTTCCCTGTTTGTTCCAAGTCCAAATTCCCATTTAAATTGCCTAGTAAAGAATAAGGACGGCAACAATCAAAATCGCCGCACACACAATGAAACCAGAGTTCACCTTTAATGGTGCGGGCCAAAACCTTCTATATTACAAGCCGTGAAGTGGTCCGGCGCACGCACACATCTATAGGGCAAAGTGGTCTGACAGTTTAAAGAAATCCCATTGAGTCTTATGGGGAACGTCGCAAAATTGGGAAAAAAATCGCGGCAGCTTCCAAGCTATAGCTTGTATCGAAAAATCATCTTCACTCAGGGTTACTTTAAGAAGTTCTCCTTGTAATTATTAATACTTTTAATCACCTTTTCGAACAAAGAATATGAAATTTTCGAGTTTTACCAAAACTCAACAGAAAAGTCGGGCGCCGGACCACTAACAAATATACGGCAGAAGTGCGAATTGGCTCCGAACCGAACCGAAGAATCGAAAATTTCCTGTTTTTTCGCTGGAAATTCATTAATGTTTTTGGCCTATATGGAGTAAAAGCCCATATGGTATTAATTTTTTAAGACTTGTATGTCTCTAGTGTCCAAAAAACCCGATTAAATCCAATTTTTCCAGCATATTTCATCAAGCGTCCATAAGACTAAATGTAAATTTCTCGAACTGTCAGACCACTTACGCACACATGCAAGAGGCCACTTCACGGCTTGTAATATAGAAGGTTTTGTGCGGGCTTGTTTAGCATTGCTTTTTCTGGCATTGTGTTGGTGCCGGCCCGGCCGTGCTTTTCATATAGGAACTGTCAGAAATCGAATGGCTCACTCACACATTCAAGGCGTACACAGCTTACTTTTGTTTACGTTTTTTCACCACAGGTTTTCTTGTTGTTGTTGTTGACTTTTCCTTTTGCTGTCACTTGACAGCACCCCTTCCAGGGCTTTACTTGGTCCAGGCCAGTACTGCCAAATTGACCATACAGTCGTTGTATCTGATTTGAATTTCCTTGCTACGCTCTCATGGAAAGAGGCTGGAGGACAGCAGCCCTCATGGGACGATTACTTTGGCGTTTGACTTGAGCTTAAACTTCTCCTCTTTAAAATGTTTCAATGCCTTTGTCCAAATATTTAGGTTGATACTCTTGAGGACACCACAAGACAGTCACCAACAATTAAAGTTAAAAGGAATCAATTAATGTCAGAATTATAAATACAAATCGGTGAGCCCAGTTTTTACATTTTCCATCATTATATGAATAAACCCTTAGGTTAAGTAACTAAAACTATGTCTTCTACGTGTACACGATCGAAACCTTATACTTTGTACAAATATTTCCCTTTTTTCTCTCATGATTTAAATATATATATATATTTTTTTGCACTTTTTTTTTCCACTTTTGTTATCTTTCTTTCTAATTTTTTATTTTTGTTCTTTCCTTGTATTTTCCATCTTTTTCTCTCTTTCTCCTTTTTCTTGTTTTTTTTTTTCTTTTTTTAACTTTTTTCTTTTTTTCTTTTTATTCTTTCCTTTACCTTAACTCTTTTCCTATAATTTTCACTAACTATACAATTCGAGTAGTGTACATTATTTACATTTAACTTAGAAGAATTGAAGCTCGATTTATCAATCAGGTGGTCCCATCACAAGGACATTTCTGCATAACCGAACCATGGTTCAGGGTCGCGATCTTATTTTTATTTTATATTTTTTTTTAATTAATTAAATATAAATAAATTTTTATTTTATTTTATTTTTTTTGACTTTCAACTGAGACTGTAGGGAGATCTATATGCAAATTTTTGAATCAAAAAGGAACTGGGCTAACACATTTATATTGTCGATGTTAAAGGGAGCAAGGGCTTCCTCCAAGTTATCACTTCTCTCCAGAAGGGGGAAACCCGATCTTATCTCATTATACTTCGTGCATTTCAATATTAAGTGGGACTCATCTTCCTCCACATTGCAGGTCTGACACAGTCCATTGTCAAATTTTCCCCATTTGGCAAGTTTAGCCCTGGAAAAGGTATGGCCAGTTATTATTCTGTTAATCATTCTGATCATGTATGCCGGTAAATTTGACCCCACAAACCACGGGGTCTTCCTTACTTTCTGGATGATTTTATAGAAGAACCTTCCCTTGTCAACGGATTTCATTCTGAAATCCCTGTCCCAATCCTTCATCAGTTTGTCCCTAATATTTAGAATTACATCTTTTTCAGTCAAGTAGTGGGAGAGGAAGTCTCCATAAACCCTCGCCTCACCAGCTATTAAGTCAGCCCTTTCATTTTCTACTATTCCCCTATGCGAGGGTACCCAGACTATTCTGATCATGTCAAAGGATTTAGCCAGCTCGCGAATTTCTAAAGCAATGCAGTTCCTCTTTTTCCATCGTAGCATCACACAGCCGTTCCTGCTATCTGTGATTATAATAACTTTTCTTTGTCCCGTATTGATAGCATGTACTAGGGCAAGCTTAATTGCGATCATCTCAGCTGATAAAGTAGACAATTTCCACAGAAATTTGTATCTAAGGTCTGTGTCATCCCTAGCGGAATAAATTCCAAGACCAATCGCATCCACTCCCACAGATGCATCTGTGGCTATTATCGGGACATCTTCTGGGAAAGAGTTTCTTTTTTCTTGCATTAAGCACTTCACTATCTCAGAATTCATTTGTTCTTTTTTCCCCTGCATTTTAAAGAAGTCTATGTCTATGGATAATGAGGCCGAGGTCTCAATTTGAACCTGTTCAGCCCTGTATAGATCAAAGATTTCCTTGTATTTTGTGTAACATTTCTCATAAGGAGTGGACGGTGAGTTAGTACAACATCTGCTCAAAAATTCTTTATCCACTTTTGCCAGTCTCAGAACTTCCTTACACGTGATTAACTCTGCCCTCAGATTAGGAGGCATTTCTCCAACCAATGCATAAATTACATGGTTTGGTGTGGATGGAGATAGTCCCAAACTCGCTCTCATATATTTGTTAGTAACTATACCGACCTTTTTCTCAAATGTTTTTGTTTCGTCATGTGATAAGGATCTAGCATATTCTGTTTTTGCTCTAATAAGGGATCTGAAAAGGTTCAATGAGTTTTTGGGTGTGATCCCCAGTTTCTTACCACTGACCATTTTGACAATTCTATTGTTGCTTTCCATGGATTTTATTGCTTTCTTAAGTTGCAGAGAGTTGTTCAGACTTCTTGTGAAGGTCCATCCCAGAAAATTTAGGGCATTATCACATCTAATCAGTTGTCCATTAATGTAGAGTTCTAGTTCTTTCCTTGAATTAAAGATCAAGGATCCAGACTTATCGCCAGTAACCAAAAATTTCAACGAATTAGCTATACCACAAAATCTATTTAGGGTCCTTTGCAGCATCTAATTTAGTATGATAAGGCTTTGACTACCAGCCAGGAAACAAAAATCATCTGCAAACTGGAACATCTCCGTGTCTCTCTCCAATGCACCATGCAACGGGGCCGAATAGATATTAAAGAGTATTGGGCTGAGGGCACTACCCTGGGGAATACCTCCTCTCACCGTTACACACTCCTTTCCCAAGTTCAGCCTTCTGAATCTGAAAAACTTGATAATCCAGTTGATCAATTTAATAGGTATCTCATTAGCCAAAAGAGTAATGTACAGTTTCCCCAGTTCTACTCTATCGTAGGCACTGTCTAGGTCTACAGTTACCATCGCTACATGTTTGAACATCCTTTTTTTTTCCTCTATGGCTTGTCTGATCATCGCCAGACATGTAGGGGCAGACCTTCCTTTTCTGTAGGCGAAGGAATTGGATGGTAAGTGTCCTCTTCTCTCTACAATTTCAGCTATGAAGTTCTTAATAAAATTATTAATAATCTTTAGAGGGACAGAGATCAGCGAAATAGGCCTGTAACTATTCAAGGAGTTTGGATCTTTTCCTGGTTTGAGAATGGGAACTACTCTTATATCCAGCCAAATATCTGGTATTTTTCCGTCTTTCAAGGTATTTTTTAGGAATTCCACAAAGGCTCCTTTCGCATCATCTGACATGGCTTTGATCATTTCATAGGTGATTCCATCCTTTCCCGGGGCCGAGCAACCATTTTTTGTCTTCAAAAATTCGTTGAGATGATTCACCCTCCAATCATACGTTACTACATTGGAGTTGTCTGTTAGCTCCGGCAGCAATTCTGGTTCTACAGTCTTTTCAGTTAGCATATTGAGATAATCCTGGGCAAATTTCTGGTCATGGAAGTTGTCACTTCTTTGGGGTCTTAATTTTAATCTATTTATTACATTCCAAAATTCTTTTATATTTCCATTTTGGCTCAGATCTTGAATGAGTTTATTCCACGATTCTTTTTTGGCTCTTTTCTTTTCCTTCTTAAATTTGGCATTGAGTTTATTGTACTCTATCAAGTGTCTGATTTGTCCCGTTTTATTAAATTTCGCCAAGGCATTTGACTTAAGTCTGAACAATTTTCCCAGTTCATTATTCCACCAATTTTTTGCAACTAATTGATGCTCACTATTCTTCAAAATCTTTGTAGCTTCCTTGATTTTGAGGGTTATCTTTTCTAGTATTAAGTTTTGATCCCTCTCATCGATTTTCAAATTCTTTAGTTCATTTTGCAATTTGTCCTTCATAATTACCTTCTTTGTTTGTGCGGGCACTTCACTTATAACATTGAATACAATTGGGATGTGAGGACTCCCACCAATAGCTAGGTCTACGGTTTTCCAGTCTGACCTTATTCCTGAGAAATTATTGAAAGTTAAATCGATCGCACTTTTAGAAATGCGAGAGCATCTCGAAATGCATGTTGGCTGCCCATTGTTGTTGCAAGTGAATCCATAATCCTTAGCGATTTGGAGAACAATTTGACCTCTCGTGTTAGAAATTGAATCTCCCCATTCAGAGTTTCGAGCATTAAAGTCACCTGCTATAATCACATTACCGTATTTGATGGCCTCGTTAAATAATGTGTCAATCTTCCTTTTAAAATGGAAATTGCTATCATCCATGTTCGCATAGACAGCCACAAATGTGACATTGTTTTGTAAATTTAGAGTGGTTAAGACACAGGCATCTAATATGTTCGGGAAGTTGATCTTTTTAACCTTTATTCTTTTAGATACTGCTATGGCAGTTCCTCCATAACCATCATTTCTATCATTTCTGTATATGATAAAATTCGAAAGAGAAACATGGTCCGACGGCAGAAGCCATGTTTCCCCAATCATTGCCATGTCAAAATTACCACTGTTTAGATGGTGATTCGGTCTGAGGCTCTGTATATTAATTTGTAAGACTTTCATTTTAATTTATTTCCTTACCATTTGAATGAATGCCGTCAATTCTAATAAGTATCTCTTTTATGCAAGTTAATACAACTTCCCTAATCGTGATTATACTCGGTTTCCATTCCTCATTAAGGGATTGAAATATTTTTTTTGAGGTTTCATCAACTATATTCTTTGTATCTGAGTTGTGTTCATCATTGCCTTCCTTAATTAACTCCGACAGGAGTATTATACTATCTGCATTGTTATTTTTTTCCAACATTTGTTTTACTTTTTCCTCCTTCGACGTATTAATACCTTTTGAGGGACCTACTTCTTTATCATCACTTGAATTTTCTGGTGATTCATCCGTTCTTACTAGAGATGCCAATGTCATTTCTTGTCTTACTATTTTTCTGGCTTCCCTTTTATTAATCTTCTTTTCAAACATAAGTTTAACTATTTTATGTTCTTTTAATGAGACTGGACAGCTCTTATCAAAGGCTCTATGAGAATCCCCACAATTTGCACATCTTACTGAGCCACTACAAACTCCCTCTTTAATTTCGTGCGCTGAGCCACAAATAGCACATATTACTTCCTTGCTTTTGCATTCTCTGCTAATGTGCCCATATTTTTGGCACCTAAAACCAGGATTTCTTATGCGGGCTTGTTTGGCACGGGAAGCAAATGCGATTGTATGGTGAGGCGAGCTAGAGCGTGGTTCGCTTTACAGGACAGGGTGACTCTTTTATATTGAGTTTTTAGTTAATGTATGATAAATTGTGGCTTATTGGGCCAATTGTTTTTCTAGATTTCCAAAAAAATTATGCTCAAATATAAATTGAATTAACAATAAATTGTGGCATAAAGACTCAATTATAAAACAGTTTTTCGTTCATATTTTCTTGGCACCCTGTAAGACTGTATCAATTCCTCCAAGTTCCAAGTTCCGCCTCCCCATTTTTCATCTCTTTTGCACCGCAGCGCTTAAGCATGCTATCGACTTCTGACAAAATTGTGGGGTTGGGTGGAATAACGGTACCAAGGTCACAAAAAGATAAGGAGATAATTGCCGGAGTGAACAGTCTTTGTAGGCTCTATAGTCTTTGCTTGTAATATAGAAGGTTTTGGGTGCGGGCTTGTTTATCATTGCTTTTTCTGGCACTGTGTTGGTGCCGGCCCCGCCGTGCGTTTCATATAGGAACTGTCAGAAAACGAATGGCTGACTCACATTGAAGGTGTACACAGATTAGTTTTGTTTACGTTTTTTCACCATAGGTTTTCTTATGCGGGCTTGTTTTGCACGGGAAGCAAATGCCATTGTATGGTTAGGCGAGATAGAACGTGATTCGCTTTACAGGACAGAGTGGTTCTTTTATATTGGGTTTTTAGTTAATGTATGATAAATTGTGGCATATTGGGCCAATTGTTTTTTTAGATATCTAAGAAAATTATGCTCAAACATATATTGAATTAACAATAAATTGTGGCATAAAGGGTCAATTATAAAACAGTTTTTCGTTCATATTTTCTCGGCCCCCTGTAAGACTGTATCAATTCCTCCAAGTTCCAAGCTCCGCCTTCACATTTTTCATCTCTCTTCCACCACAGTGTTTAAGCATGCTATCGACTTCTGCCAAAATTGTGGGGTTGGGTGGAATAACGGTACCAAGGTCACAAAAAGATAAGGACATTATTGCCGGAGTGAACAGTCTTTGTAGGCTCTATAGTCTTTGCTATAGTCTTTGGTAGAACTTCACGCTGTTTGCTATATCTCCATTCTTCACAAGAGAGACTCGTATTTGTTGTCTCTCTCAAAATCTCACGCTTGCGCCTTGCGCCAGCGCAAAGTGCTCGTAGATTTTAGTGCTACTCTCGCATTGTCTCTGTAACCGCTGACTCAGTGCTGCTATATTGTTGGAAGCCAAACTGATTTTTATCAAATCCACCAAGTTGGTGAATGAATTTTGATAGCCTTACATTTAACACTCTTTCATAAATTTTGCTAAAAACACTTAGGAGTGATACAGGTCGATAATTTTCGTCTCTCTCTTTGGTGCCACCTTTGAATATCGACACAATAAGAGATTTTTTAGGAATGTAGGGAATTCCCTATAAGTCTTGTAAGCACTAGTTTACTAGTTTGAGGACTGTCTAGAGCGTTATAGATCCCAAACGCCAATATCAAACCATTCAAGTGCAGTGCCAGTTTTTAGTGAATTGATTATTTTCCCTATGTCTTTCTCGTTTGTAGATAAGAGAAACATAGTTTTGTTTTGAACCACATTTCTTTTATGAAGAACATTTACATTTGTACATGTCTCTGTTAGCTTTTTTTCAAGGTCATTTCCGACGTTGCTGAAAAATTTATTTAGGCATTTTAATATTTCCTGTTTGGATATAAATTTTGCTGCATTATGAGTGAGTACAGAGACTTCCTCGTTTGTTCCTAATTCATTGTTTTTAATCTGCCATATTTTTATTATGTCCTTCCTTTCCAGCATTCTATATTTTATTTTCGAGATGTTTGCCTTTTGTGTTCTTGATGATGACTGCCGTTTTATATTGAAATTCCGTTTTATTGCAGATAGGGTGCCTCAGATGTCTTTTATATAGCACATTTCTTGTTTTTATTTCAGTAAGGACCTCTTTTGTAATCCATGTCTTTTTCCGTGTTATTCTCACCGTGGGCGTAGCCAGCCATGGGCTCAGGGTGGGGCAGCAGTCTAAAATAATATGTAACTAGCAAACTATACTCGCGGTCTTACCCCGGTTAATTTTTTCATACAAAAAGGTTACACCTTATAGCACCCTGTAATTGTATGTATAATTCGAATTATCCAAAAAACTTTCTTATTGCTCACCTACCTACACCAAGAAATCTTCCATCCAAAAGTGTGTCTCTAAATTCAGCCGTTTGGGCTCTGGGTGTATGCCAATTTGTTAATTAGTCAATTTAGAGGTTTATATATCTATCTATAGTACTTTCAGGTACAGTAAGTAAACAATTACACATAGGTATTATAGGTTATTTATTTATTTAGGTATTAACTAACTAGAGAAGCCGGCGTGGGTTCTGGCAGAACCTCCTTAGCACTTCGGCTTCCAATTTATTTTTCGCTTCGGCGATCCTCATCCTGTGAACGCTCAGCATACAGAGACCGCACAGATGATTTTCACTCACGGTGGAGCGAAGCCACGTCTTGACACGCCGTAACGTACTGAAAGACCTCTCTATAGTACAGGTCGTACACGGTTGGGCCAGTAAAATAGCAAGCGCACTTTTTATGCTCGGATAAACCATTTCTGAATCCTTTATAAGTTCTGCCACTTCCATGTCTTTCAGAACATTCAATGCCATATTTTTTTCTTCCCACAACTGGTACCACAGTTCAGCCTCGTTTTGTTTTGATCGCATTTTAGCCCAGTCAAATTAGACATTAAAATTGCAAAGCGTGATGTAGTTCTAATTTTTTGATATATTGTTAGGACCAGTTAGTGTAGTGTAAACTCAAATTTGCAGCTTCGAAAAACCTGTGCTTCCTGCGTAATACGTGAAAATCTGCAGCTTTTTTCTCAGTTGCCTTATAACTCATAAACTGTGCATTTGTTGATATTAAATATAACTATCATTTTTAAAGTACATTAAATTTGCAACAATTTAAGCCCAACCACAGTCCTTTGCCTTCAATGGTTCTTGAGATATGGCCATTTTTGTTCTGAATCTATTCTTAACGGCGCTAACTCTTTCGATCTCCTCCCTGCACTGCTTCCAGACCCTTCCGTTGATATTCAGTATCACATCTTCTGGGGTGAGTTTTGTCGTAATGAGATCACCGTCCCTTCTGGCCGAATTGGCGACCTCGTCAGCTAATATGTTTTCACCAATACCCATATGAGAGGGTACCCGCATGATTCTAATCCACTCCACTCCACTTGTCTAGTTAGCTCCAATAATTCCGATACGATGAAGATCTCCCTCTTGTTCTCCCTTATTGCTCTACAACTGTTCAAGCTGTTTGTAATTATTATTGCCTTCCTGGACCCCATGGAGACTAGCTGTTCAACGCTTTTTTTAATGGCCAGCAGTTCAGCTGTTAGGGTGGACATGGTCCATATAACTCTTAAACCGATAACAATGTCTTTTTCCGGGATAACGATCCCAAGACCAACCACACCATCAGCCACAGATGGAGGTAGATGGAGGTAGATCTGCGCCCTTCCTATAGGCAAATGAGTTTACAGGAAAAGCATTTTTGTTCTCCAGTATGTCAGTCAGACGATTCTTTATGCAACATTGATTGCTTATACTCCTCGGGTCCTTACCAGGTTTCAAAATAGGTACCAACCTAATGTTAAGCCACTCCTCCAGGACGGCACCGGATGTGAAAGTATGATTGAGGAAATTGACGTAAGGCTTCTTTCGCCGAATCAGATATGTAATTCAGCATTTCAAAGGAAATCGAGTCAAATCCAGATGCGGAGTTCGTTTTCGCGGCAAGAATTTCGTTCAATCGTCTCGTGGTGAGGTTCAGGGGTTGCATGTTTTCTGCGTCATAAATGCGCGGAATCAAGGACGGTCTATTGGCTTTGTCTACCACCATTTCCAAAAATTCTCTCACCTAACCTTGTTCATCGAATAAGGACTGCTTGTAACTGCCTCCCTTTATCTTTTTGATCACTTTCCAGAAGGGGCGTACACATCTCTTTTGCCCATTTCTTCTACATATAAATCTTTTCCAGTCCAGTCTTTTCGCCTCCCTCATATTTCTTCTGAAAATTGTATCTTCGACTACTCCAGATTTGTTGAACAATGCGAGGGCGTTTCTTTTTATTCTGAAGAGCCTCTCCAGCTCTTTGTTCTACCATTTTATTGGGATGGACTTGTTTCCATTGTTGTCCACGTAGATCGTCGCTTTCTTAATAATCGATTTGATCTTGTTTATGATTGGTATGGGTTTTCCGCTGGGCTTACCCTGATGTTGTAACCTTCATTTTTCAACTAGCCTGATACAAAGATCTAGGTCGATGAGGATGGGAAGATGGGACTACCCTCAAACGAAATGTTCATCGTACTCCAGATAATTTTAATGTGATTGAAGTTAACAAACGATATGTCCAAGACACTTTTGGTGAAATTTTTTTTCCTCGTAATGCACATGAAATCTCCGTTGTTTAACGCATGAAAACCATAGTCATTGGCTATCTTGTAAAGAAATTCCCTCTTCCTGTCCGTGCAAATGTCCCTCTAGATTTCGCTTCTCGCGTTAAAATCGCCAGCGACAAGCGCTTTCCCCGCATAGACCGCCCCACTGACATATAGAACTGGACTGCCAATCGACGGTCGAAAAGTGAGACCATTTTAAGTGGAAATGCAAACCATTTTAAGTGGAGATGCAAGCCTACCTTGGAAAACTCATGCTATAAAAACACATTAAATTATTTGCAATGTATGTTAAAATAAAGAAAATAGATAAATATAAGTTGTCACAAAACAGCCCCTTTCAATTCGCCCTATATTTTGAGTAATTGTTAAAAAAACATTCCGACACCAACCAGCTCGGGGCCGGAAGAACACAAGAGTCAGATATATAAAAACATATTCTATTTTGTCTTACGTATGCATTTCGCCTGGGGGCCGGATGGGGGAAAGAGATAGGAATCTTATGTCAAAAAGTCGTCTTAGTTTTGAGGTGCGATTTTGCATTGGATCGGTGGTCCATTTCTGTATGGCAGTGGACCGCCCTATTGAAAATCGAATCCACTGCTGCCATGAAGTTCTGTAAATTCAGACTGGGTTTCAGGTATACTGACAGAAGTGCGAGATTGCACTCATTGGTGTTGCTTGTATTGGAGGTATCAATCTTGACAACGTCGAGGTTGTTCCTCACTGCTATCGCAGTACCGCCGTATCCGTCTGATTTATCTCTTCTATACAGTGAATAACCCTGGAGTGAGACCTGGTCTGACGGTAAGAGCCAGGTCTCACTCGCTATAAGGCAGGAGATATAATTTTTGATCATATAATTATCTAAAATATCTGATATAGGTTTGATGCTTTGACTGGGTGGACTTTCAGCCTAACCTGACTAGCTGACTGAGAAAAACAAAATGATTTGTATTGAGCTAAAGCCGATAGTCAGCTAAACCCCAAGCTGATTAGTGAGCTGCCGCTATGCGTTTCCCCACTTATTATACTTACTTTGTTCTCTCAGTCAGCTGTATAGTCACCTAAACCGCGACCGTAACCTGCGTGTTATGTTTTTACCCTAACTCTAGTTTCATTTTCTTCGTTGAGGATATTTGTCACTTGATAGCCATTTAATTCATTTTTATAAAAGCAGACGTTCACATGATTATTTTCCTTAATAAAGTTGATATTGGTGCCTCCAACAAAGATCAGGTTACGATTTTTGGCCAACATAATATCCATGAAATTGACAAATTCATGTTTACTGCTTGCAGGTGATCTATAAGCAGTCATTAGGTAGTAAGTTATTTTATCAATTAAGGTTTGGGTAATGATAGAGTTGAATTGTCTGGTTGTCTCAGTGATTTTGAAGATAATGTCGTTGTTTACAAATATCGCAGTACCACCTCCCCTGCTGTCGTCTCATTTTTTATAGCAATTTTTCGTTCAGAATTAGAAAAGCTATGTCATAGAGTAGTACTTATGGAAACTTCATCTACTTTATTTCTTAAGGCCGCAGTACACGACATGTAAAAAGCCACATTCGAATGTGGCTCTGATGTTATGAGAATGTGTAGCATGTTGGTTACATTTTTCGCATGTAGCGTAGTGGTTACATGCGGTAAAAATTTGATAGTACACGAAATGTGTGTTTTGTCCCAAAATCCAAATGTGCACATGACCGAGGTGAACACATTTGAAGGGATAGT
Organism: Machimus rusticus; assembly: GCA_951509405.1. Classification (NCBI taxonomy): domain Eukaryota; kingdom Metazoa; phylum Arthropoda; class Insecta; order Diptera; family Asilidae; genus Machimus; species Machimus rusticus. The sequence goes on from OX608050.1 coordinate 10,749,198, forward strand.
ATACATATGTGTACACATGTGAATGGCTACATGTATTATGTCGCTAGTACACGGCATGCAACACATGTGCGCATTTCACATGTGTGCATGAGCGATTTCACATATTTATGTGGCTTCCTAGTACACGACATGCGACATATAAATGTAACCATTCGTATTGTAGAGATCAAACATCGCTTTTCATGGATCATTCTCATTTGTCTTCATCGTCGCTGTGTTGAAAATTAATTAAATAAAAGTTCAAAACGAAAGTGTACTACAATTGTCCTGAAAACCCTCTAGGCAAGAATATATTTCAATTAGGCACTTATTATAGCTTGCAATTAAAAGCAATTTGTAGTTAATCTGGATAATACTTTTTGGTAATAGTATTAAAGAAGAACAATACCAGTATGTTCTTATAAGATTATTCGATTCTTATAGGTAATGGAGAAGAATTGTTTGTTACAATAGTCTTAAAAAATTTATAACAAGAATGTGCTCTTTTATTTCAGTAATAACAGCAGTTTATGCGAGAAATTTCATAAAGTATCCTTTAAAACACTTTTAAGAAGACAACAATAATCGGCCATTTTTGGTTGTCATTGAAAAAAAATTCAGAAAAGCCAGGAACTCGAGCAATCAGATTTTAAAATGAAATATTAAGTTTGAAATTTTAATCTGTTTTATATTTCATTTATAAATATTATGCAGCAATAACACTATGTATTTTGAACAAATTTTTGTATTATTTAAGGAAATTAATAGCCGAAATGATAGATTTTCATTTTCATTGAAATACGGTAGATAAAGTAGGACCCAAAACAAACTGAACCAAACACAATAAATGCTGAAAAGTAATGTTCGATGGCTACATGCGGTCCATACATGTAATGTCCTAATTTCGCGCGGGCACATGATTTTTGCCTGTCACATGCGAATGTAAAAATGTAGCATATGTCAAAACTCACATGTGACAGGGTAGTACACGGCAAGTAAAGAAGTCGCATGTTTCCATGTGTCATGACTGCTACATCTGGTACACATGCGAATGTGTACCGCATGTGAGTGTCACAAAAAGTGCTAGTACACGGCATGTAACCAATGTGACTACGTGATGACGTAAAAATGACGTCAGAGCCACATGCGAAAGTGGCTTTTTACATGTCGTGTACTGCGGCCTTTAGACTGGCAATTTTAAGGAGCAATATTTTTAATTTATTCGATTTTATCATGTTTCTGCAATCGAGGAGGTATTTAGAAGGGGTTCGCTAGAATAATAATTAATTTTAACTTTCAGTTGTTATACCATGTTCAGATGAATATAGCAATTATCCATTTCGTATAAAGCTTTTAATTTGAAATTATACGTCTTACAGTTTATACAATAGAAAGGATCGTTACATTCCTTCGTTGAATGTTCGTGGACAAATGCACTATCTCACATGTTTTTTTTTTTTTTGTAGTCTGCAACCTTGTGGTGGTAGTCCTGACAGTTGTAACATCGCAGTATGTTATCTTCTCGAATTTTGAATGTTCTCCAGCCTATGTTGACATAGATATTTATCTGTAATTTTCTTATAAGTATACCCATTAGTTTGTATAAAATATACCCATTTGCCAATTTTACATTCCCTTGAGTGCAATGCTTTTATGTTATTGTTCGAAGTTCGAAGTGATAATTCATTTTAAGCTATATTGTCGTTGACTAATTCTTCTTCACTAAATATTTGTGTTTTAGAAGTTTGGAGTATGCCTTGTTGGAACCTCCATTTCAATGGCATATTATCCTCGGAATGTGGCAGCGTTACACTTTCCAGTTTAATTTTTACTTAAAGCTGTGATGCCATCAATTTGACGTAGTGATTTAACTCCTTGGCCGAAAAAACATCTCCAAACCACCTGTTTCTGCTGCATGCTTCACTATTAGAATACAACATTTTGGTTCCAACCGCTGATCCGGCCACTTCAGAACGCGTATAATAATCCCATCCTAATACGTTCCCTGCCAGGATTTTCAAGATATCTTTCGTGACAGACTTCCACATAAAAATGCATTTGCTAAAAGAGAGCTTTCATTTGTGTACCGTTTTCGGTACACGTGGCAGTGAAAATGTTAATATGGCAGATTAAACTTGGATTTGTCAGAGAAGACAACAGTTCTCCATCGTTGAAGAGGCCGCAATCGCGATGCGTCCTTACGATTTCCAAACGTGCTCGTCTGCTCCGTGCAGAAATGAGAGGTTTTATTAAAGCTCTATAAATTTTAAATTAAGCTTATCTAGCTCTTCTTTACTCAAATATGACTCATATTCAATTCTAAATCGCTTACAATTTGAGACGATGTTATAAAAGGATCACGTCTAATTTTCCGAGGAATTAATTTATCCATTTGATATAAAGTTTTTCTGGGTCTACCGCCTTTGTAATTTTCACAGAGCCACTCGCGTTATACTTTTTTATAATCCTGCGAAATATAAATTTATAAAGGGAGAACCTTTTGTCCAATCAACTGTTTTTGCGCTATATCTTTGCTGGTAATCGGTAGTTGCTTTCAATTTAAAAGGCGGTAATATTAGGGCCTACAACAACAGCGCGACACACCAGCCGTGGATTATATTACACGAACCATTTCGGGCCACTTTCTACCCCCATAACTTAAAATCTATTTGACTTTACATACTTACAATTTAGAGTGTCTAGTAAGACCCACTTCTAAATACCAAATCTCAATATTCAATAAATAACCTCTTATACCATTCACGAGATAATGACGTCCGAAAATCGCTATTTTTATGACTGACTCACTCACTCATCAAAAGTTTAGACTACTTGCAGGTGACTTAAAAAGTTGAAAATTAGTGTGGACAATGTGCGTACTTATACATATGTACTAGTATATAGGAAAAAAACAGAAATCATTGCATTAAGGGTTAGTATAGAAAATATGTATGTATCGAACTGGTGAAATATAGTTAACTTTGTAAACGATTTTATACTCTATATAACCGAGAACGCGTATGTGAACGTGATATCGATACCGATGAACGTTGACTCGGACCTAGACCCGGACTCGGACCTAACTCGGAGCCGGTCCCGGACTTACATTTGGACTTCGAAACACCCATGTCTTAAGTTCAAATATTCGTGTTTAGAGAAGTCGCCAGAATTCCATTGTATAGTTGTGAGTAGGTGTCCCTATGTGAATAATGCACATTTAAGTAGCAGCAGACCTTTCCTAATAATAAATTCGAGCTGTGGCTTGCTCTAATGATAGATAGGTACTTAACAAAAAGTTCTTCGTACGTACTCGTAATAGGGACATTAACACAAAGAAAGAAAAAAAAACGTGGGTTTCGGGACCTTCGACAGAAGTGGAACTTCATAGACAAAATCCTTAATTTTTACCCGACTGACCCAGAAGGAGGGTAATGTACCAGTAGAAAAAGTAGGAATCGATTCCAGTTGGCTTCGATGAATTCCTGCATGAAAATGTTCACAATAGAGATTGATCAAAGTTTATACACCGAGTCATGCAAAAAGTTGGCAATGAAGCGGAACTTCAATGCGTAGCTCGCTTGCCCAGTTTTGACATGTTCATTCCTAACAAAGTTGCAAGTGCCATTCAGTAGGCGGACAACGTCATTTGACGTTTTTCTGGTACGCATCACAGTTCGTGTGGCAAGATTTTGTTGTTGTCTGAATAAAATAATTGGTAGAAAATGAAAAAAAAAGTAATTATTAAACGCCATCTTCGACGGTTAACTGAAAAAGAATGGAATTTATTGCTAAAAAGTGTTGAAAAGAACTTAACGGGAAATGAAAACACAAGTGAGGAAAGTGATATGGAAGAAATTTGTGAATTTGATATCAAGGCCAGTGGAAGTGCAAAAGCCTTCGAAGAAGTCAATAAGACTTTAAGAGATAAGTTGAAGGACTGGTATGTGCGTTATACATAATCCATCAAGGGAGAGTTTTGAAGCACTTTGAAAAATACTACACGAAGAAAATCTGAATGTTCTAAAATCGTTAAAAGATATTTCTAAAAAATCTGAACCTATTATTTGGCGAACTGTAGCACACGGTGAAAAGTTTGATTATGGAACTAACATTTAGAGAAAGTATCTAATGTTTTGAGTACGCTGAATGATGTTCTAGTACTAAACATAGGTATAGAGGGTTTGCCTCTTATAAAAGTTCTGCTTTTTATTTATGGCCAATATCAGGAGATATTGTAAACGAGAAAAAAATAAAAGTGTTTTAGTCGGAGCATATGTCGGCAAGAACAAACCACTGAATATTGATACATGATTTTGTTAATGAAATGGACAATTTAAAAAGGTATGGTTTACTTTTGGGAGGAAAAAGATATGAATTAAAAATCAAATCCTTCATATGTGATGCACTCGCGCGATCATTTGTAAGCGGAAGTTCGACTACAGTATTAAATACTTCGCTGAGGCAATTATCCAATTGTCCGCCAAATGTATCCCACCGACCTTTGGGAGTGATTTTGGGGGGTTGGGGGGGGGGGGGGGTTATCGGGTTTCGCGCCCCTTGAGACTTTTGATCAGCGTATTGAGAACTATCAATTTGCAAAGTTTCAAAAAAATTGGCCGAAACCCATTTTCCATAGAGATTGTACGGGGTCCTTTCAAGTCAATTATAAATATCGGAAATGCTCCAATATTTGATTTTCGAAAATTTCAAAAAATCCAATTTTTGAGAAATTGTCTCCAAATATTCTGACAAAATTTGATAGTGTTCCTTGACTAATTTAAAGACATTTTTCTTCTTAAAAATTTTTTTCTAAAGTTTATAGTTTTTAAGAAAACGATAGATTAAGATTTTTAATTCTCATCGCCATTTTGAAAAAACGCGTCGATGAAATTTTCTGAAAAAAATTCATCTTAATGTTCGAGTGCCATGATCACCTCTGATTATAGTAAAAAGTTGATACCTTTGCGGTATCATTGTGAAAAAAAATGCGAAAAAAATTTTGTTTCGAAAATTTTCACGTTTTTCACGTTTTAATCGGCCATATTTTTTTTTCTCGGTGTCTAATCGAAATTTTGAGCTCAGATTCTGAAAGAGCATCAAATTTCGCGTAGTAATAGAGATATTGCATTATTTTTTTGGTCCGATAACATAATAAATAAACACGTTGAAAAGTTAGTAAAAATCCTGATCACCTCGGCGTTAATGGGTTAAAATCTTGTGCCGCACTAAGATGCGCCGCGCCGCTTCACATCTACTTGTTAGTTATCTCTGGTTCGTGGAACGGGCAAAAAGCTCTCTACTTCTGCTTTGTCACGCCCCTACTCGAATATGCTAGCCAGGTCTGGTCACCCTTGCAGCCAGCTCTTATATGTAGAATTGAAGCAGTTCAGCGTAGGTTTCTCCGTTTTGCGTTAAGAGGCCTTCTATGGATATCTGGGGGCACGGTAGTGCCCCCGCCAAAACGTGCACTACCTACCTTTTCTCAAAGCGCTTCGTCGTTTTTTTGAACTCTCATAGCTTCGGTTTGGATTATACCAAATAAACAAAATTATCGGGATATGATGTCAATAGTGGACTTATTAAACATATAGAATTTCAATTGCATAGCTCTTATATTTTAGTAGTAGTCCACCTCACCAGCAGTCGTCATCTAGAGCATCGGCAGCCGGTAGTAACGAAACGGCCAAGCCACATATTTTGACTAAGGTGTAGAGTTTGTGAAGTTAGGGCTTGTAGAGTTAGGGCGTGTAGAGTTAGAAGCTTGGCTCTACATGAGATCTGATAACTTTTTGACAGTGCGAGCCATATGGTCTCGTCTTGGCAACATTTTACATGAAAATGTTTTTTTGTGGGATTAATCTTTCTCCTTATGAGAATCGTTTGAAATTCATTGATCTCCAACTTCTTTCTGTCCGCCGCGATGTCGCTGACATAATCTCTATTCATCAAATTCTAACCGGCTCCATCGACTGTCCCGAACTTTTACATAACATCTCCTTCTACACCAAACCGCGCAATGTACGATCCTTTCCTCTCTTTCGCCTTGATTCTCACCGCACCAATTACGGTCACTTCGAAACCGTTTCAACTTCCTTTTAATTTAAGTTATTTTTGAAGCAAGTTGTTAATTAGTTTTAAGCCAATTTGTTTGTACTTACTCATTGTAGCTTGTATTCAGCGAATTTGAATAAATACACTACATATCAGCATACAACTAGAATGACACAAGTACAATTTTAATAGTACTAATTTATTTAAAAATTTAATTATGAATATGTCTTGTTTGTTTGTTTGTTGTCTTTTCAATTCTTTTTTACAGTCAGTCGGGTTTTTTGGTTTTTTAAGTGAACTTTTTTTTCAAAAATAAGATTCTTCGTAATTTTTAATAATAAGTTTGGCAAAAGAAATAATAACATGTAATGTATATGTTTTTTCGGTCAGCTTTGTTGAGTTAAATTTTGTTGTCAAAAGCTGGCGCGGGGACAGGGGTGAGGCTTAATTCGTGTGCGCCTGTCGTTGTGCGACTCATTCATGAGATTGGGCAAAACCTTCTATATTACAAGCCATGAAGTGGTCCGTCGCACGCACACATCTATAGGGCAAAGTGGTCTGACAGTTTAAAGAAATTCCATTGAGTCTTATGGGCGACGTCGCAAATTTGAGAAAAAATTCACGGGAGCTTCCAAACTATAGCTCCTATCGAAAAATGATTTTCATTGGTGCAATTCCTGGGATCGAGTTGACATCACAGGCCGCGAACCCTCCGACTGTCAAGTGCGGCCGGAGCCTGCCGAGTTCTCGGAAGTGTCAACCGACAAATTTTCGTTACATTGGTTTTTACCCCCCCATTCGTGAAGTGCTGTATGTGACTATAGAAGTTTCACTTCAATAAATAACAAATAGGTAAACGTCTGCCGTCTCGTCACACGCTGGCCTCCCGCGCTCTCATATCCTATTGTTTAAATCAGTGTTTTTCAATCTTCTTGAATACGTGACCTTTTAACAGTTAAATAAATTTGGGGACCTTCCAGGGCTATAACGTAAAACTATCACACCTATCATTCCACTGGACGCTCGTTTTAAGTCCATTCCACTGAACACTATTATGAGTTCCACCGGAGTGGAATAAATTTTCGAAGATTGTTCCAGTGGAAATTTTGGTATCAAGGCCCGCGCCCATAGAGTCCGGAATTTGTGCGGAATTTTCTCGACTCCGGTAAGCTTAAAGCTATTGACGTCCGGAAATCAAAGGTATCGCCCATAGAATCCGGAATTTCTGCGGCAAGCTTTATCTCTCAAAGGCAAATTATGATAAAAAAAACAAACAAGAAGCAAATTTTATTCAAAAGAAAACGATGGATGTTTGATTTTATTGCAGGAAAGGCGCCGCTTTTATGTGCGACCCATTTTATCAGGTCACTGACAGGACTGCTAGCGTAGACCCAAACCTTTTTAGCAAACCACGCCAATTAAAATGCTCAAAAACCCGCACAAATATGTTTTAACACAATTAAATAACAAATAATTAAATTGCCACGAACGAATTTCTGTTATATCTCGGGATCAGCAGTCCAATGTTTAATATTTCAAAATGTTATCAAGGTTTAGAAACTTTCGCTGGAAGCTTTCCTTGCCGCATGTAGTACGGACCAAAAGTTAAGAAATGTTCAACTTTTCAATTCGGCCGCGACTGCGGCAACGCGTTTCTATGGGTGCACCCCCATAAGAAAGCATGTAGTTCAACTTACGTTTTCCGGAGTCGGACGAATTCCGGACTCTATGGGCGCGGGCCTTCATGATCTCCACTGGAACGTCAAATGCCATTTTTTTCCGTTGGGTAAACGCAGTGGAAGTGAATTGTTTTTAGTGTTTTTTACGTATTAGTGTAAGAAAAATCTGCCTTTTTAACGCTTACTCTCTTACTATTCTCTTGTCCTAAATTTCTACATGCTGCAAGATTATTTTCTTCTTCAGCAACCAAAAAAACCAACACTATACATTTTCACATAAAAACAATTCAGTCTTATTTTCAAAAATAACGAACAAATGTTTTACATTTGACTCTCAAAATAATTTGATTTTAAATTTCGTATGGCAGTGCTCTTCATCAATTCTAGTGGAATTCACAATACCCTTTCGAACTCTGGTGGAAATTTGATTTCGAGTGGAATTGTAATTCATGATAGGGGTGAAGGTATTTAATTTTTGTTTCCTTTGAGATGGGAAAATCAAGTGCACCGTGCAAGGAAGTCGCGAGAGTTTTCTTTTGTTTCTGTCACTTGTTCAAGTGCGCCAACGAGTACGGAGTTAATAATTGTATTTTCTTTGCACTTTGCTCCACGCGAACATAAAATGGATAAATTTCTCAAATGATCGCAGCCCTCCATGTCTGGTACACGACACAGTGACGAAAGTGAATCAAAACCGAAAAAAAATAGACATTACGACGACAATTACTTGAAATATGGGTTTACTGGTGATAAATAATAAACCTCAATGTGTAATTTGCGGCGATGTATTATCACGTGAGAGTATGAAACCATCAAAGCTTATGTCACCTCTCAACCAAACATTCCAAGGAAACTGATAAACCGTTGGATTTTTTTGAACGAAAGTTGAAAACCCTTAATCAGCAGCAAAGTACTATGATTCAGGTAATAAAATAGTATTGTCATTTGGTGATTAAAAACAATATGTATATTAATTTTATTCTAAGATCGGTGGTACATATAGAAGAGAGAAAGAAATAACACTTTGTCGATTCACACTGAGTTGATAATTCTAGCATTTGTATCGAGTAATGGGGTTCTGACTTCTCTCTTCCATTAAAAACAATATTTTTTATTGGTCAATTATTTATTTGTTTTTTAAATTTTTTGTATGTGTTTAGGTATCCAGTGTCAACGAGAACGCATTATTAGCTAGTTACAGAGTCGCATACCGAGTCGCTAAAGCAGGGAAGCTGCATACAGTTGTCGAAAATCTTAATTTGTCAGCAGCCTTAGATATGGTTGAAATTATGTTAGGTAAGCAGGAGGCAAGCAAGCTAAAAAGCATACCACTTTCTGACAATACTATTGAACGAAGAATAAACGATATGGCCAGTAACATTCAAGAACAAGTAGTCGAAAAATTAAAGAAGAGCCCACATTTTGCTTTGCAGTTTGACGAATCTAGTACTACGATATTTCAGATTGTGCGCAGTTTGTGGTATTTGTACGCTTTAAAGCAGATGAAAGTATTATAGAAGACATTTTATTTTGCAAAGCACTCCCTGCAAACACTACAGACCAGTGTTTGTACGACATGTTTTTAGAAAGCACTTGCAAATACGAAATTGATTGAAGAAAATGTATCGCCATTTGTAGCGATGGCGCTAAAGCTATGACTGGAAAAAACAGCGCACTCGTTGCGAAATTAACCCTCAAGAGAAGCACTGGGTATGGGATACCCCGAGGTGAATTAAAAGTGTTTGTCCCTTTTAAATGGTTAAGTTGAGGGGATGACTTTGAGTGGGGGAAAAAATTGTATTATCCCCACTACAGATCCCCCACCATAGCCATCATGATATGTGAATACTAACAAAAATATAAGCGACCATAACCAATCTATGGGTATACGCCACCCAGTGCTGTTGTTGTGTCAGTGTTTTGTCAATTTATCTGATTAACCTTTTTGCAAAAATAGTGTGGTTTTTTCGATCTTGACACAGTTTGCGGTAAATAAATTATAAATATTATATTTTCTATAGTATTTTTATTGAAAAATTTGATTTTAAAATTAAAGAATATTTTGTCGCATTAATACATTTATAATTTAAGTTTTGTAATGTAATTTAAGTGTTTGTATTAATAAAAAATTGAATTCATGTGGTTAACTAAGCATTATTTTTTGAAACCAGTGAACTTTACCTAACTAAATAAATATTTTTTTTCAATTAAAACTAAATTATATAATAAGTATCTGAAAGTACATTAAGTCCCCTTTTAAATGCCGTTGGAAGAATGTTTTTATCTATTAACTCGCACTAAACAATCTAATTTAATATAATATGTATTACTTGTGAGATACATAGTGTTTTCATGCGATGGCCAAGCCAATTTATTTATTTAAAACATAAAAGATTTTTAATATTGATATGGTCACTATAAGATGTTGTTAGGTTAGCTAATTACGTAATAACATAAGACAGAAGGTCCCTTAAGTAAGGACTGAATAAATTAACCGACTTGGTATTACATGGATCTCACAACTTTTTACGGTAGAAGAACTGAGTTGCGAGACTTGGTTTTTTTTACAAGTTATGTTTTTTATGGCATCTCATTTCTTTTTGTAGATAGTTCTACTTTTTAGAGTTCCGTACCCAAAGGGTAAAACGGGACCTTATTACTAAGACTCCGCTGTTCGACCGTCTGTCTATCTGTCCGTGTGTCACCAGGTTCTCATGAACCTTGATAATTAGACAGTTGAAATTTGCACAGATGATGTATTTCTGTTGCCGCTATAACAACAAATGGTAAAAAAAGAATAAAATGAATATTTAAGGGGACTCCCATACAACAAACGGGTTTTTTTGCCGTTTCTATAGATCGTGCGCGAGTCCGACTCGCACTTGGCCGGTTTTTTTCCTTTCCGGTACTTTTGAATATAATTATATCTAGGTACCTGCATATTTACACCTATTACTCCATTATATTATACATATACAGGTACACTGACTCATTCACTGCAAATGTAACTTTGTAATCCAATATACATACATATTTATATGGGACTACAAAGTTATTTATGCAGTTGGTGTATCTAGAAAACTGGACCGAAATTGTAAAATATTTTAGTTTTTCCTTGATTTATACACTAAACACTAATTGTATTCTAAATTTGAAGCTTCTATGTCTGCTAGAAGTGCCTTAGAGTTTTGATGATCGGTCAGTGAGTGAGTGAGTGAGTGAGTGAGTGAGTGAGTGAGTGACAAAATTAAGAAATTTGACTAGTTATAATTCTTAAACTACTGGTTCAAATTGAATGAAATTTGAAATATACCGTGTTTATGCCATGCCTGCTTGGTTACTGAAAATTCAGTCTTCTAGTTTTATCCACAACGAAGTTATAGGGGGGTCGAAAATGGCCTGAACTGTTTCGAGAAAAGGATGGTACGGCCGTGCCACTTTTTTGCTCGACTTGGCGGGGGCACTGCCGTGCCCCCAGATCAAAGGGTTCCTCGCAACACTTCGTTTGTGGTCAACGTCTTTGCAAAACAATGTGTATGAGTCTTTTCTTTGCGTTCAAAAGATTGTCGAAGAAACTGCAACCGACCAATCGTTGGTAATAAGTTCTCACATTCCTCGCATGGTACAGAGCTTGCATAACTTGGAAGTTGACTTGACTTAGTTTCCAGAACTGGATTCTGAATCTGATAATGGGCGTAGATGGATACTAAATCCTTTCTTGGATATGTCAATACAACTGGCTGATCTAACTACGAAGATGAAAGAAAATCTTATAGATTTAGCTGCTGACGGCATGCTTAAAATGGAATTTTATTCAAAATATTGATGTCTTCTGGATGAAGAGAAAACAAGAATATCCAGAGCTGAGAAGGAACGCTTTAAAATTATTAGTTCCATTCGCCACTTCCTACCTATGTGAATTAACGTTTTCTTCAATGGTAAATATAAAAACTAAAAACAGAAATAGGCTCCAATCAGAAAACGATTTGATAGTTTGCGTCTCAAAAATAGAACCACGTTTCGACAAATTATTAAAAAATAAACAGGCTTCTCACTGAAATTGTAGTTTTTTTATTGTAGTATAGGACCTAAAACACTTAATTTTTCTTTTAACCACGACCTCTCGAGTAAGGCTTTGCGACCCCCCTGGGGGTCGCGACCCACAGGTTGAAAAACATAGGTTTAAATCAAGAGAAAAGATATGTATGTACTTGACAAAAAATAATGATATTCCAACAAAACATAATTGTGAAAGAAAGTCAAGTTTGTAACAAAAAACTTGCAAGATAAGTACTCGGATAACGGATTAGTAAAAATTTGAATATTTAAAGTTGGTGTATGAAGTACAGTCAATGACACATCAAGTACTAAAATATGTAATATTTTCCCATTGATCTTGAACTTTGTTTATTAGGTGTTAAGTTGTAGATGAAAATGACAAAATATATCTTATTTTACTAACTATATTTAAAAAATAAATAAATAAATAAAAAAAAACTTTAAGTAAAACGATTTTATATTCGTTATTAATTTGCACTTTACGGTATAAAATAACTTTTGAACCATTTTACACTATGTATATCGTGCCATAATCTGGTATATCAATCTACCTACTTATGTATATGTTACAAAACATAAGAAAAAATGTTTTAGTAAATGTATACAGATTTTAGATTTATTTGTTTAATATTTTTATATGGTTATAAAATCGTGGGCGCATAAAATAGCTGACTTATTATGTGATTTAGTGTGTTCTTCTGAGTTTCTAATTAAAACCATTTACTAATTGATCACATCTTTGAGTTATACACAATCAAGCGCCCACGATTTTATAACCATAAAAAATTATTGAACAAATAAATCTAAAATCTTTGTACATTTACCAAAACATTTTTTCTTATGTTTTGTAACATATATGTAGGTAGATTGATATACCAGATTATGGCACGATATATGTACATAGTGCAAAATGGTTCAAAAGTTATTTATTTTTAATTATTTTTTTTTTACTGTTTAGTTTCGGACAAAAATCACTATACGATTTAAACTTTAGCTTATCGTATTTTTCTCGTCAAACCCTTTCATTCAATACCCATGCCAAAGGGGTTGTGAAGAAAATTGTAATCTTGAGGTGTCCGCCATTTAATATTTAGAATGATGTCACCCGATCTATCATATTCTGCTCGTCAAACCCTTTCATTTAACACCTATGTCTAGAAGGTTGTAAAGGAAAAGATAATCCGCCATCTTGGAACATCCGCCATTTTAAATATATTACAATTCTGAGTACACTATATTGTATTTGTATTGTCATCGGAACCAAAGCTGGGTGCAAAATTTCAACTCAATCGGGATGCGTAAAGTGGATGTAAATGAGTTTACAAGATTTGACTGTTACATGGTTTGAAACTAAATAAAATCGTTTAATATGTATATAAGAAAGAAATTAATACATTTTATAATCTATAAAACCATTAATTAATATGAAATAAAATAAAAGAATAAATACTTTCACTTTTAATCTATAAGTAAAGATTTAAATTAACCTATGTATATGTACATGTCAGACAATATTGTACCTAATTTGAAATTAATATAAATGAAATTACGTTAACTCTTCTATCTCATAGAAATGAGTTCTCCAATTGTAATGAAATGAAGAATTACATTATAAAATAATTATTATAATTACAATTATAAATATTAAAGTATTTAAACAAATATATGTATACATACATTATATGAAATTTTCCACATCTGAAGATATCATTTGATTGAAGAGAACGAACTGGGCATATGCACAGAGTAAAGAATCACTTATTTTCTAATATATTGCATCATCTACATTTCTATGCATTAAGTGATTACACAGCTTAATATCGATTGTAGGAGTAATTTCTGTAATCTGTAATTCTATAATCTCCTGGAGTTAGTGAAAATAAAAAACTAAATTTAATTGGACTATTTTATTCTGTTTTATAAATTCAGAATAGACTATGTGATGGAAAATTTTAACGCATCAAATATTAGTTTCCTTTAAAATATTCTTATGGTAATCTCAGAGAATTGTACAATGGTATAGGGCAAAGTTTGAAACTTAAATCTAACTCTGCAACACATTAAGAAATAAAATAAAGTGATGTTTTAAAAGTACTTTACCAATCTTGTGCCTGGTGAAAAAAAAGTAAATAAACCAATTAATATAATATATTGAAACTCCAGAAAGAAGGCATTTAAATTTATTTTTATTTTTACTTATACACAAACAAATGTTGTTATTTCTACTCTATTTAACAATATATCTTTATAATTTTTCAATTAAAATTGGCTGTTTTCTAGGTCGTCAAGGAATCTTTGCTGGATGTGGAAGTTTTTACATCTATAATTAGAATTACAGATATGTAATACTGAAAAAGAAAACAGAAATTATTAATCTTACTTGTTTATTACTTTAATTATAATTAATTAAAAAATGGCCCACAGTGCCGAACCATTCCAGCACGAATAATTTCTGAACGTGACGTTGGATTCGATTGCGCCTTTTATCTAAGACAAAAATGGTGATCTTCCCATACAAAAATCTGTAGAACGAAAGGCCAAAGTCGAATTTTGGGTATTGAAGTTGTAATTGTAATTTTCGAAGTTTGACGCGGCTTCTCTGGCTTGTTTGTTTTGCTCGATAGATGTATCGTTAGCGATCTTAAAGTCTTAGCTTATAAGCAGATCAAGGAGGTTGACCAAACAAACATTGATCAGGAGACATTGTGCATATCTACAGGGTATGGCGACACCCGTAGGAGAGATGAATTTTGGATTTTCGCTAAACAGGTAGGCTTTGATTTGAAAAAAACAAGAAAAAAAAGGTGACCTCGACAAGCAGAACAAGACCGTAATCACAGGACATCATATATTTCTAAAATTGTGTTGTGATGTTATATGCCGTAGTGAGACTATTACCAGCCTTCAGTTAAGGCTAGATTTTTTGATTGTGGTTATCTTCAAACATTAACTAATTACTAGACTCAGCACTATACCTGGAAAGGAGCACGAAAATGTTACAGTGTCTATTAACATCTATATCATCTCAAGCGCTTCAAAGCTTATTTATCAGTCTAATTGACAGCAGACCATGGGTCAAAATGGGCCTCGCATTAAAAACCAATGCATCTTTAAAGTTCAAAAATCAACCTAATACACATTTCAACAATCAACCTAACATACGTTAACCATCAAATCATATCAAATGAAATTTTCATTCAGTTATATAATATTATCTCATCGTTATTTACGTAATTGGAAGGGGAGTACACAAGCCGAATTTTGGATTTTCTCTAAGCAGGCTTTGATTTGAAATTAAAAAAAGGAAGAAACAAAACTAATCGATTCCATGTTTTATTACAGACCTAGACAAAAAAAATGTATGACAGGGGGCATATTAACCATGTGGGAGTTACAGGTCAATTCGTAAATTTCAGTTTTCCGTTATATGGAGACCTTTGTCGTTATTTTTTGTAATTTTGTAATTTTATTAAAAAACACGTTTTGGAGGACATACGGTCTATTCACGATTTGCACTTGCTATTGTATTGTCAAATGTGTAGAAAATTGCGTTAAAAACAATAGCTGTGTTCCATTGGGCTGTATAAAATACTCCCAAGTACTTCTGGCTACGCTGAACTACTCTAGCTCTAGTTGGCGAGCAGAAGTTCTGAGTAGTTTCACCACATTTTCCCGCCAGGTGGATGGTGGTTTTTGTACTAGGTTTGCATGGAAATGAAAGCTTTTCCTCATTATTCGTTGAAGCTTTAGCTATTCTGGAGTTATCACAAGGATTCAAATAATAAAATTTAAGTAGTTTAGGCAGCAAAACATATTTACATATACATAAATATTTCCATTTTAATAAATAAGGCACAATCAGAGCAACTAATATAATACGATGAAATGTCAAAATTTGAATTTATATTTTACTCCTGACGATCAAAGTACTCGGGAGTACTTTACACAGCCCAATGGAACACAGCTAATAATAGCTATAGCTACAGCTAGTTACAAACCTTAAAATTTGCGATAAGTGCATCAAATTGCCATTATTTGCAATCAAATTTCAAATCATGAACCGAACAAATTTGTGGATTAAGTTTTTGACGGAAAGTGAGTATAAATTAAAGCGAGTCGATTTTATTTTTATGAAAAAAAAAATTGTTTTGATGCGAGTAACTGTTCATAAATACTAATTCACTGCAAAATTTCTCGCTAAATCTGATTCGGATTCGATTGTGAACAAAATACAGCTAATCAATATATACAACGAAATAAATGACAAGACGAATATAAGCAGAAAGACTGGTAATAAATATATTCTACTAGTGATATAAAAAAAATTGTTTCAGTATTAAATGCGTTTTATGTTAACTTTAAAAAATTCTGCCAAACGAAATAACTATAAGACCACATTTTGTTTACATATTTGTTTAAAACAATATACATAGATTTGTGTAAATTCAATAATTTGTACTACCATATATCACCTGCATTAATTATTTCTTATTGTAGACGACATGGCATGGACTGTACTATAATTTTTAAATTGTAGCCAGACTTACATATGTATGGATGCTCCTCCATTCAATAGCTCGTAGCTGTTAGCGACCATTGTGAAATACCCGTTCGGATAATATTGCCCACATGTTGTCTATGGGATTTAAGTCGGGCTACTTCATTAATGGAATTCTACGAAATTCTGGAAAGACTTTTGTGTACTTTGCGGTATGCACCACAGCTGACATACTCAACGAATTGAATGAATCACGCAGTAACTCTACATAACTCTATACATTTTATAGCATTAATTTTTTAGAAATTATATACTTAGGGGACTTGCCATAGAATATAAGTTGTTCTTCCTAGACTCTTCTTCATAAGCTCAAGCTTACTCATGTGGAACAAAGCCCACTAATCCAATAGGCTAAAATTTGAGCACACTCTGTTTCTGTTTATCGTTTTCGACTGTTCTAAGGTTTACCACAGCGGAAAAAGGGGTGACAACACTTTTTTTTTAAACTTCAGATTCATAAACTGGAAGATGAGATCTTTCAAAAATTCGTTGGCTCCCTAAAATCGAATTATTTTTCGTGAAGATTATACATAAGTGTTCAAAAACTAGAACATTTTTTGCATTTTTTAAATTATCCTTTATGTGATACCTACTTTTGATGAGTCTATATTTAAGTATATAGCGACATTTCTTATCAAATAAAAAAAAGTTCTAAAATAATTGTGTTTCAATCACTTTTTAATGGGGTGTGTATAAAACTTTACACTTCGCATTACGATACCCTTATTATTTTATTTTGACACTGTGTATATGTATATACACTGCGGAGCACTTGAATAGGTACACGGTTATAAATGGCAAATAAGGATATTACGCGCACGTGCAAGTCAATTTTTTTTTTTCATATGTTTATTCGTCTAGGAATAACAATTAATTTCAGGTACTTTCCAATTAACTAGGTTTTTTCACGTTCTAGAACTTTTAATATGGCGGAAAATTCCAATTCTCTGTGGGAAAAAAGTTATTGCTACGTAAAAAAAGTCTTGCAAAAATTGCACATTCACATTAATACATTACTATTGCCCCGCTTTGTACGTTATCCTTCTACGACGCTTCGTTTTGTTATTCGAATCTGTGAACTGTTACATATTTGACTTCGGTTTGGTTAATCATGGAAAAAGCTATAGCTAAATAAAACGAGATTTCTTTTGTAAGAATAATAATATTTTCATTATACGTAATAATACGTATAATAAAATTAACAATAGTTTTTAACGTCTTATTGTATAAATACACATAAGTAAACAACCAAATTTCGACATATTCGTGAAAAAAACAGCATATAAATCCTTCTACATAGGGTAAGGTTGCTCAAGTCGTACGCCCCCTAAAAAATAATACTGTAATATTCAGGGCAATTGAAATAAAACCAATTCTTCTGCATCTACTGAATCTTTTTTAATTTCCCTGGGTTAAACAATTTTCAATACCTAAGTGGTACGAGTAAGGAATTTTGCAGAAGTACGACTTAAGCAACTGGCTGTTCTAAGTTTAAAACTTAAAACCACTGACATAACTTAAAAAAGTTCTACCGTTTGAGTATGCCTAACAATTGCCAGAGAAGTACTACAAATATATGTTAACAAAGAAAAAAAGTAAGAATCACGCCACAAAAAGCTTACAAATGAGTCAAAAATTTTATTGAAAATGCTTAAAAAAACTTACTTTTTAAATATTTTTGCTTCAAGAAGCCAGCCGGTCAACCACTTTTTTACATTTGCTCGCTCTACTAAACAGTTGAGGTTGACGACACTAGAAGGTGCAATTTATAAGTATCAGACGAGATATTGCCGTGGTACGACTTGAGCAACTTTATCCTAAATATTATACATATTAATACTATACATAGATCTGTTCACGCATTAGGGACAATGAAATGTTTTGTTTTACTGCCTACACGAATCCAAGTCTTCGCTTCCACTTCGTCTTGTAATGATAGATTATGACGTCAGCGAAAAAACTGAACTATATAACAAAACGACAACAAAGCTGTCATTTGAGTTTTATTTTCAATTCACAAAATGTTTTCGTTATCCTTCGAATTAAAAAAAAATGAAGTGGCAAAAATACACGTTGTTCATTTTTACTACAATAAATACCTACTTGCTTTAACATTTATTTCTACTTATTTCAGTTTTGCGTGTACTCGTCATAAATCAGTTTGGTATAATTCCACTTCTATTGCTAATTGTTAATTAGGATTTTAATGCATCCCATTCCATTCGAGTAAACGTGGTAATTAAATTAGACAGATAGTAAATTTTCGTAGCGTACAAAAAAGAAACCGAATAATTTAATTTGATAGTTTGCGTCTCAAAAATAGAACCACGTTTCGACAAATTATTAAAAAATAAACAGGCTTCTCACTGAAATTGTAGTTTTTTTATTGTAGTATAGGACCTAAAACACTTAATTTTTCTTTTAACCACGACCTCTCGAGTAAGGCTTTGCGACCCCCCTGGGGGTCGCGACCCACAGGTTGAAAAACATAGGTTTAAATCAAGAGAAAAGATATGTATGTACTTGACAAAAAATAATGATATTCCAACAAAACATAATTGTGAAAGAAAGTCAAGTTTGTAACAAAAAACTTGCAAGATAAGTACTCGGATAACGGATTAGTAAAAATTTGAATATTTAAAGTTGGTGTATGAAGTACAGTCAATGACACATCAAGTACTAAAATATGTAATATTTTCCCATTGATCTTGAACTTTGTTTATTAGGTGTTAAGTTGTAGATGAAAATGACAAAATATATCTTATTTTACTAACTATATTTAAAAAATAAATAAATAAATAAAAAAAAACTTTAAGTAAAACGATTTTATATTCGTTATTAATTTGCACTTTACGGTATAAAATAACTTTTGAACCATTTTACACTATGTATATCGTGCCATAATCTGGTATATCAATCTACCTACTTATGTATATGTTACAAAACATAAGAAAAAATGTTTTAGTAAATGTATACAGATTTTAGATTTATTTGTTTAATATTTTTATATGGTTATAAAATCGTGGGCGCATAAAATAGCTGACTTATTATGTGATTTAGTGTGTTCTTCTGAGTTTCTAATTAAAACCATTTACTAATTGATCACATCTTTGAGTTATACACAATCAAGCGCCCACGATTTTATAACCATAAAAAATTATTGAACAAATAAATCTAAAATCTTTGTACATTTACCAAAACATTTTTTCTTATGGTTTGTAACATATATGTAGGTAGATTGATATACCAGATTATGGCACGATATATGTACATAGTGCAAAATGGTTCAAAAGTTATTTATTTTTAATTATTTTTTTTTTACTGTTTAGTTTCGGACAAAAATCACTATACGATTTAAACTTTAGCTTATCGTATTTTTCTCGTCAAACCCTTTCATTCAATACCCATGCCAAAGGGGTTGTGAAGAAAATTGTAATCTTGAGGTGTCCGCCATTTAATATTTAGAATGATGTCACCCGATCTATCATATTCTGCTCGTCAAACCCTTTCATTTAACACCTATGTCTAGAAGGTTGTAAAGGAAAAGATAATCCGCCATCTTGGAACATCCGCCATTTTAAATATATTACAATTCTGAGTACACTATATTGTATTTGTATTGTCATCGGAACCAAAGCTGGGTGCAAAATTTCAACTCAATCGGGATGCGTAAAGTGGATGTAAATGAGTTTACAAGATTTGACTGTTACATGGTTTGAAACTAAATAAAATCGTTTAATATGTATATAAGAAAGAAATTAATACATTTTATAATCTATAAAACCATTAATTAATATGAAATAAAATAAAAGAATAAATACTTTCACTTTTAATCTATAAGTAAAGATTTAAATTAACCTATATGTACATGTCAGACAATATTGTACCTAATTTGAAATTAATATAAATGAAATTACGTTAACTCTTCTATCTCATAGAAATGAGTTCTCCAATTGTAATGAAATGAAGAATTACATTATAAAATAATTATTATAATTACAATTATAAATATTAAAGTATTTAAACAAATATATGTATACATACATTATATGAAATTTTCCACATCTGAAGATATCATTTGATTGAAGAGAACGAACTGGGCATATGCACAGAGTAAAGAATCACTTATTTTCTAATATATTGCATCATCTACATTTCTATGCATTAAGTGATTACACAGCTTAATATCGATTGTAGGAGTAATTTCTGTAATCTGTAATTCTATAATCTCCTGGAGTTAGTGAAAATAAAAAACTAAATTTAATTGGACTATTTTATTCTGTTTTATAAATTCAGAATAGACTATGTGATGGAAAAATTTAACGCATCAAATATTAGTTTCCTTTAAAATATTCTTATGGTAATCTCAGAGAATTGTACAATGGTATAGGGCAAAGTTTGAAACTTAAATCTAACTCTGCAACACATTAAGAAATAAAATAAAGTGATGTTTTAAAAGTACTTTACCAATCTTGTGCCTGGTGAAAAAAAAGTAAATAAACCAATTAATATAATATATTGAAACTCCAGAAAGAAGGCATTTAAATTTATTTTTATTTTTACTTATACACAAACAAATGTTGTTATTTCTACTCTATTTAACAATATATCTTTATAATTTTTCAATTAAAATTGGCTGTTTTCTAGGTCGTCAAGGAATCTTTGCTGGATGTGGAAGTTTTTACATCTATAATTAGAATTACAGATATGTAATACTGAAAAAGAAAACAGAAATTATTAATCTTACTTGTTTATTACTTTAATTATAATTAATTAAAAAATGGCCCACAGTGCCGAACCATTCCAGCACGAATAATTTCTGAACGTGACGTTGGATTCGATTGCGCCTTTTATCTAAGACAAAAATGGTGATCTTCCCATACAAAAATCTGTAGAACGAAAGGCCAAAGTCGAATTTTGGGTATTGAAGTTGTAATTGTAATTTTCGAAGTTTGACGCGGCTTCTCTGGCTTGTTTGTTTTGCTCGATAGATGTATCGTTAGCGATCTTAAAGTCTTAGCTTATAAGCAGATCAAGGAGGTTGACCAAACAAACATTGATCAGGAGACATTGTGCATATCTACAGGGTATGGCGACACCCGTAGGAGAGATGAATTTTGGATTTTCGCTAAACAGGTAGGCTTTGATTTGAAAAAAACAAGAAAAAAAAGGTGACCTCGACAAGCAGAACAAGACCGTAATCACAGGACATCATATATTTCTAAAATTGTGTTGTGATGTTATATGCCGTAGTGAGACTATTACCAGCCTTCAGTTAAGGCTAGATTTTTTGATTGTGGTTATCTTCAAACATTAACTAATTACTAGACTCAGCACTATACCTGGAAAGGAGCACGAAAATGTTACAGTGTCTATTAACATCTATATCATCTCAAGCGCTTCAAAGCTTATTTATCAGTCTAATTGACAGCAGACCATGGGTCAAAATGGGCCTCGCATTAAAAACCAATGCATCTTTAAAGTTCAAAAATCAACCTAATACACATTTCAACAATCAACCTAACATACGTTAACCATCAAATCATATCAAATGAAATTTTCATTCAGTTATATAATATTATCTCATCGTTATTTACGTAATTGGAAGGGGAGTACACAAGCCGAATTTTGGATTTTCTCTAAGCAGGCTTTGATTTGAAATTAAAAAAAGGAAGAAACAAAACTAATCGATTCCATGTTTTATTACAGACCTAGACAAAAAAAATGTATGACAGGGGGCATATTAACCATGTGGGAGTTACAGGTCAATTCGTAAATTTCAGTTTTCCGTTATATGGAGACCTTTGTCGTTATTTTTTGTAATTTTGTAATTTTATTAAAAAACACGTTTTGGAGGACATACGGTCTATTCACGATTTGCACTTGCTATTGTATTGTCAAATGTGTAGAAAATTGCGTTAAAAACAATAGCTGTGTTCCATTGGGCTGTATAAAATACTCCCAAGTACTTCTGGCTACGCTGAACTACTCTAGCTCTAGTTGGCGAGCAGAAGTTCTGAGTAGTTTCACCACATTTTCCCGCCAGGTGGATGGTGGTTTTTGTACTAGGTTTGCATGGAAATGAAAGCTTTTCCTCATTATTCGTTGAAGCTTTAGCTATTCTGGAGTTATCACAAGGATTCAAATAATAAAATTTAAGTAGTTTAGGCAGCAAAACATATTTACATATACATAAATATTTCCATTTTAATAAATAAGGCACAATCAGAGCAACTAATATAATACGATGAAATGTCAAAATTTGAATTTATATTTTACTCCTGACGATCAAAGTACTCGGGAGTACTTTACACAGCCCAATGGAACACAGCTAATAATAGCTATAGCTACAGCTAGTTACAAACCTTAAAATTTGCGATAAGTGCATCAAATTGCCATTATTTGCAATCAAATTTCAAATCATGAACCGAACAAATTTGTGGATTAAGTTTTTGACGGAAAGTGAGTATAAATTAAAGCGAGTCGATTTTATTTTTATGAAAAAAAAAATTGTTTTGATGCGAGTAACTGTTCATAAATACTAATTCACTGCAAAATTTCTCGCTAAATCTGATTCGGATTCGATTGTGAACAAAATACAGCTAATCAATATATACAACGAAATAAATGACAAGACGAATATAAGCAGAAAGACTGGTAATAAATATATTCTACTAGTGATATAAAAAAAATTGTTTCAGTATTAAATGCGTTTTATGTTAACTTTAAAAAATTCTGCCAAACGAAATAACTATAAGACCACATTTTGTTTACATATTTGTTTAAAACAATATACATAGATTTGTGTAAATTCAATAATTTGTACTACCATATATCACCTGCATTAATTATTACTTATTGTAGACGACATGGCATGG
The DNA here is from genome assembly GCA_951509405.1 of Machimus rusticus. NCBI lineage: Eukaryota > Metazoa > Arthropoda > Insecta > Diptera > Asilidae > Machimus > Machimus rusticus. The sequence continues at coordinate 10,772,402 of OX608050.1, forward strand.
ACTGTACTATAATTTTTAAATTGTAGCCAGACTTACATATGTATGGATGCTCCTCCATTCAATAGCTCGTAGCTGTTAGCGACCATTGTGAAATACCCGTTCGGATAATATTGCCCACATGTTTTCTATGGGATTTAAGTCGGGCTACTTCATTAATGGAATTCTACGAAATTCTGGAAAGACTTTTGTGTACTTTGCGGTATGCACCACAGCTGACATACTCAACGAATTGAATGAATCACGCAGTAACTCTACATAACTCTATACATTTTATAGCATTAATTTTTTAGAAATTATATACTTAGGGGACTTGCCATAGAATATAAGTTGTTCTTCCTAGACTCTTCTTCATAAGCTCAAGCTTACTCATGTGGAACAAAGCCCACTAATCCAATAGGCTAAAATATGAGCACACTCTGTTTCTGTTTATCGTTTTCGACTGTTCTAAGGTTTACCACAGCGGAAAAAGGGGTGACAACACTTTTTTTTTAAACTTCAGATTCATAAACTGGAAGATGAGAGCTTTCAAAAATTCGTTGGCTCCCTAAAATCGAATTATTTTTCGTGAAGATTATACATAAGTGTTCAAAAACTAGAACATTTTTTGCATTTTTTAAATTATCCTTTATGTGATACCTACTTTTGATGAGTCTATATTTAAGTATATAGCGACATTTCTTATCAAATAAAAAAAAGTTCTAAAATAATTGTGTTTCAATCACTTTTTAATGGGGTGTGTATAAAACTTTACACTTCGCATTACGATACCCTTATTATTTTATTTTGACACTGTGTATATGTATATACACTGCGGAGCACTTGAATAGGTACACGGTTATAAATGGCAAATAAGGATATTACGCGCACGTGCAAGTCAATTTTTTTTTTTCATATGTTTATTCGTCTAGGAATAACAATTAATTTCAGGTACTTTCCAATTAACTAGGTTTTTTCACGTTCTAGAACTTTTAATATGGCGGAAAATTCCAATTCTCTGTGGGAAAAAAGTTATTGCTACGTAAAAAAAGTCTTGCAAAAATTGCACATTCACATTAATACATTACTATTGCCCCGCTTTGTACGTTATCCTTCTACGACGCTTCGTTTTGTTATTCGAATCTGTGAACTGTTACATATTTGACTTCGGTTTGGTTAATCATGGAAAAAGCTATAGCTAAATAAAACGAGATTTCTTTTGTAAGAATAATAATATTTTCATTATACGTAATAATACGTATAATAAAATTAACAATAGTTTTTAACGTCTTATTGTATAAATACACATAAGTAAACAACCAAATTTCGACATATTCGTGAAAAAAACAGCATATAAATCCTTCTACATAGGGTAAGGTTGCTCAAGTCGTACGCCCCCTAAAAAATAATACTGTAATATTCAGGGCAATTGAAATAAAACCAATTCTTCTGCATCTACTGAATCTTTTTTTAATTTCCCTGGGTTAAACAATTTTCAATACCTAAGTGGTACGAGTAAGGAATTTTGCAGAAGTACGACTTAAGCAACTGGCTGTTCTAAGTTTAAAACTTAAAACCACTGACATAACTTAAAAAAGTTCTACCGTTTGAGTATGCCTAACAATTGCCAGAGAAGTACTACAAATATATGTTAACAAAGAAAAAAAGTAAGAATCACGCCACAAAAAGCTTACAAATGAGTCAAAAATTTTATTGAAAATGCTTAAAAAAACTTACTTTTTAAATATTTTTGCTTCAAGAAGCCAGCCGGTCAACCACTTTTTTACATTTGCTCGCTCTACTAAACAGTTGAGGTTGACGACACTAGAAGGTGCAATTTATAAGTATCAGACGAGATATTGCCGTGGTACGACTTGAGCAACTTTATCCTAAATATTATACATATTAATACTATACATAGATCTGTTCACGCATTAGGGACAATGAAATGTTTTGTTTTACTGCCTACACGAATCCAAGTCTTCGCTTCCACTTCGTCTTGTAATGATAGATTATGACGTCAGCGAAAAAACTGAACTATATAACAAAACGACAACAAAGCTGTCATTTGAGTTTTATTTTCAATTCACAAAATGTTTTCGTTATCCTTCGAATTAAAAAAAAATGAAGTGGCAAAAATACACGTTGTTCATTTTTACTACAATAAATACCTACTTGCTTTAACATTTATTTCTACTTATTTCAGTTTTGCGTGTACTCGTCATAAATCAGTTTGGTATAATTCCACTTCTATTGCTAATTGTTAATTAGGATTTTAATGCATCCCATTCCATTCGAGTAAACGTGGTAATTAAATTAGACAGATAGTAAATTTTCGTAGCGTACAAAAAAGAAACCGAATAATTTAATATACTCTGTAAAACAATGAGCACACACAATTAATTTATTATAGCGTCAATATTCTTTCTTTATCGAAAGAAAACCACTAATGGTGGATGACAGAATTCTCAGGGTGGCATTTTGATTTCGAACGAAAAGATTTATAGAGGTAGAAGACTACTACTATCAGAATAGGTTTAATCAGTAGAAAATGCTAAAAATAGCTATAACAAATGGCTCTGCAGGTAATGAGTTAAAAGGTGAACTCAGGGGACCTCTCCTAAGCATTGGTGCAATACAACAGACAATTTGGCGAGGACAAGAGCATCTGTTTACCTATACAAGCTTTTTAGTTCAAAAAACTAACTTAATACCTACGTAAAAATGTTTCGCTTCATTTGCGTTTCTGTGTGGCACTAGGCAATGGATGTTTCACGTCACGCCATTTTCGGGGGTCATATAATAATGAAAATCACGCAACCCTTCGAGTTTTTTTTTTCGGCAGCATGCGATACAACAGTTAGGGGTTATTATGAATATGAATGATTCAGGGAGAAGTTACATAGTTCTGAACTTCTTGGAAGCAAATTGTGATTATTTTGCATTTTAGATCGGCAGACTTGTTTCCCTGCAATTTTTTTTTTCCTGAAAATATTAGCAGCGGGCAGTTGATATACGTATCTACGTACTTTCTTGAAGAAAATGTTTTACCGAATAGTTTTAAGGAGGCAGGAAGGGTTCCGATTAATGGTCAGAAGGAGAAACCAAGCTTTTAATGTTCGTTGGTAAAACTTTCTATCGAACAGGCAGCAGGGTTAAAATAAAACGGGGGGAATTCTTTGCGTTACTGTGTTTTCGTGCAGAGTAATTTAGTGGCGCCATTATTTTATCAGCATACCGTAATGTTTAATCAATAGCGCGATATAGCCATATATAAAGGTACCCGCTAACGGAATATGCATGTACCTGGTACACACCTTACTTTTCCGCTGTTTTCGAGCTTTATATTGTACATAAGTATACATATTTTTATATTTGCTCAACATTCAATTTTGATTCATTCTCGAGAATAATTTATAAGGTTAGTCATTTTTGGGCAGTGTATTTGTTTCTGTAGCAAAGAATGGCTCGAAGACGGGGTCGCTCCACTAAATATGCAGTCGTGTTTTTGTGCATGCGGGTCGATTGAGGGGCGGCGTTAATTTTTTTTAGCTTTACAGCCCTTGCGTATGATTGCAGGGTAGTTTTGATTTTATCGCTGAAAGTACTGCTGTAATGGGCACAACTACTATGACCTTTTTGAAGTCATTAAATTGATTAAATTCTGCAGCTAACTGGCTGAATGGGTTTTATAGTATGTATAGACATTATTGCGAGTTTACCATTTTTTAAGAAATAAAAACTTTCTAAATGGTATGTAACGTATATATAAGAAAACGACCATATTGTGGTTTCATGGTCTTAAAATTTTTTCAGAAATGAAACAACGTGGAAAAAGTTGGAAAAACACAAAATTATAATAAAAATAAACGACGTTCAACTGTTTTCGGTTTCACTTCTTGTATGTAATTAAATTATATTTACAACACCTTTATATAAAATCATATATTTGGATTTTCTTCATCAGTGAACATAGAGGTCTATGTCGATTGAACTGAAGTAAGAAAGTTGTAAAGCTACTAGTTTGTTGCAATTATTTGCCTCTCGCTATTAAAATAGATCAAACTGTTTCCAATATCAGTTGAAACAGTTTGAATTAGAGCTCAATTATAACTCAGTGGAGTCTGAAATATAAATTCATTTTAAATTCTATGTAGTCTTTTAGTATATTGAGCAAGTCTATTGTACATTTCCTAATTTGAGATGATGCGATGCGATTAAAAAACATTTTATTTATATTAAATTTCAATGTCGGTTCGCCATTTTTGATTTAGATACTTAATATCATTCAGGAGATTTCAGTGAATTGAACTAAGTACACTTCATTTATCAAAATCAGCTTAATCTTCTATCTTTGTAGGAGATATTTTCGCAAATGTATACATAGTGTAGCAATATGAGTTATTTCTTTTAATATTACTAATATCACTACTTATAAAGATGAAAATAAACTATTTAATAATTCTTTAAAATTTTAATAATTAATTAATTTAAAAAATTATAAAATTATAAATTGTAACCGGTCGACATCAAGAAAATCTAGAACTAACTTTTTATTTTCATTTTTTGTTGGTCAAAGGTTTCTTGGATGGATTGAATTGAAATAATAAAAGTTGGCAGTGAGTGTCTTACACTGTCGCTGCAATAGCATTTCGATATGATATATGTACATAAGCAAAAATTTCGACTAAAAACGAAAATAATCTTAGTTAAATTCAATCAGGACTATAAAAAAATACCAATTTTTTACTAGAAATAAAGTTGGATGTCGCCCCTGCAGTCAATAATTTGTGAAGATAAACGTTGTTAAGCATGCGCAATTAAGCAAGAGTATTTAGCGCGTCATATCCGTAAATTAGCAGAATACTTGCGGATGCACACTTTTAAGTTTTGTAAGGTGTTTTTGCAGTCTAATTTTTCGGAAAATGCAATAGCGCCCTTTCTCTTTATGCCTTATAAGTTCAGTCACTTAAAACAGTAAACAAATAATAATAGAAAAATGCATTCGTATGCTCTGAGTACACACATAAGTGAATCAATATTAATTACTTAAGTATCAATATTGTTAATGATGTGCTGCTTAGTTAAAACGGTTTAGCTTTCAATAAGTAAATCGACTTTACTTTTTTCACAAAACAAATTTGATTGCGTAAGAGGAGGAGTACCGGAAAACGAAATATGTAATATATACTTAATTTTTATAAATTGTAAAGAAAACGGAATTTAAAATATTAATTTTATGTCATTATGCAGGTAGGTACTTTAAAAACATTTCAATTTAACATAACGAGTATGATGCACCCTGAGCCAGTATGATGAGTCAGACCACTTTCTGAACTTTATAGAAATAGTTAAATAAGTTGGCGGAGTTGTACATAATTCAAACTTCCAACAATTTGCAGGTTATTACCTTTAATAATTATAACGCACACTGCTGCTATGATCCGATCAAACGCGCTTTCAAAGGTGAAAAATTACCTTAAGCTTTGGCACAAAAAGATCCACAGATTTTCGGAACGTTACTGTGAATTCTCCCAGTGCCAAGGCTCACAGTTTTAGCGAAAATTAATTGAAATTTCTCCTTTTGGGAAAGTCCGAACGTCAGGACAGGTGTGATGTTTAATTCCGGTTTGCTCCGGTAACTGGGAACGGTTTTAATACTTTACATGCACTGCACAGTGGAACAAAATCAAATCACTAGTAATTTAGGATTTCACTGCCCTTCGAGGTTTTGCTGGATCGAATGAGCTTTCGCTAGTGACTAAATTGCGCAATATGGTCGTACTTGATTTGCTACACAGGACTACGAATTACATACGACTATTGGGTGCCAGCATACCCTTGCCGCTATGTTTTCCATTTTTTATTCGAATAGAGAACTTATAATGAGAAATTTTTGTGTTGATTCCAGTTACTAAGACAACACGTACGGTATCCTTGGCGACGAAAAACTAACTAAAAACTATTTGCTGAGCCCTCCTGCATAAGGCGCACATGGTTACACCACCTGACTGTTTTTTTATTCTCCTGGTAGCCTCCGGTGTGCTACGCGTGCAACTGTATTGAAAAGGTGCCTGTTCCTGGCCCGCTGACACTACCAACTTCCACCTTACTACCTGCCGACACCGAGCAGTCTTACCTGTGTTAGGATTGTACTTGCCGTTGCGGTTTGTTGCTTTGATGACGACACGATGATGAGGCTATATCAAAGGGCGGTCGGTGTTAGTGGCTAGCATGTACGAAAATATAAAGCGACCGTGTACGCTCTTCGGAATAATGATAAGAATAGCATTTAAGGGTGGAAAATATGTCAAAAAATGGTCTGCTTGCCCTCTATGTGGTCGTGAGTACATAGGGGTAGTTTTTAATTCGCCACTAAAATATTCGATTCTGGCGCTTTGTTAGATCGAAGCGTATTCATCTATATGTATGTATGTACATTCACAGAATTCCTTACGAAACAATCACTCTAATGAAGTCTAGGTATGCATATTAATCAAAGTACAAATTTTCTTCGGCTCCTCCTCGCACAACCCCTCAACTCCTCTTCAGGATCTTGAATTTTCAAGTCGTTCCATCGATTTTAAATAACTTTCAATCAGAAATCAGCCTTTGCGATCACATTTATTTTTCTTCAACGGCTAATAATACAACTGGGAATTTCCCTTGTTTTTCTGTAAATGAAGCGCATTGCTCTACGTGTATTCGACTTAAGTGACCTGTAATTTTGGTAAGGCAATTGAAGGGAGCAAAATGTTAATACCACCTTCATCGCAGGTCGTCTGAGGCCGCCCGCAGTTTTACTTTATTTGCGAATTCAATGCGGAATATATTATTCTAAGTTTTCCTTTAAATTTTATACACTGCTATGCAGTTATAGCTTAGATATCTACTTATTAGGTAGGTACCATGTCATTTTGGTAGCGAAGCGAAGGGCAATAACGATTCTCTTTTGATAATGGAACACCATATTTTTGTTATATATTTTGCTAAGAAAATACTAATCCCTTATAAATCGCTATAAAATACAATATATTATATGTTAGGTATATTTACATGACTTTGCATATGTATTAAGAGTGAGTCAATTTTGCCTTTTCCTCAATTTAAACAAGCTAACTAAATAGCATGGTATGGCAGGGTATGAATTATGATATGTATATGAAAGGAGTTAAGGAACTCTGGCGTGCTCCAGCTTCATTTCCTTTGAGAGAATTGTCGAAATTGTAATGATTAGATTAGATGTAACCTTTTTTTACCAAAATAATTCAAATTCTAGTTATCATGTTTGAAGAATTCGCAACGAGTTATGCCTCAGTGTTTTTTATTAGTTGAAATTTTGTAGGAAGGAATTATGCCTTTTTATACCAGAAAATGGTATTAAATGAGTAAGCTCCAAACTGAAACCTTTCTTGCTATATTTCATGGGCTTAGGGCCGCCCGATCGTCTCCTTTGATAAATCAGACTCTGCCATTTACAGCGCTTACATATGTAAATGTAGGTATAAATATTAATTTTTAGCGAGTTATGTTGCTAATTGATGGAATTTGGAATAACGTTTTGCTGGACCTAGAATTTTTAATTCAAATAAAATATAGTATACAATTTTGAGTTTAAATTAAATTTAACAGAAAACACGAGTTTAAATCAAATTCAACAAACAAACAACGGCTTGTAAATAATAACTGAATTAACAGTTTGAAAAACATTTATGGTTTAGGTTTAAAGGTGATTTGGTGATTTGGCTTCGGAGAGTCTAGAAATCATTAAGGTACTTGAGGCAAATATGGCCTTAAAAATTCCCGGTATAATAATGTTCTGAGACGTCACTTTTTACGCACACATGCGTTAAGTCGGTATAAACACTACGGTGCGGATTCGTGCTCGCGCTACCGAGCGATGCGTCATAGAAGCGATGGTAACTGCATTGCTTTATAATTTTTGCTGATATAAAATGGCAAGTTTTAGTGTTTAGTTGTTGTCGTATCATAAAACTCCTTATATGTATATTAGACATTAGGCATGTTAGGTGTTAATTTATATTTAGAATCGTATTTATTTATTTGTTTGACTATTTTGTAAGATCATGTCATAGGGCTAATAAGGCCTTATTAACCTACATAAGCAATTTCGATAGAAAACATTGCAGTCTGATTTAGTTTTAGTCGAAGATACAAGACTTATTTAGTTTTTATGCTGTCAAAAGGGAAGTGGAAGTGCAAGTGACCCCCGGGGGTTAAAAAAGCGATTTTTAATGGAAATGTTTAATAAAACTTGTTTTCTAATTTTAGGCTATTTTTAAAGAATCATCGTAGCGATAGGTAGTGAAAAAACTGCAATTTTACATTAGGGCCTCATATACATACATATGTTGGGGTTGTTTGATTTTGTACCCAACAAGACACCACACAAAACTTTGGGTGTAATTTCTTCGAGGTCAAGGAAATCTTCTTCGGTTATGTTGTAAGGTCGTCTTGATGGATTTCTTTTTTTTATTTTGTAAATTTTACGGTGATGTGAAAACCGTAGAAATGAAAGTTTAATATTTTATAATATATTTTATTGCTTATCTTTTTCGGTCTTCTTCAATCATATATAATACAGCATTTTTTAATTATATATTTTTTTAAATAACAACCGACTGTTTTTCTGAGTGGAGCTACTCGATTATTAAAAAAAATAATTTGCTGTCACAAGGTTAATTTTTTTACTAAACTACTCTGATTTTTTATATTTTCCTCATTTCATTAAGTTCTTTGGATAAACATAAATTTATTTGGAATCATTTAAAATTAACCGTTAACCGCCACACATATTTAATAAGGCCTAACAAAAGAGTTTTAAAGAAGTCAAATATTTTTAAAAGTATCGTCTTTGTATTTTTTTCAAATTTTGTAATAACTCAAATTAATAAACTTTATAGAAAGATTGGATTTGTATTTTTAGCCCCCATATACATATATGCATATGCATATTTTAGTTAGGCGGGCCTTATATGCCTCAAGTACACTTTCATTAAAAACTTATTCATATTTTTGGATTATATGAAGTAAAAATCTTACGTTTTAATTTACTTAACCATTATATTAAATGCTGTTAAATTATTTACGTGAGTCTGCTCCTTAGATTTTTTTTCCTTATAAATTTAATGGCTATTATCTGCCTTCCTTCCTTTTACTTCCTCCGTCTATGAGTTTAGATGTTAATTTATACCTTACACGTAATGCTGAGCTCGTCACTTAAAGAATAAATCCGCAAAAGTTTTAAATAGGTACATATCTTTTGGTATTTTTATTTTACTTTGATAGTTATCTAACTACTACCATTCTAACTAATTCTATATTTACTATTGTTATAAAATTTAACATAATTTGGTTTAATTTTATATATGAATACATACATAAATGGAAAATAAAAAAATATGTATTTTACAATACTTGTGTATGTGTGTATGTTGATCCATTAGAACTGTATAGAACGATATTTATGAAGTTTTTTGAGGAAAATGGTTTCATATAATAAGAGCCTAGAAAGACAGAAGTAACGTTTCATTGAAAGATCACATTTTGCCATTTAAAGTACTTCCCATATAAAATGAATTATCTGTTTAAGTGAGAGCAATTAATTAAAAATCAAAAGCAACATTTAATACTTCTTTCCAAGACTATATCATATTCTTAATTTTATTAATTGAGAAATAAACTGCTCCGCCAATATTCTAATTATTTCAACATTTTCGATTAGAAAGTGGATAAAACAAAATGCACATTTTTTGTTACAAAATCAGGAATTATTTGGAAGAGATCGTGCCAGTGGTTTTTATTATTGTTAGTTGTATTTGTTGGTCGGAACTATTTAATAGCTAAAAATACTTTGTAAGGTGTCTTAAAAAATTCTTGGAACGTTTTACCAGTAATAAATAACTAAACAATAGTAAAATACATGGCAAGATCAAGATGTTCGTAATTTATCGCATTCATTTAAATAGTTTTTTTTGCAAATTCAATTTCTGTTTTCCATATGTTCGACAATTACTCAGGTCCGATAACACTTCCAATCATCCTCTGGGATTTCACGTTTATCCCATAAGAGACCGAAACTCACTTTGAGCTATACTGTGACAGACTGTGACAGACTGTGACAGACTGTGACACAAAATACAGGCTAATAAAGTCTGTTGTTTGAGAGTTATCGGTTTTGAGTTCATTTCCAGACGTCTCTCGCAATCAGTGCTTCTAGTGCGAATTCCATTTTGCCGAAGTTCAAACTTAAGCCAAAAGTACGCTTAGTTTAAAAGTGGGAATAGATTTGATTAGCGGCCCGCTAATTTATATCAATGAAGTGAAAGTACAGTGTGTCGCGAATTTTTGCGGTTCCGGCTTTAATCTGGTCATTCACTGATTTTTAACAGCGATACACCAGAAAGAAAGCGAGGCAAGTAGTTTTTTACTATTGTGAAATTTTTCCATTTATTGTGATTGTTATTAGTGTTATATAAAGATTTGATTTTAGTTGTGCTGCCTTTAACGCACTTTACTGGGCCTTTTTATTTCTGAATTGTTTTCTTTATAAATAGTTCGTGATAAGATGTGTATTATTTTATTTGGGTTCCTAATGTTGTGATTTGATCTTGTTTTTGTATGTGAAGACACGGAATTGTGTTATTAGTTTAGATTAGCTTTGAAGTATCTGTGCAAGTTCAGTGTGCATTACCAAAGGGCAAAAATTAAAATAGAGCTTGTGCGGGCCGCCGTGAAGAAAGAAAATCATTTTAGAGTAATTATTGTAAGATTCAGGGCCGGATTAACAGCCTGTGAGGCTCTAAGCAGTGAATGATATGGGGCCCCATATTTTTTTTGTTACTTAATTTTTTTGTTCATAATTTTTTTTGTTTATAAATGTATAAATGTTCTTTTATGATGTATATTTATTAAAAAACCAATAATTAAACAAATTTTATTTTTAAATTTATACAAAATTTCATAAAAACAATCGCTTCTTCATCTTTTTGTTTGTTTTCTTCGGCTAGTTTCCGTTTTCGCGATCCACTCAGATAAATTCTCTTCATTTTATAACGTTTTTATTAGTTCGGTTTCCGTCATGTCTGTCTGTCTGTCTGTCCGGGTCAAACTTTGCAAGCGAGTTTAAACTAACTTCCCGATCAGCTAGAGACTTGAAATTTTAACCATAGCTCAGATGTGGATGACAATTTTTCGAATTCAAAATGGCGGACTGTCAAACTTTAAAGTTAGTGCGATTTGCACCAAACTTGGAACTTAGGAGTTTCCGGGGTCACTTATTTCAAATCAACCGCCAGAATTTACGAATTCAAGATGGCATAAGAATAAAAAGCAGAAAATAATTAATTAAATAAAAAATTTTTTTTAATATACCACGTTTTTAAAACGGACTAAAAACTAGAAAATAATTTTCCCTGGGCCCTTCTAAATTTTTGATGGTGATTTTTTAGTGGCTTTGGAGATATTTGTAAGACTTGAAGAGAAAAACGTGGGGCGCAGGCAGTAGATAATAGAAGATGATAATCCTGCGCCCCACGTTTTTCTCTTCAAGTCTTACAAATATCTCCAAAGCCACTAAAAAATCACCATCAAAAATTTAGAAGGGCCCAGGGAAAATTATTTTCTAGTTTTTAGTCCGTTTTAAAAACGTGGTATATTAAAAAAATTTTTTTATTTAATTAATTTTATTATTATTCTTTTGTATTTAACAATTTTAAATTTGAACTTTTAAAAATGTTAAAGCAACTCCGGAGATGTAACGTCTTCGCTTCTCAATTAGAACTAACTTACAGTCAACAAGGTACAAACATACTTCATTTTTCTATTGTTCAATGAAAACCATTTGTCCACACATTTTCGGTTTCTAGTTTTTAACTTTAAGCCAATTATTCCGATGATAAAAATTTTCAAATCTTAATTTTGACATTTTGTGATTCTATTATATTCTATCTATAAATAGAAACAGATAAGGAAAAATACAGAATTAGGAAAAAGTACGTTTAAACAATAGAAAGTAAAGGCCTACGACAAAAAGGTGTCGGTGAACAATGTAGGTAAAACATTTCAGGTAGTAAAAAGTCATTAGCCCAACTTCTTCTAACTGGCAACGAAAGACTCATTTCATTGAAATTAAGATTTTGTTTTGTTTAAAAATTTCTTTTTAAAACTTAGAAAAAATTATACGCCTGATCTTGGGGGCCCCAATTTTTCGGGGGCCCTAAGCAGCTGCTTAGTTTGCTTATGGGTTAATCCGGCCCTGGTAAGATTCCGTATATACTTTTATTGTACTTTAACTTGAAGAAAGAAAGTTTTATATTATCATATCTAAATTTTATTGGAAGGTAAACGAATCCAAAAACTTTGAAAAAGATTTCGCAAAATTTCTTAAGATTTAATAGGTACATATTTATATTTCTTTCCTTCTTTGAACATTTCAATCTTTTAATAGAATTTGTTGGATAAAATAATGTAAGAGATGTGGTCTTATTTTTATCGCCCAAGAATGGTTTTGCATTTCTTTATAGGTACCTTAAACTATAGACACAGATAAATAATACAGATGCCCAGCCACCATGTTAAGAAATCGGACCAATGCAACATTTTCGCTAGCCAAGTTTTCGGCTCTCTAGCCAAGTAATGTTGCGCAGCAAATAAATGTTGAGAATTAATATTTACAAAGCAGTCCATTTCCTCAAAAATGCTCGCTCGTGTTCTAGCAACTATGCAACAATTGGCCTGAAGGAGAGAAAGAAAAGGAAATATACAAATATAGGAGCATTAGAGCAGTTAGAGAATCTAGGAAGGAGCTCATAATTTATATACAACTTTTTTAATACGTCCCAAGAAGAAGAAGAGTAGTGTCGGGGGTAGTATACATGCTTATCACGCAAGGTGCCCGGGTTCAATCCTTCGTCGGTACCTACATTTCGATGCTACTGCTTTATTTTTCTTTATATTTTTCAGCCTGTTTTTGTGGATTTTTAAAACCAGATGTGGTCCTTGTAAAATAAGCAAATTTCAAGTCAATTATAAATATCGGAAATGCTCCAAAATAAAATCTCGCAAGTCGCAGTCCAAGAAGGGAAAAAGTCGTGTTCGGTGGATTGATCAATACCAGCGAACCATTGTATATTTTTCCCCCGTCGCTTCGCTAATTTTTCTAGTATGCGTGAATAATCCCCTTGCGCATTCTCTTTCCCTTTTTCTGCATCAGTGTATATTGACGCAGAATAGGATGGTGGAACTATTGCAACATTGAAATTCCCTTACGTCTCACTTTCATTCAAGCCGGCGCCCACGAACACCTCGCTGCTCTCGTGTCCTAACGCTCGACCAAGTGGGCAAGTGCAGAGGCTTCAGCTTCGATTCATATTGCTGATGTTGCGGCTCTCGACCAATTGATGCCTGTGGTTGCAAAATGTTTCATTAGTTATTTCTCTCCTATTCTTCCTTATTTGCTTCCTGAGAGATAAAATGTAACTATATGCATGTGCCCAAGAAAAAGGCAATTCGGCAACTTTGAAAATTTCTTGCCTATTCGACTGGGCATCTGTATTATTTATCTGTGCTATAGAGCAGAAATGTGGTACCAAACGATCCGTAATATTTCCGCAAGTGTTAAAAAAGAAAAAGAATATTTGCAAGGTCCTGGGGCTGGGTGCTGTTTTGTTAAAAAAAAAAAAAAAAAAAAATTACTTCAATGAGAGCATTTCAAATATATATAAACACTTTTGTGCAAAATAATATCAATGCTATGCCCTAAAACTTTCTTAGCAAAATAAAATATCTATTTTTTTTAAAATTACTTCAAATGTGAAAATTTCGCATACAAAAATTTAATCAAAATTAGGATATTCAAAATTTATGTCTTTGCAAAAATAAGAGACCAGAAAATGTTGTTCATTACTTAGAGGCTTGTAACATCTGTCCATGCAGATTATATCGTCAACGTAGATACCAGCGATTAACACGTTAGCCACGGATATACCCGTAGGATATTAAAACTATTTAGACACAATACTCATTATCATTGATAATAATCTGAGATATTTTTTGTTGCACTGGGCTTGAGGAACTTTTGACCCGTCTTCTTTGCTTCAATGAACCTTCTTCTGATAGTAGAACAATTAATTTGAAGATTAAGAAAGCTTTTGTTTTATTCGTCGCGGAAACATCATTTCGCACTAAGCGCGCGATGTCGCATACTTCATGGCGTTAAATTTACTTTTACGCCTTAGAAATTCATTTTTTCCGACCTCTTTATGGCTATCATTATGGTGGAACAGGGAACAGGAAATAAATAGGATTTGTTTTCTAAAAGCATTTCACGTTGATTGTGTCTGCATTTCTTTCTACGTTCCATTTCTACTAAGACAATGTTAATTATGAATTTGAAATTTAATTTAGACATAGCAAAAATAAACCAACTTGTAAATCTTTGTGTCGATTTCTTAAAGAAGATTAACAGCGCATTTATTATTCTGTACAATCCAAAATTCTGGTTTTTTAGAAAAGTTGATAGTGTGAATTTGGTAGCAATTTCTTGAATTGTAAAATCATTTGTGTTCTTTACATATACACTACCGCTTCATAGTTTTGTAATTAGGTATGGATATCTTTTTAAATAAAACGGTGTAATCGAGTTGTGGCATATATTTGTATTCCTTCAGATATATTTAACAGAAAAAATAATTTATAAATTAAGGGCATTACACCTTTTCTTCCACATAACTATCTTTTCCTTTATGACTGCCTTACAAATTCTTGGTATTCTCTCTTGCAATTTCTCCAAAGTTTCTTCTGGTGTTATCTCGTTCTAACTTTGAAGAAGTTTTGCCCAGGGGTATCCTTTACTTGTAGGACCTAGAGCTTTGGACTTTCACAGAAGCTCGGTAGGAGATAAATCCGGTCTAACATACGTAGGTTTAATTTGTCTACATACCGGAGAGCGGCTGCTGGATAGCTGTATTGTGCCTACTATCAAACACGGAGGAGGAAATGTAATGGTTTGGGAATGTTGAGGATTCACTAATAACCTTGTGAGAATTAATGAAAAGTTAACAAAGGAAGTATACAAGAAGATATTGATACTGTGCCATCAGGAATTATACTTTTAGGTGAAGGATTCATTTTTCAAGAAGACAATGATTCAAAGCACTCACCACATCTGTACAGATCATTCCTGAACGACCTGGAAAGCAGCAATGTACTAATACAGATAGTATGGCCACCACAATCACCGGATTTGTCTCCTAACGTGTGTGTGTTTTAAACAAAAAAATTAGATATTTCATAAATACGTGTTGAGGGTAATATGGAGTATGGACTATCACGATTTTAGGAAAAGAAAAGTGCATACTCATCCTCTTCAGATGTGGATGCTAATCACATTTCATAAGAAGCCTGATGGTGGTGATCTAGGACTTGTAAAAGCCCAAGGGAAAGAAAATGCTAAATGTCTATAATCTAATACCCTTTATTCGGAAGATCGCCATGGTGACGTATGGGTTGAATGTGTCTCCTGCAATAGTTAGAGTAATGAATAATGTGTTGGATGTATAAGAGACATTTTTATCTTTTACATCTATTTTATTTTTAAATTATTCAGAATTAAAGTGTGTTATACGTTGTTAATACGATCAAAAATCTTCTGGACGCTACAGTGTCAAGAAATTGGAATATCGTGAGCTTTGTAGATCAGTTTACTTTGGTTGTCATTTGGAACAACCTCTTTGTAGTAATCCTTGCCTTTCCTGTAGACAATCTTGAACTCGTATTGTTGCAAATGCTTCATCCATTTGGGTAGGCTGTGGGAACGGCGCAAGTTGTGTAGCTAGACGAGCGAGGCGTGATAAGTCACGACTGTGAGAATGCGTGTGCCTTCGATATAAGGCCTCAATTTCCTGACAGCCCTCAGGACATCTAAACTAAAGGTGATCAATTTGTGGATAATCTTTGGTCTAAACATTCCCTCTCCGTCGACGAATAATTCCTTTCGCATCGCTTGAGCGAGCGACTCAAGTCCGCAATAACCGACTGCTTACCATCAACCTCTTGGGTGAGAACTGCACTCATACAGTACCCCGATCGATGCATTGGTGTGAATGGTGAAGGGATGTGTAAAATTTGGACAGCTCAGAATTGGGGCAGAGACTAAGCATTTTTTGACGGAAAGCTTCATCACAATCTTGCGACCACTCGAGCTTCCTTTTCCTTTTAAGTAGATCATTAATGGGGGCTGCAAGAGTTGAAAAGTTCGAAGCCGGTACCACGCAACCGTACCAATAAATCGACGCACATCCGGAATCATCTTTTGTCTCGGAATATCCAGAATGCACTTGACTTTATTTATTTATTTAGTAACATCTACATACAGAGAGACAGCTCCAACAGACTACATGCATTGACTTAGACTAAATTGTAACATAAGCAAATTAAATAATAGACTTGAATATAATAAAATTACAAAGATGATAAAATTAATAATAAAATAAGGTTAAAGTAGAATGAAAATATAAAGAAAACAAGCAATAAATGAACATTTATTAAGCTGGTAAATTTTTACAGAACACAAACACCTATCCTTAATTAACAATGCTTTCAAGTGAAGACCCGAATGTAGCTCGATCATAAGCTAAGTCCAGCACGTGACACAACTCATTGAACAATCCAGAACAGTAGATAAATGGTTCATGCTCTCCGTAGCACGTTCGATGGGCGGGAATATGGAGGAGTGGTCTGGTTCTCAAAAAGTAACCGGGAACATAAATATTGGATAAGGAAAGGAGGTTGTAACACAAGATGTCCCTAAAAAACATGATACTAACTATAAAGCTATAGTTTTCCTAGCTTGCAAAATTTGGAGGGCGAAAAGTGAGCATCTTGAGTTGTAGGCCGGAATGATCGCACTCCCGTTCAGTTTACGAACAATAAATATGGTGGAAGATTTTTGAACTTGTTCGATGCGCAATATTTGGATTGAACTAGACGAGTTCCATACCACTGCCTCTAAATAAGAACATACCAGCGATACAATGATTTTAAGGCGTAGGTATCTCGGAAGTCCGTAGAGTACCTTTTGATGAAGCCCGACATTCTATAAGCTTTGGTGTAAACCAAATCAATATGAGAGGAAGAGTTCAATTTATGATCGAAACTCACCCTAAGGTCAACAATTGTATCCGGCGTGTATGAGTGTACCGCCAATATTATAAGCGAGATGAAATGGGTCATGACAATGGTGGAAGGTGAACCTTTTGCATTTCCTAGGGCTGAGATCGAGTTTGTTGTTTATACACTATTGGACAAAAAGGTCAATTATATAAACAATAGTGGCCCCTGTATAAATAACATCAACCAAGGTATCGCGCTCAATAGCACTAACAACATAATTTTTAAGGATTTCAACGATTATTGTCGTACTTCTTTCTGATCTAATTCCATGTTTTTTTCTCTGAATCCACTTTCAATCCTTGATCGCCAATAACGTATCAAAGTTATTACGTTTGTCAAGTTTATTATGTATCTTTTCAAATATTTCTTTGAGAATTTTAACGTGATCTTCGAATGTCTGAATTAGAATGATTATGTCGTCCAAATAGATGAACACATAAGTTTCCAACGTGCCCGACAAAACTCTATCTATTAGACGTTTCCATGTGGCAGGGGAATTGCTCAGGCCGAACGGCATTCTTTTAATTGAAACAGACGCCTACCAGCGAACGTGAAAGCTGCTAATATTTGGATTCTTCCGTTATGGAAACCTGCCAAAATGCGCATTTGATATCGAGGGATGACATAAATAAAGTTGGTCAATTTGACCCAAAAAAATTGTTAAAATACCACGCCAAATAAATCTGTAAATTTTTAACAATTTCGTTGGTCAATATTAACTACTGTATTAAAAATAGTCAATCCCAAAGCCACACATAACTTTATTAAGGTTGAATCGCTCCAAACGCACTGGTATGGGTAGCTCGGTGGTAGAGCTGCGCGCGAAGCGCCAATTTTGAGTACCCAGGTTCGAATCCAGTCACAGTTAGTCGGAATATGACAGGAACCCCAACTTTCAAAAGGCATCACCTCTGGGAGTAGTTCAGATGGCGGAACTGCGGAAGGGCCAGTTTCAGCAGATCGAAGGTTCAGGTCCCCAGCCGCGGTTAGTCGGAATATCACAGGGGAAAAACAAATTTTTCTCGTCGTCAGGAGATTAACGTTTTCTCATGGTTAAAATTAACCAACTTTATTGGTTGGATCCTGTTGGGAAAGCAAATGCCCATCAGACGATCACCGCGACCTCACGGTCCTTATTATAACTACTCGACGGCGTCATCTTTTTTGCTTGCCTACTGAGGCAATCGCTGTAAAACTTCGCTCTACTATACACGCAACTTTTATACGTTTAATCGTATTCCATTAAATACTGTTAGTTTCGACATCGGACGCTACAGTGTCAAGAAATTGGAATATCGTGAGCTTTGTAGATCAGTTTACTTTGGTTGTCATTCGGAACAACCTCTTTGCAGTAATCCTTGCCTTTCCTGTAGACAATCTTGAACTCGTATTGTTGCAAATGCTTCATCCATTTGGGTAGGCTGTGGGAACGGCGCAAGTTGTGTAGCTAGACGAGCGAGGCGTGATAAGTCACGACTGTGAGAATGCGTGTGCCTTCGATATAAGGCCTCAATTTCCTGACAGCCCTCAGGACATCTAAACTAAAGGTGATCAATTTGTGGATAATCTTTGGTCTAAACATTCCCTCTCCGTCGACGAATAATTCCTTTCGCATCGCTTGAGCGAGCGACTCAAGTCCGCAATAACCGACTGCTTACCATCAACCTCTTGGGTGAGAACTGCACTCATACAGTACCC
The DNA here is from genome assembly GCA_951509405.1 of Machimus rusticus. NCBI lineage: Eukaryota > Metazoa > Arthropoda > Insecta > Diptera > Asilidae > Machimus > Machimus rusticus. The sequence continues at coordinate 10,791,269 of OX608050.1, forward strand.
CGATCGATGCATTGGTGTGAATGGTGAAGGGATGTGTAAAATTTGGACAGCTCAGAATTGGGGCAGAGACTAAGCATTTTTTGACGGAAAGCTTCATCACAATCTTGCGACCACTCGAGCTTCCTTTTCCTTTTAAGTAGATCATTAATGGGGGCTGCAAGAGTTGAAAAGTTCGAAGCCGGTACCACGCAACCGTACCAATAAATCGACGCACATCCGGAATCATCTTTTGTCTCGGAATATCCAGAATGCACTTGACTTTATTTATTTATTTAGTAACATCTACATACAGAGAGACAGCTCCAACAGACTACATGCATTGACTTAGACTAAATTGTAACATAAGCAAATTAAATAATAGACTTGAATATAATAAAATTACAAAGATGATAAAATTAATAATAAAATAAGGTTAAAGTAGAATGAAAATATAAAGAAAACAAGCAATAAATGAACATTTATTAAGCTGGTAAATTTTTACAGAACACAAACACCTATCCTTAATTAACAATGCTTTCAAGTGAAGACCCGAATGTAGCTCGATCATAAGCTAAGTCCAGCACGTGACACAACTCATTGAACAATCCAGAACAGTAGATAAATGGTTCATGCTCTCCGTAGCACGTTCGATGGGCGGGAATATGGAGGAGTGGTCTGGTTCTCAAAAAGTAACCGGGAACATAAATATTGGATAAGGAAAGGAGGTTGTAACACAAGATGTCCCTAAAAAACATGATACTAACTATAAAGCTATAGTTTTCCTAGCTTGCAAAATTTGGAGGGCGAAAAGTGAGCATCTTGAGTTGTAGGCCGGAATGATCGCACTCCCGTTCAGTTTACGAACAATAAATATGGTGGAAGATTTTTGAACTTGTTCGATGCGCAATATTTGGATTGAACTAGACGAGTTCCATACCACTGCCTCTAAATAAGAACATACCAGCGATACAATGATTTTAAGGCGTAGGTATCTCGGAAGTCCGTAGAGTACCTTTTGATGAAGCCCGACATTCTATAAGCTTTGGTGTAAACCAAATCAATATGAGAGGAAGAGTTCAATTTATGATCGAAACTCACCCTAAGGTCAACAATTGTATCCGGCGTGTATGAGTGTACCGCCAATATTATAAGCGAGATGAAATGGGTCATGACAATGGTGGAAGGTGAACCTTTTGCATTTCCTAGGGCTGAGATCGAGTTTGTTGTTTATACACTATTGGACAAAAAGGTCAATTATATAAACAATAGTGGCCCCTGTATAAATAACATCAACCAAGGTATCGCGCTCAATAGCACTAACAACATAATTTTTAAGGATTTCAACGATTATTGTCGTACTTCTTTCTGATCTAATTCCATGTTTTTTTCTCTGAATCCACTTTCAATCCTTGATCGCCAATAACGTATCAAAGTTATTACGTTTGTCAAGTTTATTATGTATCTTTTCAAATATTTCTTTGAGAATTTTAACGTGATCTTCGAATGTCTGAATTAGAATGATTATGTCGTCCAAATAGATGAACACATAAGTTTCCAACGTGCCCGACAAAACTCTATCTATTAGACGTTTCCATGTGGCAGGGGAATTGCTCAGGCCGAACGGCATTCTTTTAATTGAAACAGACGCCTACCAGCGAACGTGAAAGCTGCTAATATTTGGATTCTTCCGTTATGGAAACCTGCCAAAATGCGGATTTGATATCGAGGGATGACATAAATAAAGTTGGTCAATTTGACCCAAAAAAATTGTTAAAATACCACGCCAAATAAATCTGTAAATTTTTAACAATTTCGTTGGTCAATATTAACTACTGTATTAAAAATAGTCAATCCCAAAGCCACACATAACTTTATTAAGGTTGAATCGCTCCAAACGCACTGGTATGGGTAGCTCGGTGGTAGAGCTGCGCGCGAAGCGCCAATTTTGAGATCCCAGGTTCGAATCCAGTCACAGTTAGTCGGAATATGACAGGAACCCCAACTTTCAAAAGGCATCACCTCTGGGAGTAGTTCAGATGGCGGAACTGCGGAAGGGCCAGTTTCAGCAGATCGAAGGTTCAGGTCCCCAGCCGCGGTTAGTCGGAATATCACAGGGGAAAAACAAATTTTTCTCGTCGTCAGGAGATTAACGTTTTCTCATGGTTAAAATTAACCAACTTTATTGGTTGGATCCTGTTGGGAAAGCAAATGCCCATCAGACGATCACCGCGACCTCACGGTCCTTATTATAACTACTCGACGGCGTCATCTTTTTTGCTTGCCTACTGAGGCAATCGCTGTAAAACTTCGCTCTACTATACACGCAACTTTTATACATTTAATCGTATTCCATTAAATACTGTTAGTTTCGACATAGGCTTTTTCTTTTACTTCACACCCTGCTCATCCCTAACATCCCTAACAGGTTATGGGCCCAGGGTCGCGAGCGTGAATTAGGAAATATTTGTAAATTGCCGGTTGATAAAAGCGTGGGTGACTTAACCTAACTAACCGCTGCAGACAATTTGTTGGAAACGGGATCATGGATCACGCCAGCGTGAATTCCACTCGCATAGAAATGCTCAACAAAACTAACTACGACACATGGTGCATTCAGGCCGAAGCACTTCTCATAAAGAATGACTTATGGGAATATGTGTGCGGCATCAAAGTTAGGTCCGCGGAAAATGCCACTTCAGCTGAGCGAGAGGCTTGGAATAATCAGGACTGTAAAGCCAGGTCCGATCTTATATTGTCGATCGCCCCATTAGAGCTCAAGCAAGTTCGCGGCTGTGTGACATCCAGGGACATATGGACGAAGTTAAAAAGTATTTATGCGTCGAGTGGTCCTGCTCGTAAAGCGACTCTGATGAAACAGCTAATTCAGTGTAATCTCGCCAACGAGGGCGACGTGCGGGAGCATCTCTCCAAGTTCTTCGACACGGTCGACAAGCTCAACGAAATGAAGGTGGTAATTGACGGAGAGCTCCTTACAATAATGCTTCTTTACAGCTACCTTCGAAAATTTTAGATGCGCCATCGAAACGCGCGACAACCTCCCTGATGCGGAATCACTTAAGGTGAAAATCATCGAGGAAAACGATGCCAGGGTACGTAGAGCTGATCAGGCCGAATCCAGGGCATTCTTTGCCAAGCCTAGCGCAGGAGAAAAATCATCACTCGGCGCAGGTAATTACGCCGGAAATCCGAAAGCTCCAAAGAAACCAAAGTTCAAGTGTCACTTCTGCAAGAAGCAAGGACATAAAGAGTCCGAATGTTTTCTAAAGAAGAAGAAGCACGCTGTAGAGAAAGCTCATTATGTCCCACAGAGCTTTTTCGCAAACAGAGCTGAAAACGGACCCGAAAGCACAAAGTGGTGTCTCGATAGTGGGTGCACTTCCCACTTGTGCAACGAAATAGGATATTTCGCACACTTCGAAAGGAAAGAAGGCAAAATACGAATGGCCAACTCCGATACAGCTGACGTCACAGCAATAGGAAGAGTCAGTTTGACATTTCTCTGCGATAGGGACAATGTAAACATAAACTTAGAGGAAACATTGTGCGTGCCTCACTTAAGGACGAATTTAATGTCCGTGGCCAGAATATTGGATAAAAATCACGTCGTTACTTTTAAGAAGGACGGTGCCGTAATCCAGAGGGAAAAGTGAAATTAGTAGCCGAGCACCACGGGGATTTGTTTTACCTGAGCGGACAGCATCAGGAGGCCAACACTGCGATCGACTATCCTGCGCGCTGCGGGGCCGATTTGTGGCATGCCCGCTTCGGTCATCTCAATTATACCGACTTAAAGAAAATGCAGAAGGACAAGTGCGTCGATGGGATGAATTTCGATGTCGCCGAGGAGGCCCACGATTGCAAGATTTGCTTCGAGGGAAAAATGTCGCGGCTCCCCTTTCCGAGACGAGTCGAGAGGTCGACTGAAAAGCTCCAGATCATCTACACTGACGTTTGTGGCCCTATGCGGACCACGTCAAACGGTGGTGCTCGATATTTTATGACTGTAATTGACAATTGCAGCCGTTGGTCGGAGGTGTATTTTCTGAGGAGCAAGGACGAGGCCGCTTCCAGGCTCATCGATTTCATTAGGTTCGCGGAAAGGCAAACCGGTCTCAGGGTGAAGTCTATTCAGTCAGACAACGAGACTGAATATTGCAATAAGGCCCTGGACAACTTCTTGAGGGGGGATGGCATCCGGCGCAGAGTCACGACCACTTACACACCGCAGCAAACCGGCGTAGCGGAACGTCGTAATCGCACCCTCATGGATTCAGCCCGTTGCATGCTTATACAGGCCGGACTGCCGTACTCTTTCTGAGCGGAGGCCGTGGCGGCTGCAAATTATGTTCGAAATAGGTGTGTATCGAAGGGCTTGGATCGAGGTATACCTTTTGAAAAATGGTTTGATAAGAGGGCCGATAAAAGTCATTTTCGTTCTTTTGGTTGCCCCGTTTTCATTGCAGACGAATTACCATACAAAGGCAAACTTCAGCCCAGAGGACTGGAGGGAATATTCGTGGGATATTCTACGGAATCCAAGGGCTACCGAATTTGGTTGCCAAACGAGAGAAAAATCCACATAAGCAGGGACGTCAGATACGTCAGCGAGATCGCTTTTATCAGGAGGGAGAAGTCCTCTGTGGTACCCAGCAGCCTATCGGAACCACTGATGGAGCATGCGGCGGATGCGGACCACAATAACACCATCGAATTTGCAGAGATTGGGTCAACGCTGCCCGATCGCGTTGCTGTATTGAACCGTGGTCTAGAGGACATCCATTCCAGGGAGAGACGAGCTCCAGGTCGACCTCGAATTATTCGTACTGGCAACCCAGGACGACCCACAAAGCAGTACGTGACGAGAAGCAACACTCCCGCAGAGGGAACTAGCGGCGCGGGTACATCAAACCTCATCACTCGTCGTGAAGTCGAACCTGCATCGCAGGACCTCGACGAAGTCGAAGCCGACAGCTGGTTCGACGCAGCCTCAGGTATGTGTACTACCGAAATCCCATTTAAGCAGGCTATTATTGGTGAAAATTGCAAGGAGTGGAAGGACGCAATTTACGAGGAAGTCAGGTGCCTCGTGGAGAACGACACCTGGAGTATTGTAAAAAGACCCGAAGGGGCGAGGGTCATTGGTTCAAGGATTGTCCTTCGGGATAAGTACGGGGCGGATGGAAGGCTGGAGCGCCGTAAGGCGAGACTCGTCGCTCAGGGGTTTTCCCAGCTTCCGGGCGTGGATTACCACGACACTTTCGCTCCAGTTGCCAGACTCAGCTCATTTAGAATGCTGGTTGCTCTTTCTGCGAATTTGGGCCTCGACATTTCGCAATTAGACATCACGACCACTTATTTGAACAGCGCTATCGAAACGGAAATCTACATGTCCACCCCACATCTTTTGGGAGAGATGCTTGAGCGGATGATTCATCGAGAGAAGGGCAGCATTTGGCTTCCCGGGCTCGAAAGATGCTAGCGGAACTCGAGGGTGGAAACGGCGTTTGCCAGCTCAATAAGGCACTCTACGGATTGAAAAAATCCGGACGTCGTTGGTATTTTAGACTTAGCGAGGTTTTGCGCTCTGTCGGTTTTCATCCCACAAAGTCTGACCCGTGCGTTTTTGTGGATAGTAAGACCAAAACCTCAACCTTCATACTCGCCTATGTGGACACCGATGGTTGTTGGATCAAAGTTGTCGGAGGGCGAAACCACCGTTAACAACGGAAACTACCCATACAAGGAGTTAGTTGGCGCTCTCATATACCTGGCTATGGGAACGCGACCGGATATCGCTCACGCTGTGAGTTTACTTTCTCAGTTCAGCGATTGTCCTGACAACACCCACTGGGACGCCGCCAAGCGGGTACTCAGATACCTGCAGGGTAGTATTAACCGCGGACTCACATACGTCGAAAATTCCGAAAAGCTACTTGGCTACGCCGATTCCGATTGGGGTAATTGCATCGTCGATAGGAGATCATACTCAGGGATTGTCTTCATTTTTGCTGTATCATGCGCTTCCAGAAAACAGCGTATCGCGTTATCATCGACTGAGGCCGAATGATGCTACGAAGGAAGCAGTCTACCTGATTCAGTTTTTGGCAGAGCTGGGCTTGAGCGGCGTGACTCCGATAACCATATTCAACGACAACCAGGGGGCTGCACATTTAGCACAGAACCCCGTACATCATGCGAGATCAAAGCACATCGATATTCGATGCCACTTTATTCGCGAAGTGTTGTCCGGAGGATCCATATGTTTGAATTATATCTCTAAAGATCTGATGACAGCGGACATAGTAAAAAAGGCCCTTTCATCACCGAAGCACGAAATTCATTGCAGGAGCCTCGGACTCAGAGCTGCCGAGGACACTTCTTCACTTTGAGGGAGAGTGTTGGGAAAGCAAATGCCCATCAGACGATCACCGCGACCTCACGGTCCTCATTATATAACTACTCGACGGCGTCATCTTTTTTGCTTGCCTACTGAGGCAGTCGCTGTAAAACTTCGCTCTACGATACACGCAACTTTTATACATTTAATCGTGTTCCATTAAATACTGTTAGTTTCGACATCGGCTTTTTCTTTTACTTCACACCCTGCTCATCCCTAACATCCCTAACAGATCCTTTTTAACCAAGCATTTTGGCCAATTTTACCAATTTTTTTCTTTCAGTGAAAGTTTGTTTAGAGTCGCGGTAACAAACGGAATCCTTTAAAATAATTTCTGAAGAAAAGATAATTGTTTTAACTGTGGAGTGTGGAGGAAAACCGATAAACCAAAAAAAAAAAAAAAAAAATTAAACAAATTCAATCCACCATAACTAATTTCGTAATAGTTATTTCTTCATGATTTTTTAAATACATTGAAAATCCCATCAATTTATTACTACATATTTAATGTAAAGAAAAATCCGGAGCTCTCGCTGGATTTTTACGCTCTGACTAGACAGAGCCCCTTAACCCTAACTCTCGAAATGTTAGATTTTTAGTCTGATATATCCTTCATTAACCCATCATGTATCCTCTTCGTTGTTTTTAAACTACTCATAACCTAATTTGTTTATTTGTTCTTATTAGTTTAGTTTCATTTCGCGTTAAGCGAAATAAATACTCAAAATTATGCTAATAAATACATTTGCTACCTCATATTCAATCGAAATGTCATCCATTTCATTTTCAGCATTACCTGAAAGAATTATTTCTATCATATATGTATTCATCAACTTGGTAATATCACAATCACTAATTTGGCCGCGGGGGGCCATTTCTACCGTTTGGGAGTTAAAGGGTGATTTACATATTCGAATTTTTCATGTCATGCATATCATTATTTTATTTTTGTTTTTTGATCTACTCAATGCAGCAGCAACAATAAACTCATCACGCCAAAAAAGTCAATTCGATAAAAGTAAAAAACAAATGTATTAATACATAATCTCGGAGAAAGTTCCGAGAAAACTTATATTTTACAATAGAAATATGAAATCATTTTTTAGAAATTCTAAAGTGAGCTTATTTGCAATGGTGGGTGAAAGCTGAGTAGGTCAAAAGATAGTCTAGATGAAATCTTTCATCTCACACCCTGTACATATACAGTGTTGTGCAAAACAATAGCAACCATTTCACTACAAAAACTTAATGTGGTTGTTTTCTTCATTTTATTTAGTGGAAAATGGAAAGATATATCTTATTTTTCTCCTTTCATGAAACCATTACAAATGGCTGGCTTTGCAGCAAAATTACAATTCAGTTTAATTAAAAAAAGTAAAAAAATGACGCACTGGGATACATGTTAGTGTGCAAAACTAAAGCAACATTTTAGTTGCCTCCCAAACACTTCATACTTTTGAATAACCTCAGCTCGCCTTCGTGGCATAGTCGATATTAAATTCATAATAGTAGGTGGAGGTATGCTTTCCTATTCCTTTTTTAAATATTTCCAACCATTTCCATGCTTGCTTGTCATCTTACAATATCGTAGTTTTAGTCGCTCATCTTTGCGTCTTCTTTTACCCTAAGTTTATTTTATTGAATTTTGACTCATCGCTGAACAGTACTGTTTTCCATTTTTCTAAGGACCAGTTTAAATGGTCTGAAGCAAATTTAAACCTATAAATTTAATTTTATATAAAAAAGCAGACCATAGCATCCAATTTACCTCTTTTGCAAGTGTTTTTTTGTAAGCGCAAGTTTTTAGTTGATCTGTAGCTTTTTAAATTATTTTCTAAAGTACCTACATTTTCGAACAACATATGTGCATGACAGCATGATGGTTTGGACCTGTTTTACGTCGAATGGTGTGGATCTTTTTATCGAAATAATGGACCGTTTCATTTACAAAAATATTTTGGAGACGCAAATGTTGCGGCAACTGATACTTCGATGGGTGTTTCGGCATGATAATGAACCGAAACACACATTAAAGCTGGTAAATGAGAATGGGATTCAAGTTCTTGATTAGCTGGGTCAATTACCACATTTGAATGCTCTTCAGATTCCTTAAATGGGAAGTCTCAAGTCAGCGTTTCCGTAATTAAACGAAATTAATGGAATTAATTAGCATCTATGCTACAAAAGTGTGCTGAGGTTATTCAAAATAAGCACTCATATGAAGTACTATGGAGGCAACTTAAATGTTGCTTTAGTTTTGCGCACTAGCATGTACCGAAGTTCGTTATTTTTTTAAATTATTTTAATTAAATTGAATTTTAAATTTGCTGCAAAGTCAACTATTTGTAATATTTCATGAAAGGAGAAAAATATAATATAGCTTTTTATTCTTCACTAAATAAAATGAAGGAAAAACTACATTAAGTTTTTGTAGTGAAATGGTTGAGTCTTGCACAACACTGTATGTATATGTATGTAGTTTGAAAGAAATCAGCCACGACCTACACATATACTATAGTAAAATACTGCCTTTTACAAAATCATCCCTCTATTTCAGCTTCATTGGTACTCAAGCGAAAGCCGCTTTATGTACATGTTTATACACAGGAATGAAAGATTTAATTGTATTGTAAAAGTTTGTTTTATTGTTGGATATTTGAAAATTATTCTTGGAAAGAATTTTATAAGAGTGCAGTTAAATTTTCTGCAGGTGCAAACCGAAATCGTTAACAATCTTTCTAGAAAAACAAGAGAATTTTTTTTTCGACATTCCATTACTGACTTGTCTTTGCTCACAGAAACTTTGTGATAATATAAGATATCTTGTATTTTGTATTTCAGTACGACTGTAAAATACTTTGTATTTATTCTTTATTATAGGGGTATTCACTCTTCGGTGTATTTTTAGTCAAATAGCAATTTTATAGTATTTGCTTACAATGAAGGGGTAGAGTGCTACTCAAAATATGAATACACTTCTGAAAAATTTCCATGATAAATGTAGCAGTCAGTAGAATATCTACTTGATAGATTTTGAGTTTGAACGGCATATGTATAATACGTATGAGTAAAATATAAAAATGCAGTAGCCTTCTGCTTAGATATTAGGCACTTAGTATTTAAATACAAATGTACTAAGAATTTACTGTGATGATTTGATGATGGACTATTGTTGTTCTCCCTTTCTATCAATGATATAACCAAAGTCATATGTTTTAGTAAATTTCATTTCATTCATACTGATGATTTGCAATTATATATTTTTGGTCCTAACGATTCAATTAACAAATTTATTAATCTTGGGGAATATTTGCGAAATGTACTGTTAACACCAAATTATAATATTTCTGAACACAAGTAAACCTCACTCTATTATAAATATCTAACAGGCCCAACCTCTTGCCCTAATTTAATTATGAACAACGTGATAATACCATTTAAAAATGCAGTCAGTCTTGGTATAATACATAATTAACCATACACTCGCTTGGTCAGATCATGTGAGTGGTGTTATTTTTAAAGGCCGAAACACAATGCATCCGATCCGCTCCGCTCCATTCCGATCCGCTTCGTCCCGAAACGACGGAAAGGTGATCACAATGCTTCCGACCCGAACCGTCTATATTATATTTTCGACTTCACTCTTCTGCCCATACTTGCACTTCTTTGATGAAGTTTTAAGCCTCCTTTACATCGCCTGTCTCATTTGTGAGGTTATGTGTTCCGTCGTTCCGGCGAAAGTGGAAATTTGCTCAACTCATTCGCTCCGATCCGATCCGATCCGATCGGCTCCGTTCCGCTGTGCCCACTTACATACATAGCACTATATTCAACTTTGACAGTTTCGGATCGGATCGGACGCATTGTGGTTCGGCCTTAAGATATACATATGTATGTAGCTTTAAAGAAACTGTCAATAGCCAAATGTTGTTAAGGTACTTGTACAGTGGTGAAAATTCACATAAAACCAATGATATTTACGCTATTTTCTCAAATAAATGTCATAAAAGTTTCTAATTTTATATTGTATTAGAATAGTATGTAATTTGCTAGTATACCGCAGACGCGGGTTACTTTAGCTCTAGGGGGTAACTTTGGCTCAAAAAAAAAAAAATATATTTAATCTTCGTAACCATGACAATAATCGGTCTAGTTCGAGTTGGAAATGTTAGATGGTTTTACTGGCGCCTATTTTAAATTGGTTGCACGAATTTTTTCAAAATTAAAACTGTCATTTGCACCCCGAACTTACCTGCTACAAATATTTACGTATTTTAGGTCTGCAAACTTTCTTGTGTAACAGAGGGCTGTAGAGAAGTTAATTTTTGTTTATGTTTTTTTGAAAATTTATCGTTTTTGATTGTCATGATATTCTGTAAAAGGATTTTTGTAAATAAATTTTCGTATCCTTTTTCTACCTGGGCATGTTGCACCTTTTTGGAAACGTAATTAGTGATTTTTTGAGATCGATTTGGGGCGCTGCGATGCGTAGAAAAAAAGATAAAAATACAAGAGCGGTTCCCATATAAGGCAACATCCTGATTTACGAATCACGCTGTAACTGCCGAACGGTGCGAAACATAGAACACAAATACCTACCTATACTTAAACTCATAATCAGCGGAAATTCGAACTTGAGGTTTTTTTTTAATATTACAGTCACACTTACAGAATTACATTACAACCATGGCAAAAAAGTTGAGAATGACACACTAAATAAGTCCATATACATACATACATATATAATATGTTTACATTTATTTTTGGTCAAATGTATCGGAAACCCGATTTTCGAACTTACTAACTCTACCGCTTTGGTGTCATAGTACCAAATGCTAAGGATGATGTTCCAAACGGATTAAAAGCATCCTTTTCCGTTGGCCGGCACTTTTGATTTTGGGCCTAAGTTTATATGAAACCTGAATGGTCTCTTTATCCGCATCGTTTAAATTCCGACTTTTTGCAGATCAGCTTATTGTGTCGATATTTTCGTCCTCCAACCATTTAAAAACTGTCTTAGAAACCTGGATGTCATCGTTCTCTTGTGCTCGGTGAATTATACCTTTTTCTAAGAATTTTGTATTTCGGAACTGATTTTTTGTGGAACAAATGTAACTAACTTCCGTGTCTTTCAAATAGAAGCAAAACTGACCCACATCATCACACTTTGTCCACCAAAAAGAATAGTTCATTCTTACCTCTACATTTCGCCGCTTATCATGCCACAACATATTGGGCGAAACTCGAAAGGATAAATGAATTGGACAATATGTATTGACACGATAAAAGGCTAAATGAAGAGTTAAGAATGAGACATATGTACCTTTCCTGGAGGAAGTGTAATTGTGTGGGTTGCCTTTACTCCTGATTAGAAGACGGAAATTGCATTTGTTCCATAAAAATGAGTTCCGAAATGAATATTAAACTCTTAGAAGAAGTTATGTTTCAGCAAGCAGAAGATTTGTGTGGTTTTGATTTCCTTTTGCAACAAGACAACGCAGGCAACCAAGTGTCTAAGACAGTTTTTAAATGATTGGAGGAGAAAAATATCGACACAAAAAGCTGACCTGCAAAATGTCGGGACTTAAACGATGTGGATAATCTCTGGTCGATGTCTGCAAGACGTATGTACATTAAAAGACGATCATACAATAGCGTTCAAGGGCTTAAAATCGCTTTATAGAAGCATGGTCTAAAATTTCCGTAGAAAAGCTCTAAATCTAATTGAATCAATGGCTCTTGTGCATAAAAACTGTGCATATGCTCAATTAGAGTTTTTAAATAGAAAACCCGAGTTTTATCTCACCCAAGATTGAGAGATTGAGCTACAGTTTTCTATATAAAAATTAAGATTGAGTATTAGCTCAGTTTTTAAGCACAAAAGCGAATGCCACGGCGAATCTTGGAATTGTAAAAGGAAAAGGAGGACGAGGACACACTTCTCATTATTAGGATGAATGTAAATCTTTAGTAATAAAAGTTTATAAAAAAGTTAGGTGGTTTTATGTGAATTTCCACTTAAATTTTAATAATATTGTGGAGGGCTTCCTCCATTGATTTAAGTTTCTTCTTTCCATTTTATTTATTAAAATTTTTGATTAATATTTAAAGATGAAGTTTTATTAATATTTTTATTTAATTTTTTTTAAATATTATTTTATTTTAAATAATATATTTTGTTAAAACCACAAAAGTTAATGTTGCTTGAATAATAAAATCGCGACTGGAAAACAATATAGAACTTTTTCTAAGTAATTTTTTACCGCTGTTACTTTGATTAAAATAATTATATTTTTTCTGAAAAAAATTGATACTTGGGCTGCCACAATATTATTGATTATTTCCTAACTACATATTTGATTGTAATTAAGTTCATATCAAATTTTTTTTATATACACGTATGTATATAAATGACTATTCTAATGCAAAATAAAATTAGGAATTTTCGTGAAATTTATTATATTATATTATGTGAACTTTGGAATAGCCTTCCAAATGATTTAAGCCATCACATCGGCTGCCGTCACCTTTACAATAATTTTTTAAATTTGCAGAAGAATAATATTTAAATATATACATAGTAATTATTTAGGTTAAGATTAATTAGATTGAATTCCCTATTCTCTACATTATATCCCGGACATAAAAATAATATTATAACTTCTTTAGAGATGTTAAAATGTAATGAAATGAAATAAATAAATAAATAAATACACCGAATAGTGAAACCCCTTATAATTTATTTTTTCCCTGACAGGTAGATGCATTCCACCACTATAACACTATATCAGAAAATTAAGCTTGTTATAAAGTCATAGAGTAATTGGATTTTATTGATTACCAGTCATCTTTAATTTCATTTGATCAAATGACTGGTGGTAACAATGGAAAAACAAGTGTAGTCATGGATGATGATAAGTCGACTGAAAAACTGCAAGAAAAACATTCAATCCTATCACGCCAAGTACATTTTATTTATTTATTTATTAATTTTTTTAATTTCAATTGTTCTTAAATTTCAAATTTAGCTGTTTGCATCGTCGGCATCAGTTTTATGCGCAGTTTCAGTAGGAACAGTCATTGGATATTCGGCTATCTTACTTCCACAATTACGAAACGATGGACACTCAAACTTTACTTCTGAAGAAGAATCATGGATTGGTATGTTTTTATTTAACATCAATTAAAATTAGTTTATTTAATAAAAAGTATTTTTTCTCAGCTTCTAGCGCTGCTCTCTCTATGGCACCATCATGTGTTCTTGGAGGATTTTTAATGGAGACATACGGTCGGAAATTGTCGAACATATTTGTTAATTTACCCTTTTTAATTGGGTGGGCTTTAATGTACTTTTCGAATGGCTTTTATATGTTCTTTTGGGGACGAATATTACAAGGAATCTCACTAGGCATTTCCGGTCCTTTGAATTCGGTTTTTATAGGTGAAACTTCGGAACCTTTATATCGCGGAATATTTTTAGCAGGTGTCTCTCTTGGTTATACATTCGGAATATTTGTAGCTCATCTGCTTGGAACGTATTTTAAATGGAAAATGACTATTATCTTCTGTAGCAGCATTAATATTATAACTCTAGTATTATTCATAATTGTTCCAGAAAGTCCACCATTTTTATTAGCCAAAGGAAAGATTGATGAAGCGTACAAGGCCTTTGTGTGGCTTAGGGGTGAAGGTAAAGAAGCTATGAGTGAGTTTAGCTCAATTATGTTAAGTCAAAACGACTCTAACCATAAGGATTTCAAAAATATTCTATCAGGAATATGTAAGTCGAACTTTTTACGACCACTTTTTCTATTGGTCTCCATGTTCTTCCTTTTGCAGTTCGTTGGTGTAAATGTAATAGCTTTTTACACTGTTTCAATTATGAAAGAAACAGTTGGGTATAAATACGACGAGTACTTAGCCATGATTGTTATTGATGTTGTCAGATTTACGGTGGCAATTGCTACTTGTATAGTGGTCAAAAACTATCGAAGAAGACCTTTGTTCTTATTTAGTGGACTAGGCACGGGCATATGCTTAACTACTTTTTCCGTTTACTTATTTTCGTCGCAATTATGGCCCAATCTAAAAGGATATCCGTTCATTCCAATGCTGCTTATATTGGGATATATTTGCTTTTCTTCATTCGGTCTTCTGCCACTGCCTTGGTGTCTAATTGGTGAAATTTTTCCACTCCATCTAAGAGGAGTTGGGTCTGGAATAGCTTCTGCAAGTAATTTTGTTTTCTTTTTTACAACAGTTAAAATTGCACCTTTTATGTTTTCCTTAATTGGAATGGAGGGATCATTTTTGATCTTTGGTTTGGTTGGACTGATTGGAACACCTTGCCTTTATTTTGTTTTGCCAGAAACGCATAACAAAACTCTTCGCGAAATTGAAGATGATATTGCAAAAAGGGAATCTTAGTTATGAATTACAATTTATGTAAATATGTTTTAAATAGTATATGTACATAGGGGAGGCTTCAAAGGTTATGTATTTTTAATATCATAAATGTTATAGTTTAAATACTTCTGGATGAGTCAATAAGTTATGCGTAGCAGTTATAAAAGTTTAAGTTTTAAATTGTTGGTGAGTTTTATTATTAAATGTTAGCTTTGAAATGTTATATTCATAAGAAAAATTGTATACAAAAAAAAGCTGAAATAAGTACACATTCATAACACATCTTTTATAAATACGATGTTTGTCAAAGTAAGTCAATGTTTTTCTTCTTACAGACAATTGCCTTTCATTGTTTTTATTTTATAAGGATTATGAAATTCATAATCTCCAATAAAATTATGTTTTCACTTTTTAAATATACAGAGGCTGAAGGGAAATGTTTGTTTTTAGAAGATAGAGTTCTTTGCTTTAATATGATAATTTGTTTAATACTGATCTTAAGCTTTTAAGTATTATATTAGGTAAGACATTCGTTGCTGTTCCCAAAACAAGTCTCATTGCTAACATTTTGAGTTGTGAATAATAATGTATGTAATATTTCACGTAGCGATACTATTATAAAATATAAAATCTATATAAATAAAAATGAATCGCTAAATGTGTTGCTAAGCGCAAAACTCGAGAACGGCTGACCAATTCGGCTAATTTTTTTTTCATATATTGAAGTCTGAGGAAGGTTCTTATGTAGAGAAAAATTGAAAATTGCATGGAAAAACGTAAATATCAAAATTTTTCTTTATCACATCCAAACTGTTCCTAGCTGTCAATTCTAGGAATGACAATCTGAGATCGATTGCTTATTTACTTACTTCCAAATGGTGGATCCAAGATGGCGGACATTCAAATTTAAAAAAATATGCGATTACCATTAAAATTGGTACTTGGGGGTTTTCGGGGTCGCTGATTTCAACCCGACTGTCAGAATTTCCGAATTCAAGATGGTGGTTGGTTGGTTGGTTGGATGGTGGACTGTAAAATTTAAAAGTTTATTCGATTTCCACTAAATGTGGTACTTAGAGGTTTTTGGGTCGCTGATTTTAAACTATCAGAATTTACGAATTCAAGGTGGCAGATTGTTATATTTTAAAGTTTATGCGACCTGCACTAAACTTGGTATTTGGGGGCTTTCAAGGGGAAGGTTGTCAAGAGTGACATAGGCTACTTTTTGCTGCCTGTCTTTTTGTCTGGGCTCATCTTCGAAACAGCTGAATCGATTTGAGCTTTACAGACATGAAGAGGATGTCTGTAGTAACATAGGCTACTTTTTTGTAATTCTTTACTATTGTTAAAAGTTACGAAACTCTAAACGACAGTGATATACATACATATGTATTTACGATAGCTCACGCAAAAATCACATATCCGATTGAGATGAAATTCTATGGGAATGTAGCGCACAACCTCCTACGAGAGACATAGACTATGTATCGCTATTGGAAAGTGAGGGGTGGGAGAGAAGAGAGAACGAGAATGTGAGCAGTAATATGTTTATGGTGCGTCATGCAAAAAGTATTTCTACGATTTAGAAGAAATTCTATAGGCGCATGTTGCGCTTAGCCTTTTGAGTGACATTTGTTAAGTTTGAAATTGGCAACATCATAGTTTTATTAAATATTACTTTTATTTTAATTAATTAATTTTATTTTAACTTTTATTTTAGGGATAGTTATGCCCGGGCAACGCTGGGTGCGGATCAGATAGTTTAAAATATAAGAGAATTCTCTATAAAATTATTCATGGCATTTTGTTCGTAGGACGTAGGAGAAGTCTTTTCAAGGGGAATCTCAGAATACGTCAATGTCAATAAAGGACATACCTACAGTAGAATCTGGATATAACGACCCTCAAGGGACTGGCGACACTTAGTCGTACTAACCGGACGACGCATAAAACGAACGAATATTCACGAATGAATTTAAGCTTATTTTTAAGTATTAATATTACTGTAATTATGAAAAAATAACCACTACTCCAAACAATGATGGGAACAAAAAAAATCTAAATTTTATAGTGTTTTTTGGCGTGCTGTATCTAAGCGAGAAATGATCGTATCGAGTATCTAAAAAAGCATCTTAAAGCTCCAAAACTCTAGTTTTTGGAACTTTCAGCCAAAAAATCTTCAAGGCCGCGGTTCTCACGCAATCCAAAGATATAGGACAAAAAAAATGTTTCCAAATATTAAGTATTTTTTCTTTTTTGATGGACCCTATGGACCAGATAGCCTGTCAATTCAGCTTTAATTTCCTTTGCTAGGTCGATATCCGATATTTAGCGAAAAAGGACACATTTGTATTCAACCATCGATATCTCAGGAACCAATTATCGTACAGAAACTAGAATAAGTTTCTTAAAAGAATCTGTCAAGGTATTAAAAAAAATTTTTTTTTTCATATCCGTAATTTCAATTTTAAAAAAGTCAAAAAAAGCGACTTTTTCCCTTGTTTTGGTAAATCGACCGCATCTTTGCAAATACTCAAGGAAAGGCTAAGGTTAGTAGGAATTTTTACACCTCAATGTACCCCCAATAGCCCTGCAAATCCGCAGATCGATTCATTGGACGGTTCCTTCGAAAATAAAAAAAAATTCTTTTGGAAGAAAAAACATTTTTTTAAAAATATATGCACATCTGATTGCACATTCTCCAAGATGCAGCTCACTACCTACAACCATGTTTACCCGGCTTGTTGTCTTTGAGCCGATGCTTCTTCAGCTACGTTGAGCTCCACGGTGAATGTGCAATCAGATGTGCATACATCATTGAATGCTCTTCACATTCTCTAAGATGCAACTGCACCAGTCTTGGACGGAAACAATTGAGCTACCGATCAAAGCCCCAGCCCCAGCCCAACCCCGGACCCCGGACTCTAACCCAGCAACCACTCATGAACCCAATCCAAGGGCTTTCATGACGTCATCATCCACAACTATGCTCGTCCTCGTCCACTAAGAGCTTTTGATACAATTTTTACAATTTAGGTAAAAAATGAGATGGGGCTTTAAAAAAAAGTTATATTTGCGAGTAAAATTTATGTAAACCCATTATTTTACATCTTCTTAGTTAATATATATAATTATTCACATTATTAATCGGGAAAATGTGAGAAAAGTTATTTCAAATGCATGAATGAAATAAATGTCACTATTTTCGACTGTATCAATTTGAAACTCAGTTTTCTCATAAAATGCCCTATAAAGTAAAAATTGTTTTGTGTTATTTTGAGAGAAGAAACCCATAAAGTTTTTAAAATTATCGGGAAGTTATTCAGTCAGGGTTAAGTATTTTTTTTTTCAAGTTGAAATCAAGTAAAAATTTTTCTCAAACCGAAATTTCTTTTTTTGATCTGAGCTACTACTAGTTAGAATTTTGGTGTTTAGTGTTTTTACAGACGAACACACATGCTAGCCATAATACTAATAAAGAAAATCTGAAAGAATCACTTCACAGAAAAGGTTATAGCTAAAACCATCCAAGAAAAAACCGGCCAAGTGCGAGTCGGACTCGCGCACCGAGGGTTCCGTAAAAAATATTGTTTTTTTGTAATGTAACTAAAAATTTAAGGTTTTCAGAATTTTTCCTTTATATGTGCTATAAAACATTATTTCATGCCAAATTTCAAGATTCTAGGTCGACTGGAAGTACCCTTTAGGTTTTGATTCCCTTGCGAGTAGTTGCGAGTTTGAAAATATGCGGCTTAAATTGCTGTTTCTTTTGATTGCGTTGACATAGAAGTTTGATTTTGTTACATCTTAAAGGTATTATATACCTGAGTATTTGATATGAATTTCAATTTAATACCTCTACGCGTTTATGAGGAAAGGGGTAGTAAGTTTAAAATTATTAAAAATATTTTTATTATATGATGTAACTAAAAATTTACGGTTTTCGCAATTTTTCCTTTATCTGTGCTATAAGACGTTCCTTCGTACCAAATTTCAAGATTCTGAGTTCACGGGAAGTACCCTAGGGGAGACCGAGGGGTTTTGAAACAGAGGTGATTTGAAACAGTACTAATTTTGCGGAACTTATAACCGTTAGCAAGCTGGCAGTTTCTCAATTTCATTGCATTTTACCGCATGCGGGATCCTCAGTATGCATCCATGCCTTAAGACGCGTGGTTGGGGTGTCCTGTCTCCCACGTCGCAAAAATCGTGAAAAGTAAGTTTTGAACACTTTTTTAAATTATCTATATTTTGATAATGTGTTTATATTTTGACTTGGGCTATATATGATTCGAAAGCTCATTACCTAAAGATTGAATTCATAGCGGTGATACAGCTCATTTCTTTGGGTTTTGCTTCTTGGTTTTTGATTGAAAAAAATTGGCAGGATTTTTCTTACTGAGGGGATTTGAAACAGACTGTTTCAACTCACCTCGGTTAGGCTTCGTACGGCTGATTTGCTAATACGGTGAGGTTTATTTGTTTTTTTTTCCCCTTATTTTGTTACAGTATGTCTACTGATTATAAAAGAAATACTGATAGAGGTATGGGCTATGGCAAATTATGATATATACGAGCTCGCTGCAGAAGAAGTAACATTGTGTCAAAAAAGTCTTCGCGATGCGGCTTCGAGCTATAACCTCAATCATTCGTTACTCTATAGTATATATGTGCATAAGTTCATTAAAAAAAGGCTTATAAAGCTAATCAAACGCCTGACTCCTCCGTCTGTTGGGTACCCAGAGGTGACCGTGTTTTCATTGTCAGAGGAGAAGACACTCTGTGACTACATACACCTCTTAACCTGCGCTGCTGCTAACTTCGGCCTAAAGCACTAAAGAAGCCAGAAGTTTTACCTATAGGTTGGCGCATATAAAAAATGGGAATGGCAGGTGAAGTGTGGGTCCGATCCTTCATGAAACGTCATCCTGTTCTTTCTCTAAGACTACCGCAAACAACGAGCATTGTTCAAGCTACAAGCTTTAATCGTTCAAATGTGCAACTTTTTTTTAAAAAATTACACCACTTTATATTTTTTGAATTTTTTTGTTTGTTACTTTAATTAATGTTATGTTTTATCGTTAAATACTTTATTTCAATATTATAGTTTTGAATTATATAGTCGTTTCTACTTTACAACCCTTAATACTACCGAAAAATCAACTGTTTCAACTCACCTCGACCTCTGTTTCAACTTACCTCGGTATGAGGGGAGTTGAAACAAAATGACTTGTCATGTTCAAGTCGATTTTTCGCCCTCGGTCTCCCCTATAGGTTTTGATTCCCTTGCGAGTGTCGAAAATTTGCGGAAATTTGCGGCATAAACGGCTGTATCTTTTGATTGCGTTGGGTTAGCTCCAAGGGGCAGCAGACCTGAGTATTTGATATAAGTTCCAGCTTAAGGGTTCCGTTTTTTCCTTTCGAGGTACGGAACCCTAAAAAAAAATGAAAATAAAACAAACAAAAAAATCATAACTCGTGGAACATAAACGGGATCCAATCGATAGGTATTGGTGTCCCCAAACCACAGACCTTTGCTGCTACATGTTGCGTGGGACACCCTGTATAAATAGGGAAGGACAAAACAGTTCGGAATCATTTTCTCCTCTGTTTGTTAACCGATCTTTTTTTTGTTTTGTTTTTGTTTGGTAGCTATTGAGGAGCTTTATTGTTCAATAAAAAAATTTTAGTAACAGAACGTTATTTATTATCGTTACCGTTATCTGTTTACGTTCATACTGACATTTTCAAACACATAGTAGTTACAACACACAACACATGTACAGTCGTACACAGATTACTATGGTCGAATTTCGACCACAAGGCGACCAAACAAAAAAATATATTTCAGTACTGCATTGCATTACACTGTTAAATGAGGAGATTTATCTGATTGTTCGGCCACTGACATTTTACAAAACGGGGAGATCAACTCAAGCGGTCGGCAATGTGTTAAAATAAACTGCGGTTAGGAGTGAAAGAGTTGGGTATAGATAGGCTGAGACATAGGAACAACAAAATTTGATGATCGGGTACACGGCCAATTTTTATAAAAATCCAATCCACAGGCAAGTATTTTTTCAATTCTCCAAATGCTGCCGAAAAAGTGGTGGCTGGGGTGGGAATTTTTTTTAAATTCAACGATCCAGCTCACGCTTGAATCTTACATAATGGAAGATTATCGACTTTAGGCTTAATTTTAAAGAATAACCGCGGAAGTGGTGGCTGGCGGGGATAAAGTTGTAAAATATTTTTTTCAAAAATCCATTATTGCGGACATGGCAACCATTTTGACAGCTTAATCTTAGTTCAATATGACATATGTATGTAAGGTTACTCAAGTCGTACCCCTTAAGGAATTAATACTATAATATTCAATGCAATTGAAATAAAACAAAATCTTCTGCATCTACTGAATCTTTATTTAGTTGCCTCTTAATTAACAATCATAGAAACTTGAAAATCGTTTATCAAAATAGGTATTTTAACGTTTTTCAAAAATATACCTTCGGTACGATTAAAGCGCCTAGTCGCCTAATTCGTACCACCTATAGCTTAGAAAAAATACTTTTTAAGGCATAATAAATTATATAGAAAAATGCTTAATAACAAGAGATCACATGAACAACAAAAAATTACAAACAATTCAGTCTAAGATCAACTTAAAATACTGTCACTATTGCTCAAAAAGTAACTCACTGATACATATAATTAGTGAATGCTGTAGATATGAAACTAAAAGAAGAAGTATCGTTCCCGAGCTCGCAGACCTAGAGCAGTTTCTCAACATGATTGCAGCACCAGGCTGCTATGAAGTAAATAAAATAGATAAACTGCTGGAAAGCATACATACATTCACCATTAAGGAAGAATAAAAGAGATCTAAAGTGTACGTATAAAAGTGAAAAATAAATTAAAAGTGAAAAATTAACTTAGAAAAGCAAACAAACAAAATAAAAACAATAACAAAAAAGTGATCTTTTATATATACATACAAACTTTACTAAAAAGAAATGAAGAAAGGAACTATATATGTAAATTAATTTTGTACTATTTATATTATATAATGAAATAGCAGCTATGATGGCACACTCACTTGTATAATTCTTTGAATTGAACAAATAAATATTACTACTACTACCATTGCCAGATAAGTACTACAAATACATATATGTTAACAAAGAAAAATGGTAAGGATAACATTCCTGCCATAAAAAGCTTACAAATGAGTCAAAAATTCTATTGAAAATTGTTAAAAAAACTAACTTTTTAAATATGTTTGCTTCAAGAAGCCGGCCGCCGGCCAACCACTTGTTTGCGTTTGCTCACTCTACTAAATAGTTCAGGTTGACGACACCAGAAAGTGCAATTTATAAGTATCAGACGAGATATTGCTGGGGTACGGACTTGAGCAACTTTACCCTACTTGAAAAGAGCTGCCATCTTAAGGTCCGCGTCCATAGAATCCGGCCGCGATTCCGACTTCGGAAAATGTAAGTTCAAATAATAAGAAATCATTACGGGGCTGCAACGATAGCGCCGCATTGCCGCAGTCGGAACCAGATTGAAAAGTTTTACATTTCTTAACTTTTGGTTGTTACTGCGTGCGGCAACGAAAGCATCAAAGCTTCGTCAGCGAGAGTTTGCAAGCTTTGAAAACATTTTTAAAAAACTTTGGACTGCTTTTCCCGAGATATAACAGAAATTGACAATAAGAAAAATGGTTTTAGTAAATTCATACAGATTTTAGATTTATTTGTTCAATAATTTATTATGGTTATCGTGGGCGCTTGATTGTGTATAGTATAACTCAAAGATATGGGATCAATTATTGAATGGTTTTAATTAGAAACTAAGAAGAACACACTAAATCACATATGTAATTTATTATTTAATTAGTCAGCTATTTTATGCGCTCACGATTTTATAACCATAATAAATTATTGAACAAATAAATCTAAAATCTGTATACATTTACTCAAACCTTTTTTCTTATGTTTTGTAACATATGTATGTTTAGATATATTGATATATCAAATTATGACACGATATACATACATAGTACAAAATAGTTGAGAAGTTATTTTATACCGTTACGTGCAAATTAATAACGAATATAAAATCGTTTTACTTAATCAATTTATTTTATTTATTTTATTGTGCTCATTTTTAGTTTCTGACTTAATAGAAATCATAGAAATTATGTAAGCTTTAGTTTATGCCGTTTAATGCAAGTTAACCTGCCGTTATCGGGGTGGAAGGATGCTACACGGAAGTTGGGGTGGGACAATATCAACCGGATATTTAACTAATGATATTTCAATGGGTTTTCAAGAAATCATTAATTAGTATCACATAATAGCTTTATCATACTGAGGTTGTTGCGGATATTAAAGACAAAATAAACGTTTAGAAGCCAATGTCAACGCCACCTACTAAGAAGTACGGAAACGTCACAAATAAGCTGGGTCCTTTTGAACCAACTTTTATATTTTAATTTTTACTTTTTCATTTGTTTCTGACTTCATAGAAATCACTAAATTAAGCTTCATATTCTGAATAATTCTGCCAACGTTTCATTATTGCAGGGCCTTTTGAATGTTTATTTTGTGCAGTCCAGTTCCTCTATTCGAAGGGCATCCAAAGATCTTATACGACTTAATGCTACATTAAAGCTTGTCCTTCTTTAAAGAATTTTGGGCCTAAATATATTATGGCATTGTCCCACTGTGGTTACTTGCATTTTATGAACAGTGGTAGCGCAGGAAATATTTCGAACTACTTGGATAGGCCTCCAAGCTCCAATCTTATTAATATCGACAGGAATTATGTCTTCCATCCTGGCATTATTATAGTTCTTGTTACATCGATCTTGTACAATTAAATTACCCTTAGGATAACGCGTTAGATATGGCAATGGAAAGAACTTTTGTGTAAAGATTTCCTGGTATTTGAGGCTTTACACACAACAGGAAAGAAAGGCTAATTCTACGGTCCCATTCGATAAAGGGCCCACTTCCCAAATTCCTTGTACTATTATAAAGCTGACAAAATAGATTTTTTTTTAAATTAATACTGTAGAATTCTAATTGGATCCTAGTCATAAAACTAAAACCCTTGTCCAAACACTTATGTCAAAGGGGTTGTAAAGAAAATCGTAATCCTTAATTTTTATGCGTACCAAATTGGCTTTAGAATGATTTGATTATTAGCCAAAGGGGTTGTGAAACAAATTGTAACCCGTCATCTTGAGGTGTCCGCCATATTAAATTTAGAATAACGTCAACCAACCTATCATATTCTGCTCGTTAAACCCTTTCATTTGAAACCCATGTCTATGAGGTTGTAAAAGAAAGGATAATCCGCCATCTTGGGACATCCGCCATTTTAAATACATTACAATCCTGAGTATATTGTATTTACATATATTGTATTGTCACTGGAACCAAAGCTGGCTGCAAAATATCAACTCAGTCGGTTAGCGTACAGTGGGCGTAAATAAGATTACAAGATTTGACTGTTACGTACCTATATTTAAAAAAACATATTCGGTTATTTTATGGCGAGTGTGCGATGCAGACTGCAATTTTACATATGTTAATGTGGGTGCATATGGTTCGGAGTCTGACGGTAATAATTTAAATAACTTTTATTGTACAAGAATTTTTAACTATTCTTTCGTAGGTGGCATTTTCAAGAAAACCGACATTGGGCACCATTTAATAGAAGATAAATTGTGCTTCCCAAGCGACAATCCATTGCCCAATAGTGACACAGCTTGCCCATATTACATCATAGGTGATGAAGATTTTCCTCTGAAGAAGCGCTTTCTACGTCCTTATGGGGAAGAAATCTGACTCCTGAGCAACAAAATTTTAATATGTACAGGTTTGTCGTTAGCAAGGAGAACTATTAAAAATACGTTCGGTGTTTTAACCAGCCGATTCAGGATTTTCATACGAAAGTAATAGCGGACTTTGAAGTTGCGAAATCCATAATTAAAGCAACAGCGGTTCTTCACAATTTCATCAGGAAAAATAGGTACTCTTCGTTGAGATCGAATTTCCACTCTCGTGAAGCAGCAGAGTTCTGGGACATTCTAAAAAACTATTTACATGAAAGAAGGACTCAATAATTTTATGTGAAAACTCCTTTTATATATATATTTTTTTATTTTTGTGAAAGCGCGTCCTGCTAAAGATAAGCTTGTACTGCTGAGGTTGCTGTGAGATGATGAAGATGTTCACTTAGAATTCGGAGAATTATCAAAATTTAGTACGGAATTATTAATTGTCTGGAATTGATGGGAATCGGGATTAACCTGGGAAGCAGATGGACGAGTAGATGTAATTTGGGAACCAGATTGAGGAGACGAAAACGGATTGAATGACAGACAACCATTAGAAGGAGTTTCTACTGTGTCATATGTAAGATCAAACTGAAATAAATTCATGTTTATGTACCTATTTACTTTTGCACAAAACAAAAAAACATATGCTTGCTTAGAGGCTCTTTGATTCGCTGCTCTCCTTTTCTTTGTGTTTTTGTTTTCCTCTTTGTCCTTTTCCCTCCTGTATTTTCCGCGAAGGCCCCTAAATATCTTTTACGCTTCGTCTCCTAGTAAAAGATTTCAATAATTTTTGTTCATATATCTATAACAATATTATAAAGAGAAAAGATTTTATTGTTTGTTTGTTTGCATTGAATAGCCTTGAAACTACTGAACCGATTTCAAAAATTCTTTCACTGTTGGGAAGCTACACTATCCCCGAGTGACATAGGTTATATTATATTTTCAAAAAAATAGAGGTCCATACTAAAACTCCAATAATGTGTGGCGACTCAACTACCTCTAAACCAACTCAAAAGAACAATTAATCAAGTCTTCTCAAAATATCAATTATAGTCAAAGCAACGTAAAAAATGAGAGTTCAATTATTATTGATTCGTGAATCCATTCTCTTGACGTCAAGAATATTCAAACTTTATCAATTATAAAATTTTCTTTTTTTTTAAATAAATTAATTAATCTATAATAAAAATGGATAAACGAATAATTAACATTATATGGCATACCCCTATAATTGGTGACCCCGACAGCATCAAAAGCAACATCAACATGCTACAAGATAGACCCAGATTCAGAGGATTTATTCTTAAAATCATCGATTGGGTAGCAGTAGACAATCAACCAACCAACCAACCAACAGTACAACCACAACCCGAAAGCCCATCAAACGAAGAAAGTACAGAAGAAACTTCAAGAGCGTAAAATTTAATAGCAAGTAGCCAAAATTTTTTTACATACATATATGTTATATATATATATATAGCTCATTTTAAAATAATTAATCGTAGTTAAGCTTCCTAAAATAACATTGTAAAAGCTACTTTCTTTTACACTCCGCGTTCTCTCCCGTTTTTTTAAAGTTCTAAAAGTAAAAAAAAACATGAATAATAACTCAAGTGGTGACTTTACTAGAGTCGCGGGAACCCGAACCTGAGTCAAAGTGAAAATCTAAACACAGGCGAAAGTGATTTTTATTTTTCGCGCAAAATCCACTTCTGTCACCTCGCACAACAACTTCTCCATCTATTTCAACCATTTCTTTTAACGCACCTCAATTTTGGAAGAGTGCACTGAATCATCATCATATACCGAATTTAATCGATTAAAACCATATTTCACTTCTAATATTTAAGAGATTTACAACCAAAATAAACTGCCTCATTCAACAAGAAGAACTCAAATTATTTCATACATACTGGCTCGAATTTAGTAAAGGAACAGCCAGAGCCTGTTCATACAGAAAACTCCCCCTCTCCCCTCTTAAGCCAGCGCTTAAGAAACATAACGCAAATCAGAAACCTACAATCACATTTAAATTTCCAGCTCTAGATATTAAACACAAAACCATAAAAAAAATAACATTTTCATAAACTTTTGAAATCAGAATTCCGCTCTTCCAGTGCGTCATTGGGAAGGGGGTGTTGTGGTGGTAGTGGAGGCTCGTTTCCAATTAGTGTCTCCACTAATAAATTCACCACCATTATATTAATGTAAGACGCGAACCAGTAACGTTAACTATTATAACTTAACTCGAATAACATACATATGTGTAAAAGACGAAAAAGGAGAAAGACCCGAAAAAGAAAAGATATCGCAATATATTGTATTAATTGTAAAATAAACTAATAAAAATAGGACTCCGACTGAGGATTAACACGACCGCAACAAATCATTAATAGTCTAAATGACCCTAACAACCGTTTTTTTTATGTACAGGGAGATAAAATCTCAATTAAGTATCGTTTTCCCCCAAACTAGTACGAAACAAGATCCAAACACCTCCAACTGCTGCACATCAGCAGAGCAACATACAT
Organism: Machimus rusticus; assembly: GCA_951509405.1. Taxonomy (NCBI): domain Eukaryota; kingdom Metazoa; phylum Arthropoda; class Insecta; order Diptera; family Asilidae; genus Machimus; species Machimus rusticus. The sequence goes on from OX608050.1 coordinate 10,818,456, forward strand.
AACTAGCAACTTCAACTGCTGCTCATCAGCAGAATTTAACACCAACATCGTACAGCATCTCCTTTTCTTCTTCTCATTATTTCGTGCCGCTCGTACGTCACTGGGAGGGGAATAAGCTGTGGCGACTCAACTACCTCTAAACCAACTCAAAACAACAATTAATTAAGTCTTCTCAAAATATCAATTTTAGTCAAACCAACATAAAAAATGAGAGTTCAATTATTATTGATTCGTGAATCCATTCTCTTGACGTCAAGAATATTCAAACTTTATCAATTATAAAATTTTCTTTTTCTTTTAAATAAATTAAAACTCAACCCCCCCTCCCCCAACCCCACCTCAACCCCAGGGTGGGTGGTCGAGTTTAATACCATTGGGTAGATTTTCAAAAAATATTTGACACGTGTTTTTTCGTTTTTCGATCCCATGTGTAGATCGTAAGATATTTGACCTTTTTTACACAATACACATCCTCCCCCGCACTCCCTGTACCGAATTGAAAACAATGTTACAGACAAAAGTTACGTATTTTTGCATGAAGAGTCTTAATCTGTCCCATTTGAAAAAAAAATTTACCCCTACCCCCGCCCTCAGGGGTGGGGGTGGGGGTGAGGGTTGGTAGAGTTTAATACTTCTTTTAAAAATATTTTACCCCTATTTTTTGTTTTCAAATGCGATGTGTTCTTTCCGAAATATTCGACCGGTCCGGTACTTTTTGAACACCCTGTATACAGCAATTACCGTCAATATTAAATTTTTCTCCAATCAAAGTTTTTTTTCTGCATCTTTAAATTCCTTTGCAGAGATATTGCATAATAATTCTCTCCATGCACCAATTCAATTAACTAAGCAATTTGGCTGCTTGTTAACGTAATTTTTTCAATCACATCACAAGATTTAAAACAAATTAAACTACCGCACAATTGTCAGCAGGATAATTTCCGAAAATGTACATAGAATCTATCGGTTGATGGCTTAGCAACTGTTTTGAAAATACAACTTTTAAGAACAAATATTGCTAAAATAATGAGCAATTCTGCAGAATATTACATTCTGTAAATAAATTAGTAAAATAATAAATGTGTTTAATGCATAAAAAGAAACATTTTTCCTAATTTTTCATTCCACGAAATTAACTTTACAGCAGCGCCATCTCGAGTAAAACCAAGTTCGAAAGCTTTCGACGACTCCAGCGCGACAGTAGGACTAGGATCCACTTTTGCGCTGACTCTCAGCTGCAGATTGGGGTCAAGGAGACAAAAAATTCAACTCTATCGTATATTGGAAACGCGTCTTAAAAGTAAACGACATGACTGAAGTTTGTTGGCTGAAATACAATACAGATGCAACATATTTCGAAATTTCTGTCCAAATCCTTTGATATCTTTATAACCAAAGAAATGAGCGTAGAATAGAATCATTATTCTTTGTAAAAGCTTTATTTTGAATGGTAAACAATCCCTCTACTAGAAACAAACCAAGTTGCTATGGCTTCAGCAAATACCCACTCTAAAAACTTAAAACTTTTTGGTGAATGCTTGATTGGGTAAGCTTAATTTAGGTTTTCCAGTGTTGTCGAATTGAAATTTTGTGAAGACGAAAACAAATATATAATTACATTGGGGAAAAATTAATTAGGTTTTGTTATAGTTACTAAGTGTTAGTTATACTTTAAGCGTATATGGGAATACAATTTCCGTTAATTCTTGGTGAGGAAAAGGACACTGATTTGAAAACGATCTTATGGATTTGGATTGTTATAATTCTACAGAAGACGCAGTGACGTAGCTACGCAACCAAGGGTCCCGGCGCAAAAATATTGGGGTCCTTTCGAAACTGATTATGTTTTATCAGGTAAGAAATATAAATAGGTATAAATATAAGTAAGTATTTAAATGTGCAAAGCTACTTCATCATCCGCCTTTTATCGCTCATTGCAGTGCATAGCAAAGCAAAGCTAGTTATGTAACGTAGTAGATAATAATAATAAAAAAAAACAATAACAAAGTAGGTAGATTATAATTGAGGTATTATTGAAAATGATATATTTTTAAGGATTTCTTCCCAGTTTCGAAATTGGTAGTCAGAAGCTAATTCATCGAAATGTCTTTTAAGTTTTCTTTGCCTAATTATGCGCGCAGCTTTTTTGACGGTTTAAGCTAGCATTTATGAGGGTATCATAAAATTGCATGAAAATTCGTTACATATATAGATACCTTGATATTTTTCAAGGGCAGCATCTTAATCCTTAAATATCATCATATTATCACCCAAATAAACTTCATTTTGCAACCTTGTTTGTTGTTACTACACCCAGAAAAAAAACATTTAGAAATTAATAAAAACATTTGCGAAAATAAAATAAAACGTATATCGAATTTAGTCAAAATGCACATACTTTTACTTTTAAATGGTAAAGAGTTTTATGCCGCTGAGCTATCCACACACGCACAGTTTTATAGTATGAGTAACCACGTCTTTTCCCTTTTTTTACATTTAAGAATGTCAAAAGTTGCAATAAAATATGAAAATCAATTTGATATTTTGAAATTATATTTCCGCTATAACTAAATATCCGAATTTCAATGTTAATATATAGACCGCGGATAATATGCAAACTTCTCAAACATAGCCATATATATACAGGGTGACCGGAAAATGCTGGCATTCCTCTCGGGAGAAGAAACTGTGGCCAAATTGGAGTGATTTAAGCTAATCACTTGGGGGTAGGAAATGCGCCATTTTCGAGAAAATCGACTTAGTATTTCCTTTTACAAAAATCCTCACTTTTTGGCCTGAATTTTTCCATGATCTCATAGTTCACTAATTGGCGAACCTTCCCAAAAGCTAAAAACCACGAAATTTACTGTTAGATTTTATGTTGTGTTACAATAAATAAAAAAATTAAAATAAGCATTCTTCACAGAAGTGTCATTCATTATCATAAAACAATGCATGGAACTTGTCAAGCATTGTAATTACATTTCAGTATCCTCAGCTATCCAAAAAAATACAATTTTCACAAAAAAAAAAAAAAATTGATAGTTTGAAAATGGAGGAGTGGAGAAATGTACAATAAGTAAATTTTCTCGAAAATAGTGAATTTCCGATTCCCATGTGATATATGTAGGTTAAATCACTCCAAATTAGTCATGGTTTCTTCTCCCAAGAGGAATGCCAGCAATTTCTGGCCACCCTGTATACATACATATATAAATTGAAATTACTAATGATATGAATAATTACTGCGGTGAGCTTATTTGTTGTTGTAACTGCTAAATGCTAGGTTTGTGCATTCCGTTTAAGTATTTCTGAATGCAAACCCTAAAATTGCTATGTGAAACAACTGTTTGTGCCTTTGTCCGCATCCGTTGTTTTTTTAATACATTCCAGGCCCAGCAAACATGGCGAAACGAAAATGATTTACTTTGTTATAACCTGGAATTTTCGCGGATGACATCGCCTGAGTATTGCATTCGTAACTTCCACCGGGAGAAACTGTTACCCCGAAGGTAATTCATCTTAACGAAACGAATGCGTGTGTTCTTTGTGATACGAAGAAGACATTTCAGAATAATTTGCCATCGTTTCTTCCTGGCGATTCTTTGTCGTATCGAATGGAAGACACTCATTCGTTTTGTCAAGATGTTTATTTTTCTTTTTCCCCGGAAGCATTGACCAAGAATCATCGAAATGAAATATTTGCGAAAGGGAAAGGAAGGTATTTCCTTAAGGGTACTTAAACTACCGGGAGCTGCTGAAAAGATTTATCTATTATTTTGTAATATTTTGTAATGCATACAAGTAAATATAAAATTGTTTTTTATTGAACTGATTTGCCGATTGTATTAGTCTTTATATTTAAATTTTTATATTGTATCGGCATGAATGACAAATAAATGCAGGCATATTAGGGGTTTCAACTCGGAATGAGAGATAATAAGTTGTAAACTCGTATACACCTTCATTTTGGTGTTCTTAAAGTTGTCTCAAATGTCTCATAAAATCTCGTGTCTGCGTCGTAAGTTATTCGATGTCAAAGGTCACAAAAATCAGTTTTCGCGATTATCTCGATTTCTATAGTTCCAATGATGTTAACATATATTATAAAAATTGTAGAGCATAAAATGTCCCACAAATGGTGCTTTAAAAAATTTTTCATACGTCCAACCATTTTTGAGATAGAAGGCCCGTAGCGCTCAGCCATACTAATTGTAATGCAAGGTCAACCGTGAATCTCAGTGAATAATACCTTTGTTTTTTTTAATTGCGCAAAATAAAATATCTAGTTGGTTTCTTTTTAATTTTCGTATATTTTTCGATGTGGATACAATTAACTTTCTCAGTATTTGCTGCCACAGATCCCTGACCAGAATAATAATAAAAAACAAAGTTTACCTAAAATGAAGCAAATCTAGGTAAAAACAAAAGCCAACTATTGAGAACTGTAAACATTACAAAGTTTTTAAGTACAGTAAAAATTACTAACATGATTATGAAGCTTCACAAGTGTAATTACATACAACACTATCTTTGAACCATAGATTCTTGGTTTCTGAATCAAGTTTTGTCACTGCTATATGAATTAGCCACGGGTCTCTAGATTCAGCGTTTTCTCCCAATGCCTTTAGCCCTCGGACTACTTCATCAAATGTATCGTAAATGTTTCGCAATTGTTTTGAAGATGATTGCGTTATTGAACGAATGTCGAAAAATGTTTTAATTATTGCTGATGTAGTGGTAGGGGAGACCGGGTACAAAAGTAACGGCGGGTCGAAAGTAACAAAGGCTCTGTAGGTCTATCCAATAGTCAAAATACCGCTTCGCTGCCATCAGGTGATGGCCGGTGGCGCCCCCCTCTCTTGCATTCAGTAGCCGCGCGCGCCACGCGCTGCTAGGTTTTCTGAGAGGACAATAAGTGATTTCACAAGTCAAAACTAAGTTTTTTGACGTTCACTTATTTTATGTTTACTAATACTACTAAGGACGATATTGATCTGAAAATTTGCATATAAATTCTAGATTAGATTTATTACACAGTGTTTTAATTCATTTTTGTCTAGCACGTTCCGTTTTCAGGTTATCGTCCATGTTTTGACAAAAATGTGGTAGGGTACAAAAGTAACATAGCCCTATGGGTAGACAGGTAACATGTTACTTTTGTCTTCGGATTGATTTACTGATTGCGAGTCTGAATAGAAGACTGATACTGAATAGTGTGAATAGAAAAAATTATTATCATACAATAATTTATGTCATTAATTACTAAACACAGTTTCTAAGGAAGAGTTAATAATATTGATTTTTTTTTCGTAAAATATATATTGTTTTAGCATTTAAAATGAAAGTGCTTATTTGTGTTATTAATAAAAAAGATTTCTAATAAATAATTTGTTGATTTAATATGTAATATCATAATTATTACAAACATTTTGACCTGTTACTTTCGACCTGCCAACGTGGTCGAAAGTAACAACGGACGAATTTTTTTAAAGTCTCTGTGATTCATACAAAATACACAATAATCAGGTAAATCAAGATACTAATGTAAAGAAAATGAACAGAATTTTTATATGGCTATATTAATTTCATCAAAATAATAATACCTAACCAGAAATCAAGATAAAGGTAAAAAATGTTACTTTTGTACCCGGTCTCCCCCACGTTTCTTTCTCATCATACCGAGCCCTTAACTTTTCCTAAGCCCAGGGGCGGATCTACTTAAGGGCTTTTTGGGCTGCAGCCCAGGGCCAAATCGATACAAAAGGACCCCCAGTCTCCATTGAAAACAATATAGACGATATTGTGAAGAAAACAAATATCTACAATTAAAAAAGATCAGAAGCTAAAGAAATACTAAGAGAAATCTAAAAAAATTAAGTATTAGTGTGGGAACAGGCTACAGTGACACACATAAATAAGAAAAGCATTTCTTCAAAATTTTCAGATAGAGTGAAAAGCAAAACTGAACCAATTATGGTACTTGACGGTTTTGCAAGTTGTTCATTAACTGTAGCAGATATCGTAAAACTGGTTGCGTAATATTGTAGAGGGTAAAATTGTCTATAGAGATCTCATATAAATTTTTTATGTCCGACTGATCATTTTTGAGTTAATTATGAAGTAAAACTTTCGAATTTCATTACTTTTATCCACGCAAATACATCAAAAAATGTCAAAGTTACGGGAAAAATGGTTGTAATCAATTTTGTGCAGAATTTAATTCTCTACAAATTAGATGAGGACACTTGCCCATGTCAGAGTAAAAATTAGCGATATTTTATTTTAAGGTAAAAATTATTTTAATCAACTTAAACTATTTTATTTAATCATATTATTTCACATTTCATATAATCTTATTATTATTATTGCTTTCACTTTTTTAATTAAAAGTGAAAACTTCCCACTTTACAAACTTACCAACTGCTAATTGTCGATAATTCAAAAATATAAATAATTATTGTTAGTTATTTTTTGTAAATTCAAGTAATTTCGCTAATAAGAAATTAATTTTGTGATCCACGCTCGTTGCTATGTCGTGTCATAATCTCGCTTATAAATAGACTTTCCGCAATCGTTAAGTGAAAGCAATAATAATAATAATAATAAGATTTTATGAAATGTGAAATAATATGATTAAATAAAATAATTTAAGTCGATTAAAATAATTTAATACCTTATAATAAAATTGTTTTCAATTTTTTCGGACGATATTTTGTCCAGAATGTAAAATTATTGTTTAAAAAAAAATAGAAAATAAAATTCTCAATATTCGAAAAAAATAGCAAATATTGGTTCCCCTTTTTCACGCTATGCTTAATTTGGTATCATCATATTATATCATCATGAAATTTTTAAAAATCAAGAGTCGAACACAAAAAAAAACATATTTTACTTAAAATTTCAAGAAAAAACGATATATTTTTTAAATTAAGTTTAAAACATTTGTCGAGCAATTCTTCCTAATAAATTATGAGAAAAAAAAGAAAAGATGGTTTTTTTCATATATTTTGCTTAAAAAGTTATAAACGTTTAAAGGCAAAAAATTAAAAAATTTATAACTCAAAATCGGGTGATCTAAAGAAATTTAAAAAAATCATGAATACTACTTTTAATATGTACAAAAACACAAAAAAATTAGACATATTAAAAATAATCAAATCGAAAGTACGTTAACTTGGGCTGGAATACCCCATACCATATACAAACACTAAGTCACATTATATGTATGTATGTATAAATAAAATATTTTATTATCCTATTTTTTTTCTACACCGTATACATACATACATCACTGTACAGAACAGTTTTTTGACAAAATGGCAATTAGTTGAGTAATTTGGTAGGCCCCTAAGCAGTATTAGCCGAGGGCCCCACAAATTCATGATCCGCCCCTGCCTAAGCCACGCTATAATTTTTGTCTGTACTAGTGAGATGTCTAATTACAGACGCCGCTTCTCCCTTTAAGAGCCCCTTCTAATACTGAAGTTTTTGGCAGCAACTTAGAGAAGTATTTCGATGAACAAAGGTTTCAAAAAGATTATCAAAAGAAGGCCACTCTCTAAAATCTCCTGAAAAACGTGGTATTTGCAATCGAGGAAGACGCACATCTGCTATCTCGGCACTTTTCGATTCTTGTCGAGACTGTAATAGAGTTTCGAAAAAAGATTGTTGAGAAGCAAAGAAATTGTTCATTATGCAGACTGTTCATTTGCCGAAGGAGGAAATTGATTATGATCGTAAGTTGTGGAATGGGCAAACCCTTTAGAAGAGAGCTTCAAATTTCGGACACGAGTTAAGATGGTCTTTGTTTCAAAATACCTTGTCTTGAATTCTTCACATCCAGATTCCTGATCGGGTTTTTTTAACAATATATCTTCAACATTAATGAATTCTACCCACGATTCCTCCATTTTGTCTAATCTGTAAGAGATCTCTTCTAAAGACGTAGCATCTGTAATTCTTCAACAAACGTTTTTATGCGTGTAAGAATTGCCTTAACTCGCCCACGTTTTTGAACTAACACACTAACCTCAGCCATTTTCCCAAATTCAAACGAAGTCCAAAAGAAATCTGTACCTACTTATCTTTATTCCCTATTATCCTTTAATGATGAGTAGGTATTTCGATGCCAATCTTGATTCCTGTTGCTCCTGCAATGCTGAATGTGATGTGGCGAACCCGATGAAAAAGTTTATAAACCCGGCAAGCAGAAACAGATGTTTTTCAAAATCGCCTCCCGTCCAGCATTAATAGATTTCTTCGTTAATTCTTCGCACTTGAATATCCGGCTCGTCGAGGGACCAAATTTTGTTTTGAATTGCTCAAAATAAAATATATTGTTGGTTTATTTTTAATTTTGTATATTTTTTCGATATGGATACAATTAACTTTCTCGTTACTTGCTGCCATAGATCCCTGACCAGAATAACAAATAAAAAACAAAGTAACATGAAACAAATCTAGGTAAAAAGAAAAGCCAACTATTGAGAACTGTGAACATTACAAAAAACTTTGTACTAAGTACAGTGAAAATTACTAACATGATTTTGAAGCTTCACAAATGTAATTACATATTTTCCTAACACCTTGTATAAAGTTACCTATTAAATCATTGAAATATCATTAACAATAAATAACACAGGTCAACAAAAAAAAAATTTTTTCTTGGGTCTCGGTTTATTTCGTGATTTTTTTTTATCATGTCTCAAAATAATCAAAAATTACCAACAACTTCCTTAAAGTTTGCTTTTGTAGTGTTTGTAGCAGTAATACAAAATTTAAAGACCGTATTTCGACCATTTTTGAATCATCATTGCAAAATAAAGGATCATCATAGAACTTTGTAACTTGGCTGAAATGAAAGCTTAAATCCTAATCTAAGAGAACCGAATGCCATTTACATGATGGGTGAGTACATTTGGGGGCTAATATGAGTAAGTTTTTACTTACACACGGAAAATCCCAAAATTATTCATTTTTAAAGCTTCTTTGTATTCTTTTTTGTATCTGTAGGTTTAGTTTTGTCGTCTTTTTTAGATAAAAGTGATAAAAATATATAGACCAAAGTTTATTTTCCTTTGATACACAATTGAAATTAAAAAAATTAAGATTTTCCTTAAAATTTGAAATTTCGTTCTAGCTACAAACTTTATTAGGAAAAAATATTTTTTCTTTCATTAGTTAGGCATAAGTAATCCAAATCAGACATGCAGAACTCAGACTCAAAATTCGTGTTGACTTGTGTAATTTGTATTATTGTATACATTGTATTTAATAACATTTTGCATATATCTAATATATTCATTTAATAATACTTATACCTACTTTGTGTAATTAAAAACTCATTAGATGAAATACTAATTGTATATCCTAATTTTGTATTAATTTATTTAAAGTAGATTTTCAGTTGAAATAAAACGAGTAAATATATTGTAATTTTATCCTTTATTCAGTAGCTATATATTTCTTACAATTTGAATTGAAATGAAGTGAAAATATATAAATTTTTAATTATTTAAAGAACAAAAGTAATAATTTTCTTCTTTTTCTTCTTTTTCATCGTCTTCATTTGTTTGAAAGGCCTATCGATGCCATTAGGTACGGAATATTACATCATTCAAATGCCCGCCGCGGCTTCTCTGGGTGGCGCGCATCCGAAATGTGCAGGAAAAAAAATTATTGAAGGTTATGGATCCCTCGGAATGTAGAATATTAATAAGGCAACTTGGAACAATCAGACTCTTCGAAACTTGCGGAATTTTCATCATTCTTCATTTTGAACGAACTTTAATTCCATCGGATTCAGGAAATTGGCTGTTATACGTATACAAATTTTTCTAAAGATGTATATTAGCAACAACTTTTTATTGATTGAACAGGTATACATACTGTTACAACATTTTCCTTGGCTATAATTCACACTTGAAATTTTAAACAAGCGTAGCGTACATATGTGGCAGGGGCATCAGCATATTCAGCCATACTGAAGAGGTTTTGCTGAGTGTCTTGAGCGTAAATGTGAGTGTACGATTTCTACTTCAATATACAAATATTAAAGCAAAGAACGAAGTCGTAGTTCTCACAAAAAAACTTTAAAAAAAAATTTAAGTTGTACATATTTTGTGTAATTTTTCATAGTTTACTTAATACATATACATACAACAAATGTATATTTTACTGTTTTGCCGGCAAGCAATTAAACAAACTGACTTCAACTTTGCAAGGACTTAATTGCTAGAAACTAATTAAAAAATTAAATTAACACAAAGCATCTGGAAGAAATTAACGACAGAATCATCTTTCCCGTTGCACTGTCGATAAAATAAATAAACTATTTTTATAATAGCATAAATTTTCTCAAATCTGCCGGTTTGCAAGTTATTCACTACGATACAATCGGAGAATTTGTTGTTGTAGATGAATATGCGTTTGGGTTATTCGCATTCGAAATTTAACAGTGTTTTCAAAAATTCATTCGGTTGCGCATCCCTTGCATTCAATCATTCAAATAGTTGCAGTCAAATACGCAATTGTTCTTTTAAAATTTCAGCCAGGAGGCAAATTTTTGTGCAAAAACTGCAGCCAGATGATTAGACACTGCTTGACTAAGTTAAATTATGCTAGGATGGTTAGTTTTATTTTTTCTAACGTACACTTTAATTACCGAATTTAATTATATGTAGTCTCATTATGTAGTTTCACTTTCAAATCCATAAAGAACTTAGTATAAACAGACAAGCTCAAAAAAATATTGTAAAGTTGTACGAGTCAATTTATGTACATGTCAGTGGATTGCACAGGCGGATTAATTCTCGAAATTTTTATAGATGATATTAAAATCATACTAAACATAAAAATTTTGCCCAATTTGTAAATAATAATAATATCATATAATTTTACAACTAAAGAAAACGAATTTGAAAAAAGAAAACCGGTAAATATACCTAAGCAAAATTTCATTAGTTCTACTCAACTTATTTTGAGATTGAAAATAATATTTAATTGTAATTACCTTAACTTACATAGGTATATTACTTGCTGCACACTCACATCTTTATTTTATAGATTTTCATTTATTGAGTAGTTACCTTACTCGACTTTATTGGGCTGCTCCTTTATTAAAAATTAAAAAAAAAAAAATGGTTGTCTGTAAAGTCGGTTTACGATCGAAGTTAACGTGACAACGTCTTATTTGTTGTGTAAGTTTATTAAAACAAAGGATTAAATGAAGTTTAAAATTTTATTAATTTTACTAGCTGTCCCCGCATCCGGCGTTGCCAGGGCATCCCGGTCTTTCGTCGCTCTCTCCTCTCCCGCCCCCCCTCACTTTCCAATATCGTTGCATAGCGTATGTCACTTAGAAGTTTGCGCGCTACATGCCCACAGAATTTCATCTCCATCGGATAAGTGATTTTTGTGTGAGTCACCATAAACATATATCTAGCATTTAGAGTTTCGTAACCTTTAACAATAGTAAACAATTATAAAAAAGTAGCATATGTTACTACTGACCACCTCTTCATGTCTGTAAAGTTCAAATCGGTTCAGCTGTTTCGAAGATGAACCCGGACAGACAGACAGGCAGCGAAAACGTAGCCTATGTCACTGACAACCCCCTCCTCGTAAGCCCCCAAGTACCAAGTTTAGTGCAAATCGCATAAACTTTCAAATATAACAACCAGCCACCTAGAATTCGTAAATCCTCACATCAATCCCAAAGTACCAATTTTAATGTTAATCGCATAATCTTTTTAAAAATATCCGCCATCTTGGATCCGCTATTTTGAAGCATGCAAATAAAAAGTATCCTATGTCCATATCCAAGATATTCTCTATCTGTGTTCCAAATTTCATTTAAATCTGTTGACCCGTTTTGGCGTCATTGAGCGTCTAAATTCCAAAAACACAGGTTGTAACAAAATGAATAACGCAAATATATTCAACGTGTTCAAATACCTACGTACACACATGTTCATGATTGGTTTAACGATACAGAAGTTGATGTGCTGCAGCGTCATCAGAGTGGCAGTTATAGCAAGACGGCACGAAAATATTCACCATGTTCAAGCATCTACTTATATTGCACCAATTTTCATGACGATCGGTTAAACGGTGTAGAAGTTGATGTACTGCAGCGCCATCTAGTAGCGAGCTATAGCAAAGTCAATAGCGCTAAAATATTCACCCTGTGCATGTATTTATATATACCAATTTTCACGACGATCGGTTTAACGGTATAGAAGTTGATGTACTGCAGCGCCATCTATTGGCGAGCTACAACAAAATGAATTGCGCTAAAATATTCACCATGTTGAAATACCTACATATACCAATTTTTATGACGATCGGTTGAACGGTAAAGAAGTATATGTGCTGTAGCGCCATATAGTGGCGAGCTATAGCAAAATGGATAACGCGAAAATATTCGTCGTGTTCAAATACCTACGTATACAAATTTTCATGACGATCGGTTGAACGGTATAGAAGTTGATGTATTGCGCCATCTAGTGGGTGGATTTGCGGTATGAAATATACTTTACAACCTATTCTCATACCTACCAAATATACATAAAAAATTTCATAAAAATCGGTCGAGCCGTTTCAGAGGAGTTCGACCACGCACACCGTCACACGAGATTTTTATATATTAGATAAATCACGTATTTCGTTACGCTCGAGTGAAAGAGAGACACAAGGCAGACACCGGTCGAGCGAGTCTCTCTCAAGTGCTGCGCGCGCACCTGCTCATGTTAGCGGCTCGTCGTTACGTTACTTCAGTTTTCGTAGATGACTCTCGGGTCGACCGATTTATAAGACGTTGTCACGTCAAAACAAAAGGTGCTGAAAAGTAAATATAAATTGACTCAAATTTAAGAAAACATTCAACAAACATTGAAGAATTTATTTCATTTCATGTTTTATTTACAGTATTACATTTTAAAAAAATTCCGAATTTCATTGGTCCGATTGAAAGCTGCTAATTATTTCTTATGATTCGAAGTACCAAATCGCAAATGAAAACTTAACAATATATATGTCTTTTTATAAAAATTAATTGATTAACAAAGTACACATTTACGAATAAATAAAAGATTAACGAACGCATTAAAGGTCACATATATATAAATGATCTAACGAGTATTAAAAACAATTCGATCAACGATGAAAAATATTGGCGGTAGAATTAACCAGTAAATATATTAACAATTATGCCGCAGGATCTTCGATTAAATTAACAATTCCGGCCACCGCACCTGACCAGAAAATATTTATGTAGCATATTTTTACACTAACTAAATGTATGCGCTTAAACTTTACCAAAGGCGATACTGTAGTTGTAATGATATAACATGATGAGACCCTACCAGAACTTATTCCCTATCGCGTATGATTATTACAAGTCAAAACAGCTGTGATGTCATCTCTCAAAAATTCGGTGAGTATTGCTAAATACAAACGTACATATATCTAAAAGTTGTTTATTCGCTTCGAAGTAAACCATATCGCTTTAAGCAATTTTTATTCAAAAATTTAGTTGTCAAGCTAAATAGAGGTGTGCAGAAATGAAGATTTGGTGTCGACCACAATTTGTTAGATCTAAACAAAAAATTATAAATAATACCGCACATACGCATAGAACTGAGCATCTCAATGCTACTACATATATGTACTTGATGGATTTGGGAATTGCGGTTTCAAATCATTCTGAGGGTTCAAACAGAACAGCATTGTGAGCTTTACGTGTATTTTAGTGTTTCCGAGTGCTAATACACTGAATTTCTGTAGATCGCTGGACCGGTTAAGTATAATTATGCTGTCTTAATTGGAATTCTACTTCCCTTATATTTTGCATTAAGTGTACGTTTCATTATCGAAATTGCAGAGAATTGCTACGAGAAAATTTCGAGGCTCATTTTAACCACTTGATTTATCACTTACAAACGAATCTTTTTATTTAGCTACGTATGATCACTTTCATGTATAAAAGGCAGTCAATATATCTCAGCATCTAAGTGTTTGTAATCTTTTACATAATTTGCATTTACGAAAAAATATATATCCAATTTTTAAAATCGTGTAAAACCTCGCGTTTATACCAATCAAGGGCTCGTACGTAATGTGTTCAATGTAAATAATTGTTGTAATTGCGATAATTGAACAAGTATATAATTAAAAACGTCCTAAGGATATAAATGTTTTACACCTGTAATTTATTCTAGGAAAATCCTTTGTAGTGAATAAAAAAAAATATAAGAAATATTGCGTACGCCGTTGGAAATGTTATTCTTGCGATTACATCTATTGTTTTGGCTACTCTGATAGGGTGTGGTGGCTCTTTCTTCCGTACTTGCACAAAACAAGTCTGCAATTAAAAAGATGGTTACATTATACTATTATTATGAATATCATATTATTTTGTAAAATTACTTCCGTTGCACATCCGTTGTTTGCAGAATGGGTACAGGGACTTGTACCGCCCGCACAACTCGTACATGCGACTATTTCGTTTGGGCCAGTAGTATCTCTTTTCTTCTCACCCTGCGTAAGTATATTAATTAGAGTTGTGTATTTGGAAAGACATACATTAACGAAGTTAATTTTAAACTTTATATTAGCAAAACAAAATTTCAAGTTAAAAAAAAAAATAGTTGACACTTACCGGCTGTTTTCCAAGGTAGCATAAAATGGAAAGTAATTAATTACTGGGTGACAAATCAAAAAAATTTAACGAGGTATTAAGGTAAACAGCACTTCATAGGAAGTAAATTCGCTGCACTTGAAAAAGTTAGGCAGGATACTTTATAAAATTTGTGTGATATCTGCGATTCTTTCGAAATGATCTCAGCCTGATTGGGTTAAACAGGGAAGAATTCAGTCTTTTTAAAATTTCGTTATTTTCTGTTGGTTCGAATCGCAATTTTCTTCCACACTGATATCAAATCGAAAGGAATGCTGCTGCAACGTTAAATTAAGCAATATTTATTGGTTGTTAGAACTAGCTTCAAATGTGATAGGCATATGCTAGTCTATGAAAAAGCTGGCACTGGTAAGGAAGTGTTTTTCTTAACGCTTTTTTTTTTCATTAACTGTCATATGTCAGGTAACGTGAAAATGATAATACTATTGGCTTCCATCCAACGCACTTCTTTAGAAATTGTATATGCATTCGTATTAGCACCTTATTCTGTATTGGATTTCATATTTGACTTGGCTACACTTATAGGGTAGTTTTAGGTCAGCAGATTTTGAAAATAAGAAATATTTACCTTTTTACAAAGCTACCCTTTATAAAAGTATCTAGGTATTGACGTATAAATCTTCGTTCATGTAAACTCTTTGGTTATATTCATATACGTGTAGAGGTCTGTTTTCTATGTCTGTTGTCACCCTTTGTATGCTTTTCTTATTATATGCCAAATTAAATCTGGCAAGTATGCAGTCTGCAATGTGCTTTACACACAATTTATGAACTATTTTTTAAATATAATATAGGATATTAATTTTGACAGCAATATGAAGTCTTTTTGAAGTATTATTTTCCTTTGAGCCTTTTCTCGTTTTTATAAATATTGTGTTGTTTTATAAAAAGTTAATCCAATATAGGTATGAACACTGAAAAAAAAGATTAAACTAACTACTTTTCTAGCCTACTAATTTAAATACCATAAATGATAGAACTAAAACAGTGGGAAAAATATTTCCACAATTAGTTGGTTTCGCAAATATTTTAGTTGATTTCCCTACTATTTTATTTGGTTTTCAAACTTTCGATTTTACCAACTAATTTAATTAATAGGCTGAAAATCAATCAAAAGATTAGTTAGTGTTTCTTATCTGTTTCTTCAGTGTTCTTATATATAAAAATAAGTAATAGGTATAAGAACAGTCTTGGGATTCTCTAACGAGTTAGAGTTAAAATTTAGAGTTTAAATTTAAAAATTAGAGCACTCCGCGATACTTTAACAAAAAACCGTCTAAGTAATTGGCAGTTTGACAGCTCTTAGATAGAGCATAATGCGACAGTGGCGCTAAATTTTAGTAAATAGGTAAATTAAAATTTATTAAACTATTTTTTGTAGTCGAAAATATGGCTCCAAATTAATTAAAAAAAAAAAATTGAACAAATGCTTTGTAATACTGAAGAGTACCTACATACATACTTTATACCTAACAACAAGTAAAATTTAAAACGCGCAATGTCAAAAAAATAACATGGATTATGGATAGACTATAAACGAAATTTCCTCAATTTCAAAAATATAATATCATCTTTGAATTTCTTAAAAGAATTCAATTCAACAAAATATTAATTCTAATAAACATGAAGTTGACTTTCAAATCAATGTAATTGTGAAAATGAATACGCCCGAAATTCTAAATATTGTTGCAGTGTGTCAATAGTATATATAACCTTTTTTAATGTTCTTTTCATTTGGAACATCATAATAACTTGCTCTAGTTTATTTGGATTAATCGCTCGGAACTGCCACCGCCGTTTTTCATGCAAAAAGGTAAATTTTGTCAAATAATCTAGTACATCGCTCTAAGTGATTTAGTGAACTCCAATTTGCTTTAAATTAGGAAAATTGTGTGAGTCTGAGTTAGAGAAACTCTAAATTACTCTTAATCATTACCGAATCCCAGTGCTGTATTTAATACTGGTTACGGTTTATTTCAATTCTTAAAAGATAATATATGTAGATTAATTGATAAAAACATTAGCACAAACGGCAAATGTTTTAATCGTTCGAAAAGTATGGAGCAGTTTGCAATCGGAGAATAGAATAGTAGTAAACATATGTTTATGCTGAAACAAATAAATTATCTACTAAATTTGATTTTTTTTTTTTTTTTAATAATTCCTTTTGTTAATATGTAAAGGGTATAAAGTATAAGAAGATTTATTGGCTTGATATTTGAGAAAATATTATAAAGAATAAAGACTAAATTGAAATTCCTTGACAGATAATTTTAGGAGAAATAGTACAAGTATGGTGGATACAGCACAATATGTAGTAATTCAAAAATAAAATTAAAGAGAACATTCATCGCAGTATCTTTAAAAACAAAGTGGTGGTGACAATAAGAAATTTATTTATTTATGTACAAATTAGAGAATTAAAAAAAATAAGCTCATGCGCACAAAACGGATTTTTATTTTTTATATTTACTCAACAGAGCCGTAGTGAAAAGTTTGTAAGGATGTTTACTATTGAATCACTTATTATTACTACCAAAAATGTAAACGGCTTAACACACTTTGGTATAATTTGGGTGTGAACCACATTGTCGGAATTATTGGGGTTTAGAAAAAATAATACTTGTATGTTATATATAGGTGTAGGATATTTATATATTTATACACAATATGTACATATAATATGTATATATACATATGACTATATGTAAAAGTTTCGTTAATGTCATCTTTAATTGCTTATCATTTAGTTCTGATGAAAAAAATTGAATTTTTAAGTATTAGGATCTTTCAATCCGATTAAAGTAATGACTCCAAACTCCTCACCACACCCATATCTGGGGGTGGAGAGAGGAGAAATAGAGATGGGGTGTGGGCGGAGGGACACGGGTGGGATATGGGATGGACTTTGGGGTCATTGGACAGCTCTTCAAAAACTATTTGACACTTATTTTCCGATTTAAAATTTCAGAACCTTCTTAGGCTCTTTAATTTTAAGGTAGTCTAAGGAAGGTATATCTATCGCACAAATTTGAATTCTTGTACATTTATCGACTTAAATGTAAGAAGCATGGTGATACATATGTATGTACATTATTATACATATATTACATATTACCTGAGGACACCTGTTTACATAAAATTTATAGTTAGCAGAAATGGACTTATAATTTTCGAGATAAAATTGGTTTTCAAAATTGTTTGCTCAATACATTATTCTATATCTGCAAAAAATCGCTAATTTTTATTCTGACATGGGCAAGTGTCTTCGCCTAACTTGTAGAGAATTAAATACTGCACAAAACTGATTATAACCATTTTTCCCGTAACTGCGATATTGACATGAATATGTCTTATCCCTGGGGTCTATTTAAAAGAATGTATGTCACAAAAATCGTTACCCAAAAATTGTGCATTCCCTTCGTTTGTTTATAGAAGAAGGCGGGAAGTGACAGAGGGGGCCCTTAGTGAATGAGAATGAGAGAATCCTCTTCGCACAGGACGACATGGATTTGTGTAAATTCGACGAACCCATAAAAGTTGCGCGCGCCGGCTGTTTTTATGCATGCAATATTTCGACGTGGGTTTTGCTTTTTTTCGATAAAATACTCGGAATCAGCGCCGTGGATGACACGCATCCAGGCCACGCACTGCCGGTTCTTAGAAATGGGAAGATTTTCCATCATTATAATAAAAGGGGGCTTTCACGGCGGGTTTCTACGCTCTAGATGACGGGTTCCAATACGATAGAAAATCTTTCTTTTCATTTATTATATAAAGACATATTCAATTCATGTCTTCTGTGCCATCGAGAAGCCATGGCACTTTTTTTTTTTTTATTTGCGAAATAAAGGTAGTGAAATTTGACAGTTTTATTTCATAAATAACTCAAAACTGGTCAATCGGATTTCAAGATGTATAGGAGCATTTCTATAGACAATTTTGCCCTCTTCAATATTACGAAACCAGTTACCATTAATAAACCACTTGCAAAATCCTAAAGTACCATCATGTGATCAGTTTTGAGAGTCACTGTATGTTAAGACTAATAGTGAAAGAATATTTAGACATTTTTCATATTGTATTATGGATAAATAAATGATTCATAATATTAAATTTTTCAAATCATATTTGTATTTTCCTCAAAAGGCTATAGTAAGGATAATCATGGTATATAATATGATATTAACGCGAGGTGACTATTAATAATAAGAAATCAAATAAAAAGTTGCACTTAAATGACCTTAAGAATTTTTAATAACAAAAAGCGTATGTCCAGGGAATTATACAAAAAGGAAAAAACAATTTTTAAACCTAAGTATAGCGAATAACATTTAAATCTTAAAAATATTAAACAAAAGTAATTTGTTGAGATTAAATTCCCAAGATAAAGCGTTCGAAGTACTGTGAAAGACTCTGAATGAACTTGATCGGTATTGCATTTATAAAAAAAATACAAAATAGGAACATAAATAGAAAACGTTTGGTTGTTCCCAAAACAAAATGTAAGAAGTTTTAGTTATAAAACAGGTGTGAATTTATATTTTTTTATGAATTCACACCTGTTGTAATTAAAACTTCTTACATTTTGTTTTGGGAACAAACAAACGTTTTCTATTTATTTTCCTATTTTGTATTTTAAATTAAATATATAATAGTTTTATTATTTTCTAAAAGAAGTGTAAGATAAATAATATTCAAATAGTTGGACTAGTGCTAAATAAATTTCTCATTGGAAGATTGAATTAATTTTAATAAAGAAAGCGCATACAAGCAATTTTTCAGCAAAAGGTCTTCTAAAAAATCGGGCAAAATAAAAGCAATTAAAAGATAATATTATTATTAACTTGAAGCCTTAAAAATTATTGCTGATATTAATTATAATTGACTGATTTACTGATCGAAAAGTTTAAAGACCCTCTAAAACGACTTTATTGCCAAAAGTACAAAATTACAAAATTGTTTCTGATTTAATTTTAATTTAAAGGAAAAATAAATAATTTAGAAGCAATGATAATGTACAAAGAAGTTTGTTGTAATTGTGGACCCCTTTTTCTTAATTAAATGGACAATTTTAAAATCAGATACATCTTCAAAATGTTATGATTCCGTGATAGTTTAAAGCAGCTAAAAACTATGTATATTTTTATTAGATTTGAAAAAAAAAACATACATATAAATAAATAAATAAATAAAATTAAAATTGAGTTTTAAAGATGAAAACCTTTAATGCTATCGCTATAAGGAAAGTGAAAAGTGAATAGCTTAATTATTTCTTAATATTTTCCTAAATTATGCGTTTGTTGGCTTTTTTGCGGATTGGGCTAGCAATTGAAATTAAGATAAAAGAACTGCTAGCTGTGAATTCCATGTGGTTTGGGTCTAGATTTGCCACTCTTCAGTCCTGATTTTAAAAACTATAATGTATTGATAATGTTATTAATGTTTCCGCGATGGTTTCCCACCAGTAAATTTAAAAAAGTGGTTTATTTTGTCCACGTACTTAAAAAATTATAATTTATCATACATTAATAAGTTATTCTTTCATTAAAATAATAATTGAATAATACATATAATATTCACATGTATAAACTTAAATCATACATTACAGTTAAAGAGTTAAGACTTTTTATTTAAGTTATATTACTTATTATACATTTGTATTTAAGTTATAATTACTCAACCGATGTATGATTATCTAGTAAGAAGCAGAATTTATAAAGAGTGTATTTTTTTCGAATATTGTCATCACTGTGAAGGATGGATTACCCCCACAACTTTTGGACATACTGAAAACTCGAGTTTACTAAGCATTTTGAAAAGCAGTTAGTTAATTTTCTCTAGGTCTTGCAAAATATCAAGTTGGTATATATTTTGGTTATAATATTAGACGTTCCTTAAAAACAATTTGGACATAGTTTTCAATACACAAACGAACCAGTACTAATAATGTATGCATTGCAGTTACCTACACACTTTATATTTTTCAGTTGTCAGCAATTAACTTTCACAAAATTGTCTATTCCAATATATACAATAAAAGTATTTTATACCCATATTAATATAAAGAGAAATATGAACCTGAACAAGAAAATTTAAGATATGTCGTCAAAGTGTAAATATTTTTAAAATTTGTCACCTTAGGAAATACGACATCAGTAGTGTGTAACTAAAATACATATTTTGTGTTCAGCATTACTTTGCATACTCGTACGTAGTATGTAGGTACATATATACAATATCTACATAAATTAAATTTAAAATCTTACATGAGCATATAGGCAAATGCAGTTAGCAAGATTAAGGCCAATCTGTGTAGTTGACTAAGATTGCTATTGCATTGCCACTTTTTTTTACGAAAGCAATCGATTTACCCTTAGGTATAGTCGTTTTTATTTGTGAATTTGTTTTTTTTTTTCGAATCATGATAAACAAAAAAAAAACAAACGAAAAAGCAATAAATTTACCTAAATCTATTGTGAAGTGGAAAATCTTATTCTTCAGAAGGCAATAAAAGCCGAACTAGCTACGTAGGTATAGTTGCGTTTTTTTAATGAACTATGTATGTAAATAAAACCTGGGTTTTAAGATTTTCACGCGGAGAAGACGTACTAAAACCTGTTCATAAAAAAACACGCAATTTATACCTATCGTTGGCTTATGTACCAGAGCTTAAAGGAGACTTCTTTGAAATGGATTTATTATTTGCAGAGGTTGAAGGAGGCATAGAAAGAAGAAGAATATCAAAAAACGAATTTATGTGGTTGTTTTAACTGACTACATTTAGTAAAAAATCAATAGTTGTAATGAAACGCGTTAGTATTGAAAATAAATCAAGCAATCGTTATAGATTTTTTAAGTGAAACTTTTTTGGCTGCGCTGGGAGTGAAATTACACGCGTCACGCCATGTTTCGATACTTCCGTCTCGCAACCAGACGATCTTTTTGTATGTGCGAGAGAACATAAGTTGAATTGGCGGAGGTTGTGCGCCAAACTGGCAGCGTCTCTTCTTTATAAAGTCTTTCGTTGGCAGATCGAATTCTAGGAGTGACCAGGAGCACGTTCAAAACTTGACCATAATAATATTTATCGATCAAAAACTCAGAGGTTAACCATAATATAACCAGGAGTATAAGTTTTTGTCGCACATAACGATAGTTTAATTTTAACCATAGGTACTCCTTGATAATGGTCAGCTCATGGTTAACAAACACATTTAAAGGTAAAGAAGAAGAAACAGCTATCTGTTAACTCTCTCACAGCCGACTTATTTTAGTATTTGTGTGTTTTGAGTTTTAAAGATTTTGTTTAAGATAAATAACGGACAATATGAGTGCTTTAAGGAAAATTATGCCCAGTTTTTCGTTAACATGCCTGATGGTAAAAACCAATATATGTATGTACATATGTTCTTTAGAACTTCTCACAAAAAATTGCAAATAAGTATAGGGACATCCTCAAACTGCTTGAATATAAATGGTGTGGCAAAATCGATGAGGTTTGTGAAAATGATTTAATGATATATGATACTTATATGTAGCTACTCCTAATTTTCGACGAGCATACAAAATCCATTTTAAACAAAAATTAGTAAAAATATTGCATAAAATAGAACTTGTTTTCCAAGCCAGCGGATGCTTCTTCTTCTTCCGCTTAAACATAACCATGCCGTGGTTAACTATCAGTCGTTCAAAAACGTTCGTGGGTAAGCATAACTCTGTGTTAAATGGCTCCGATGAGCATGGACTATTTCTTCCTACATGGTTTACTATAGTTTAGTTTTTGAACGCGCTCCAGGTAAAACCAAACGGATGCCGGCAAACCGAATTTTACGAATGACGAATGAATGAATGGGATATATGTATATAAAAAAAAGGAACGATTACGGCTTGTAAAAACCCTACACATTACCGATCACCTTCCAGAGGATGGGGTAAGGGGGTATACCCTTATATTGAAGTGAAAGCTCTTTGGGCGCATTGGGGGTCAAATTTCAATAACGAGTCACGTCATGGCCTTGGCAATTTTCATGACGCGAGAAAGATGGAAGATTACACTCGAATTACATGTCGAATACCTAACACTTAGTTGTTCTTTGTTTCCACTTTCTGCGAGTAACCGGGTAGTAAAAATACAATAAGCCAAAATAACTTTTAAAAGTTCCCTGCCAGAAATTTCAAGAAAGTTTTCGTGAGCGACTTATAAAATAAAAAAATGCATTTACTGAGAGAGAGCTTTCATTTGTGTACCGTTTTCGGCACATTTGGCAGCGAACATGTTAATTAAGAGGGTAATGTTTTCATAAAAATAAATATGAAAATAATACCTTCGACATTATACCCATTATTATGACGGTAGCCATCGTTATGACACCAAAAAAATTTCGTTATGATGGCTCAAAAGTACGGCAAAACACGGCCATTTTGCGTAAATTACTGTTCAGTGCCATTTGGGCTCGAACAGCGAACCACGTTTTTTAAATTAAGTATACAAATATTACAAATTTTGGTCACGATTGGAGGATATCCTTCATCTGAACACCGAAGTTAAGCAGCAAAGTACGCGAATAGTACTTGGATGGAGGACAACACAGGCCAAATTGTCATTTAAAATTACGCTTACTAGGCTTTAGCAATATGTCACGCCGTCAGTTTGATATTTGCTATGATGATGGTTGCCGTCATAATGACGGATAGTGTGTCTAAGTTATAAAGATGAAGTTCTTCTAAGATAAAAAAAAGTAGGTATGTACATATATATTGGTATTTCGCAGAATAATTCGGGGATTAATTAGTTTGCATCAGCAAATTTCGCGAAAATTATTTATTTCACAAGCAAATATATATTTTTTAGTTAGAGAATTTTTAGTAGGAAAATTATTTAAAAGAAATTAATGTTCCACTCAAACTTAATTGGGTTTTTGGAATTCTCCAGGCTTCTGAGTCCTGAGTTCTCCCGCTCACTGCTATATAATTTATTATGAAGAAAGATAGATATCGTTAAAGAAGTTCCACTATTTTCACCTATGTAGAGTTGAGCGCGGCCCTTTTTAAGTAAATAAAGTCTATATCCGTCTACATAACTACAACAGTAGTGATAGTTCTACTACTGTATTGAATATTGAATGCTTCCACAAATAATTATGTAATGAACATTCTATTAAATAATATAGGAATAGTTATTAATATCAAATACAGGTACCTACAATGATACTAATTATAAGAAAAATTCAAGGAATTATTTGTGTTGATGATACAGCTTTTAATAGAAATATGTATGAATCTTCCTCTATAAAGGCTTAATAAACTTAGAACAGCAATTTTCTCGAAATAGTGTTTCAGAACTGGTTTACATGATTAACAAGTATTTGAAAAGATAAATATTTAGATTTTAGGTAACATTATATGAATCAAAGTTATAAAAATGCTTGAAACCAATATCTGCAAATCAGTGATGGCCGGCAACGGATTTAACGTGGTCTGCATAATGTTTATATACATATATAAACTAAATTCCATTGGGTAGGTTTAGTTTCTCTTTTAACAAGAGCAACTATATTTAATTCACTGATATCTTCTTCTTTGTGCTTGCAGAACCCCCAATTTAAATACAAACATTTTGCTTCGATTAAATTTCCATGCACCATCGCTCACACAGTGAGAAATCGTAATACTAGACACTGGAATTATTAATTTGAATTAAATTGCAGTTTAAACAAGTGTATTTGATGTTCGTTTGTATTTTTACAGATTTCTTTCAAATTCAAATAGCAGATTTTTGTTGTGCAGTTCAGCTAAATTGGTGCCCTTGCAAGCACATTGTGCGAATAACAGCTTGAGTTTTTGGTTCCATGTAAATTAGACAGCGTTATATGTATGTACATATATGTATGCTAATGATTTTAATTCAAAACAAATGTAGTTAACTCGAATCAGATGTACTCTATTTTTGAATAATAATAGATTTCTGAATTGAATGTTGATACTTTTCAATCGAGTAAAAAAACGCATATGTACCTACATATAAGTCTTCCAAATATTAGCTATGCATTTGTAGTGAACACAAATAAACGAGACAAGAAAAGGAAAGTTTACTCAAAATTTGCAATATTAATTTTAAAATGAAACAAGTTCTTATTAATTTTATGAAGCTTCAGCTAGTTTGGCTTAACTTCTACTTTCCCGCTTTGACCAGTCAAAAGATAGTCCAAGTTTAGTCTACTATAATATTTCATGCACTTTGTGTATTACTTGATGAGAAAGTATAAGCCAAGCTTTCACTCGCCCTAAATTTGGTGTTTTGTGATGCTGCATTGAGAAACATTTTTATGGATTTGCTGGCAATAAAATGGTCATGATATCAATAATTTTTGCAATACATATTCATAGTAAAAACTCTACAGTTGTAGATCTGGAATTCCTAAGATAGATGGGAGAATATGAGTATAGTTTTATATGTAGTTCTGGCATCCGTAAGGCAGTAGAAGAATAAACATAGTCTATCAAACTATTATATATTTATGGTTCTCGCAGTTGAAAATTTCTTTCAGTGTGATAAGCTCGGTTTATTGGCTTTGCTTCTCAGTACTTGTCTTTTATTGCTATATTTGCCCACCCTATGAATTAATCTTAATTTTATTTAATTTACAACAATTTTTCAAGCAACATATCTATTTCTCTGATTTTCCAGTTTTATCTGTGAGTTCAGTTAAAATTTAAGTACTAATAATAAAATAACCTTGTTGCTCATGCGCGAGCAAAAATTGAAGTTTATCTGAGAAATGGTTTGGAACATATTATTACTTTTTACTTTTAAGTATTTATGAATTCGAAATAGTCTTGGTCCAAAATTTCTTTATTTTAAAGTATTCTGCATAAATCTGCTGAAAAACTCGCACGTTTTTAGAAAATCTTATCTCTTTAATCAAGGATTTCTGTATTCTGGTTTCATATTTGAATATTAATAGGTTATTACAGTGTATTTTGTATTTATACTTTAAATTCTGAAGATAGAAGTACTTGAATTCCGAAGGTAGAAGTACTTAAAGCAAACGAATTAAAATTAAATTGAAAAAAATGTGTTATCAATGTTTAGAGTCTAGAAGAATTAAAATTTAAACCAAATTAATTCAATGGCTTCCAGGATTTTTTTTACCGCTTTAAACAAATAAATTCAAATAAATATGGCTTCATTAATAATACTTTCTCGATTCGCTATTTTATCGATGTTATTTTTCTTTTCAAAGGAAATTATAATTTACAAAAAATATAATTAATAAAACTTGAAATGACTTAATAACTAATAATAAAATGGTTAATTGCTAACTAGCTTCATCTAGCTAAATATTTTCAGCTCTGCAGGTTACTGAATATTCTCAGTCATAACGACGCGCATGATTGTTTCTGCTTGTTATATTAAATTATAAAAGCAAATTACTCACTGTAAGTTCCTTTCTGAGAATGCAGTTAAGATTAATAACTCCTTAATTCTCAATAATGTTGTTGAATTAGAAATTAAATTATAAATGCAAACAAAATCAATGTTCAAGTTAGTATAAAATAAAATTCCAATATGTTTGTGTATAATATTAAATGAATTAGTTTTAATGAGTGTTCTACTCCTCCGAAGAATGAAGTTTCAAAAAACGCGACACTGGTACTATTAAATATTTAAGAAAAATTAAAGCATAAAATGAGTTTGGCAATGGTATAGTCTGATGTTAAACGAATTTAATTTTTTTATAAACTTTAAGAGATTTGAAAGCGTTATTAACAAGTGAGTGCTTATTGGAAAAAATCGTTAACTTCGTTTGAGTAACTGGAGTAGAAGACCCTACCAGGTTATCGGTTAGAAAAGCACAGAAATGAACATTGCTAAAAGGCGCAATAATACAACCTTTTCCGGTGTCCTCATTTCGAGATTATCTGTAGCTGTTCGCCTAACGAGACTCATTGGCTTTTCATCATCCATTCCAATTGATCGAATGGGCGTTGTTCGCCTACTCACTTTCCGTCGCGGCGGAGGAACTGGGCACTGTTCCCCGCCTTTCTCAACAGTGTCGTACACGTCAGCCCAGGTTGTGACTACGACAGGTGTTGGACTGGGGGTTGAGGGCCTGGACGATTCCGGTTGTTGTCTCGGCTTAATTTGGACTGAGTCGTCTGCTTCCTTGACTGTCTCTGGCGCATTCGCCGAAGGACTTGCCTTGCTAACAGTTTTTGCGGCCATCTGATTTTGGTGCTTTCCCTTTTCGGCTGAGACAGCCGCTAAGAATTCACGCTCAATCATTTCCTAGTATTTTAGATTCATTAATGCTATTAGGAACAGCAGTTTAGAGATTAGCAAGAATATTTCGTGTAATTGCTTAACTGTAGGTTTGATTACTCTTTCGCAAGGGGAAACGAGTTAATAATTAAGTAATTTGGATACGATAGTGAGTTAATCCTCGGGACGGCATAAAAGCCGATTTTAATTTCAATATTATATCCTAACCTTCCAAACTGACTTAAAGATCCTTTCATGTGACGAATTTTTCACAGTCTTTCTCGAATTTCAAAAATAGCTTCATATAAATAATTGCAGAAACAAGCCTTGCATAATTGAAAGCAGTATTACTTACATAATGCTAACATATTCATTCGTACGTGAAGCAGATTCGTAAGCAATGATGGAATAGAAGCATATATTAGTTTACCAAGGCTGCATGTGTATTTAATTAAAAAGAAAAGCTATAAATGTGATTTACAAAAGCATGCGGTTTATGAAAACATTTTAGCAATAAAGCAAGGAGAAATTTTATCTGATAAATGGCTTACCAAAGGACTTGCGAGAATAATTCCAATCCTGCTTAGAACTGCTGGAAGACGCTGTAAAAATCATATTACACAAATTGTTTCATTCTATAACAACTAGATATTGAATATGTCGTTAAGAGTCTCAATGGAAAGAACAAATTAAAAACAAACTCTCGTAAAACAAAATAGCCTTCTTTACGTCACTTATAATTCGTATTCGCAAGTTCTTTTAGTTTATTTGCATAGTGATTTAAATCGACCAACACTCAAACACGAAAGCACTTGAACTTTTCAAAAATGATTTTTATTTTTAAGTTTGAAGGAAGACAGAACAAATTTGCAAAGGTAAAAAGAAATCAAGTAATATTCTTACAATCGTTCTATGGCACAACGAATATGTGGTAAATACAAAGCGAAAGTGTGATTCAATGTTTTGCACAAGAGGCGACCATATATTATATATAGTATATTGTATAGTATAGATATGTAAATATGTACAACAAGAGAGTCGATTAATTTGCTTAAGTTGAACTGGTGTTTTTGCTTTATAAAATACCCTTACACAAGACATTCACAACATTGCTCATTATAAATTGGACAGTTAGAGAAACACTGTGATAAAGTTATAATGAAAAAAAGAATAAAAGATGAGTTTAAGATCGTATAGATACAGTATCAATATACAAGCACATATGTATTGGGTAAATTTTGAAACATTGAGCATTTATAATAGAGGAGGAATGAAGATTGTTAGATAATGATTTTTTTTCAATTCTTGTAGTTATTTTTCAAATGTTCATGCTTCTAAGGACTGAGAAACGAACAATACCAATGAAAGAAAATTGTTAGTCCAAGTAGTAACTTAATCGCACGGTATTTGGTGGACTGAATTGAAATATTGTAAAAGTTTACAGGGGTTATAAAACTAAGTTTATATAAATAAGTGTTAGAAACATTTAAGAAAGATTTATGTGCAAAAGAATATTTTAAGCCCGTTAGTACTTCACACTAAAAATTGTATTACTATATAATAAATTAGAAAGTTAGTTTTAAGTTCCCAAAAAGTTTATTTACATGGACTGTATTCACAAGGCAGAGATAGCACAGTTTTATTAACAACGAAAAATATAAAGACAAGGCCGTGGTAGATTATTATTATTATATTTATTTTAGTGACACAAATTTTGCTTCGTCAAAATAATATCGTGCCTTTTCATATTTATCCATAGAAAAAATATTTTAATTAAAATACTTACCACGAAATTATTCATAAATTCCGGTATTAATGTTCTCAATTTAGTACATTCATTATAATTGTTTAACCAATACTTTCAAATTTATAGTCTTATTTTCTATGTGTTATCCGGCGTAATATGAAATTTCGAAATTTTATTTCAGACCGTGTATTTGAGATTTTAATGCCATGCGGCATGCAGCGTAATATAAATGAGTATATCGCATTGCAACAACTCTTTTTAAAAAGACGAAAAGAGCAAAAGAGTTAAGATTCATTAGCATAAGTTCGAAGTAAATGTTATTATATCTTAAAGGGTTTCTTACTTACCTGAAAGATATAAAAATTCATTCATTCATTAGTTCAAAAGAATATATATGTATGTTATAAAATTCAAAAAGTAGATAAAGCTCATTCCAATACAGATGTTTTTGTAAATATTTGGAATACTACCAGTCAATAATATATTACTCAACAAAATTGTTACTTCCGTATTCGTGCAAAATCCTCAGATATCTCTCTTGAAATATTTTAAAGCGGGCATCCAGCTTATTGACAAGAAAAGTTCGATGTTAGGGGCGAACGTTATATGACATAAATTTATATTTATATAAAAATAATTAATTTGCTTCAAATGGCTAGCGAATGATAATAGCTGGCAGTTGCACTTCAGCATTAAATTTAATGATTGCAATAATTAGTTTTTGTGAAGAACAATGCCATTTTTGCCCAATTTTCTTAAAATGATTGGTGACTATTATTAAGTACACAAACCAATCCATCAAGATTATTGAAGTGTTCTTGGATATTGTATGAAAACAAAATTTTTAGACAATCAATTTTTCAACCCTTTTAAATAGCTGATCAATGAACTTATGCCTATGCCCGGGGTCTTTTATTCCATTCTTTGATTTAATCTAATCTATTTTTAGGCATTGTCCTTTTTGCAGCGAAAGCGGTTATTATTAAAGACGGTTCGAAAAAGGATACACTAAACCATATGATGTGAAAAGACGTTAATATTTTTAAATCGGCTCTCATTTCTTAATGATTTAAAATTTTTGAGGTAAGAAATAATTTTGGATTTAAGCACACTTGTGTCGGTTGTATAATTTTAAAATTATTAAGAGGTCGATTTGTCCCACGCAACTACTATACCTAATTATTTGGTCCCATTCGACATATTGTACTTAAAAGTTATCATATTAAAAATTTTGTTGAAAAATGCTCCGATCCAATGTTGAAAAGTTATTCGACGTTGTGGACTCATGAATTAGTTTTTCGTACAATTTTATGGAAAGA
This sequence comes from Machimus rusticus, assembly GCA_951509405.1. Taxonomy (NCBI): domain Eukaryota; kingdom Metazoa; phylum Arthropoda; class Insecta; order Diptera; family Asilidae; genus Machimus; species Machimus rusticus. The sequence continues at coordinate 10,848,488 of OX608050.1, forward strand.
TTATAGGTAATGCCGTTCCGAATTTCAGCCCTAATTAATGAGAAAATGAAGTTGAAACTGTTAAATGAAGAAATTTAACAAAAATTAACAATTATGCTTAAATACACTTTTGTATTTCGACCTAATGACCTATACTTATTTTTTTGAAAGAAAATATCTTAAAGGTTATTGAATTATTATTTGCTTTGAAGATAAATCCTAAAGAAATACGATATCAGTCTCCGTGCGTAATAAAATCCGACTAGTATTAGTACAGACATTTTTTGTATTAGCACAGATAAATAACTATAGTTATTTATTTGTGGTATTAGTCAGCATTGGAGCCGGGAATAAAGTCAATTTTCTTCTGCACGGACCCCCCCAAATTCTCTTAATTAACGTCGTCTGTAATACGTTTTTAATACGCTCACGTACAGGGCTTTAACACGATACAGCATTTCCTTAGGCTTTATATTCAAAGATTATTATTAGTCCCATTTAAATTATTGATATAAGGATAAGTGAAGGAACATCACCTATTAACTGTTTATTTTTGTGGTTCTATTTCAATAATGATTCAATTGAAAATTGAAAAATGTTAAGAAATGAGGGCCTGTCGGCTTTTCAGCAAATTTTCTCTTTTTCTTTCTTTACGTTATCGTTTCATATGGTTTTGCGCTAATATTATTATTATAATTAGCTCAGCCTTTATGATATTTATGAATGCTTGGAAGCATTAATTGCGGAGCTTTAATTACTATATTACAATTTATTTAAAAAACTGTCCAATGTTAGATCTTTAAATCAGTATTCAGTATTCATTTGTTCATTAAAACTTATCAACTTATTTCCGCCGTTACTATGTACCTTGAATGTACAACATCATAATTTCTTCCTGTTAAGAAGAATTAAGTAGAAATTGGATGGAAAATATTAACCAAAAATCGTTTGCTAGTTTTGTAGTATATTAAATCTATATATTCATTTTTATTGAAACATATATGTATGTATATACACATACATATATGTATATTTTCAGCACCGACATAGTTTTATTTTTATTATTTATTTTCTAGGAAGAACTATTACAAAATACATAAATTGATTAATTTTTTGTAAGTAACAGAATGCTAACCCTAACATATTGCATTAGGATTTATATTATTATTTCCATTCAAGAAAAATTTTATCCCAGTATTAAGACATTGTTTAATTTGTTTAGAGCGAAATATATGTACGATGGTTGTAGTAAGCCGAAAATGACATATCAAAAAGAAAATGAAAGATTGAATATTCCTAATAATATACATTAGTTAGGTTTTTTTTGCATTAATTATGATATTTTGTAAAACATCATGTATAAATTATAATTTGCAATATCTATAATAACTATATAAATGATGGTAGTTTGCCTAAATTTTACGAATTTGTCACAGTGGGAACAATAAAAATAGTGAAGAAACATATTAAAGGCATGAGCATTTGCAAAACTATATTTAGTATATTTTATGATTAATCAAAAACTATCCATGTAATTGTTAATTTAATTTAAGTAACAACTTCTAGGAACTGTTTCTAAATCTACAAAAATATTCTTTTAACAAATTCAACGAATTAATATGTATTAGTAGGCATTATTAGGTATATAAAATAACATAAATAAATATAAATGGTAAAAAGTGAAAGTTTATAAGTAAAATATAAAAATAATTGTATTTATGTATACGTACACGTGTAAAACTTAGTTGTAATAGTTCCCTTTTTGAGGTCCAAGACAATTTCCTTAAAGGCTTTTATGGCTTATTATAATATGAAACTGTCTAAAAGCAATTAGTGAATTTTATAAACAAAGAATTACACTTTTAATAATTAAAAGTCAGAGGTTTAAAGTTTTCAATATTTACTTAAGTGGAAAACAAAAACGAAAATGCTTAAGAATCTATTTAAACGAGTGAAAATCCTTTTAGACAAGATGTACGTGCTTTGACATATAAAATACAATGAATTGTTCAAATATATCACTTTTTATAAAAGCAGATAGAGCTGTTGCTCCCTTTCGGTTTCTAACTCCACAATCCAAGAAATCGCTTTGCGTGAAGATATCGTTTTTAATTTTACCTTCCTTCTTCAAATCAATGTACTTGTTTCATATGGGAGTAGATACACTTAAAATATATAATGGTTTCAAAAAGCTACACGCTGAAATTCGAATGATTGAACCCGATTGAAAATTTTTGAAATTACTCGAATTTATTCGTAATATACCTACTTTTCTTGGGTGTTTGTAGGTAGTTTTTGATGAATATTCGTATAACTTTAAAATTAACTCTTAAAATGGTATTTTGTCGTTGTTGCACAAGAAATTTAACCTTTCCTCATGCTCACTGATAAACATCAATGAAAACGATGGAATTCGATAAATATGATATTAATATTTGTTTATTGAGTTAGGATTATTTTTAGATTTAACCCCTATAAAACCTATCCTATCCTAAATTATAACACTAATTAAAAAGGTTTTTGTTATAATAGACTATTTTTATCAAATTATTTGCGTAAATTGCAAAGCCTTAGTATAGTTATGACAGTTTATGACAAAAGACGTCAGTAAATAAACTGAACTAGTATTACAAAGCTAACCTGTTCGAATTCGTGTCCTTAATTAAAGTAAACCACAAATGTACAATTAGACAATATTCAAGGAATGATCCCCAAGCAAGGACTAACTCATTAAGCTAAGCAATCTAAACTGTTATACTAAGTAGCTTAGCACACAGGAGAACAGAGCTTAGCTCAGTGTGACGTCACGAACCAAAGGAACTTTGATTCGGACAGACCCTAAATACGTAAAAAAAACGCGTGGGTCTCTGGACCCTCGACAAAAGTTAAACTTCATAGAAATCTTCATTTTTGTAATTTTTTAATAATTAGTTTGGCAAAAGAAATTAAAAATATACAGTGCTTTTCAAAGTTATAACCGCACCACCTAAAACTTCAAGTTAGGAAAAATAAGAGAGGAATAATGAAAATGACTGACACTAGACTTTTCGAACGAATCAGGTTCTCCATTGGGTTGGCATTCGGAGAACGAGCTAGCCAATCCATTAAATCAATGTTATGGTTCGAAAAACAAGCTTATGTGGAAGCACTCACATGAATTCGAGCGTTATCTTGGTGGAAAAAAAGGTTTTTTTCTGGAATTCGGCGAAGATATGGGAAGAGCATTGCTTGAACATATCCTGGGGCCCCATGCTGTTCATCCGGCATGAAGGAAATGCCAGATCAACATTGCCGTGGCTATTGAAACTTCCCTAAACCATCGCAGAACCACCGCCGAAATTCATTTTTGGAAAATTGCGCATGTTTTACGTAGATTCCTCTAGTCCCCATTTAGGCAATCTTGGTTTAGTCAGAAGAAATCACCGAATGCATGGAAAAAAGTTAAAATAATAGGATAGGTACTGGAGAAATCTACGAAAAGAACCGAATTTGAATTTTGGGTATATGTTTCTTGCTTCAATATTAACTGATAGCTATCAATTAATTAAGAAGTAAATACTGAATTCGAATATTTATATCGTAAAAATTGATTAAATAATCCCTAGCTGGTTATAACTAAGCTATATTCTGATAATTAAAACAAAATTTCAATGATATATCGCTTCTTTTTAGAGTTTTGTGAGGGGCCTTAAATAATAATTTTTTTCAAGAAATTAATATTAGGGCAACCTTCCACATCGAAAATTCGTTTAAATTTTGTACTAGAGAATTTGTTTAGCTTCTGTGAAATTGTCTGCGCGATTTTGGGATTTATTTAATCTTTATGTCTTCCGAATATTTAAGTATGGTTAATTCTATGGCCAGAAAAACATACTTTTATTCAAATTTCTGAGTGCGATGGATCAATTTAACAAGCAATTTCTAATTTTGGAAAAATATGTTTTAAGGGGTTAGGCTACTGTAGGATTTAAAAAAAAACAATTCTTTTATTGTTTTAAATGGTCTCTTAGGACCTCAACTATGATATCCTAAAAGATTATGGCCCGGAAATATCTGTAAGTATAATACTTTTTTTTTAAAGTACTGCACAAGCCCGCCTATATAACCGCTATATAACTTGAAACTTTGCCCGTTTATCTCAAAAGTACATTTTTTAAGTTGGCCGGAAACATAACTCAGATAATTTTCAGCCGATTTACTTAAAATATTGATTATGTCTTGAAAAATACATTGTCTATGGAAGTATGTAGCATTGTTTTTTTATATTGCATAGTTAATTTGTTATTAACAATTATCTGATGATCTTTTAGGCAAATTTTTCACTTTCCACTTTGGAAGTGCGCCATTTGGCCAAAAATTAATATATTGAAAAAAAACCTACGTACTTCTATAGCAGTTATAATATATTATTATATCTAAAAAAATTAATTGGCCTATTATAATTCAAAAACTGCAGCAGCTCTTTGTCCGGCCGTGGACCCTGAAAAAACGGAGACGTTTTCGAAAACAACGTTGCACAGCCGCCATTTTGTAATTAATCGCTTCAAAAAAATTTTTGTATACAGTCACTGATATGTAAGTATAATAAATACTCTTTATTGGAATCTCGATTTATTTTGTAGTATTTCTGAAAAAAAATCCTAAAAAAGCCTATTTTTTCGGCCTCTAGAGTGGCCTAACCCCTTAAAGCATCTATGTGGCAATGTAAAATACCCATTCTTCAAGGTTCAATGTGTAGAATGTCTTATTAATTGGAAGATGATAAGACAAATTAGAAATTTTTTTTTATTATTTGTGTTGAATAATATGTATGTTTGTTATCTTTTGTATATTTTAAGCATTTTAATATATACTTTCATCAATTTTAATAAGTAAATCAAAAAAACTTATTAATAACTTATAGAGATAACTCCACTAGCATAAATATTATATTTCTCCTTGCGCCAAGAAGCGATTGCTTACATAAACAGTAAATAAAATACATATAAAAATCAACTTTGAACATCAAACCGTTACGAACATAAAAGACTCAAACATTTGGCCCCGAAATAAAATTCATTTTTAGGGACCATTATGTGTTTCATTGATAATAATTGTTTGAGTTTATGAACAAGTCGTTTCTTTTATTTAATAAAAGGTTATTTTAACCTATCCATGCTTTTCATTCCACCATGCAAGTTTGGTTGGAATTGTGAACCCATAAAAATGGCTAAATCTCAAGGCTCAGTAATCGTCCAAAGGAAACAAAAACTTCACTTATCATATTCAAATTCTAACAACTTATAACCTAAAGGTGGCGAGTATAAGGTGATAGGTTTTATTTAAGTGTTAATGATTTGGCTTCTACTATAAGGGTTGAATCTCATTTCATTAATCATAATTATGTATATATTATATGTAATTTAAAAAAATTGCAGGCCCTTTTCATTCAAATTAACGTGAAAACAGGTTTCATCAATCAAATGGTAACAAGAATATGCACCCCTGGATATATGTAGATATGTATAAAAGCAAACAGCAGTTTTGTTCAGGGTGGGTAATAATAAAACAAAACTGTAATCCTCACTTAAACAATGAATGGGGTAATAAAGATTTGAATGTTCTTAAAGGCAATTGCAGGTCATAGACTGATACATGATCTTGGTTTTAAAATTACCATAAATGCCATGCAAAATGAAAATTGTTATGCGCATAAAATTGTTAAAAATTTAATGTAAGAATTTTTGGGGAACCACCAATGTTTGCAAAATAAGGTGAAGTTAGTGCTTTATGTTCGAGACAAACATTTGTTAGTTATAGGTTTTAATGAAAGGCAGTAACTTCTAGGCAGCAAGAAGTCTGCAGTTTATATTTGGCATATGTTTGAAATTCAAAATAATTTTGGATACATCCGTATTCCGTTATCTTTATTGATTAACGGTCGGAAATAGAATCATGTCAACCTCATGCGAATTTGAGTTTTTAATTTATTCTTCTTCAAAAATATGATTCTGGAGTATTTTAAAATTATAAGATACATATTTGAAATATTGAATTTAAAATTTAATTGAAAATGTTTACCATACCTGAGTGACTGGATTTTCGCCTGGCCGGTAGACCACGTTGTGAAGCGGCCTTTTTCTTCCAACATAATTAACGCAAACAAACTCCAGTAGTGAGGCATATATGAAGCACATGCAGACGCCATCCCAAACGTTCATAGCTGTTAGATTAGATACTACTGGCAAAGTACCTCTGAAACTATTGGATGTAGTGAAAAAGTTCAACATTGTTGTTACACCTATAATTTTAAATTAATCGTTGTTGTATTTATATGCCATGTTTATAAAGTGCGAAATATATTTTTAACTAACTAATTGCACAAATAATTCAAGCAGTAACACATAACAAACTACATGAGCTAGTGCATGAATGGCAGTATGAAATGCATTTAGGTACAACCTCTACAAGGCTTCAATATGTTCATTAATTTGCAGTAAAACAAATATTATTTTCTAATTAGCTATGTGATAATAGCCATAGCTCACTTTTTGCGTAATATATGAGAACATTCTTGTTATTTTGTCAATTTTCATTATTAAATTAAACTTTTAGTTCATAAACAGAAGATATTTTGTTCTTATTTATATAATTATTTTTTCCGGTTTCCCTAACGAACTTAACAGAAAAATGTCGTAGGTTTTCTAAAACCATATGGAAAATTATTGTATAGAAACAACAGAAAGATTTTGCAACTTTTTGGTAGAAACAATAATGTGTTTAGTTTAATGTCTCTATTTGTTTTTACATGCACCATATGTACCTTATTATTATTTTCATAATGAGTAAATTATGAGTTAAGTTATATTATATTGTCATCGCGACGCTTATATCGTAAAATTTGATTTAGAACAAAAATGAGCAGCCCAATAAAATTTTATTTAGAAAATGTTAACAAATTGATGCCTTTCAAGCTTTATATTTGTATATTTATGTATTTGTTTCAATGCATTCATTTGCTTAATTCAAAAGCTATAATGTGTTATTTTTATTGTTAATTTTATTTAACTTATTTTTTGTAGAATATAATATATGTAAATGCAATAATTAATGACGTGTATGTAATATATTTTACAACCGTTTTATTGTTTTAGCATTGCTCTGAGCCTGATTTGATTTAAATGATATAATCGTATAGGTAGGCTATATAGTTTCTTTGTTTTGGTAGACTGAAGATAAAATTATCATTAGGGAATCAAAAGTAAATATATTATAATCGGAATTCTTAATAGAGTATACATAAATATACATATGTAGGTAGATCTTAAATTAAAATTATAAAACATCAGTCAATCAATTTGAAACAAATATACAGAATGTGAAGCTAAATAAAACCTTTTAAAAATGAATAAAGATTTCAAAAAATTTTGATTACTGTGTGTCTATACCTATAAAATACACAGTAATTCATAAATTAAAAATCGAAAATAATCTAATTTTCTATAGTTAATTATAAATGTAAAATTTCATAGAACTTTAATCGCATTGATCTCATATTTTACGCAACATATGTTTTTTAAAGTGAAACATCACTTTACCATAATAAAAAACTTTCTTCCTATATATGATTTTTCTAATTTTGGTAAAAAAATTCACATGATGAATACAAAATAAAATTAATAAAAAATCATTTTATTTTCATTTGTGTCTGTCACAAATTGCTTTTACATTTATCAAAATTAGAAAACATTGCTTACCACATAAAAATCTAAATTATAAAGTGATGTCCCAGTAATATACATTTATCTTAAATTTCGAAAATGCTTGAAAGAAAATTTTATAATAATGAACATATCAAATGGTTTTCACAAGTGCATCTATTAGAAGCATTGCTATAATTTACATATTAAGTATGTCGTGAACATAGAAGCAAATTCTTTTGGTTTGTAACAGTCAACAGACATGCAACTTTAATTTTTAACAAAATGTACCCAGTATTTTCCTGAATGTCTGTGTGCAATCTATGAATTATCATGGAAATGTGAAGGAACAGTAATAGGCCTTATTTCACTACTGCAAATCATCAAAATAAGAATCAAGTTTAATTAGCAATTTATGTATTAACAAAATTAAATCAACGGTGAACCTTTTACAGTTATCGCCGTTTAACGTTTAATATAATAATATTGGGAACATGTCCGCAACTGAAAGTTATTTTCAAAATTATTTTGGAGTTTAACACTTTCATTTTGTTTATTATAAGCAAAATTCAATAAAATCACACAATTCACTTCTTTGTTTTTGTTTTCATGATTTGACGCTTTTAATATCAAACTTTAAGAATTTATTCAACTCTCATCTACATACCAATCATTACTCTGGCTGGTACAGCATTCCATTCTAACCAAAATGTGATAAATGATGATGTCACCAAAATAATTCCAGGTATAAAGACGGTTGTAAAATAAAAGGCACGATCCCTTGTGAACATTAACTCGACTTTGAGGCAACTGTAATTACCTAAAGAGAAGCGAGCAGGCGAATGCTTTTTAATGGGAAATGTGTCTGACAAGCATGCTCAAATAATGCCGGTTTCACGATCGATGTTGTATGTACAAATTTGCAGATAAGTATTGTGTTTAGTTTACAGTAGTGACAAAGTATAATTGTTTGCCTTAATTGAAGTGTTAGTTCCAATTGTGTATCTACATAAATGTTGCTATTTGTTACTAAATTAAGACTTTAGGTTTTAGTGGTAAAATTTGTTGGTGGTGAAATTGCAGTCTAGAAACTCTACCAAAAAAGTGCTAACGTATAAAAAATCAGATCTAAAGATTTAAAAAAAAATCTAAAGATCAAATATGTGACAAAAGTAATAAACGCTAATAAGAAAAAAGAGATAATTTCTTTAAGAAGTTACGTAATTAATGACAAAAGGATTGCTCGTAGTTTCATATAATAATTAAAAGTTTCTTATAACATATGGTAAGAACAGATTTGAAGAAATACATTTATTAGTAACATGCAGAACACCGAGATTTACAATCTATTCAGAAAAATTGTTTTTTAAATTTTATAAAAGCCTTTTAAGACTATAGAACAATCTATAAAAATGATTGTAACAATTTCTGGGTCGCGTAGAATACCTGCTATTACATATTATACATATTACATATAATGAATGATCTCAATTATAGAGTTCCGTTTTATACTAATGTTACCAATTATATTGTATAGTTACTTAAAAAGTCAGTTCCCTGTAATTAGCATATTGGTCATTAAAAATTTCATCAACCGTTAATTCCAGCGAGTATACCAAGTATGATCGAGGAAATACACTGCGTTTATTTATCTTTTAATCCAACCAAATAAATATATCAAAATTAAAAATAGTCAACTCTAGCAAAATATGTCGATTTCAAATAGAATCACCCATAGAAAAGCCAAGTTTCAAAATTATGGCTGAGCTTTTGCTCACTTTTATAGCGTATTATTAGCCAAAGAGTTTTTTAAAAGCAATGAGCGTACCTAGGTTTTAAATAAATATTTATGAAAATAGAAAGTTAATTCTTATGGCTATTAAAATTTACTCTATAATTTCGAAAGTGGTAAGATTAAGTGCAACAAATTTTGGGCCTAAATGGAAAATATATTGTGTTTCATCTCAAAAACGTCTCTACTTTTAGAATAACTCAACAAAGATTCCAATTTTTTTAAACTGGACTGCTATTTTCCAAAGAAATGAAGGAGAGCAGCTAAAGTAGAAAGTTCGAAGTATCTACTATTTCACAAGTTCTTGACTATGCCTATAGGGTCATTAATACATAGCAAATTTACATGGTGACTCATAAAAAAAATTCATACGTCAAAAATTTTGGACAAATAAGAGGATATAGAAAATCGCTTAATGTGATTACATGTTAACTACGATCTGTTTGGAAATTTGCTATATGTATATAAAGTAGTGTAGATTGAAATAATGTATGCATAGTGTTTCAACTGTTTAACTATACTCGAATCAATACAAATATGTATGTAGTAGGCACCTGAGGTTATTTGAAATTTCAAATTTCTGAAAAATAAAGGGAATAAAGTACAATTATTTTGGATTAGCAAACAATAGAATAAAAATCAAAATATGTATGTACTTTCTTTTCTTCTTCTACATACATTTTTTAATGAATCCGGTCTACCTTATTGCTTAAATTTGATTGATTCCTTCTTAGAATAGATATACTTCTTACTTCTTAGAATAAATATACTTCGTATAAAAAGTGAAGTAAAAGATAAAGAAAATAATAATAGTAAATAATAAATAATAAGCACAACTATAGAACAATATAATTAAAAAATGATCCCTATTTATAAAATTCAATTTTGGTTAACATTCTGTCAGTAATATCGGTTCTGTCTGTTCTGCAATTGTGAAATAAAACTTTTCTCAACTCGAGGATAAATGAGGAAATAGAAAAAAGGGTGAATTCCAATAAACTGAATTGTTGATTAAATTGATTAAACTGAGGGATAACACTAATTTAATAATATAGAATAATATCGATTGATGAATGCGGTTCTAAATGCAAAAAAAAAAAAATATATTGGGACTAAAGATTTTGAATTTAATTCTTTATTATCTTTCTTTCATTTCTTAATTTATAAACATTTAAATTTCAAATTATTAATTTATAAAAAATTGGATGAATATTGTCATAACTAATACTGACAAAATTTTAATATAGTAGTTAAAATTGTCAATAGAATGAAGTATACAAAATTAAAATTTTAGTTCTAAACAATTTTACAGTTTTTGTAAATGATATAAATCCGCTTTTTGAAAAATTAGCATGATGACTATATAAACGTTAAGATTTAACTAAAGAAGTTGTTAAAATGATGCTGTAAATAGGTACACCTATATCAGGTACTACTTTCAAAATTTATCGCTCTTCGAATCTTAAATTTAAGATGTTTTTTAATAAATATTGGTACCGCCTGTGGTCGAAATTAGACCAATTATGCTATGTATTTATTTGCATAACTTTTTTTTGTAATTTTCATCCGTGCAGGGAACATACAGCGATTAAAGTGATAAAAATGCTTTCAATGAAATGGTTTAAACATTTTATGTGGGGAAATCATGTGTGTATGTTCACTATATTTTACCTGGCTTGAATTATTTTTTGCACATCTATAACTCAGTACCTTTCGAATGATATAATAAAAGTTTCATTTTCTTTATTTCATAATAAGTACTAAAAAAAGGTACAATAATTTTCAATGTCCTCGTATTAATATACCTATAGATAGCAGATTCAAATTTTATAGATTAGTTTGAAATAAAAAACTAAAAAAGGCTTTGTATGTAACTGAGCACTTATATTGCAGTGTATCCAAATTTTTTTTACTTCCTCTCAGGTCTAAATTTTCTGAAGGAATTATTTGCTTATGATAGTTTTTTTATTGATTAATTATTTATTAATTATTAATATTTTTGTTGATGCGAAATGTTTGATACTTTTGAAAAGCGTATAAATATATTTACATTTGATATCTCTTTAATTTTTTCAATTAAAAAATAGTTAGTTTTCGAAATACCACTTCATTAAAAAATATACCGAAAAATGAACTTGTGCGAAAAAGAGTGAATAAACTAAGAAGCTCTAAAATGGATATGTTTTGGATCGTGAAACCAGCATTATTCAATTAACTATTCAACCGTTTTCAGGTTTTCATGTAATATTTAATATTTTCATTTGGTTCCATTTGTCTTATTTAAAATTATAGGTGAACAGCGTTTATGTGAACTTTTTTTTACTTATTTTAGTCAATTGTATAACTATATACATCTTCATAAGTTATTGCATTTTGAATTTAGCTTTAATTGTGTATGCGCCTCATGTGAAGCAAGTAAATAATGGCTGCACTAGAGATTTTATATTTAAGTTGGCATGCAGTATGCTTCTTCGCCTGGTGATGTGAATTAGAATTCAAATGAATAATTAATTCGTACTCTCTACGGAAAAACTGAAACAAATAAAATGAAGTAACATTCTGAGGCAATCCTACACAGGCGTTCAAAAGGCTTTGTTTTTGACTTAATAAGTTCAATAAAAATTAGATTTGTAAACAAGAATATTAGGAAGTATATTAATTTTGATATTTTTCGATTACCTATCATGGATCTAGCAGGTACGGCATTCCATTCTAGCCAGAATGTTATAAATGAAGATGTCACCAAAATTATTCCAGGAATAAATACGGTTGTAAAATAAAAAGCTCGATCTCTCGTAAAAATTAAATCAACTTTAAGACAGCTGTAGTTTCCTATGGTATGTTAATATTATGTTGTAATACATCGTAATATATACACTTATTTAGGAAATCGTATTGCCTTAATATGTATTTTAATGTAATGAATCTGATTAATTGCCATTGCTATAGTTTTCAATTACTTCAAGAAATTAATATATCTCCAAAACGGAACGTCAACTGAGGCAGACCTGATTAATATCTACTCAAAATCAATTGGCCTAATAGTACAGTCCTATTTTACTGGAACTTCTAAACATTTTTACACCCTAGAATACTTCCATTATTCACGACTAAAATTAAAAATTGTAGCAAATATTCGGTTCTCAAGCTCTACGTTAAATTGTACCGTACCATTTACCTAGAATTTTGAAAAGTTTAAAAGGTCTAAATTTAAAATCTATTCTCCATTATATATCATTACATTTAAAAACAGTTAGTACGATTGTAGTCTTTACTAAGAGAACCTTACCTCTCCAGCTGTTCTTATGGGGACACAAAATTGTCGAGTTTTGTATTAAGTACGCATTCAAGGAATTTAGAGAAGGACTTTTCCTTAAAGTATCTTCATCATTTTTCCACACGTACTTGATTGCTGATAGTTCGTACGATACTGAAATAAAAAAAGCAAATATATACAAACCAAATCATTGACTTATCTGTAATAAATATGTATTTAAGGCTTTGTATTTGAACTCAGCAAATATTTAATGCTTTTTGATTTAAATAAATAATAAATGATGCATATGTACATAAATTAAATCAATATCTCCAAATTTTTACTTTAAAGAGAAGAATTTTTTCTCGGTAAAAATACAAAATGAAAATTCCAAAAATCCGGGCTACTTTTGAATACTTAAGACGAAGTAGGTATGTATAGATTTTTCTAGAGATAGGCTGTGTGCCAAACCAGACTTTTCTTTTCAAAAGTTCGTTAAAAATGGAGAGTCTTTTCAAGTGACTTTTGTATTGACATATGTACATATAAGCACACGCAGTACTTTGATATTAAATCGGGAAATGGACGAAGAAGGTATCGAAGTTATAATTTTATTTTTTCAAATACTAATAAACTATGTATTTAAAATACATAAAGGGGAAGAGGGGAAACTAACAATTGCATGCAAAATAGGATAATCAATATGCGATATGCTCACATCCTTCTATAAGGAAAAAGTACTGATTTGTCATTTGAAAAGTCTACTCGCCATCATGCTTTTCGTTAAATAGTCGACTTTTGAAAAAAAAAGTCTGGTTTGGCACACAGCCATAACACTGTTGAACAGCGAATTTCACCTAAGGTCGGGACCGGGCGGACTTGGTTCATATCATTGAGAAATGATATTTTACCAAGTTTAATGTAAATCGGTGATAAAAATCAAAAGTTATTATCCGATTTACTTGGTTTTTGGCATACTTTTTAAGAAGAACTAATAAAAATGTTAAGCATTGTTGAAAATTTTTTTAAATAATTATTTAAATTATTTTTGAATACGGGAAAATGTTGAAAATATGAATAGAAATGTCGGCTCTAATCTTATCTTCCAAACCGCACTTGGCACCTCTTTGTGTAATTCATTTTCATTCGAGGATTTTTATATTTTTTAATGTTTAATAACACGATTACATAATAATTAATTCATGCACTATATATATTTCTGTAATCTGCTAAAAATTCTACGTACACTCATACCAAAAAAAATCAATTTTTTAATTATTCAGTTTTTTGTTTATAACTTTTTATTTTTATCACCGAATTGTTTAATATTTTAGATTATGATTCCTCTTCGTGTCCTCCACCTACCCTATAAAGGGTTTCCTTAGGTGAAATTTGAAAATTGATTCTGTTCAACAGTGTAATTCGAGAAAAAATGGGTAAAATGCTTCCTATCCCTAATTTATGAATTTGCCTATTTCAAATGCACCACCGTTGGAGAGGCCTCCAATATAGCTGGCTTGAGATTGAGTAATTAGAATCATTGGCACAAACCAGTGTAGTCGATACACAGTTTGACGTTTTAATAAAAAATATGAATTTTTTTTGTAGTGTTGTTTTGTGATAAAAATGAGCATCTCGTCATCTTCATAAACAATTTCTTCACCTTCGAACATTTCGTTCCTTTCGGTTTTGTAATAAAAATGAGCAGCTCGTCATACTTTTTTCGCCACTAAAGCAGTGTATCCAACTATTGAAATAAAAAATCTGGTTTGAATAGTTGCTAAGTGAGCCGCGTTTAAGAATATGAAAACTGAGAGCAAACTTGCTTAAGCTCGATTTGAGTTTTTGCTGTAAGCCTTGTTTCTGAATTCGGCCCTAAGACTTTCCGCGACTTTCCAACCTTCTCAACTTATCTGAATCTAACTGTATGACACATAACTTTTTAAAATATTGATTTTAAATATGGTTTATAATAGGAAACTTTTTTTTCCCCTAAAAATTAAGTATCTTCTTATGGGAGAATATACATTTATATCACATAAATTTTCGTATACTGAAGAGTGTATTGTTTGTATAATGTAATGATGATGTAAGAAAGAATCTTCTACTTTTTGAAGTCGTTTAGAATTAGTAACGATTGTCGATTTCAAATTTTGGTGACAAGTGGAGTCAAGTTAAGTCAAAAATTAATCTGAGAAATGTTCGGTTCAAGATTTGAAGCTTTGCATAAATAATAAATTCTTAAAACCAGTTAACTGTTTTTGACGAATGTATTCGCCATGAAAAAATTGCAAAATTTTGTGTTGGAGGTATGTCATAGAGAAAAATTTTGCATCTATTTCATAACGAATATATTCGTCATAACAGTTAACTGGTTAATGAAAATTAAAACAATCTTTTATCGTATTCTACTCGTCAAAACCTTTCATTTGATATCATGTCAACGAGGTTGTTAAGAAAAAGGTAATCCGTCATCTTATAGAGCGTCCACCACATTGTATTTAGAATGATATCACGTAGAATTTAGAATGACGTCGTTTATGTCAAAGGGGTTGTGAAAAAAAGATCCGAACCATATTAAATTTACTTTATTGCATTGTCATCTGTCACCAAATTTCATATTTTTTCGATAACGGGAACAGGTTCAAAATTGATTTGCAAGATTTGGCCTGGACACAAACATGTAAAGTTAAATAACAGCTTGTAAAAATCATTTGATGTATTCTTGATGCAAATTTCAAACCATTATTCTGGAAAATTGTTAATAAGTTTCAATGCAATATAAAATTGCCTATGGATCTGGGCATAAAGGGTGTTAATGGTCATTGTGTTGGCTTTATTTAAAGGACATTTGTATGCCATTAGTGTTCAAACATAATTTCGAGCATATGGGCGCCATTGCTCGAATGAAGCGTAATAGGGAAGTCCAATTCTCGCCCACTTTATCGAGGAACTGGGTCCGTATATCAGCAATAACGCAGAGAATATTCCAAGTGGTTCAACTTCTGTGGTTTATCAGCGTAGACGAATGAGTTCACATATTCCCAAAGAAAGTAAGTAATTCATAGGTGTGAAATCACATGATCGTGAAGGCCAGTGTACAGGTCCATTACGCGAAATTATGTGCCCATCTAATGTTTTCCGCAAGAAATTGATGGTGTCGCACTCTGTGTGGCATATTGTGCCATCTTGTTGAAACCAACGCTCTCCATTGACGGTAACATTCTGGCCGGCATTATCTTGAAAGAAGTATGAGCCAATGATCTCACCTGCCCATAAAGCACACCAAACAGTGACTTTTAATTAATGTAATGGCGTTTCAGAAAAGGCTTCTAAGTTTTCTCTACTCCAAATTAAGGAATTCTGCTTGTTGACGTAGCCATTCAACCAAAAATGAGCCTCATCGCTGAATGAAATTTTGCAGCAGAGGGTACGGCGCGCAAAATGGTTACGCGGTTCTTGTAGGCTCGGAAGCCAAGATCTTTCCGCAAAATCTTCCACAAAGTGGATGGTCGGGTTCTCCTCAACACTACGCTCCACATCAGCAATAACTTCTTCTGTGCGCATTCTATGGCGTCTTTGTGGATGCGTATTATCAACTAAAATGTGCATAGTGCGAAAACGATCCGCGGTTTTCCGAATAACTTTATCGGATGGAGATTACACACATATGTCGACCATAAAATGAACCTAGCGCACGGTAAGTTTGGCGAACTGAACCATAATTTTCAGAATAACTTTGCAAGCGTTTATGGTGAAATGGCAAAACGTACTGACTTCAAATCAGCTGTCAACTGTCAAGAAACAGTGTTGCCAATTTAAAAAGCATATCTCTAAAACACACCCTTTACAAAAAAATACACCTGCTGTACGATGGTCCATATGGCTCCAACTGCCCGGGCCAATTAATCACCATATGGTGACGCCCTTGGGCGAATTTAAAACAACAGCAACAACAACAACAACAAAATACACGAAAAAACGCAGTTATAGTATCTATAATGATCGAATGAATATATTTTCATCTTATTATAAATCGAAAAAGTAACTTGTAACTATATATGTATAATGGGGTGTCTCTAACAAATAAAAATATAAATAAAATGCCTACTCACTACTTTCCATTGCAAACGAGCAAAGTGGATCATCAAAGGGGAAGATGTTAAGATTTCCCTGGCATGATAGGATCAAATGTCTCCTGTAAAAGTAAAGTTTTAGAATAATTAAAAATTGTTCCTTAATTTCCAACCTCATTGCATATGTTATTGTTCCATTTCTGTATATCCTTAGTGCGAAATGCATAGGATTAATGGGATCCTTGAAATCACCGTGCATAATAAAATATGTATCTGGTAGCCAAATATCGCCATGATGATGGATGGCATTTAGATAATCATACTGCGACCGGTTTCCGTATTGAAGTCGTGGGTCATTCCATTGTTGATTAAGTAAAAACTCTACTTCGTATTTCTATTATAAAATGTTAATACTGTGTATAATTTTAGAGTAACTGGGTTAATTTAATCACTTACCAAACTAGACTCATCTGGTGATGCTAAGCTTAAAAGTAAGACGTTCACATTAACTGTCAGTGTACCTAAAATGAGAGAGAAAACGAATTGTACACAAAAAGAAAAATATATGTTAATTTAATTTGGATATAAAAATTAAAAAATTTAGAATATTGGTGCTCTTTTTTAAATTTAACAGAAACGATCAGCTTTTTCTTAAATTATTGCTATACAATTTGATTGTCAGTCAGAAAAAATAAATGATATTATAAAGAAACACTAGAAAAGCCAAAGTTTTTAAAAATAAGATGTAAAAGATTAGGTTTAATAAGGTACAAGAACGTATTTTCCCAGCAAATACCGCTTTAAACATCCTACATATATGTATTACTACAACGCCATTGAAATATTTAAAAGCTTATTATTTCCAAATTTCGCAGCCATTTCATGATTTATTTATTTATTTACTTGTTATGATATGTAATTATCCATATCCTCTACTGTTTTCAACTCCGATTTCGACCCGCGGAAAAATTTTCAACCTAATTTACATTTGTCGACGATTCAAATTTCGGCTTCTTGTGAGAATTTGCATTTTGCCCTTGTCATTCATTCGACTTAAAAATTCCAGCGAACTTTGAATGACTGTGATTTAATTTAAAAATTTCAATCACAACATCTGATAAATGTCACTTAATAATAAATTGCTGTCTGTCATCATACATAGTATTGACAATACCATGGTATGGCCACAGGTATTAAAATTTTAATGTATGTATAATGCGTTGTCCACCTAGTCATTGTATTAACGAAGCTCTTCAGATGCTTACCCCTGAAACTTCAAAATTAATTGAAAAAATTCATTAACGTAGTAGGTATATATGTATACTTAAGTGTTCGCAGATCCATGCATAACTTATTAATTTTTTAGTCTGGGCGATTTGCTTATGCTATGGACAGACTTATTCCAATTGAAATAGCTCCTGATGTCACGTTCGATATCTAGGAACCAGTTCAATTAGTAGTTTGGCACCTATTCGATTCTGAACTGGTTCAGTTATTCTATTGACAGCTCTCATTACCGGTCAAGTATCTGAACAAATGAGTGGATTGACCTGAAAATAATTTATTTAATTGCAACAAAACTTGCAAACAGGTTGAAGTGATAAGAAGGCAGGTCAAAACTATAACAAAAAAAATGAAAAAACCGAAATATTCTAGTAGTGTCTAGTTTTACACTACTGTCGCTGAGAGCTATAAACATAAAGGTTGTAAAAATTCAGATTGAACTATTTCAATTGTGCGGATTTTGAGAATCAGTTCATATGGGACTTTTGCATGGCCTACGTCATTTTGACGTCAGGAACTAGTTCAATTTCTGTAGTCTGTCCATAGCTTTATTCTTTAACGATAAAAAGAAAATTTACTTTAGAAAGATGAATTATTCACATTAAAAATAGTTAGTTGATTGAATAATATTCCCTATTTTAAAAACATAAAGTAATAGATAAATGAGGCTTTCGGGCAAAGCCAATGTTTAAAACTTCGATCAGTTCTTGAAGTTGAAAGTGTCGAAAATTCCTTTGAATACAAAAAAAAAAAAAAAAAATAGACGCATCCCAGAAATGCTTGGAAAATAAAAATTAACAAATTCATCAATTACGAAATGTTTTAAAATCACGATTAAGCTATTCATTTATATAAATAAAATGAGTAAAATCATATTATACTCATAAATAAAATATGCATAGAAATAAATATTATATTATGTATATTTAAATTAATGAAGATGTGCTAAATTTAGATTTCACAAAAATATTTAAAAATAATAGGCTGTCAAAATAACATGAAGAGACTTCACTGTCTCTGTCATTATGTTCGCATGTCTCCACACGGAAGATGGATAACCTTTAAGAATTCAATCATAAGCAAATCTAATTAAAATTCGAAAAAATTAACAAACAGATTGTACTTTTTCTGGAGACACAAAAAAAGCAATTAAAAGTCAGTTCTAATTCATTTATTATTTGCTTTTTTGCTCTGATACCTTCACAAATTATTTTCGTGGTAAAAATTAAACGATTGGCGTGGCGTATATACGATTTTTTTAGACATACATATATATCAAAAATGCAGGAGCGCGGTCGCGCTTCCACATTTGACTCAACAAAACAAAAATGACAGCGTTTTTCAGGCACTCATGTGGTTAATTCACAAGCATTTTCAAAATCAGAAATCCTTAACGCTCATTGACTGTTGATGTCCTCTAACCGAACCCTTTTGGCAAAATTACTATAATATGTTGCATAGGAATAATTAAAGCAGAAATAAATTTTATTGGACGCGCAGATCTGTACCTTAAACGAGTGAAAGTTTATAGTAAGCAAGCTGTATGTAAATAGGAGAAGACAGGCGACATGTAAAAAGAAGGAAAATTGCGTCTGAGAAAATATTACATCTAAACACGAATTGTTATTTTCAAAAGTCGCACACGTTAAAATATAACGGGATAAGCTATTACAATTATACATATGTTTAAAGGGTTTAATTACACCATTTGTAATAATAAATGACTCATATGTGTTTAGGACATTTTTAGTTGAATTTGGAATTTAGAACATACCTAAATTTAGTTACAGATAATTAGAATTAATTGCAGTAGTCTAAATATAACCTTCTGTAGACTGAATATAAATAAATAAATTAAATACAAGAAAACAAAACATAGTAACATCATAAATTTGACCGTGCTCTTCTAATAGATGCAGATACACAAGTTCGCCTATAGCTCAAGTGGGCACTATAAAACCTTATAGCATAAATGCAAAACGAAGGGAAGATATATGCTGCAGTGGTATCAGAAAGCTATGTATGTACATACATATGTATGGCTAAAGCAATTCGATGAAAATTCACTTTCTTATTAGACTTCTTAATTGATATTTACAATTAAGGTCTTCATTTTGAAAGTTTGATATCGCTAAATAACGAAACAGTTAAACTGACTAAAACAAAACATTAAAGGAAACGAACAAGAATTAATATTTAATAAATAGACAAAATAAATGTTTGTAAAACGAACCGCGATTGTGTGGCCTCATTATGCCTAAAACTGAAGTCAGATTATTTGCCATTTCCGGTGACGACAATCCGCAGCAGAAGTCTTCATCTGGAAGAATATAAGAAATATTTGACCAGACCAAGTACAAAATAAATTTTCCAACTAATTCTAGTAATTGAGGTAATTAAGTTGCCAAGAAAGGCAAATAAATAAATATTATGACTGAATTCGCCAATCAGGTTAATCCATACTTACTACGGTCCGGTTCATCTTTTCAGGGGCACAACATTATTAATATAATATTATAGTTTGAAACTTATAAGGTGACTTCAAGCTGAATTGTGGAGCAGGTTTTCCTCCCCTCTATAGTAAAAATTACCGACTATACATTTTTAATGCAATATTCGGGCTAATCAAACACTGATTTTAATATTTTAAATTTTCAAGAGGTAATTAATTTAACAATTTCCGCAATTCACATTAATGCAGTTCAATGGTCTGAAGCAATATGATGAATAGTACATACATACATATGTACATATCTACTATTATATGAAAAAATTTTTCACATATGAATATAGTATATTCGCTAGCATTGTAGCACAATTATAACACGGACATTAATAAAATGAGATAAATATCGGGCTTTTTTTTCTATAAATATGATTTCTAAAAATAATTGCGTTCATAAAAAAGAATTCCGAACCATTTATATCTGGATCAATCTGGTCATTTATGGTTTCGTAAAATTGGAAAGAATTCGATTAAGACGTAACTTTCATTAATTGTCTTCAATCTTTGAGAAGTTCTTTAGTAATTAAAAATATATATATTTTCATATGTACATATGTATGCATATAAAGAATTGTTTTTTACGTTCGCATAGTGAGTAATCAATACAGCCGTGAATGTAACGTTTAACTTTTTAACTTTTAATTGCGCTTTTTCTTTTAATATAATTAAAATAGTAATACTCGCATTGAAAATATTTCCTTATTTTGAAAATGCTTATTATTCTTACTTATTTTTCCACCCTCACGGGTAATACCGGGTATCGTGATGAATTTATATTGGGCTTTATAATTATTTCAAACTTCTGACGTTGATATATTAAACAGTATTAATTGGTCAACGCATAAATTTTCTATTCTGCACAACGTATCGATTAAAAAATAAATATAATAGCTTTTTAAAATTTAATTTAATTTAATTTTAATTTATTAAGGGATGAAATTTAAGCATAAAAAATACAGAGCATTCCCATACGATGCTTTCTCATTTTAAGTTTTCTGAAGTTCTTTCCATTGAATTATATAAGTCCAATCAATAGAAAACAAATATTGCAAAAACGAAAAATTAATATAGTTAATACCGAAAAATGGTAACTTTTAATGCAAGCTGCTTTTGTATGGTAAAAATCCATGAATTATTTTTATTTTGTCTTGGTTGAAGTTAAACTATACCGAAATTTAATTCGAACCTTTTGAATAGAAAAGGGCCGGTTTTATATCTAATTATACTGTTTTAATTCTTATGTTTTAAGTGAAAATGTTTAAATATTTACTCCCTGGTAATGGAGAATAATCAGATCCCCAATACCTAGCCCGCGTGCTTGATGTTATTTTAATATTGAGTAACAAAATTATAAGCGTATTTGTTTGCAAATAATCATTTGTTTGCAAATACATATATTATATTATTTCAGGGCTTGTTCTCATTTTTTGAGCAAACGACAACGTGCGGATTTTAAGGAAAAGTCACTGAAAAAATTTAAGAAGTGCATGATAGGCAAAAAATTATACTTAAATCACTAGGCAATATATTTATTAACAAATAAAATGCAACAAGATTTAAGTCGATTAGTTAATTGTTTTTCGAAATGACGCCTTCAAAAAAGGTTATTTCGAGAAAAACGCGTTTTAAGTTTGAGAAACCTATCTTGTTTTACTTTGTGTACAAGTTATGTATACAGGGTATTGTGTTAAGACCTGTACTAGAATTCTGTAACTACATATTTAAAGTTTAGAGTTTAGAGTTTCTCTAACTCACACAATTTTTTTAACACAGGAATTCTCTATAAACCTCTAAAAAATATACAATTTAGCGAGAAATTTAGTCAACTTATTTGCAGTAAATATATGTACTTTCTTTAAAATTGTGAAAGTGTGAATTTGTGAATAGAAGCAACACAACAATTTGTTGAAGGTAATTCGGAAATGTCTCGTAAAAATGTAGGAAATTTTTGTTCGAAAATCTAGTATTTTTAACTATTTTTAAATTTGGGCTAAATTTGTTCTTTGAAGAGGATTACTTAGGCTCGCAGATTTTTTGTGCCCAAAAACTATATACCTATACTTAAGCAAGTATTGAGCCAATGTAAGTCCTTTGAAATAATAGAAAATACACAAATGAAGCATTCGTCATACAAAAACGTTTAATTTTCAAAAAAACATAAACAAAAATTTACTTCTCTACAGCCCTCTGTTACACAAAAAAGTTTGCAGACCTAAAATACGTATGTAAGTATTAATAGCAGGAAAGTTCGAAGTGCAAATGACAGTTATAATTTGGAAAAAAATCGTGCAACGACTCGAACTGTCGTTTGTTGTCATGATGGCTAAGAAGAGGTGGGAAATTAATTATTTTTTATTTTTGCTTTGAACCAATGTTACCCCTAGAACTAAAGTAGGGGAGACCGGGTACAAAAGTAACGGCGGGTCGAAAGTAACAAAGGCTCTGTAGGTCTATCCAATAGTCATAATACCACTTCGCTGCCATCAGGTGATGGCCGGTGGCGCCCCCCTCTCTTGCATTCAGTAACCGCGCGCGCCACGCGCTGCTAGGTTTTCTGAGAGGACAATAAGTGATTTCACAAGTCAAAACTAAGTTTTTTGACGTTCACTTATTTTATGTTTACTAATACTACTAAGGACGATATTGATCTGAAAATTTGCATATAAATTCTAGATTAGATTTATTACACAGTGTTTTAATTCATTTTTGTCTAGCACGTTCCGTTTTCAGGTTATCGTCCATGTTTTAACAAAAATGTGGTAGGGTACAAAAGTAACATAGCCCTATGGGTAGACAAGTAACATGTTACTTTTGTCTTCGGATTGATTGACTGATTGCGAGTCTGAATAGAAGACTGATACTGAATAGTGTGATTAGAAAAAATTATTATTATACAATAATTTATGTCATTAATTACTAAACACAGTTTCTAAGGAAGACTTAATAATATTGATTTTTTTTTCGTAAAATATATATTTTTTTAGCATTTAAAATGAAAGTGCTTATTTGTGTTATTAATAAAAAAGATTTCTAATAAATAATTTGTTGATTTAATATGTAATATCATAATTATTACAAACATTTTGACCTGTTACTTTCGACCTGCCAACGTGGTCGAAAGTAACAACGGACGAATTTTTTTAAAGTCTCTGTGATTCATACAAAATACACAATAATCAGGTAAATCAAGATACTAATGTAAAGAACATGAACGGAATTTTTATATGGCTATATTAATTTCATCAAAATAATAACACCTAACCAGAAATCAAGGCAAAAGTAAAAAATGTTACTTTTGTACCCGGTCTCCCCTAACCCGCATCTATGGTATAGCTATTTTTGCAATGCGGTTAACTTCAGTGTAAATTTTCTGTCAAAACTTCTATCTGTCGTGGCATATTACAGGAAACGTAAATTTAAGATCCGATTCAGCGATTGTTAAATAATGAAATAAAATGTGGTTCTGTAGACATTTTCCATTTAAATTAATTTTTAATTATTTATCTGACCTTTTCCATTTCCATTTGCTCCTCTAAGCTCCCCAAGCATTTGGGCGATCCTTGAGCTCCACCCACAGATTTTGTGTTTTTTCGCCTTTCACTCGATTCAATTTTTCCCCGAGCTTAATTATCATACATATTTCCATAAATATTGCCATCGAAACCAATTGCATCGTAAGAATAATATAAATAATGTAATAAGACATCGATATATTTTTTTCAAACTTAAATCTTCCATCTGAAACTGTCTTACATAGCAGGCAACAAATAGAAAGTGACAACAACTTTGCCACTACCACGAAATTTGAGGTTACATTTAGGGTGATTGTCAATTTACACGGAAACAAAGGGCTATGCCTAAAAATGGTGCCTTTTTTTTATGGCACACTAACGCCACCTTGTTAGATGTGTAGAGCACTTACATACAAACAATAGTTACTATGGCAGCTCAGCTCTAAAGTACATCCGTCTGGAGTTATTCGCCCTAATCTACATATTATATAACGCGTATTTAATTAGGAAAACTGAAAATATGAGTTACGATGAATTGTAACTTCATGTCACACTATGCCTTTTATGCCAATATGATGCAAATTGAGTCCAGTAGAGTTTGTACTATAAAACAAATAGTATAGGACCATTAAAAGTAACTTATATTTCCAGTTTTCCTAATTAAATACGCGTTATAGATTAGGGCGCATAACTCGAGACGGATGTACTTTAGAGCTGAGCTGCCATAGTAACTATTATTTGTATGTAAGTGCTCTACACATCTAACAAGGTGGCGTTAGTGTGCCATCAAAAAAAAAAGGCACCAGTTCCCCATACATTTCAGGCAAAGCCCTTTGTCGGGAAAATCCCTGTATTTTCCGACGGATTTTGGGATAGTGCATTCCTTTGGTAATATTTGTGAAAAATCAGGAATTTTAACTAAAATTTAAGGACCAGTGTAAAATGTTGACATTATTTGCCTTAACTTTTAAAGAGATCTGCTACTTTTTCAATATATGTTGTGGGTTTTATGGCGAAAGCGTTCGTAAATTGGTTGGTTGGTGTACGGAATGAAAATTTTCACCAGGTGATCGGTGATAATTGATAATCACTTGCCTCCTTATGGAATGCCACCCCTGGTTTTCCACGAAGTGCTCCAACATTATGAATTGCTGCCAATTAGTTTTAATTTCCCTTTAAAATAAAAAAGTTTTATTGACATCATTAAATATATCCGGCAAATATTGCAATTCACAGGTATGGAAGCAATAGTATTAAATTAATTCACACTTACATTGAACCTCGGGTTCAGCGAATCTAACCATTATGCAATTGATATGTGATTGAAATCGGTATAACTGAGAGATCTAAGATCTAAGTTTGAGAAAAAATATTGCCCTAATTTAGAGCTGTCAAACTGTCTCTAGCTTGGACTGTTTTTTTACAGGGGCTCTTGGAGTATTCTAATTTTAGAATTTACACTCTAAATTCTAAACTTAAATCTTTAGAGACTGGAAAAGAAAGAGTATATGCCAATCGATTCAACATAATCTCCGGATCAACGTTTGTTCGGAGACGCAACAATCCATAGGGTCTACAAAAAGGAAAATAAGCATCTTTCTTCGTGAGTGTGTGTGAATTTGAATGTGTTTGGGAACATTATTTGGAAAAATATTATTTTATCTCTTCAAAATTCGACAATTTAAACTAGAAAGTTGGTGCGGCATTATTTACTGACAGATATTAATAGAACAGTACACTAACCTAAATAGTTAACTTCACCCGAGTTATAAGTAAAAGTAATTAGAACATAGGAACATAGCTTCAACAATTATTGTTTGGATGTCTATTTCAAAAGAAGATTTAAAAACGAAATGTATTTTAATCAATGTTGTCCACCTTTTGCATTGACAAATGAACGACTCAACTCTGAATGTAATATTTAATTTCTTAGACATGGCAGTGCAGTGCACAAAATATCGTAATTTTTGATGATTTCAAAAATTTGATGAGTTTGGGTATTTTTGAGCAAAGTGTTTAGTGATAGTTCACTTTAATTCAGTTGTTAAACAATAGTGCACTGTGAATGTAAAACCATTAAATGGATACAAAAATATTGGACCGTTTTATTGGTCAAGTAGCTCAACTTTGTTTTAAACATACATATGTATGTATATATTAGCTGCGTTTTTATTTCATTATCTTATCTGGTTCAAGTTAGATACCAAATATTTCATTGAGTTGAATTTTAAAAGCCCTCACGCATATTAAGATTTTAAAATATGTGAAAAGTGCATGAAACTGCCATGATATTTACCCAAACTTCCAACCTTGAATCAGACGAATTTTTGGGTAAAGTTTTTGACATTAAGTGGATATATGTAATTCCAGACATTTTTATTCTATTTTCAAAAAATAAACAATATTTGATATGGGTAACTTTTCGTAAATTTCATTTCAGTGCATCAGTGCAAAATTTCCTGCTAAACCTAGAACCGGAACCGATTTGAAAAAAAGCACAGCTATTTTCTATGAGAAATAACAATTTGTAAAAAAAGGATGAGGATATTTGTATAAAAGGATGTAAAATAACTTAGCGTAGTTCTTACCATTAACAGGCGGTAGAAGTCTTTTATCGTATCTAGTACTTTGTAGGAGGTGATCCAAAATTTCCTTGTCAGAGCACGACTCGTCAAATCTGAAATGAGATAACATATGGTTAAGCTGCATATAATTTTTTTTAATAGATGAATGGTAATGTGAGAATTTTCGCCAGTATTTGCCGAATTATTAACGCGTAGATAGTTTTTTCGAAGATTGTTTGTGAGCATGTTAATAAATAATTAATATGTAATATTCTTGAAGACAAATTAATAATACAACCATATTAAAAAAAGGAAGTTTCAAACCTATTAACATAATATTATATACTTATTAAAATTTGTGTACACATAACGTATCAATTTCACAACAACAAAAGGCTTCGCTTGTACTGACTACATTTTGAATTTTAAGAATTCTTGATTCATGTGAGGAACATCTGTTGAAAAGGGGCACACTAAGTGATCATTACATAAGTTGAAAAACTTGCAGTAGTCACTTGCTATTTTTTGTATGTGTATGTTTTTTCCAAAAAGAGTTCATGGGTTTATGCATTGGTGGAGTACATCATATTTTTTGATAATAAATTATTTTTACGCGGATAATTTTTTCTTTAAAACGTATACCCTTTTTCGCACGCAGGCAAGCACGAATTTGTGGACTACATTATATATTTTTTTACATTTTTTAAAACAATATTCCACATTTACCCGTAAACCCTAGTTTACGGGTACCCGGACACCCGTTAGTGGTGGTGCCAGTAGACACTGCTATTATTTATTTATAGCAAATTTGTTTTTCAATATTTTTACCAAAAATTAAAAAATTAAAAATGGTAACCTTTTATTCAGATATTCCGAAAATAGATAGTACTTACTCTTTGTTTGGCAAAGAAATAATAATCCTTCTTTTCGATCAAGATTTACATTACCAATAACATATAGGATAAGTAAATAAAAGAGAAATTTAAAAACAGATTATACAAAAACCCCTCCAGAATTAAAATCTTCTCTTTTCATAAAAACTTTTTTCTACCTCCCTTAGAAATTGCACAAAAATTGATGGTAATTATTTATAATAATATTTTTTCAATTTTTAATAATTTTCATAGCCAATAGATGTGTTAATCGAACGAAAGTAGTAAATAGTTTTCCTTGAAAAACGCTTTATTAGGAATTACGATAATTATGCTTTCTACTCCCTTTTATTCTATTAGTGAATATGTGTACCTACTTGATCTTATACTAATATGTAATTTAAAATCAGGCTGAAGAAGCCCTAATTAATGTGCTTAAAACAAAATAAGCTAGGTATTATGGCATCGCTAAATGTAGAAACAGTCATTTTTCTTACTTAAAATAGAGGTCAAAAATAAAAAAAAAACTTAATAGAAGACCTCAATACATATAAAAAAAATCTCCACGTGTCTTTTACGATTTTGGATCATTTCCCAGGTATTTATGAGTTTTAGTTTTCAGTTTCTACCCTGAACCTTTTAAAATGTATTGTACATGCCACATGGTGAGTCAGAAAAATGTGTTTAAACATATACCAGTTCTTGTTTGAAGAAAAAAATCATAGCTTTTGACTACCTTGCCAACCCGCATTTCCCAGACTTATTTCTTCATAATAATATCGAAAAAGTACTACAATGGAATTTAAATTAAATTAGGAGGGGGGCAACGGGGTCTTAAAATCATCAACTATAGAATTTTGTCGAGCCTTGGAGCATTTCAGCCTTGCTTTCGTTTGAGTTCTCGTAAGGAAGGTTTTTTTTTTGTTGTAGATCTACGTTCTTTCAGACAAAAGTTCTTTCCGACGTATATCAATCGCAAGACAAACAAGGTATTCTAATTTGGAATTATTCACAGGATCTGTAACTCAATACACATACGAGTATGTGAACATCCGGAAAAACAAATCGATTCCATTTATGGAACTCAATGTGCCCAACACAGCCGAAAATGTCAGTGCACGATCGATCAGGGAAATCTCCCCGTTTAACAGTGTAATGCAATGCAGTACTGAAATATGTTTTTTGTATTTTAATAATTTTATCATTACTTTATTGCGTTTAATACTTATAAGTGCTTATAATTGTTGTTTATATTTGAGAAAATCACTCGCGCTGGAATTGCGCCTGGATATATGCAAATTTGTGCGATCGGTTAAGTGTTAAGGTGGTAGTCAGAATTTTCAAGAAATCGATATTTTTTTACATTTTCTTGAAGTATGAAACCTTGAAAATATCGTATTCCTTGACAATTTTAAGTCAATCCGACAAATAGTTTTCGAGATATGCCACATTTACTGAAGAGCTCTCTGCAATGCGCTAATGAGAGCAACTTTAAACGCGTTTTACTCGAAACTATGTTTTCAAAGTCAGTAACCACTATAAATTATAATTCAAAAACTACTATACGGATTTGAATGAAATTTATACAGCTTATTGTAAGCATAAAAAACTTGTCCTTGAACGAAGGATTTTCCTTAGATCTTTTAAACAATAAACTAATGGTTTGTGCTTGAAAATCAGCGAGTAAACTTTCAGAAGCCGTCATTTTGACAGAAAAAAAAGCTCCGATCAAGAAAAAGATTAACTATTAAACTAATGATTCCCTTAATTTGATTGACTTCATATGAATGATAATGATCACCGCAAATTACTATACTTCCGGAACGGGGTCCAAGCAAGATGGCGATAACTTTTTAAAAATTTAAATTTTTTTTAATTTTGACAAAATCAAGTTAAAATATGATGTAACAACTCTGCATAATTAGTTTTGTAAAATAAATTTAATTACCACAAAAAAAAATTATTTTAAAATAGTCATTTTTCACCTCTCTGACTACCACTAATCCCTTAATGTTAACTATATTCCAACAGGATAACGTCCGTCCTCGTTAAATTGGTTTAAAGATCACAACATGTTTTACCCTGGTTAGTTTGCAGTTCAGTCCGAAAGGTCCTGGGCGAAGAATTTCAAAGAGATCCCCAGAACAGTCAAATAATTTCAGAATCTGCTATACTTGAATAATGGAGAAATTTAAATTTAATAACCTCCCAGAAATGCTTCATGTATTCGAGCTAAAGGATATAAGAAAAAAAATTATTAATTAGGAATACCATATACATTTTTGTTTTTTAGGTCACAAGGTCCTAAAGAAAGTCACAAAACGAAATTCGCATTGTGGTTTCTTTTGATAGGTAAATCGACTAACATAACAGCTGACGAATCCAACCTATCATTTTATAAAATCAATCAATCAGTTGCCTTTTGTAAAAAGATAATATTCAATCAATCGGTACATTGTAAGGGAATTTAAAGTTGTTAATAATGACTAAACAATTTTGAAGACATACATATTTGCTACATCGTTTCATGGCTGTAACATTGCACAAATTGATTGGCATATTCAATTGCCAGAACACATTTTGGTTACTTATCAAGATGATCACAAAACTAATTAAGGTTTGTACTAAGGCATTGTGAACGCATTGTTAATCACTATAACACCAATTTAGCTTAGTAAGCCTTTATCATATGCCACAATACGTTGTGCTTTAACTTGATAGCACACCCTACACGTTTTTGTCGTATTTTTGTACAGGAAGGTACTCGAATTTTAATAAAAAAGATTATTTCCATTATCCAGAGATTTATTACTTCTTTCATCACGTATGTAGGTACATTCTAAGATTTTCCTCTAGTCAGAAATTACAGTGTGGCATTTTTAACTTATGTTAAATTATTAGAAAAATATTTCAGAAAATGGGACGCGAAAATTTCTGAGTGTTGCAGAGATTGTTTGCATTAGGAAAAAGACAGATTGAATTCATTGGGGAATGACGGATATTCCGTAACCCAAATCGCAAACATTTAAGCCAAAGCTTAGTTAGCTAATCCCAAAAACTATGGCAGGAATGAAATTTCATGCAAAAAATGAGCGCTTTCTATTCGGGATGAGGAGGCTTTGCTGCGAGAAACCTCAAATTCTTGTTCAACAACAAGAAAAATTGCGCTAGAAGAAAAATAAAATAAATTATTTAAAAAAAACAAAACACCCGACTGCGTTAAAAGATATCAACTGAAAGAGCACCATGCAATGTTTATTTGTTCGATACCTCTTAAACAAATAATAATAACTATTATACATATAAATATAACTTGAATGTTGGAAAAGATATCGCAGGCGGGGACAAACTAATAGTTCCAAGTGCTGGTCTTAAAGTGAAATTTTTACAACAAATATATTTTGAAATTCTTTGCTTGTCTCCGCCTGCAATATATTTTTGGACAATCAAGATATATTTTAATAATAGTATATATAAATTTTTGAAATGAAATAAGGACGTCGTTAGACAAATTGCCAAAGAAATACATTAAACAACTATTTAGGCTAAGAATGCTAGCAGTTTTTGAAAAGAAGGGCGACTATACTTATTATTAAAATAAAAGAATAAAATATTTAAATTCCATAAATAACAGACAATTTTGTCCTTATTTCTGAATTTATTTCATAATTTGTTTATTTCTCATGTATGAAAGTAATCAAAAAATAACCTTAGCATCTATAAAATTTGGTTTTAGATATAGTGTTGGTAGTAATAATATTGATTTTTAGCTCCAAAAACAATATTAACCTTATTTGTACTGAAAACGGAAAAAAATTGAGTATTTTTTTTTTTTTTTTTGAAAACATTTTATAGAAATTATTAAATAACATACACCAGTCCCTCGATTTGCACGGTACTCGAATTACACGATTTCGCTTTTACACGGTTTTTAAATCACAAAAAACAAAATTTTTTGTTGTCTTATTCTGATAGTTTTGCATTATGCCATTTATCAGTATCATATTAATGAACGTACTCTTTTAAAAGCTCGTTCAAAGTTACCAAATGCACCCTTTTCCAAAACTTCAATCGAAAAAGAAGAAACCAAAGTAATTTTTTCTGATTGAATTCTAATAACAGGTGAATAAAGGCAGTTTGTTAATTTTAAAAATTTATTTCGTAATATTGCTTTAACTTTATTAGAGAAAAGAAAACCCGAGGAAAGGAAAACAATGTTTGAATCCTTCTATTGTTTTTATTTGTACAGACTATTGTCATTTTTATTACGTTGTTTATTGTTTTTAATTGAAAGGAATATTGTTAATTAATGTTTACGTTTTGAAATTGAATGAACCAATCCCCTTTTTATTCTTCAATCCTTATCTCATTTACATGATTATAATTAACACTAGACTATTCTTTGTCTTCTTTAGTTCGATTTACAGGGTTTTCAGGTTAATTGAACATATCCCTCTACTTTTTATGAACTCTGTGTCTCGTTTTACACGGTTTCGTTTTGCACGATTTTTACAAGAACGTATCTACCGTGTAAATCGAGGGACGAGTGTACATATGTAAGTTTTCAAAAATCGTGTCCTTATTCATTTGTCGCATTCTAGTTTACAATTGGAGGTGTACTATTCAGATGTCATGGAATGTAGATGATCTATATTGCATACGTTCTCATATATTCCAAACTCAATGATCATCACCTTCAGTATAATTATTATCAATCAGATATTATCTGAATAAATCGCATATATGAGTTTTGGCTTGAAAATAATAGAGCTTCAATGAGAAAAAAGTTTATTTATATTTGATATTGATATTAATGTAAATAGTGGTGAAATAAATATTTCGTTATTGTTAAAACCATGGGCATTACATACATACTGGGTGTAACAAAAGTCCCGGAACGGTCGAATATTTCGGAAAGACCGTTCGCATAGGGGCAAAATATTTTTAAAAGAAATATTCAACTCTACAAACCCTTACCCGCCAGGGGGTGGAGTCGAGTTTGAAACTATTGGATAGCTTTTTAAAAAATATTTGAGACGTGTTTTTTTCTTTTTTAAATCCCATGTGTAGATCGTGAGATATTTGACCTTTCCGGAACCTTTTTTACAAAATACACATCCTTCCCGCACTCCCTGTACCGAATTGAAAAAAATGTTTCAGACAAAAGTTACATACGTCTTTTTTCATGAAGAATCCGCATCTACAAGATAAATGGGTAGTCCCATTTGAAAAAAAAAGTTACCGCCCCCTCTGTCCTCAAGGTTTGGTAAAGTTGAATATTTCTTTTAAAAATATTTTACCCCAATTTTTTTGTTTTCCGATGCGATGTGTTCTTTCCGAAATATTCGATTGTGCCGGGACTTTTGTTACACCCAGTATATGTATGTGTATAATTATTGAAATTCATAAGGCTTGTTAAGAATTATCAAATATTCCTTCCATTATTATGAAAAATTAACATTTTTTAACTATGAATAAACTTTTCGTCTACATAGTTTGAGTAGTAATTATATCTTCATAGCGACTTAATTTCATTACACGATGTTGCACCACACTAAGTCGCAAAATTATTATTATTATTATTTAGTTTTGTCAAGCCTTAGGATCTATCTTCAAAGTAAAGTTAATTCCGATTTTAGTTAGTATATTATCAACCCAAATTCAACATTGAGAGAATTTTTTTAGTAATAGAGGTTTTAGGAAACATTTTTTTATACCTTGTAAAATTAACATGGAATGTGTCGTTTTTGCATTTATGTTGCATTTGTGGGTTTGTTCCTTCAGGTAAGCCCGCCTGGGGCATGGGTACAGGAAACCTGTGGATTGTAAACAGAGATTATTACTGAGTATTGATTGCATAATCAACAATCAGATATTATTTGCATTACCGACACTAAGCGGGATCTTTAAAGAATTTAAAATGTATATTATATTAGTAATTGAAGAAGGTTGAGTAAAGTATGTAGATACACCTTAAATATTTTCATAAGTTAAATTAAATCGCATTTATTATATTCGCATTGTATGTATTAGTCTCAGTGGTCATAATTAATGTTAAAAAAATAGAAAAAATCAATATTTTGGAAAATAAAACTTCAACATTAAATTTTTTCAAGCAAAAACATTTACAACGCAACACTTAGAAATAGTACAGATGTGTCATCTTTGTATTTTTAGTAGGGAAATATTGTAAATTTAAGCGGAAACAAAATAAAAATAGTGAAAAATAAGCAAAGTTTTAAGCAATGTGTTTCTTATGGGTGAAATCCACCTTGGGCTCATACACATATAGTTGGCCCTTTCTCAAAAACACGACAATGATAAATAAATATTATATAAACCAAAATCTGGCCAATATACAATAATTTTGTTGAGTATATTAAAACGAGTAATATATATAAGGATTATAAATGCATATCCTTATTGAACCAACCTTTCATAACTACTGTGGAACTTAGCCCGTGATGCAAAGTGTTAAAAAAGTACCCAATAAAAAAGAAACATAAAATTCCGATCAGTTTATTGTTTGCATTATGTTAAATAGCTTTTCATTAAAATGTTGTTGTGGATAAATATTTTAGATGTAATCCCAGTCTGGATTTAAGTTTATTGTACATCTACGACTATCCTTGCAGACTAAATATATTAAAAAGTACGCTGTACAAACAGTATACACAACACTGAAGAATTGGCGTACGAATTACTAAAAGTCCGTTTTAATATTTCTTCAATGAGCTGTGTGTACCATAAGGATTTACAATGATTGTATGTTGAATGCTGCATTTACATTTCACATATTTCATGTCGCATGTCGTTTGAAGGTATTGCTCAGGACGATAAAACCATTTTTGGTATGATTGCTTCATGAAGAAATACCAGAAGGATTAATCAAAAATTATTAAAATCAAAAATTATTAAAATCAAATATTTTTCCCATCATTTCTTAAGAAATATATTAATTATCATCATAAATCATAATATGAAACAATCTAAAAAAATTAAAAAGCGGCCAAGTGCGAGTCGGACTCTCCCATGAAGGGTTCCGTAGCAGCGATTTATGACGTATTAAAAAAAAACTACTAACTAGATCTCGTTCAAACCAATTTTCGGTGAAAGTTTGCATGGTAATGTACATCATATATTTTTTTTAGTTTTATCATTGTCTTATTTTAGAAGTTACAGGGGGGGGACACACATTTTACCACTTTGGAAGTGTCTCTCGCGCAAACTATTCAGTTTAGAAAAAAATTATATTAGAAACCTCAATATCATTTTTGAAGACCTTTCCATAGATACCCCACACGTATGGGTTTGATGAAAAAAAATTTTTGAGTTTCATTTCTAAGTATGGGGAACCCCCAAAATTAATTTTTTTGACGTGACAACGTCTTATAATTCGATTGAGCCGGCTGCACGCAAGAAAAAACATGACTCATGCGGCGTTACCTCGCTCTGAGGCGTTCAATTTAAGGCTTGAAGTGCAAGCGAGAGCGCGGAACGAGCGACAAAGCACAATCACAGAGCACAATCGGCCTCCGCGTTCGGCAGCGTTCGACATCTGTCTCTCTCCTACTTGAGCGAGCGATGCGTCCGCATGGACAGTTGCTATACAATAATACATTTACATATTTTCGTCAAGTATGAAGTGCAATGAAAAGTGAATGTGGTGTCAATTGTTTATAGCAACGATAATTGCGGCTTCTTATGACGTTGTCACGTTCAACTATCGTCAGTAAACCGACTTTACAGACAACCGATTTTTTTTCTATTTTTGTGTGAAAACCTTAAGGCGGTTCACAGAATACATCTACTTACCAAGTTTCAACAGTATAGTTCTTATAGTTTCGGAAAAAAGTGGCTGTGACATACGGACGGATAGACAGACAGACAGACAGACATGACGCATCCATAAGGGTTCCGTTTTTTGCCATTTGGCTACGGAACCCTAAAAATGACGGAGGTAAAACCGTCCAACGCTGTATATCACAAATAAATACTATATCGTAAATTGTGCTAGAATTTGCCTATAGAACACTGTTCTGACTCTAACCTTAAGGTTTGCAATATTTGCCAATTTGTAAAATCGTATGTTTTATTTATATTCTTACTAATAGATACTAAATGCGAAACTTCAATAGCTGCGCTTTTTTAATGAACTGGATAGCTTTTAATACGTTTTTTTCCAATTCAAATCTGAAAACCCATGTTTTATCTGGGTTTTTATCCACATTGCCAAATTGTAAAAAGGGGGAAATGTCAAAAATGTCCCCATAATCATGGAGAGAAAACATACTAAAACCTATCCAGTTCATTAAAAAAGTTCTGAATTTAAAAATATATTTTTAAAACAAGCTTTTATCGAATTCTACTTGTCGAACCCTTTCATTTGATACCCATATCGTGAAAGTGCACAAAAAAAAAAACTAGTCCGCTAACTTGGACCGCCCGCCATATTGGATTTAGAATGACGTCACTTAGCTAACCATGCATTGTCATCTAAACTAAACTTATATACAAAATTTCAGCTCAATCGGTTGAGGCGAACTGGTCTTAAATTCAGTTGCAAGATTTGTCCCACTCATACTAACTAACAGGGGAAGTCAAATAAAAGCTTGTAAAAACACACAGTTTCACGGAGATCAACTCCAATATTTTGAGCATTAAATAGAAATGGTGATGTTTATTATATCTTCTTCTATATATATATATGTACCTACATATGTATAAGACTGAACGTTGGTTTATCTGTTTGTTTGTTTTCTATATAGGAAACTAAACCATACTCAATCGATTGTTTCGATACCTACATGTTGTTAGATGGCTGACCTAGAGAACTATAGAGTACGTATAATATTGCAGAAATCGGATTATACATAAAGTGAAGCACTATTGGTTACTATAGGGGAGCGCAAAGTAGCTGCTTGGCACACGAACAAAGCGACTGCGTTTATCCGTCTGAGTGGGAACTCGTGCGGTACGAGTATCGAGTATTTTATATTACGAATGGGGAAGCTATTTGCCGCATTCGTAATATAAAATCGAAATAAACGGTCGGGGTTAATTTTTTGGTTAATTGATGTGACCAAAATTTGCTCTGAATAATCTTAATATATACTCGTTAGATACTCCATACAAAAAGTGAATGAGTTTTAACAGGGTGTTACAATTCAACGATTTTCATTCATATTCGAGTATTTTATATTACGAATGGGTATTTTATATTACGAATGGGGAAGCTATTTGCCGCATTCGTAATATAAAATCGAAATAAACGGTCGGGGTTAATTTTTTGGTTAATTGATGTGACCAAAATTTGCTCTGAATAATCTTAATATATACTCGTTAGATACTCCATACAAAAAGTGAATGAGTTTTAACAGGGTTTTACAATTCAACGATTTTCACATAATATTGGGTTAAAAGGAAAAGTGCAAAATTGTTCTTTTGTAATCTTGAGCCTTCAATTACCATTTTAGTAGTATTTATAACTGCAGGAATTTTTCAAAACGCAATTAAATCAGATGTTCTTCGAATTTTCATATGTTTTAACACAACAATTAAAATGTTAACGTGCTCTTTTTGTGGGAATTGAAACAGCACCCATTCGCAAATGTCAAGTTTCCGTGCGACGCACTACGATTTGTCGCACGCAAAAGTGTGTGATGAGTTAGACATGTCCCGCACGTGTAATATAAAAAAATATACATACATATCAACCATAGCTATCTGTCTGTCTGGATTATAAAACTTCACTTAGGGTACGGCTGAACAGCACAGCTGTACAATTTATTACTTTATTTCAGAAATATCAAACAAATTTCACGTGCTAACTAGTTTTTTATAAGGAACATAACAGAATGAGATATTAGTAAAAAATATTATGTATAACCGTGTATAAACATGGTATTTAGTATAAGTGTTGCAATACATACTCATAACAAAAATTTGATATCAAACATTTTGAAAATTAGATACTTTGCAGTATCATTTCAGCAAAGTCATCCTCTATTATGAACAAATTTTCCACTAAGCGATAGAGCAATTTTTATTTACTAAAGAAAAGTCCTGTAAAACATCTGTTTCGACATTTTCCACAATATATTTAACAATATTTTTACACTCGTGTACAAAATTCCGTGCAGCATTTTTTTTTTTTTTTTTTTGAGACCACATCTTCTGGACGAAGTAAAAACCGTATGAATAAGTGAACGGAAAATAAAATTGTTCTTTATACATATGTGCATACATATGGGTGTACCATAAGACGGTTTAATTTGAACTTGCTTTTTATGAATATTAACTATTCGTATTTCCATAAATTTTCTACTTTAGTCAGAGCTTTTTTATTTAAGGTGAATTGCATGATAAACATAAGATGAAAAAATTTGTTGGGCTTGAAATTACAGAAGTTAATTCGCATATGTATCTTAAAATAAAACTCATTCTTTTAATTGGAATTTAGAAGGAGTCACTCCAGACGGAAATAAGTGTGTTTGGGAAAACAGCTATTTCCAATGATTTTAGGTTTATGTATGTAGGTACACAATACTTATGCATCTTAAATAATGTAGACAATAAAATGAAGTAAGTATACTAAATTTGTTCCAATATCATTTGTTGTCATTTCATATAGATGCAATTTAATTATTTAAAAGAAATTCAAACACTTCCACCTAAAAAAGAATAACAATCTTATAGAGTTCTTATTGAGTTGTAAATTGCAATTTCAGAATATAAGTTTCTTTTACTTTTAATGAGTTTAAACTGCGACTATTTGCGATAGCATTGTGATATTTCGTTTAAATCTATTTTAAACACGCGATAATCATCTTATTTTAGGCGCTTAGGTTTAGTGACAGGTTGTACTATCTACTTAACGGGTATAAATGCAGACCTGCCTGACAAAAATAAAATTCTTTATTTATTTTTATTATTGTATAGAGCTTATTTATACCTTATTTGCTATCAAAATTTATTTCTCTATCTGAATGATGGTGTCACGTAACTGATAGAATTTTATAAATAAAAATTTATAGAAAACTACCTTGGTGGGTAAGCTTAACATGCAACTATTCGATTCTACACGCGAAAATATATTTTTTTCAGTTTAAAGAGGAAAGTCCACGTAATACGATTCTATGCTGTTACCTTATGGTAGGTCAACATATCAATTTGAATTACAATCAGAATAAGCAAAGACCTGCACTAAAATATTTTTAGTGTTTTTAAAAAAATATTACTGTGTTATAATTATTTCACGTAGCTTACTGCGAATGTATTGCAACAACAACAAAATGTATAATAATATTATAGCGGTTTATTAAAACTAATTTTTTTCTTGAGTTTCGTTTTAGTTTATGATTTCTTTATTTATCATGTACCTATTAAATTAATGAAAAATACCCACAACTTCCTTAAAGTTTGCTTTTATAAAGTTGCTAGCAATAATACAGATTTTGAAGACCATATTTTAAGAATTTTTGAATCATGATTAAAAAATAAAAGATCATCATAAAATCTTTTAACTTGGCTTAAAAGAAAACATAAATCCTAATCTATGAAAATCTAATGTCATTTATCACATCTTGTCGAACAAATTTTTCATGAATGTTTCCTTGCTACACTACGTTCGCTATTCGCTATTTATTATATGAAGTCAAGTCAAATTGATGATCATTTCGAAGCATTTTAAAGTCTTTTGTGTTTTTATAAATATAATAGTTTAAGATTTCAGCTATCGTTTGAACAACTTTATGAGTTTCTGGATCAATCCGTTATTTTGTAATGATTTTTCTTGTGATCAAAATATGGTCTTTTGTAATTTTTAACTCTATTTTTCTTGAAAAAGGGAGCTGACTGAGCTTATTACATACAGGGTGACCGGAAATTGCTGGCATTCCTCTCGGGAGAAGAAACCATCATGACTAATTTGGAGTGATTTAACCTATATCACTTGGGGGTCGGAAATGCACCATTTTCGAGAAAATCTACTTATTGTATACTGCTCCACACCTACATTTTCAAATTAAAATAAAAAACTAACAATTGTTGTTTTGGTGAAAATTGTATCTTTTTGGATAACTGAGGATAGGTACTAAAATGTAATTACAATGCTTTTTACGACAAGTTCCATGCATTGTTTTATGATAATGACACTTCTGTGAAGAATGCTTATTTAATTTTTTTATTTATTGTACCACAACATAAAATCTTACAGTAAATTTTGTGGTTTTTAGCTTTAGGAAGGTTCGCCAATTAATCTTAATCTTAATCTTAAAGAGAAAGGGGGAGGCATCAGCCTCGAGTGCTCAGACCACGGTCCATTGCACTCGTCCCGTACCCTATCCGAATTTTTTAGTCATCTTGACGAAACTAAGAACATCAGATAGAGATTGAGAATTGAATTGAAGTCTTCCATTCTCATTACATCAGCGCCAAATGACGTCCTGCGCGCGCGGGAGAAGGCCGGGCAGTTACAGAGGAAGCGCTCCGTACTGTCCGTACTGAGTCGCTGATGATCCATAAGGTGTTCAGATGCTTGCCGCATGTGTTGTGTGCTGTGACCGTCCCTACAAGCGTTCTGCAATCTTTTCTGCCTAAGCTAAGTAAAAGTTTTGCGTTATTACTGCCTGGACGGCTAATGAACCATTTGGTGAATTTACAGGTTGATATACTGGACCATCTCTGACCATGTATTGAGTCCATGGATCTGGTTATCCAGTTTTTCAACTCTGTAAAGCTGACACCAATGATGGGTTCCGGTCCCAGGGGAGGAGAGCTTGCGCCCCCTTTCGCTAAAGCGTCAGAGGCCACATTGCCATCGATTCCCTGGAGACCGGGGACCCATATAAGATGGACCTGGTTGTGCTTGGCAGCAGAATTAAGTCTTTTCTTACATTCCTGGACAATCTTTGATCTGGTGGTGGGATTAAGTAGGGTGACAAGAGCAGCCTTACTGTCGCTGCAAATGCCAATCCTCCTATTATGTCACCTATGAGCAATTATCCAGTTAGCCACTTCGAGAATGGCGAATACTTCGGCTTGAAAAACCGTTGCGGTTGTTCCGAGTGATATGCTGTATTTGACTCCTTCGTTCAAATACCATCCAGCGCCCGTACCAGTTAAGGTTTTCGATCCGTCTGTGTAGAAGATATCAGTTAATCCATCCAGTAATTTGTTGGGATCATCCCATTCTTCCCTTACCGGAAAATTTATCTGAAATCCTCTTCGGAACATGGTAATTTGAGTTATGTCATCCATCGGCATGCCAAAAAGAGCGCAGTGCTCTTCAAGCCTTCGGGATAAGACGCCATGTCCGATAGCATGTCCATCATGCCATAGTCTACACTTTTTTAGTCGACATATAGCTTTCATTGCCTCTTCCTGGATTGCAAGGTCCAAGGGCTGCAAATTAAGCATTGCGTTGAGGGCCGCACCAAGGGTCGAGCTGAAGGCTCCTGTTATCCCTATGCAAACCTCCCTCTGTACTCTGTTAAGGGTAGAACAGGTAGTTTTTATCTCCGTTCTACTCCACCAGACCACTGACGCATACGTGATTATGGGTCTAATTATGGCTATGTACATCCAGTGCACAATAGCGGGTTTTAGACCCCATGTCTTCCCAAAAGCTCTCCTGCATTGCCAGAAGGCATTCAAAGCTCGAGATGCTTTGTGTTCGACATGAGCCTTCCAAGTCAGTTTGCTATCTAGAATAACCCCTAGATACTTCACTTCTTTGGAGAGTTGAATGGTTACACCTTTCAAAGTTGGGAGCTTAAGGTTATCGAGTTTTCTTTTCCTAGTGAGCAACACAAGTGTTGTTTTCAGAGGATTCACTGATAACCCATGTCTCTCACACCAGTTCTGGATCCTGTCCCGGGTTTTCTGCATCTTACTACAGACGACCCTAAGTGAGTTACCACAAACGAGTGCACACACATCATCAGCGTACGCCTGTATGTGTATATTTAGACTTTGCAGTTCGTCTAAAAGTGAGCCTACTAGGAAACACAACAGTAACGGGGAGAGAACTCCTCCTTGCGGACAGCCTTTCTCTATTTTCATTACCGTGTCGGTGTCGTATTCTGCGAAAAGTAGTCTCTGAGATAGCATAGAGTAGATCCTGAGATAGCATAGAGTAGATCCATTCGCCAATTAGAAAAATTCAGGCCAAAAAGTGAGAATATTCGGATTTTTGTAAAGAGAAATACGAAGTCGATTTTCTCGAAAATGACGCGTTTCTGACCCCAAGTGATATATGTAGGTTAAATCACTCGAATTTGGCCATAGTTTCTTCTCCCGAGGAATGCTAGCAATTTCCGGTCACCCTGTATATGTTAGCTCTAACATAAATAACTCTCTATGCACTTCAATATTTCATATAAAACAAAACTCAGTATTTTAATAATTTCCGAGCCCGAGGTAAGAGACGCGTTGTTGCTCGGTGCCGTGCACTTAACAAATTATCCAGTGCACTACTGCTAACGACATAACATCAAAAGGCTCCTTTCTAAACCTACATAAGTGTATAAACATTCAAGGGTAATCAATTAAAAATCATTTATTCCTGTACCCCGATTAAAATCCTTGATTTGAAAGCAACGCTTTAAGCGATTTATAGTGCACGACATTCATGCTGCAGAGCCAACCACTTTATTGCCTTTAAAACAGGAAGATGGAAAAAGTGCCCTGAAAAGAGGAAGACAAATGGCTTTTATCGCATAAATGTTTGATAACAGCTGAGTGCCAGTATAGCAACTAACTGAGTTGTTTTGTATCAAGTTATGTCTTCAGGTATCATCATCTGTCGC
The DNA here is from genome assembly GCA_951509405.1 of Machimus rusticus. Classification (NCBI taxonomy): domain Eukaryota; kingdom Metazoa; phylum Arthropoda; class Insecta; order Diptera; family Asilidae; genus Machimus; species Machimus rusticus. The sequence goes on from OX608050.1 coordinate 10,890,818, forward strand.
CTTGAGTGCAGAATTTTAAGTATGGGAGTAATTAATTTAAAGTATTAGCATGAAAACATCCATAATTAAACTAATCCTTGTTTAATATAAAACAGAAGAAGAATATTTTTGTTTCTTTATAACGGACTTTATTATGTCGCGTAAAACCGTCGATAGTTGCCTTTAATAAACCCCGGAGTCCCTGTTCCTTCTTTTTATTCATTTTTTATTTCTTCATCAAATCGTTATAGCCTGCTTTGTTGTTCTCCCCTCCAATATTCTTCTTTTGTTCACATCTCGCGTATGAGTCACGCAGGAGTTCTTCATGACTTCTTTACTTGCTTTTCCTAAACCCTCGAGCATTTCGGAACATTTTATTCGCAAACTACTTGAGCATAAATCTGAAATACACCTTCGAGAATAAGCACAATTTGTCAGAACATATTTTGTATTTTGCTTTCTTATGTTTACTTTTATAAAAGCAATATTATGAATGTTTAAATTTTGTTTCTTTTTACTTTTGTTTAACGCCTCTTTCCTAATTAATTTTGAATATGTAGTTACGGTTTTAAGGTGACTAATATAAATATATATATTACATACATATATAAGTTGAATATTTATTTATTTTATTTAACGAATAACATAATTTAGTTTTGAACTTGCCCATGACTATACTACTAACAAACGAAACGAAACGAATAGTTGATTTCTGCATTTAGTTATATCAAAAGTAATACAAGCCGTTTATTTGGCAGTTCATCAGATAAAACGATCGTAGTAAGCTTTATGAAATGTTTTCTCTTTTATGCACTGAAAGAAAAAGAGCAGCAAAATTAACTATTTTTTTCAGCCAACTAATTAAATTAGTTGATAGATCTAAAACAGTGAGAACAACATTTACAAAATTAGTTAGTTTCTGAACTATTTTTAGTTGATTTTTCAATTAATTGGCTGATAATCAAAAAAAGGTTAGTTAGCATTGCTTTTTTTTTTCAGTGTGGATAAAGTAAACTATTTATTTATATACACGTTATACCAATGTACGTAAGAATTACCAACTACATCCCTATTAGGATGAAATTGTATATCCAAATCGCAGCTGTTTTATTTATACTTAGAAGAAACATTTTTTTGCATGTAATACATTACATTTATAGGACAATTTCGAACCATTTTAATTATACTTATAAATGCCATATCATTACCTTACTTTGTAAATTATAATAATAATAATCTTAACAACTGTATAATTAATACATTTTAAAATGCTCTAACTTTAAAAGTGAAATGATTCCCTACATACCCTTAATTTTTTTATCGTAGAGAAATAAAAATAAAACTAAAGTTTTTTTTCTCTAGGCTTCAATTCGCACCAAAATATTCATATTTCATAATAAATAAATATATAAATAAATTATGTGTGATGACAGTTAAGAGATTAAGTGTTCTTAACTTTTATGTATTCAGAATCAAGAGGTATCATATGTATGTTACATTAAAATAAATAGCAAACTAAATAAGCAAAGATTGTGTACATTTACTTCTAGCTTTGGATGTCATCACTTAAGGGCTTTAAAGGGGTAGTACCGGTTATTAAGTTAAAAAACAGCCTAATTTTCAAAATTTTTTTTTCTCGGCTCCGTTATTATATATGATTTTTAAATTGTCCATAAATGTTTATAATTATGTCTTTAAGATTATAAAAAAAAAATTGTTTTTCTTATCTATAGGAAGCGCTGAAGTTGGTACTTCAAAAAAATACGGCGAACAGTTAATCTCCGGATTGGCTGAAGCGATTTAGGTCAAATTTGGTCTGATCGTTTATTTAAGTGTCCTGTGTGGTAATACATATACCAGAATATATGACATAAGTCAATACAAAAAAAATTGGCAAGCGAAACAAAGTTAAAATAAAAGCAATTTTTCAAGAAATTTTTTCAAACTGCCGCCATTTGTTTTTTTTTAATCATTTTTTCAAACACATATTGTGGTGAATTACCACGTAAGAAACATTCCTCTTTAAAATGCCATTTGGCTTTTCTGTTCCAGATTCTTTATTCCTGAGATTAACTGTCCGCCGTATTTCTTGAGGTGCCAACTTCAGCGCCTCCTATTAATAAGAAAAAAAAATGGCAAAAAAAGCGTGCTTATAATCTATGCTCCTATTTTATCAACTGATTCATTAATTTTATGATAAATTTTTTATAAAATTTAAAGCTGTAGCCCAAAATCCGAATCCATCCAATTTATAAATTCCACTTACACATGTTATACGGATTGTTAGTAGATATAGTTAAGGGAGAAATAAACCCACAGGCTAAAATAGTGGCAAAACGCAAATGCCTTTTATATAGGTGCTATCTTTTGTGAGCACGGGTATCAAATTCTATCTGCTTTTAAAAAAAAAATGGGTTAAGTAGACATCTAAACATAAAAGTAGCTTCTTATGCATTAAAAAACAACCTGCAAAAGTATTTAAATCACAAACATTGCACAGACGGAATAACATCCAATGGTTTTGCTGAAGCAAATAAGCAGTGTGAAATTATTGATTTGAATAGCAAATGGATGAATTACGCTATTGAATTATCCAATACTTACATTGGATTAACATCGGATGCTGCAGCTGAAGTAGTCAGGTAGCACAAAGCCAATATTACACTCGACGCTGCATATAAACCTAATGTATGACGCACTACACAATGACTATTATTGGTTATATGTGTTCTATTATTAATGTTATTGCTTAGCTGAATTATTTTTGATACTATGAAATGTCCAATTTCATCCACGTAATCAGCTTGCTTACATCTGGCTTTGCTATATTCATTTTTTTGTTGAGTTTGAAAGGCCCTTTTTGTATATTCGACTGTTTCATAAAAATGCGCCTTATTTCTCTGATGTTGTGTAAAATGTAGCTTTTTCGATGTACTCTGTTTTGTGTGCGAGTTATCACACAAGCAACCCATATTATGACATCTGAAAAGAAAATTTCATCATTAATGATTAATTTTTGTAATAATGATTATTAAACTCATAAATACGTATATCGTATATTCGAAAGTCTAATATTTCATGCAAATTCATAATATTCATTTTGCGGTAAAATATTATTCTAAAGCTAGAACTTATTGAGGTTTGAATTGAAGAATTGTAAATTTTATTTATTTCAAGTCCAAAAACATTCGTATATAGTATATAAAATATAAAATTAAATTTTTGTGCTAGAAGGTTTAAGGCCTAAACACATATAGTATCCGAGCCGATCCAGTTCAATCCGGCGAGCTGTCAAAGTTGAACATACGTAATGCTGTGTAAGTAAGTAAAGGCCGTGTTACAATGGTGACGCTGTCGCTGTGGTAGTCGCTGTCGCAACAGCTGTCAAAAGTTAAAAGTATGAAATCTCCTAATGACAATTACAGTGTGTCGCTCCGGAGGTCGCTGTCGCGAATCGCGTCGTACAAAGTTGAGAACATTTCAACTTTTGACGAGCGTCAAGTGATATCCATATGTATGTGTGTATATGTGTGTATAGATATTTATATGTATGGTGAGTTAGAATACATATTATTTTAATTTTGTTAGTTTAAATAATTATTTCTCGCTCTGTAAAGAAGGTGAACTCCCTTTCTTCGTTTTCTTTCCATTTTTTCTAAATAACAATAGTAAATCATCAACAAATAAAATTTGAGACAGCAACACCATTGTAACAGTGTATGCAACCCTCAATGCGACAATTTTGACAAGGGCGTCTAGTTGCGCGTCAGCGACAGCGACAGCGTCACCATTGTAACACGGCCTTAAGACACAATGAGCGGATCGGATCGGATCGGAGCGGACGAGTTCAGCAAATTTTGCTGAGGACTGAGAACTAAAACTTCATCGAAGAAGTGACTACTTTCGCCGAGCTGTAAAAAAAGGAAAATGGACGACAAATGGACATAAAACATAAAGAAAAAGTATGGGCAGTGTTAAGTGGAAAATATAATATGTATATGTAGACGGTTCGGATCGGAAACATTATCACCTGTCCGTCGGGTCAGAACGAAGCGGATCGGAATGGAACGGATCGGATCACATACTATGTGTTTAGTTTAGGCCTTTAAGCTTCATTAATCTCTAATCACTCTATACAATATAGGCTATCGGAAAATAAATGTGTACAAATAATGAATAAAATTTTTTTTGGGAAAAAATAGTTCCCAAAACCCATTAAGGGTTTTAAAAAGTTTTCCAATAGAGGCGCTCTAACTTTCACAATGTTCGATTATGTTGGTGAAGCTATAGCCGTCAGATTTGGAAGTTACAGTAATTAATGTCAATTACAGTGTTGAGCAACGCGTGCAAATCATTTAACATTACTATCAAAATGAATGTTCAGTTCGACCTATGTTCCGTACGCTTTTTTTACGGTGCACACAATCGTCCTGTTGAGTTGACTTTTCGTAGTTTGGTGAACAAATTCAAATCAGCTGATTTAGTAAACAATCAAACAACACTCGTACGTCGTCGAAACACGAGATCTGCAAAAACATTGCTGCAGTAAACGATAGTGTGCAGGATAACCCGAGGCAGTCAATTCCTCAATTTCCGCGCCCAAAAACTTTTGGCCTTTTGCAGACCTCAACCATTAGACTTTTTCTTGTCAGGCTACGTAAAATCACAGGTCTATGCGAATAAGCCGCAGATGATTGATGTCTTAAAAAGTCAACAAGTCGAGCCCGATTTATGCTGTCGAATAATCGAAAATTGGACTCTCATACATAACTTTTTTTATTTAAATTCAAAGTTCGAGCGCTCTTAATGGAAAATCCTTTATTTTATAAAGTATAAATAAAACGCAATATTAATTAAGCTCTTTATTCTGATTTCATGCTAAAATTAATGCTTTTTCATAAATCCCAACCGTGAAAGTAGCACAGGAATATTTATTAAGCAAAATCTCATAATGCATTAGGGCTTATTGTATTGTACTTCATATCTCCTCGACCTCGCCTGAGCCAAGGACTATCTTCATTTGCATCTAACTTAAACACGTCTAGGGAAGAGGTTGGCGTTCTAAGACGAGGCCATGCCTCTTTTCAGCCGGTAGTGCCTACTAAATTCAAAATATCCGAAAAATGTTGCAACTCTTTAGCACGGTGACGCTCATTAATTTTGGCTTTAGTTCACGCTTCTTGTTTCTTTTTATTAAACTTTAAACGACACTTTCGGCTTTAGAGGCTTACGCCTGCTGTCCGCCAAAGGTTTATATTAAATTTTTTAAGTTAGCCATCATTGCATATAATTACAGTAATGGCCTAAACATTTTTATTTTATTGCAATGGCAGTGTATTTTGCGAGCTATTTTGTTATCTGAGCTTTAATCTGAAAAGCTAATCCCTTGCTAGTCGACTACCCGACAAGCCTAATTATTTTAATTGTTGGCATTATCAAAAATAACAAATTAAGAATTGTTTTTGTTAAAATTACATCATTAATATAATCCCTTCTCTTCTCGCATTCATTTAACTCCCATAGCACTTTAAGGTGACTCCATGACCCACTTTTCGAAAGAAGCAAGCCCACATGCAAAGACTACAAAGGATGCGTCTTATACGGGTGCCGAGCAGCTGCAGGCTTAAAAAATGCAATTATCTCTGGAGGTATGTTCACTCACCGTGGAATGATTATTTAAGATGTTCTTATCAAAAATTTGAGAACCTTAATGAAATTCATTTGTGTAATTGAAGCATCAATTTAATTGCGAAACTCTGACGAGCCTATATAGGTGCGTTAACATCTACTTTTTATTAATTATTTTATTAGATTGCTTTGAGAGTTCGCGGAAACTTAATATCATATTAACAGATGAACACGGCACCCTAGACACCAAGTGAAATTGTTTTATATTTCTCTCATGAGTTTTATCACAGACAGTTTTACCTACTCTAGCGCAGCCTACCATCAGCACAAAGCTTAACATAAAAAATTTGGGACATTGTATGTCGGTGTCTGTTAACATGGTTTTGGAAGGCTTAATTAATTTGCATGTTTTTCGGTCGCTTGAGCTGTCCTGTGCTAAATTATTTAAGTGCTTGCAGGACAGGGTATTTCTGCAATTGTTTTTTAAAGTGAGAATTAAATTTAGACACTAAAGTGCAAAAGATGACTATTTAAGAGTAGTTGCTAAAGAAATCTTCTATTACTTTATTTATACTTTGGTAAATTCTAGAATGCGTTTTGATGCAGTTAAAAAAATATCAAACACCTACATACACATGGACTTATTTACAGTATAGTACAGTATTTATCTACATATATATATTTCAAAAATATCCAAGGATAAATTAAATAAATTACTACAAACTATCTCACTAAAAATTGCTCATTATTTGTACACAATTTACTATAGGTAAGTAAAATGATTTTACTGTCCTAACTTGGCCAGACTAGATTTTATATAAATAAATAAATTCGTAGAATTTTTTGAATCATTGTAGAATTGCTGCCTGTTTTCAAGTTACGATTTTTTAAGCTTTTTTTTATTAAACATATAAGTTTTATGTAATATCGACTATATAAGAGGAAAATCAAATGGCCTTTTTGATGGATTTAAGTGTTAAATTTCACGGTTGTATATAATAATATTGATCGATCGCATTAAAAGAAAACGCTTTTTACCTTAAAAATTAAAGGTACACTTCCATTTTGCTCAATTTGAAGTTAATATAAAAAGCTGCGATTTAACTAACTTAACTTAAGTAAACGAATTAATTCTTTTTTGTGTGGTATGTATTGATTTTCGATAAACCTCTAAGAAGTTTTGGTGGTCACCACAAACTACTATTTCTAAAAGAATGTTCTGATAAACTAAAATTTCACGTTTTTATAACAGATTTTCGGCCGATTTGTTCGTAAAACATTTTTTTTTCTTAAAAACGCCGCCATTTTTTTAAAAATCAATATTTTTAAAAAATCTTACGTAGCTTACGTACCTACTTCACTGGGTTTTGGCATCTACTTTAAGAATATTTTTTTTTTTGTATTTCAGATCAAAAACTTCGACCTGTGGATGGTCGCCCATGGAAAAGTAAGGAGCTTTTTCCATCATTGAATGTGCCGCCATTTTGTTTTTAAATAGTTTAAAAAAACTTGTTCCTTGTACATTAAGACCTATATAATCACATAAAAAAAAAAAATATTGATCCATTGTTATTTTATACATTTTTGAAAATGCCCCTTGATTTCATGCACACAAGGTGATATTACCCCTTTAGTAACAATTTTGAGACGCAGTCGTGTATCTCCTTGTGGACCTTTAAGCCCCGTTCTACCCTACACATTGCCAAATTATTAAGTTAACACTTTTAAGACAAGGCAATGCCACTATAAGTGCTCAATGCTGAATCAGATAGTAAAACAGTAAAATTTTATGAAGAAAGGCTTGATTTATATCCATTTTGCTCACATAATTAAACCAATACCTGCTTTTGTCCGGTTTTCAGTCGATGTTTCACAAATTTATAGCATGAGTAGGTAATAATAATAATGGTTTATATGTAAGAAGCAACAGTCAAACAGTGGAAAGAGTATGGTATAATATTTTTGTATATTTTGATCTTTGTTTGGCGTGAAATTAAAATTCTAAGATAGATAATCGAAATGTAGGTTTTTTTGGTTTATACTACAAAAAATATTTCATTTGTGAGCTAATTACGTTCTCCAAAACCTCCAATAAAGTGGCAACGGCAATAATATAGCACTTATAGTACCATTCCCTTCTATCCTTAAAGCACTAGTCTTTCTAACTTCGACCCTCTTTTATTAAAAAGGTAATGATATTCAGGATAATTATTAACATAACCAACTTTCAAGGGACGATATACGTAATTATTGCTATGCATATATGTACACATATACGCATGTACATACCTATGTACCTTACTGGCAGTCCATGAAAGCCCCTTATTTAAAACACTTGGATTTTCATTCACATGCCACGTTATGAAGAGGTCTCCCATAAGTTAACACTGCATAATTATATTAAATTAGTTGGGATTTCTGGTCATATCATCACAACACAGAATAATATTGCTGCAGAGATGGTCATCCAAGGGCGGAGTTCGGGTCGTTTTCTCTGCTTACGTGTGGAGCAGAAGTAACAAGTTCACTAAAAGGAAGTGTTAATTATTCAAAACAATTTCTATCCAAAGTGAGTTAATATATGTACGTACATAGCACCGAATAGGAGCTTAATTGCAGCAAACAGATTAAATCTCATGAGCTAACATACCAGCAAAGAGGTCATTGTACCCACGATGAACAAATACTTTTATATTACAAGAGCGATGCTGTGAAATACATTTTTGGAGAAATTTCAGATATCAGATATGTAGGGAAAAGTTCTTACTTTGCTATTTTTTACATAAAACAGTACACTCTAAAAACTCATACAAGGTTTCTGTGTAATTTTGTTACAATAATTACAGCAAATTCGTGTTGAATATCATTACAGTGTTGGTTTTCGCTACATTGGCTGTATCGCATATTTTTCTGTTGAATTGGACAAAACGTGTGCATTTCTAATCACTATATGTGTACGAATGCACACAATGTGTAAGTATACACAAAATTTTACGCAAAATTGTGTACGTTTACGCAGTCTGTGTAATAATGCTCTCGCTTTTGTGCGATATTACATAAAAGTGTGTACTTTCACAAAGGCTGTGTATTAATGCAATTCTATTTTTGTAATAATATATGAGGCTTCATTTTTCTCATTTATGTGTTGAATTCTGACCGATTAAGATGCGCAAGGTTTTCTTTTCTCACTAGTTTTCTTATGTATACTACACATACAATATATAAAATATTTGTTTAAAATTCTGACTCATATAATTTATGAATGATTCCATCTCAAATAGCCAAACTGTTGGACTCGAACAATTTTACTTGGGTGAACAGCGGTTGATATTTTTATTGTAAGTATAATCTCACCAAAAACATTCTGTAAAAAACTAGCCAAGTCTCGATGGAGCTGCTTGTTTATATCTAAAAAGTAATGAAATCTAGACAAAGTCGTGCCAAGTCTAGAGTTCGTTACAGCGATTTCTTTATTATTATAGTTAATGTTGTGTGACTTGGCCGTTGAACATCCTTTAGACTTATACACACTAACGTATAAAGAATGTTCAACGGCCAAGTCACACAACATTAACTATAATAATAAAGAAATCGCAGTAAGGAACCTTAGACTTGGCACGACTTTGTCTAGATTTCATTACTTTTTAGATATAAACAAGCAGCTCCATCGAGACTTGGCTAGTTTTTTACAGAATGTTTTTGGTGAGATTTCACTTCTTTTTGTAGAAACGTGGGCATATTGATTTATTTTATTAGATTTTCTTATTTGACACAGTTTTTTTCTAATATGTAGTTTGGTTGGGCTCTTGTGTTTTCTAATCAGGGTCACCAGGTACTCCAGATCTTCGATTATCCTAGTTTTTATAGTTTTCCCTTTATGTGGCCATTAAACCCTAACTCTGTACCAAATTTCAGCTCTCTGAGTTTATGGGAAGTACTAGTTCTATTCTGATGATCATGAGTGAGTGAGTGTCATAAATGCGAAACTTTGCTTTCGCTTAACTTCGGAACTAAATGACCTACAGACTTGACATTTTGGATTTTAAGTATATGATTATAGCTTATTGGATGACGAAAATTTCGGCGTTCTGGTCTTATCCAGAGGTTCTCAAATAGGGGCCTGAAAATCCGGCGAAATGGTTCCAGTAAAAGATGGTACGGCAGTGTTTGCTTCGCGCTTGACTTGGCGGGGGCACTGCCGTGCCCCCCGATATCATTAATTCAAAGGATTAAAAAAATGTTATCAAAAGTTTAAAAAAATTAAGAAAATTTTTGAAACGTGTTTTTTTAATCCTTTGAAGGAATTTAAATTAATGATATAATAATATCAACCGCAGTTCACCCAAGTAAAATTCTTCGAGTCCAACAGTTTGCCTATTTGAGGTGGAATCATTCATAAATCATATGAGTCCGAATTTTACACAAATTGTGTGTATTTTGCTATACACAAAGTGCGTATTAATTGCACATTTTATGTGTAATATCACACAACTAATTACACAAGTTGCGTGTATTTTTACACACAGTTTTTTGGGTGCGCAAGTGTTGAAAATCGCTACAATCATTGTGGGCAATTATATCGCCTACAATTATTGTAGTAATTTTCAAAAAAAATTTCTTAGAGTGTACACGGTTAAAAATCTAGGAGTAAATTTTAATACTACCTTAATATTACAGCCGAAATGCAATACAATCTGTATTTAATTTTAATTGATGTTAAATATTGAAATTAAATGTAATAAATTTTGTATTACAGTAAAATATTTGTGGTATTCAATTATAAAAGTCGATGGGCATTGACTTTCATTAAGTCGGATTAAGTATAAATTTTCTAGTATTTATTTTTAATACAATATATTACTTTTTTAAAAAACGGTAAAATCGATTTCTAGTCCTTATATCCGCCCGATTGAAATTCGAAGTGTGAAGTATAAGCGAAGGAAAATCTTCTAACAAATACGCTACTCATAAACTGTAAAACCGTATAAATGTATTGATGGGTCATGATAGCTCAGGCCTAGAGCATCGGTCTGCAACTTCGGAGGACCCGGGTTCGAATGTAGCCACGGTGAAGTCGGAATATATTACAGGAAAATCAGCTTTCTAAAAAGGCATCGGAACGAAATGAAGTAACTCGATGGGTTTAGAGCACCGCCAATCCGCAGGTCGCAGGTTTTGAACCCAGCACCGGATTAAATAATTTTTGCATTTCTGGGTATACTCCTCATCAATTAAAACTTTATATCAACTTTCTTAAAATTTAATTTTTTTATGTACTTAGTTCTAATGTCAGCATTATTTAATCCCTCGTTTTAATATTTACAATTTATACATGTATACAATACAAAAAACATTAGATTTTATTCCAAAATTTTTAACCGTGTAGTAAAGTAATCTCATAAGCACTACTACCTATCACCCTACATAAAATGAAATTTTCTCACAGTGCTCAGGTCGGTGAGTGCTTTACAATAAATTGACTAAAAGATTTTCATAAAGGGAAGCATTTGCAGTTTAAACATGCAGCGGCTTCTCTTACATACCATTCTTGGATTAGAAATTTTAAAATACCGTCCTCACTTCAGCTTGGTAAATGTTAAGTTTTCAATTATAGATATATGAACATATATGATTTTCAGTTTACGGACACATGACCACATCGTTTTTGGTTAGTTACCTTTATGCAGTCACACCTTTTTATTATCTCGCCAAATTTACTTCGCACGTCAAAGGGACCTGGTAATTGGATTTTACTTGTTTGCGACGTTTTAATAATATAAACAAGTTAAAATTGCAACTTTCGCTACTGCAAAAGGAAAATTGCAACATCAATATTAGGCCGACAGTAAAGCAAACAGTGAACTTTTTCGTTTCGAGCCTGTTTGCAATTAATCACTTTCAGTATCACACATAGCTTTATTTACCACTTGACCCAGCTCTACAGGGATTTCGTCCGTCATGGACAGTGGCTCTGGTCACCGTTTCAAAAAGATGGTAATGCAATCCGGGTTATATTCACACATTTTTTTTTCTTTTTAACAGCAGACATTAAGAGTATGATAAACAGATATTAAGAATCTAGCAATTCACAAAACTCATTATGTAAATTTTTCGAAACATTATGCAAACGCCTTCTCTGGAATAGCGATGCCCTTGTTCGCAACTCATTTATTTACAGGACATTGCTGTCGACTTCGTTTTTATTATTTCCTATCCTCAATTGTCTTCGGACTGAGGTGTTTTTGAAGCTCAACTTATTTTCGGAGACTCAAGTAAACCCTTGGGATTTTCCATCATATTAATTAACCGGCACATTTAAACAGTGACAAGTCACAATACTGAAATTGAGTCGTAATTTTTCCAAAAAATGTCAATACAATTAAAGATTTTATAATCAGACACTCAAGGTAATATGTGTGTAACTGTTTTGTCCAGGTATAGGAAATATGTTAGATGTTAATTGTATTCCTATTTCAACAATTAATAATTAATTAATGAGTGAAAACTTTAAAAGCAATAGTTTATTATTTATAGGTACCTACTTAAAATAAAAAATTCAGTCTTGAAATTTTTAATTTGTTATTTAAAATTTAAAGTAGTACACTATATAGTGCACTAACTTCAACACTAATAATAATACGAAAATAGGCTTAAAATGTTTGACATTTTAAAGGTGAGACCATACATTTGTCAAGGTGTTTTCATACACAATATGTTATGTCCAAACATGCGTCCGCTTATAAGCGATTAAAGTAAGAAATTTGTGAAAATATAGTCTTGCATATGTTGGCTTGTACTATCCGTACAATTTAATTTTAAACGTTGAAAATTTCCTATATTCATATGTATATTGTGATTATAGAGTTCCATTTGATTACAAGAGTTTGTTAAGAAATTAAACAGCTAAGTTTAACTATTATATTTACCAAAATGTGTGCAAAAGTTTAATGCTATTTGAATATATGATGCACAGAAAGAAAAAGAGCAGCAAAATTAACTATTTTTTCAGCCAATTAATAATAAGTTTCTCAACTATTTTAGTTGATTTTTCACTACTTTAAATTGTTATAACAACTAATTCAATTAATTGGCTGATAATCAACAAAACATTAATTAGTATTGCTATTTTTTTCAGTGTGCGAATCATCAATGGCTAACGGTTTATTGTTATTTAATCACTATGGTAGGTAAGTGATCGCATTCCTTGTGTAATTCTCGAATAATTTGAATTTGCTCTATGCAAATCTTATTGCACTTTTTAATACAATTAGGCATAATGGGTGAAAAAAACAAATATATAATACATTCTATGATAATTGAGTATTAATATCTTTTAAATATTGGCTAAAGTTTATAAAATTACTCGTTTTGAGTTTTTAAGATATATATACATACATAACCATTCAACTCATTTGACAATGAAAAAACGGAGGTGGATTTAATGTACACAGTATAGGTATACACTACCTATATGTATATATATATATGTATATGTACATACATTTATGCATATTGTACATGCCGTGGTGTCTTCTAGTTTCGGTATGAGTAAAGCCGCTCCACGGTAAAATATAACGTCATCTGGTGAAGAGAGAGAACTGATTGAGAGATACTGTGGTAAAATTCAAACATTTGTTGATCTGCTGAATGGGTCCAGCGTGGAGACTGTAAGAATTAAAGAAGGTAGAAGAACGAGAATCTTGGATAAAGGCTGAATCAGCCTCTTCAAATGTCTTATTGACATTGTGACACTGTTGACCCTGAGGGCTCAGAATTGATAGATGACCAAGATGCCAAGACCATATGGCCTACTGTAAAGTGCACTACTCTTACGGGTAGTATTTAAAAACCAAGCAACCCATTAAGTTGCCATAATAAAAATTAAAATGAAGATAAATATACCCTAAACTTCTTGTTATAAAGAATACATACTAAATTAACTGATAGCTATCATCAACTGTTAATTACGCATTGTCTAGGGTAAATAAGATAAAATAAAATAAGTAAAACAATGTAGTATAATTAAAATTCACTATTTAATGGTGAACATCTCATCCAATTCACTGTTGCAGTGCTCCTGACTTGATTTGATTAATAGGTCACACGCAGCTGTTGCATTTATTTGCAAAATTTTGCTCTGGCGTTGTAATTGCGCCTGGAGCCAACGCATATCAAAGTATTCAAAAGGACACTTCTGTTCTATGTAGATGAAAATTAAGTTGCCTATTCTTCGTCCTCTTTATATTTTAATTGCACTTTTTGTTTCCCAGACTTTCTTTGCGACATTTCCTTTTCATTTCCTTCCGGTTCTGCTTTACATATACAGACCTTTTCTTTAATATTGAATGGTGTCCGAGTTAGGAGGTTTTAAAAGAACTATCATACAGTTCTCTATTCTTTTCTTAAAAGGTACTTGCATTTATAATTCCAAACAGTTTGTTATTATTTAAGTCTATTTGTACCTTAGCTGTTTTGATCGTTGCCTACAACATAATATACTAACATTTCATAAGGATGCTGGATACACTTTTAAAGTAAAATATTGTAACATAGTTTTCTACATTTTTTTTAATCCTACTTAAGTATTTCGCTTGTACAGATCTGGTGATTATTATTATATTATGTAAATGCTTGAATAAAATAAGCTCTCAAATATAACTGACTTTTGTTTTTCTGTTAATGCGGAGACGGATAGCAGTACATAATTATTATTTAAGTATTCCTACAACTTCGATAGATAAGCTTTGTTAAAATTAGGGTAAAGGTATTTATTTATATTCATACATTGGTCTCTCTCCCAGTGGCGTATCTTGGGGCATCGGGCCCCCTCGGCTTAGAAATACTCCTCTCCCTTTTCTTAGGCCGAAGTCCTCTACTATAGCTGACAGTTCCCGAGAGTGAAAGAGTACAGAGGTGTGAATAGTCACATCTTGGGAGAATACTCTGAGTATAATAATTCAATTCAATTCAATTCAAAAGAATTCATCGTTTCGAAATTTTATTATAATTGATTTTTTTACAACTCCAGTCAACTGGGCGGGGAATTTGAAGTCATGGTTGGAGACTTGGTGAAATGTTGTCTCTCGGGATTCTGAAAATTTCTCGGCTGTGCTCACTCAGAGAGATTGTTGCCTGTTAAATAATAATAAACCTAACCCCTAACTGGCACAATATTGTCTACTGATGAATTCTTGTGGAGTGAAATTTTCCGGAGTCCACACAAATGAAAATTTTCTACTATGTCCACCTGAAGCGAAATACATCAGAGTATTACGAGGCAAGATTTTTCCAAGTCCCGAAATCCGATTTTTTTCTAAGATCATAAGAGGAAAGTTTATCAGAGTCACGACAGTCAAGAATAATCTATGTAAGTTAGTACACCCGAAAATTTTTCAGACCTCCCAAAGACCAAATTTCACCAAGTCCGCAATCATGACTTCAACAAATCCCCCTCCCCGTTGAAAAATGCGAGAATAATCTTGCAACTAAACCTATCAAAAAATACAGTTTTCTTAAATTTAGTTTATAGTTTATAGTTTATATTTTTCTCAGTGAAAGCTGTTCATTTATTAGGAGGAAAGAAGCCAAGGAATGTTATTTTTTTCTAATGTTTCTCATAGTTATGGAAATTTACGTACAAAAATTGTACGAATATTTTTTATGTCAAGTTATTCATGAAGTATAAAATATTGGAATAAAATGTTGAAACGTTGATAAGCTATGTGCCTTGAATTCAGATGTTCTATAGAAATATAGCCAGTTTTTTTCGACCATCTTATTCAATAGCCCTTCGACTGCCTACTTTAGGCTATATTTTTATTCAAGCGCAAAACTTCCCCTCTCCCCATATCTCCTCTTAACCATCATCCAAATTTGGAAATCCGGATAAATTTTGGCCCCCCCATTTCAAAATCCTAGATACGCTACTGCTCTCTCCACAATGCTTACTTTTCCTGTTATAGAGGTAAAAGTACAGACTTCCTACATATGTTTACATATGTATCTATAGGTAGAATTGGTCAGTCGCCCTTTTTATCATAGCTTAAAATTGTTGGAAAGGCATCGATGGCAGGTGACCACCATCACTCAATTGGTTGGCAGCAAAGTGTCAATTCGAAAATCACAACTTCGAGTCTTGGGCTACATCAAGGTCGTTGTTTTTCGAGAATTCGCACAAGAATGTACATACCTACATAAATATATCCTGAAGTATGAAAACATTGATGAACACATTCCATAAAAACGTTGAAAAATGTTGTTACAAAATTTTCCTTCGCTATAATTCACACTTGAAATGTTAAGCAAGTGGATATAAGGACTGGAGTTCAATCCGCAAGATCTTGGCGTATGTGGCAGGAACACTGACGAATAGCCACACTGATGAGAGAAATCTAGCCAGAGCTCCGAATTTAAATGCCGGCTAGTTATTGCGGGCTCCTCAGCCTCGGCGGACGAACATTTAGCCTTAATACTAATTATAGCGAAGGGCAGACAAATTGTAAAAATATTACAAATTTTAATAAGACTTGAGTTTTCAAAAATTAGTTTACAAAAAGGAATGTTGATAAAGTGTTTGGAAATTCTTCTGCTTGTTATTATTTCGGTTTATACACAATATTTATGTCCTAAATTTCGGTAAAAAAATATTTAGTTAGTAGTAGTAGTAGTAGTTAGTACCTAAGTTGTAAACACCGATGTCGATTAGAATGAAGTCGAAAATAGCATATTTAATCACTAAGAATGCCTCTATCCAGTGAACTAGGATTTTTAAAAATCGATGCGGGAAAACACTGGTGTCTTTTAAAATTTTTTTTTTCATTTTGTCCGCTTAACCCTCCGTTGTACACATGTTTCCTTTTTCATATAAACAACTCATGGATCTGGCCAGAAAGCTATAAACGCACACACTATTAATGTGAGATTTTGAGAAAAAAGAGATCAAATGGCAAAACAAATTTTGCTAACAATTGCATTACGATTTACTCTTTTCAAAAAAGGTCTAGCTGGACCCATGAGTTAAACGGAGGGTTAAAAAAAGTCATACATTACATTTTCAACGAATTTTATTGATCCTTCACTCGACAGCGAATTTAATTCTAAACGCGTAAAATTATCAGTTATTAAAATTGGCCGAACAGTTTGTTCATGAGTTATCTTGTAAATAGTTCCGAAATACACTTTTTCCAAAAAAACACTTTTAAAGTTTTGTGACGTGACTCTAACAAAAATGACTACTTTAATGCTTAATATTTCGCAAGCGGATAGTTTAATTGAAAACATTTTCATAATATACCCTCAATATTTTTGAAAGACCTATCCAACGACACCCCACACAATGGAATAGAGAAGTACATAAAAAATCATCCCCCTTTACCCCCCAAAAAAACCTTTTAGGCCTGCTTAATATGTATAACCGTGCCAAATTACAGCTTTTTAGTACCAACAGTCTTTGAGTTAAACCGCGAAGGAGCGGACGGACATGGCGAAACTACAAGGGTTCGGAACCTTAAAAATGAAATTACTAAAAATTCTATCTTTAAACAAGCTTCAAATACATTTCTTGCACTAAAATTTAATACTGAAACCCATTATAAAACAATTATTGTAAGGTCGTTTCAAAGCCTTAATTAGTTAATAAGCTCTGAGTTCTGTAATTTGTAGATATTTTAAAGCTCCTTTAACGACCGATACTCAGCGGTTTGACAAAAACCCTCTCTGTTTTGCCTTGTTGATGTCACTTAATTTTCCCTCTTCTCGCCTTCTAAGTAAAATTTTACACACACTTTTGAGGTTTATTATGCTGTTCAGGAAATCGAACATAAAAGAACACACCCAAAGTTGACATGTTAACCAGAATCTGATGTGTCGGTAACTTCCATATATGTATGTACATATGTACAGCTAGAGTGTGGGTCGTTTTTACTATAAGGAATGATCAATGAATGGGCGTTTAATCTTCAAAAGGAATCCGCCACACTAAATCAATCCCCTTCAAGCGGATTCCGAGCCGTGAGTAAGCACATCAAATTTAAGTTGTCTTCACTTGTAAACATTCTGTCTCCCTAAAGTGGAGCCAAAGAAAACAAGCTTTCTTTTTATTACTTCCCCAGGATTTGGTTACAAATGTTAAATTATATAAATCGTTGTTATATATATGTTGTATTTAGCTTTAGTCATAGGTACCTAAACATAAAAGCTACTGCAAAGGAAAAGAAAATAATGGAGAAGACTTCTTTAAATTTTTATTTAACCTTCTTTTAGAATAAAAAGCTTTTCCTCTTTGGAGCAAATATGTTAGCAGCACAGAAATGAAAGGAAAAGGTATTCATTCCATGGTTTTCTTGTGAAAGGAAATTATGTTTTCTTTGAACGATTCGCAACGGAACCGCTGATAGATTGAGAAATTTTCTCATTTTGTTCTGTGGTTGTGCGTTGAAGCTTGGAAACATTTGTATGTTTATGCTATTTTCTTTCTGTGGCTTTAAAGAAAAAAAAAATATTCTTTAGACCAAAAGTTATGACATTTCATAACTATTATTCTTCAAAAAAGTAGCGAAAAAAAACTGTCATTTGTCATTTGAACACTTTCGGGGTATATTTACAATATGTATAACAAAGGTCAATAAAATATAAGTTAGTCGAATGCGATAGTTATCTAGTCGCCAACATTAAGTTATTCAAACAAAATTACGTAAATGAGGTAAAAATGAATATATATAGCTGTCACAAAAAACTAAATGTGACCAATATTTTTTTTTAATGAGGGTAGGTGCACCAAAACAAACAATATCATTACAAACTTCCTGTGACAAAAACAGTGTTTATATTAAGCATATTGTGTTTTATTTTCAATAACCTAATATTAGGTTAAAAGTTTCTTTTATATTTATTTAATTATATTACTTAAAGTTAATTTAAACTTAATAAATAATCGTTTCAAAAAGATTTGGTAGAGTAATCTTTACAAATTGGTGACACCGACAGGCCAGTAAGGCCTATGAACACCGACCGAAGAATACTATAAACCCGCCTATAAAATTGGTGACACCGGGTGGAAAACATTTACAACAAAGTTCAACTTTTTGGAAAAACATCCGGGCAAGAACACATACATACCATTGAGAGTCGGCAATTTTGATCAACTTTATTATCAGCCGAAGATCGGCTAACTTACAACTACAATATCAACGCTAAATCAGTCATTTTTTTATCACCTCAATCATGTTTCTGCATAAATTCGTCTTCTTCATCTTTACACTCTCTGGAAGACGTTACTTTTCGTAGTAACACTCCTGACAATTATGAAGATCAACACTCAACATCACAAACTCATGACACTGTGAACATGAAGTATTCACTACTAAGTGTCAAATGCATTGCATTCGGAAGAGGAAGATCAACCTCAAAAATTTTTCCTACTCAACTACGCGTAATGCCGAATCTCCATACAAAACCAGACCAACTAACCGAACCAAAAATATTTGCAGCTCTTTTACTCGCGTTACAATTTCGTCACCTATCTCACTCATTTTGGTCATCATGCGCTAGCTTTTCCTCTGTGTGAGTTAAACCATTTTGTGTTGCCGCATGCAATTCAGCGCATCTTCAGAAGAAATGCAAGAGCTGAGACTTCACAACTACATAGCTAATAATGTGTGCAGACTTGATTTTGTCAGCAAGTCAGCCAAATGGTTTTGTGATTTTGGTTTGGTTTGGTTTCATATGGAGATTCGGCATTACAATCCATGAACTATTCAGCTAATGTCGCACATCAACTACAACTCCAACCTCTGCAAATCAAGAAAACCTTTAAACAACTATAACTCACTCTCACAAGTTGCGACCATATCAACAACAAGTTAAGAACTACCTAAAAAATATAGAATTATGGACCAAATATACAACGCATCAGTCACATGGTTGCATATAGACCAATACCCCAAACGCGGCACTTGAGCGACAAGTACGTTAGCTACTACAGAACTAACTACAAAAGCAAATTTTCCTCACGCATAATCCACATTCTGATCCTTATCCTTTTTTTATAGTTATCTAACGATAAATGAGAGGGAAGTTATGGGGGAGTAACCGACGGGAATCATAGTAAGCTATAACTTATAACTTTTTAGATGAAAAGTTTCTTTTATATTTATTTAATGAAATCTACTTAAAGTTAACTTAAACTTAATAAATAAATCGTTTTAAAA
Organism: Machimus rusticus; assembly: GCA_951509405.1. Classification (NCBI taxonomy): domain Eukaryota; kingdom Metazoa; phylum Arthropoda; class Insecta; order Diptera; family Asilidae; genus Machimus; species Machimus rusticus. The sequence continues at coordinate 10,910,632 of OX608050.1, forward strand.
GGATTAAGTAGAGTTAAAAACCTCTATACAACTAATGTTGTAATGCTTAACAGATAATTATATGCATAATACGCAAAATAAGGCAAAACTCTAACTTGTTATAAAATATAACGGAATACTTTTATAAGAATTGAAAATTGTGTTATAGCAAAGACTAATCGATTCTATATTTTTCTATTTAACTTGTCAAACTGTTGTTGGTATAATGTTTTCTTTCAATTATTAAATCAAGCGTTCAGGAGGTCGTGGTTTTATTTATTTATTTATTTTCATCAAACCGTGTAACAGTAGTTATATTAAGTTAAAACAAATTCTCAAAATAATTTTTATTACTTTTGTTACAACCTTATGCGTTTCAATCTACTAGACTAGATTTTCAGAGGATCATTTTGATCGGATTTTATAAGTTTAAATCTCACATTAGACAAATTGCGGACGAGCGGCTCCCTTAAAATCTTATGATCCGAGTAGCACAGTATTTTTTACCGAATAATTAAATTGATTATTCAAAGCTCTTTAAAATTACTTGCTCAAGTACAATAATATGTACTATCTTCAGCTGGGTAAATACAAAATATGTAATATGTACATATATTAATTCATAATGTTTGAAAGGTCAAATATTTACTTCATAATAATTGTCACTTGCTAAAACGAACCAAATTATATTGTGGTTTTATTTAAATCACTCTCTCGAACAATACAAGATTGTAATCGCATTTATAAAATTTACAATTCTATGTGCCCTCATTAACAATAATTCTCTGTATTTGTACGGCATTTAATGTATCACGAATGCTATTCCTATTCCACTTGGCTCTCGTGACTACCTGGGGCTGTTCGAAAACCGCCTGGCATAATCTCTTTTGAAGGACACTTTTACCTTTGAAGTCCAGTATATAGTATGTACGAATATACCTGTTTCTGAAAAAAATGTTTGAAATGAAAAATATGTTTGGTGTACTATACTCATACAGTAAAGTAATTATAATCTAAAAATAATATTGCAGCATTTCATCTACATATGTAATATATTACATGTTTCATTGGTAACGATTGCCTGAATAGAAAAAAAAGTAACTCGAGTCATTTAATGTTTTGTTATTGCTGATTCCGTACTGATGTTATCATAAAGTGTATAACACTGTTACGCCACGATACACCCTACATTTCATTTGTCATGTTTCTCATTTCATTCTATTTCATGATTAAAACCTTTTACAATAGAGTGCGGAACGCTCAGTGCGCGATTCCAACTCACCAGGTGAGGGCTTTATCAAACTAAAATCATTATGGGCCACTTAGTAGAAAACTTTCTTTTGTTGGTGCGCTCCACGATTTCATTTTAGTTTGATTACAGCTTTAAATTGTTGACGCATAATTATCATCTAACTTTTAGCACACCATCAATGCAATAAAATCACTTTTTTTTCCTATTTAATTTCCTTTTGCTTATTATTTCAACAATACCTATTTTAAATCAAGTTGTTGTAGCATTAGCGCTAACCTTTTTTGGTGTATTATATTTTGGAGAAAGAAATTAAGTATATATATTTTGATTTTCTGTATTGAAGGATTACTATTGTGAATTTAAAGTATTATATTGGAAAAGTATAGGATAAAGTAGGTATTGAGCTAAATGTACAACAATTCAAAAGTGTCTGTTATCAGATAGTATTTTTTTTAAATACAATTCATATATGTACATATATGTATGTAAATGCATGAACATTATTGGAATTGGAAAATTTACGCAACCTATAACTTTTACTTAGGTTAAACAAATATAGTTTACAGACAATTTTATTTGAAGTATCACACATTCGAGACCAACATCTTAAAACAAAACTATGTCCACAATAGTCGACAAGGGTTGCCCCGTCGCGGTGTTTAACTATATCCCTACTTTCGACTTAATTTTGAAAACACAGTCAATTTTATTTTCTACAAACCTTTTCCTAAATTCCACTTTTCTTATTTTATTATTTTACTCATTACTATCTGACAACTGACCGATCATAGCGATCTGTGTATATGACGCACCAGGTTAGTCGCTGGCTGGTCAAATTTTGCATGTCCCACATGATGAGTCATCGGTCTCGAGTGAGAATATTCAAAATCTAACAATACCCAAACCAGTAATATCGTTTTCATTGCGTTAATTTATATGTATATTTAAAAGTTATTCCAAAAACAAGGGTCCATATCTTGCAGACATGATGTTTGTACATTATGTAAAAAATTATTAATTTTAACTGTTTTTAGCGTAACTTTACATAAAGAACAGTAATATATTCAGAACAATAGACCCAATTTCTCCACTTATATTCTCTCAGTTAGTTAGAGGTACATACATATATATAATGCCGCAGTTTCTGTATAGATTCTTTTTTCTCAAAGAAATCAATTAAACACTTTCTGTTTTCCTCGCAAATATTAATTTTGTTTAAATTGATTTCCTAAAACCCATTTACCATATTAAAACTAACAATTGTACTTATGAACACAATTAATCCAAAAATATTCTTTCTTGAAAAAACGTATTTTCTCAGGAAGCTTTCCCTCGTCCTTGAGCATATAGCACACATAATATGATTTCATTCAAACTAACATAGGACATAGGAGGAACCGTGCGTTCTGGAGGGTGTTACGTAAATGAGTTATTGGTTTGCTCGTCTACACTTTGTGATTCCGTCTGGAGGCAAAACATCAGAAAACCCCTTCCCACCCGCTGCGGCGAATTATAACTTTACTGTACGAAAGCAATAATGCTCTAGATTAACTTAGAAATATGAATAGAAGAAGACAAGCTGAGGAAAGAATGATAATATATTTTTATTTATGATATATCTATGGCTTAGAAGATTACATAAATATATGCTTGTCATGATGAAAATATAGAACCCTACAACGTTTAAGAATCAGTCGAGAATATCAAATGCCAGGCGATACATTTCCAATGAAATCTCTAGGACTTTCTTGAAGTGAGAAGTTTCAAAGTTGCAACTTGTTTTTTAACAAACTATCCCTTAAAAGATTTCGAGCAGTTTCAGATTTAATCTCAGTGAAAAGCAAGAACTTCGAAATTTTTAAAAAAGAAGAAATAGATCAAATCAATTGGCCCGTTTCCAAGCAAATATTGTTCCAATCCATCATATAGCAAGTTTTTATGAGTTGTGGACCGACAGGTGACAGATGTGAATGTAATCAATGCAGTTATCTTAAAAGCGAAACTGTGAAGCTAATATGTGATACATATGTATGTGTAATTTATCTAGAAGAAATGTTCAAGTAAAATAGCAAACACCATTGCAGTAGCCAACTTAATTCCTATAGTAATATTTGAATAATTGATCTGGTGTTTGCCCAGGAGGGCGTCAACTGCATCTTGAAAATTGTTTTATTGTTCTTTCTGTTTTATGTGAACTTTTTCTTTATTATACCTAGATTTCAACTTTAAGTAGCCCGAAATATACTCTCTAAAGCTTCATTACGAAAGAAAGCGCAATTTGTGTCTACATTATTACTTTGTGGCGGTTGATTCACATATCGCACATCCACTCAGCAACTTTAAGTTCGTAAATCAAGTCGCCTTTTCTTTGAATTTCCTCAGTGCGACGTTTGATCACAATATCCTTGAGTCAGTTCTCTATTGTTTTTAACTAGTTCGACATTCCGTTTTATCTGAATCGGTCGACCGGGTAAATTGTTATAAAGAAAATTAAAATAAATTAAAATAATAATAAACAAAGATCTTTATTTTAAAAACAATAAAAAATTAAAAAAAGAATTAATGGATTATACAATGGCAACGCTGGAAGGCAGAGAAGCAAAACCAAATAGGACCTCTCCCTTCCACAACTTATATCCGGAACAAGTATTACGTGCAAACCAAAATTATATTTTTTCCCAAAATTGAAAGAAATTTTGTATGAAAATACGTTATACATAACATCGCTTATTCTATTGAATTCTTCTATATATTCTTCAAAAGCAAAAAAGTTCCGGCAGTATTTTTCAATTACTTATCTGTTGTGAAATAAAGTATTACCTGCAATTAATGATAGGAGATCTTTGAGAAGTAAATAATATTCATAAATTATATTTCATTTTGCAAAGAATATAGATAGAGGCATTGACTGAAAAACATAAAAAGCCAATCACAAATTAATTTAAAATAATTCTTTATACTACCGTAAAAAACCACTTCGCAAAATATTCCCGAGATGCTTGACTATAAGAAGTGATATAATATTTGGGATAAAGAAAACACAACAAATAAAAAAATTAGATAGTAATTCAACTTTCACTAACGGTTCGGTGAAACTTTAAAGGCAAATTTTGCCAAAATAAAAGTTTGTTTTCTTTTTGATTAGAAAATTGTTATTCCAGGGTAAAGACCAATTTAACATTATTTTTAATTACATTCAACAAAAGAACACAGAAGTAGTAAGTACCAATAAATTATTCAAAATGTTTACGAATTGAGAGACCAATAAAAATCGTGAAACTTCCATTATCTATTATATTACATATATGCTAATTAATCCTTTTCCAATCGGTTTTACAAAGTAGTAGACCAGTAACACAAATTAATTAAACTCTTCTAGATCCTTATGCAATTTACAATTACAAAATTACGATATATGTAGGTACATATAGTTGCAATATTTACTCAACAATTAAAATCGTTCATAGTTATTATTTTTTTTTAACAGGGGTACCGTAAATCTCAATTACACATACATATATTTTCTTTTCGAAAGTATCGATCCAATTCCAAATTTAATATACAATTTCCTGCAACACAAATCTTACTCTCTGAATCAAAGAAAATAATAGGTAGATAATATCATTGGGGCAGACAACGTAATCGAGGTATAAATTATGCAGCGTTTCTGTTTGTATCCCAATCGATAAAGGCATCACTGACATCCCACAATCGAATTCCACCTACTCTAGATTGGCTTCTAGTTATAAAAATAATTCGATAACTGAAGCAATCGAATAACAATTGACATTGTCTTATTACAAAGGTTCGATTGATAAAACTACATATATGTATATATATATATATGTATGTATTGTATATGTATGTAAAGATCAACTGTGGATACTTATTTTACTACCAAGGTGAAGAAACCAAAAAATGTGATTTTAAAAGCTAAATGATAAGTTTGTCTTTATTTTCTATTTCCCTCTGCATTCCGCATTCCTTTTAGGTAAACGAAAAACAAAGGAAGGATTTATTCTAAAAACTTCATTTAGGAATTACATGAGTCAATAAATTGCTCGTTGATGACATTTAACATTGTCAATGATAATCTCAAAAGAAAACAAATCATCAAAGTTTTTTCTAGTTGATGGGATCTATCGAACAAAAGACTCAATAGGGATTTATGGTAATGCAATACGTGAACTTGCCTGAACTCTGCAAACAAATCGAGCACAATCATTCAATTCTAGGTTAAGTTTTTTCGTATGGCGGAAATCCCTCGCCAGGATGGAATAAAAAAATTTGGAAGGTTTGGATATTCTAATTGTTGTATTTTTCGATCCCAGGCATTTAATATTATAACTTATAAAAATCATGCGTAATTTGAGCGCAGGTTAAACTTAGTAGGATTTAACCTGCAAAATTCTTCTTAAATATTTACACTTTCAACACAATTGTCAACAAGGATCTTTTAAAGAGTTTTAAACTTGATCTCTCAAGTCGAACTTAAAAAACCCGAAGTTTGTTGAATTCTAATATAAAATTTCTGAATCCTCAACAAGAAAATTTTAATTTTTTATTTAATTACATCCTACACTTAAACCAAAAGCTAGAAAGTCAAGACTTTATAATAAATTGACCTAAATCTGACTAAATAACTAATATAGCAGATTATAAACACTATAAGTATGCATCAGCATTTTTCGTGGTCTTTCAGAAAATTACATATAAATATACCTACATATATTTGTACTAGAAGAGAACAATGTCGCCAACAAAATAAAACAAATTAAATTCCGCATTAAGGGTTTTCTGGACCATTTTTAGTGGCAACATATTTTATCGGATTTCATTTTTAAGAGAATTCGTAAGCAATCAACCATTCTACATAGTACATATCTAAAAAACTAACATGTTATGCAAACTTATGAGTTTTCAACTTTAACGTTGTTAACTTCAAGACAGACCCTCATGCCAGACTAATCGACATTACTGAATTTCTAAGTTTTCTACACTCGACTGGGCGACTCCATAACCAAGTTTCTACAGATATCAGACTATTGTGAGTCATTTTTTAAATAATAAATAAATAATGTTTTCTAATCAAGTTAATCATAACATAACTTAGAAGAATGGCAGATTTTTATTTCCATTTTAGTAGAACACTTAAGCGCGTATATGACTCAGTTTTATCTTGGAGTTGTGCATAGCTATGAATATTAGTTCGGTGAAGGTCAGCTATTTTTAGGAATTTCCATCGAAAATCCTTGAAGGGATCTAAATATATTAAGTTAATACCAATATTTGGTATAAAATGACTTAACCATTTTACGAAATGATTAAATACACATAAACTATTATAGTATATATCATAAAATGTTGTTCAGAGGAAATGTATTTTGTATCAAAGCGAGTATTTTTAAAATGTTCTTTTAATAAAATTAATTTTGTTATTCAGTTATTTAACAATGCTATTACAGCCGCTTTTTTAATTGCTGACATAAAATCCTTGTGTAAACTGTCAAGGAACCATTATCGATTTTACTTTTAGAGAAATCGCTTTGTGTATTGTAATAAAACTGAAAATCAAACAAACATGACATGAGCCGCATACCGCTTCAAAAGAGGACCGCTGAATAAGCTATTATAATTATACATATATATTGCACTTCTTAATTGGACGGCGTGAATGAAAAGCACTTAGCAAAACTTTGTAAACAACAATTCAAAATGAGAATTGGTCAAAAACACTAAGCTTTTGCAACGACGAGCGACCGCGACGTCTCAAAAATGCAACATTGTGGATGCTTTTTAATCGCAAATAAAACGAAAATGAAACGAGCCAACCCGCGATTCAGTGGCGCTTACATCCACATCAAATGGTCGTATTAAAAATTCAAGGAAAATAGGTTCTCCTTGAAAAATTAATTGAAAAGTTTCGAATTTGGAGTAGGCACTAGAGGAAGCAAACAGAAAATCCTTTTCCCATAGGAGTTCTGCTATCTACTTTTGTATTATTAAAAAAAATTCGATTTTCGATCTATTTATACAAATTTTGGCATTGTTCATGGTGCCTTTGTAATCGTTTCGGTGTCTGCGTACGGAGGCTAGAATAAAATTTGTAAATAACTAAGAATCCGTGACATACTTTCCGTAATATAAGTCCTAATTAAGTTTTACATGAGCAGCGTTTGAGGGCTATTTAAGAAAAGCTTCAGCGTTAAGTAGACGATCAATCAGTGAATTTTTGCTTAACTTCTACGCACTTTGAGCAAAAACGTGTGGCACGCGAACACTTGTAACACGTTAGTCCAAAAAAAGGGAAACGAAATCCTTAAAACGCTATTTTTATTTCATTTATTTATTTTTTTTTCATACAGGTCACCGATAAACAAAACACGAATAGTTGATCCAGAGGTACGGATCAATACATTTTGAGGTTGTTAAGAATTAAATTAAACGAAAATATGCCCAGGAAACGATACGGGCTCACTTGCCAGAGTCCTTCCAATCTCGTTCCAAGTATACATGGCATTATAGTAGAAACCGCAAAATGAATCAGCCAAAAAATGTGAACAAAGCGATTGTCTACAGAGACCTTGCGTGTGTAAGGTTCTATTTTATCGATTTTTCCTTACAGAGTCATATCTACTACTTTCCATTTTTAGTACTCCTATTGACTGCCTCTATTTACCTGGAGAGTTCGCTGAGAACCACACAAATTCAATGAAAATAAAAAAATCGTAAATGATTAATAGAAATAAAAGGTACTCAAATAACTTGTTAATTATATAAGAACATGAAAGCCAATACCCTTCAAATTGTGAGCACTGCTCATGTAAACCACAGGTGAAGGCAAAATCAAAGGTACTTTCAAAAAAAAAAACTCCAACGAGAACGCAATTGTAGACAGAAAATGCAAGTAATTGCATGTGCAAGAGCTGAAACGTAACCAAAAAGTGTCATGCAAATAAACGTAGTACTAACCTCACAGCGAATCCCTGAAACCTCAGATTATAAGGAATAGCGAGTTATTGACTTAATCAGCAATCATATCCACTAGTTAATAAAGTAAATTTACAACCGATTTATATAAACTCAAAGTGAGAGCGTTAATGTTGCTTTTGTGTGGAATAGGGATGCACTTGACTCGAGGAGGAGCTTTCACTACCACATCAATTATTTACCTAGGAAAATTCTAAAAGCATGCACATGTGAAATAGTTGTATTTATTATGCACAGGTATAATTTATTTATAACTTCAAAACTAGGAGCACAAAGTCTTCGAATAGCAAAAATCCCCCCGGCCAAATAGTTCAATTAATAAATGGAGGCGCTTATTTTTTGGTGCACTCGCAATTTATTATAAATCACTAATTTCACATTAATCACCACCGAATATCCAATGACACCGAAAATTAACAAAATGCGAGCAACAAAAATATCTTTGGATGCTACCACATTCGCACTAAAGCTCTTCTAATATATTTTACTTAACCGCGAAAGCGGATCAACTGTATTTTATTTGAAAATCCGCAGCGAACTAAATTTACATTTTTGTGCAATGAACAAGGAAAGGCTATAACAAAAACGAAATTGGAGCGCTACAATCGCCAAGGAGAAAGACATGCGCACCCTGCAAACATGCTACAGCAGCTTTTCGTTCTTTGGGAATTTTCATCTTCCCGAGAGCTTTTAATTGCCAAAAGAAGCCCCAGCTGCCCACCCAATGTCTAAGAGTTTTCAGTCTGTCAATGCTTCCTCTTTTCATGGAGCAAAAGCGTAATTTAAAAATCAATCCAATTCCTGCAGAAGAACCGGTACTTACTTATGTATATGTACTATATAGTATAGGCTTTTTAATTATCTATTCCTAAATTTTATAAACTGAAAGACCTCAAAACAATTTATAAAAACGCAAACAGTTAAAAATATTTTGACGCTAAAGACTAATTATAACTCAGTTAAAGAATGTGTAAACATAAAGAAGGATAATATCTCATTTTATCTGACACATATCTATTCAAGTAATAGGCTAATAAATGACGACTGTCAGTCATTCTGTCATTCGTCAGAAAACCCATGCTATTAAAAATAATTTCAAAATTATTCAAATTGTATTCAAAGTACAATAATTTTACATGACATATTTTTTTATGTAATAAATAGTACTCGCAAGTACAACTTAAGTAACCGCCTTTATAAGTTTTTTTTTAAACTATTACTTTTATTTTGACTTGTTCTTTTTTACATTTAAAAAACAACCATTAAATTAGTTCTACTTTGTAAAATATTTATTATAATTAACATAACTAAAGCGCACACTGCGAAGAAAATGTCAGCAAAGACATTTCAATCGATTGAAATAGAAAGTGGGATTGAATTGTCAAATACGAGTTCTCCAGCACTATTCACTTCTACCGCCATTTTTATTATGCTTGTTACAAAATGAGAGTTCTGTTTAAATATTAATTTTATTATTATTTTAATGAAACTAATACAACAAAAATAAATAAATAAATAAAAAATATGAAAATTGAAGTTTTACATACATATGTACCTAGTTTAGTTTAGGTATTGTAAATGAATGAAATATATTTGAAAAGAAAAGACGTTGCAAAATTATATGCAGACTTAAACAATAACAATAAGATATTCCGAAGTACTACTCACGAAGCATATTTATCATTTTCAGCGATTTCTTTCCATATCATGATGATGGCCACATTAAGTATAATGATTAGAATTGAATATGCAATTTCGAAAAGGGCACATCTAGCATATTTTGACATATAAATGTAATCTACATTAATTCCAAACACATGATTATCCCAATTTGATATCAATGATTTGTATATAATCTAGGAAAATCCATTGTTTAGTGCGTCTATTGTCGGGATCATCCGCTTTCGTACGACAAATGCTTTCAAAGTTTCGCTAAGCCCTTTCGTACAATGTCGAATTTACATTAGATAATTCTTTAATTAAAAAAGGAAGTATATACTAAGCACAATTATTTCTCTTTGCAAAAGTCGTAAGTCAATAATTTCATATGTACGTTGTTCTAGTTTTATTTTACGGGGTATCGACACTCCTTAAACCTAAACTGAATAAAAGAAGTAGTACATTAAGCTTTTTCAGAAACATTTTTGATTAATTATCGATAAATATTAAGCGATATTTAAAGACATCAGGAACCTTTTAAAAAAGTTAGCGATAGAGAGAGAAAGTGTCGCAAAAGTCGTTGATATGAACATGTAACAAAATTATCATTAATAATTTATATTATATTAACATTTAAGCACATCGTTAAGTGCTTTTATTTTTATCTATCAGACTATAAACTGCTTTAAGTATGTATTATAACAATTGCCAAAAGTTATTATTTCGCAATGATTGCTATGCAGCCAGAGTCGTTTTTCCAAAGTGCTCGTTATTTTCCCTGAATGAAGCTCAGCCATTAAATGTCTGCAGCAAACCACCTGCTAAAAAGCTCTGGCGCTATCTATAGAATGGGAAATTGCTTTGATTCTGCAATTCTGTGTTGTGCGGCTCTTGGTTAATTTTGCCACTTCAACTTGATTTCAGTCTTTCGTAGGACCTCAATCACCAATATAATTTATTCTTATTCTTATATAAATCATATTTTGTTCATAAATAGTATTATCAAGAAAAAGTGAAAAGTATATAGAATTGTACAATGTGCATATTGTACATATGTAGGTATATAAGGGATTTTGGGCTTAAAGACTTCTTGTTCTAAAAATTTTTTTTTTTTTAAGAAATGTTTGAGGTTTTGTTTTAAAGTTATCATACCAGCTCAGAAAAGTGGGAATTTCTGATTGTAAAGAGAATATAGAGAAAATTAATCGCCTATTTGTTTAATTGAAGTGAACACTTAATAAAATTTAATTAAAGTATAATGAAATTTTATGGATTGCAATAAATATACTAAACTTTGACTTTCGTAATTACTTTTTTCCAAAATTAAGATAACTATTGGATAAACTGTTAAGTACTTCTGTTATTTAAAAAACAAACTCAAATATCGATTATTAATAACACAAACTTTTTAAATTACGTGTATAAATTCGGTAGTGTTAATAACTTTTTGCATGACTTATTTTTAGTATAATTATAATTGAAATTGTACTTTGCCTACACTCTGTAATCGTTAGTACACAGCGACCTTTTACATTCGTTCTCAATCATACTCAGTTTTCTGCGGGCTGTGATTTAGTGAATAACTATTACTGAATACACTAGTGAAATAACTCCAAGTAGTGTTTTAATACCTGCCAACAAGAAATCGAAATATTTTTGTTAGTAAAAATATATGTTTTTATCGATTTCTGTAAAATCGTTTGGCTGTAGTTATGAAATTTCCAAAATTTTAAATTGAAATATTTCAGAAACCGTGCAATTTTGACCGAAAAAAACGTTCGTTGCTTCTAAGTTGTCATAAAAATCCATGAGGAAACCTTAAAGACAATTTGTTCCAATGTTTGGACTTCTATGTTTATTTCATTCTTTTTTTTTTGACGTGACAACGTCTTATAATTCGATTGAGCCGGCTGCACGCACGAAAAAACATGACTCATGCGGCGTTACCTCGCTCTGAGGCGTTCCATTTAAGGCTTGAAGTGCAAGCGAGAGCGCGGAACGAGCGACAAAGCACAATCACACAATCACAGAGCACAATCGGCCTCCGCGTTCGGCAGCGTTCGACATCTGTCTCTCTCCTACTTGAGTGAGCGATGCGTCCGCGTGGACAGCTGCTATACAATAATACATTTACATATTTTCGTCAAGTATGAAGTGCAGTGAAAAGTGAATGTGGTGTCAATTGTTTATAGCAACGATAATTGCGGCTTCTTATGACGTTGTCACGTTCAACTATCGTCAGTAAACCGACTTTACAGACAACCGATTTTTTTTTTATTTAAATGAAAATGTTTTTTTATACCTATCTCTAGAACTCATTAGTTCATTCATGACGCTTATTATACAAGAAGAAGAATCATCATGCACGAGTCATTACAACCATGAACATGGAATGCTCAAAATGTATGTACATTGTATGTATTATATGCAAAATTGGTATAGAAGAATTATATGTAAGGGTTTTGTACATTGTGATCCAATCAGTATATGTACTTACATTTTAATTGTTATTATTTTCTTCATCTCCCGATTTTTTACCTAAATTATGCTTTAAAAAAAAGTTGTATTTGCGAGAAAAATTTTATGTAAATACGTTATTTTACATCTTCTTAGCCAATATTCATAATTATTCACCATATTAATAGGAAAAATGTGAGAAAAGTCATTTCAAATGCATGAAATATATATCACTATTTTCGACTGTATCAACTTTAAACTCAGTTTTCTCATAAAAATGCCCTATAAAGTAGCAATTTTTTTGTGTTATTTTGAAAGCTAAGAAACCCATAAAGTTTTTAAAACTATCAGGATGTTATTCAGTCAGGGTTAAGTTTTTTTTTCAAAATGAAATCAAGTAAAAATTTCTCTCAAACCGAAATTTTGACTTTGTGATTAAAATCTGAGCTACTAGTAGTTAGAATTTTGGTGTTTAGTGTTTTTACAGACGAACATACATGAGGGCCACAATACTAACAAAGAAAATCTGAAAGAATCACTTCACAGAAAAAGTTATAGCTAAAATCATCCAAAATATAAAAAAAAATGAAAATAAAACAAAAAAAATCATAACTCGAAAAATACAAAAAATCGCTGAACATAAATGGGGTCCAATCGATAGGTATTGGCGTCCCCAAACCACAAACCTTCGCTGGTACAGGTTGCGTGGGACACCCTGTATAAATATACTCAAGCTACTTCACTATCACAGAATAGATCACAACATAATATGTAGTTACTACAGTTATAATAGATCACTCGGTTTAGACAGTTAGTTGCTAACTAGGTTTCCTCAAGTTACTATAATGCCATCAAGTAATAAAGTTATATTAAAAAAACGTGTTTTATTTAAATTAAACAACCTACATAATAGTAGAACAATTACTAAGTTTGAAGCGTCTTACACTGATATAAAGCAAACAAAAAATAACACGATTTTCGTATAGGTAATTAAAAAAACTTGGAATTCTTGGATTCCCACCTAAACGATTTCTTATTCACTTTAAACATTAAAATCTAATAAATACAATACATACAAAAATAATTTTAACAAAAAAATAAAAACCGACTTCAAAACTTTGCCTATGTCTATAAAATTAAACTAAAACGTGAAAAACAATATTTTTTATCACTTTAAAGAAAAGAGCATTAAAGGACTATATACTATATACAAAATTTAATTAATTTACAATATCTAATCTGTCATTTTTGGAGTCGGTGCCAGCCCCTTGTTTTTCTTGCCTACCCTACCCTACTCTTTCTTAAATAATGCAGATAATGCAATAGTTTATGTATGAGCACGACAATTTGGATATTTGTCGAAACTTTGCAACGAGTACAGTTCTGATTCCGCTTGTGACTTTCCCGTGGGCAGCGTCTGAAAATTGCCAGTTTTAGAGATACAGGATGTGTTATTTTAATAGATGCTCCCAAATATTTCGAAAATTACGCACCTTAGGAAAAAATGTTTCGGACAGAAGTTGTACAGAATACCGAAGGTCACCGCTCTTGATCTTGAGGTCAAGGATCAAGATCATTTCAAGGTTAAATCAATCTTTAACATAGAGAATTTGTTTTGATAATACAGTTTTTTCCAAATCAAAAAAAATTATTATTTTTTCATCATCATCATCATTTGATCGTCCACATAGATCGTTGATTATACCTCGTAAAAAAATGCGCCAAGTACTCTACCGCCAAGATGGTGTGGAAAGAAGTGAAAGGAGTGCATATTATGAGAACTCCAAGTTTGCAGTTTTCAAAAGTTGCGAACGATCGATCATCTCTATCAGAAAAAGTGTAAGAACATTTTTTGTCGGAAATCGCATGTTCTATAAATTTAATAATAACTATTTTTACAGTAAAACTAACGTTTTAAAAGAAATTTGCGAAAAACTGATTTTCATGACCTTTGACCTTGAATAAAAATTTTAGCACATGTTGGATCGATGGGGACTTTTCACATTTTATTTAAAATGACTATTCAAAGGTCTGTGCAAATTTTCAGCTCTGTCGGAATTTCGTTTAGGTTGAATGTCTATTTTGACTGGACTATATAGCAGACGATCAGTCAGAAATAATATCGGTCATACATAGTTAAAATACAATCGAAAAGTATGGGTCTTCCTAAACTGGCCGAAATCACTTTTGAAGAATACATACGTCGATTTAATTTACATTTCCGGTGTAGTAGACGAAACGAAGAAAATGCTTTCCGTGAATACCAAAGGAGATTCAATAATCGACATACTCGTATACCCCTACTAAGATGGGTATTTTCGTAAATTTTCCAGATGTTTAGAGAAATCGGAAGTGTAACTTCTGTGCGAACTTTTTGAAGAATACCTTGCTAGATGTATGTACTTGAAGACATCTCTCTGGATAATTTAAGGGCAAAGTTTCACCAACACAATGGAACCCAAGCGCATATTGGTAACCTACTGAGGAATTTAGATATTCCTTCTTTATATTACTATTAAAGATTATTCTTCCTTTTATTGCTTTATTAATTTTTATTGTTATTAATTGTAAATTATATTCATTACATTTGGTTTTACTATTATTATTTCTTTTTTAATAATATTTTGTAATATTTACTTCCTTTTCATAAACAATTATAAATTATATACTTTCCAATGGAATCGTGCCAAAAGACTAAACTAAACATCAAGAAAATATTCTTCTTTTTTTTTATCAGAACATCAAAGCCTACTTAGGAATCGAAAATTAGAAGTCTTTTTTGGCTTGTCATAAATCAAAGGCTACTTAATCAATTGAGAATTGGAAATATTGGCTCACCACACTACTTCCTCCCCAGTTACCGCATGGTAACGATAAAGAAAGATAGTCATAGGAAGAACAGGAATAAGGGTGAGTATATTGGATGATGATGTATGTTCTTCTAATTATTGTTGTTTCCTTAAATTTAATTTTGAGAATAAGGGATCCGTCGGAAGTCGTGGGGTTGGCTTTCGATTTTTTTTACCGACCTTCCTCTTCCCAAGGCGATATATTGATCGCTTAGAAGTGAGAATATCCTACTGGGTGTGTTTTCGTTTTGTTTGATGAGAGGTTGCTTATTTTGCCTAGCTTCGTCCGGAGTGTTGCTGTGCGAAGTAAAATCGTCCATACCGCATGCTAGAGTTGGCATTTTGAGATCTTGTTGGTTGAAATTGAAACTTGAAATAATTGATGCTGCAGTGAGTCGCAGGTTGGCTGATTGAAGTTGTGACGTTGTGGCAGTGGATCGCCGTTTTGATGGTCAACTTCCTAGCTGTGAGGTCGCCAGAGTAGAGTGAAATTATCTGGCAGTGAGGTCGCCAAAATAGAGTGAGTCTTCTTGGTTGAACTTGGCAGTTTGTTCGTTTTATCGGGGTCACCAATGAGGAATTTAGATGTTCCTTCTTTATATTACTATTAAAGATTATTCTTCCTTTTATTGCTTTATTAACTTTTATTGTTATTAATTATAAATTATATTCATTACATTTCGTTTTACTATTATTATTTCTTTTTTAATAATATTTTGTAATATTTATTTCCTTTTCATAAACAATTATAAATTATATTCTTTCGAATGGAATTGTGCCAAAAGACTAAACTAAACATCAAGAAAATATTCTTTTTTTCTTTTTTTATCAGAAAATCAAAGCCTACTTAGGAATCGAAAATTAGAAGTCTTTTTTGGCTTGTCATAAATCAAAGGCTACTTAATGAATTGAGAATTGGAAATATTGGCTCACCACACTGACTTACCACACTACCATTAGGTAATATTACATGAAAAATTTACTGAGCGCTGGATTGGGCGACATGGACATTGCCCTCCTAGATCTCCACAACTAACTCCATTCAACTTTTTATTTTATAGGAACGATGAAGAATATCCTTTTACCCCCGGTATGGTCCAACTGGTGCTACTTGACTTATTCACTTAAATTAACTTGAAAGTTACAATTATAATAACCCGTCGGTTTTAATTTAAAAAATTATAATAATAATTAATTGTATCAGCTTTCCTGAGATTTTTATAAAAAAAATAACAGGAATCCAAACAGGTATTCAAAGTGGCTGATGAGATTTTTTCGATTTTTGATCAAACGAAAAGCATTTTGATCAAACGAAAAGCATTTTAGTTTAATTACTTTAAAATTCGATTTTTTTAATTTTCTGCGAAAGGTTTCCCAGGAATAAATCATGTCGTTCTTTACTTGGACATATTGCATCTTGTTGGAAACGTAATAAGAAAAGCAATTAGATAAAAAAAATTAGTGTATTAATTACATGAACATCGAAGAAAGTTCTATGAAAAGCTGAATTTTAGGAAAATAAAAGTAATTTTTCCAGTTTCGAAAGTGACTATATCTGCATTGAGTGAGGTGGTAGGTCAACATCGTTGACACTTTTGGAAAGGACATAAGGATAGACGATTTTTATCATGAATTGGATGTTGTTGCATTGAGTAGACAAGAAGATAAAAAATAATTATGTGCAGACCATGGAAAATTGGAATTTATGAATCCTCCCTGAATGCCCCCTCCACACAATGTTTTGTTTGTCTAGGTTAGATCTTTCATACCACTCATTTCTACATACGATATATGGAACATCTTATATTATGTATATGTATAATATAAATGCAGCACAAGAATGCAAAATACGGAACAATGCTTCAAAAAGGCTCATGTAATTTATGCTAAAAAACTACATCCCGAAGTGATGTACAAAAATTAACCCCAAAATACATAGTTTCTCTTGAATAATTCAAGGGTAACCAACTTGAGTAAGGCTAATGACACATTGTCTGGTATCATTAGTTATAATGGATGCTCATTAATACCTCCTGAGTGGTTTCTTCCCAGAGGACCGCTAGGATAAAAATAAAATAAACGATGACTTAAGCTAGATACTCATTATTATCTAATGCATGTCCGATTTTCTAGTCAACTGAAATAGATCCAACACGCCATTCTTCTGCTTACCACCGAAGAGCAACAAACTGGCACAAAAGTACTTTTTTGTACAGCTATACACGTTGATGAATATTGAAAAATAAGGCAGATATATTACATAAATACCGATGCAAATCTTCTTGTAAGCTTAAAATGTCAAATTCAAGAGTAACCCAACTTACATTAAGAATATCATGCGTTAAACTTATGCATTTACCTACTTACGTGTTAATTTTGTGGTACAATCATTTCGTATATTAATTTACATAGTCCGCGGTTAATTGAAAAGATCCATTATATTAAAAAATTTTATATTATTATATATCATATTACTTATAAATAACAGGTATTTGTCAGACCTAGTGTAAGTTCCATCGAAACTGTAATTATCCTTTTTGTAAGCAATAATTAGGCGACAATCTACATGTAATGCAAAATTTGTAAAAATGCAGATATTGGAGAAATTTTAGGACTTATGTATGTGGAAACATGCCAAGCTATGATTTGAAATTTAAATTGAATTCGTATTATATTTGTATTCAATTGTAGTTCTTCAATCTAATCAGACGATAATAGCTGCGTTTTTTCACAATCGGATTTAGCAGTAAATCGCATTGAATTGACGTTTATAAATAAGTTACCCAAGTTAAAACATTTTTATTTGAAAATAAAATCGAATTGCCTTGATTAATACCAACTTTGCGTCAAAAAGATAATCCAAATGTATTTTTCGCAAATTTTAAAATTTGTAGGTATATAGGAAATAGTTTGTATAGGATTCAAATCAATAAAAAATTTCCTAACGAATCTGATCCGGACCCGATTGTGAAAAAAACACAGCTAATATCATATAAAAATATCCTTTTAATAAATATAATTTTTTTAAGTTATTTGTTTTAGTTTACTTAACATACATAATTTAATATACATATGTACATTTGTATAGTTTCTCTGAGGAGACGGAACAGAGTGCGGCTTTTGTCCATTGAAATGTTACAAAATTTTGGCCAAACAAAGTCTTGTAATCACAAATTCACAGGAAAATTAAGTGTAGTTTAAACTAAAAGGTTTCAGAATTAACTCCAATGGATAGCTGATAAATCAATAAAACAAATCGAAAAATAACTCTTAGTATTAATAAGAATTTTAAAAGTTGACCGATAGTTCTTATCCGATAACCAATAAAAATAAATTATTAAGTAATGGTTATTCGGTAACAAAAAAAAAAAAAAGATCGAAAAATTACCATTACCTACTGAGAGTACCTAATTATAAAACTTGGTCGATAACTTTAATCTGATAATTAATAAAAATAAGTCGGAAAACAACTCTTATTAGAGATGAGAATTATAAAATTTGGTAATACTACTATCATCACCAACAAATAAATACATTGTAAAATAATAATTGAATGATAAATTAGCCAATATAATTTAAAAATTATTTGTAACTATTGTATTGAATTGTACTTTGTATCATAAAATTTATAACCATTACGATCCCTGTTTTTTAGGTATTGGCCTTTAATTCAAATATGTAAACCACTTTTCTTAAAGCGCGTTTAAAATATAGCCATTTTACTTGGGATTAGAATTACGACACCAGTAAAAATCACTGGTTTTAGAATTTAATTTTATTTGCACCAAGACTACTTATTCCAATCCCAGTTAAAATGACGAACTAAAATATAATATATATAAAATATAATGTGTGTCGAATCCGAATTTACCAGATTTTTTACTATTTACTGCATGCACAATTTCTTAGAATTTTCTCTGCGTTTCATTCAATATGATGGTGACAAATTCGGGGCTAATCATGATCAAGAAAAAATTATGCTGTGATTCAAAAATAGCTTTTAGTCGTTTATTTCGATCTGAAGACGTAGGATGTGAATTGGAGTTTTTCATATGCATACATATGTATGTATGTATGTAGTTAGATAAAATATCCCTCCTTTAAGAAATATGGTCTTAGATGAGTTAATAATACCAAACATTTACTAGATACATAACATGTAATTACTTTTGTAAGAAATAATAAATGTAGAAATATTCTTTTGGAGGATCAGTAATTTTGACCGTCTTTGGTGGAAATACAGTATGTAATATAAAAAACAATATATTTACACATCTACATACCTATACAAATTGCGGCCTAGCCCTCTTAAAATTGCTTTTTAAGTTATAAAAATTATTAAATAAACGATTTTTTAAAAACGAAAACCATAAACAATGACTTATACACCGCTCTAAAGATATCTCCCCGCTTAAGTTCATGTCCTAAGAAGCAAACAACGTGAATTTTAAGTAATGAGAGCAATTCTACATTGAAAGCAAAATAAGTTCATAGTGGTAAATATTGTTCATATGAAACTATATTGCCTGGAACTATTTTTTGTGAATATGATCTCAGTAACCATAATCTACCATTGTTTTTCTTTCAGAGAAGGTAGGGGAGATCGGGGCAAAATGGGATACTTAAGATAAAATTTGGCATACAAAGAAAACTACACTCTTTATTAGAAAATCTTTTACATAGAAAGTAACACTCATATGTTCCTCTTTTATAATTAGATCCTACTTCCAACTAAATCACATACTTTTTCGGTAAATATGAATTAAAGATAACATGTAAAATTTCCCATTTTGCCCCATGTTGCCCCGTTCGTTCAACGGGAATTGCTACGGGGAAAAATGAGTAGGTAAGATATGGACTACGGCTATTTGCCATTACAAGCTTGAGATTTCCTAACCCTCAAAACATATTTTAAGGCGATTCTGCATGTTTGTGTGCGACTGATTTATATTAAATAGTACCTAGTTATTAATTTAAGTTAGTAATTTTATGATTGGCATTATATAATCATTAAGTATTACATAGTTATAATTTATTAGAAAAAGCTAGTGTATTTATATATAATACTTTTAATAAAAAATCAGTTATTTGACCAACACGTGTTGAAGATGCCATCCCATTATGCCCCAATCGTTTTACCCCGGCTGACATAGTTTTGAAAGAAACTAAGCATTTTTAACCTTAAAGTCCCAAAAATCTAGTGTGAGACCAAGGCTTTATGTTGCTACAACGAGCTTATGACATAAATAATACAATTAGGTACTTGGGTACTTAGTTCTGTGCACATCGATATTAAACAGAAAAAAATTATAAAAATTAAGGCAAAATCAATTTTTAACTGCTGCGAAGCGAAAACATGTAGCGACACGTTTTTCCTACGCAAACCGATGTGAGGTAACTGAAGTCCTCGTGAATGGCACGGCTTTCAGCTAAATAGTATTTACCAATTACGCACAAAAACGTACGTCCCGTTTTGCCCCGCGCCTCGTCTTGCCCCGGTGTCCCCTACTAATAGAAGAAAGCCACAGTATAGGCAAACTGCTTCATGCTTGAAATGAAACAGGCGAATTAAATGAAGTCCACTTTGTTTGTATTTAATATTTAGTCAACAGACAACTTCCTGACTGACTGTACAATAAATTAACTTCGCTTTCAAAATGAGAAAAAAATCGATTTTTTTTTTACATAGAAGTGTTCCTTAATATTATAGAAATACTGTCTTAAAACAATTTTGAGAAATTCAAAACAAAACAAAAGTTATAGCTATATATTTGTATGTAACGGTACATGCATGTTTTACAAGTAAAAATTATTGTACAAAAACTTTAAACGCGTTTTTCTCAAAACTACTTTTTTCAACTCGTACAAATCAGATCTCAAGTTCTACTCGATAGATTTTAAAAAATCAAGAAATATTCGATTCGTTAACATAAATACTATAGATAGACCAATAAAAATTCATATAAGTACCACTCGTTTTTTTTATATACGTAAAAAATGCTCAATTTTATATATTTTAAGAAAAAGTCAAAACAATAAAAAAAATTCCAAAAAATTTTAAGTAGGTCTACATATGTCCTAGAAAAAAGTCTAAAGAACAGAATCCATTTTGAATTTTGTTTTTATTTTATCCAGGAAGACCACAGTGACTTGTACCAGCCAAAAGGGGACTTTTACAAGACGCCTTCTGCCGCCGCCAAACAACTAAAAATTAAAAAAAATGTTTTTGTATTCTTCAATGCGTATACATAGAGTGTTGTTTATAAATAATTTTTTGAATAAATAAAATAGGCTTAAAATAAAATAAATAAATAAAATACAAAAAAATTCCCAAAAATGTGTTATTTTTCTCATTTTTGAAAGCGAATGCAACGTTAAATCTAAATTAATTTACACTACATCATAATATTTATTGTAAGAGGTCTTCTGTATTAATCGCGCCAACCATCGCATACCAAGTTGGCATGGGGATTCCTAAACTTCTTTGGAGGTATGTTAATATTTAGTGAAAACAAAAGGTCGAGACAGTTCAATTCGCCTGTCAACAGCAAATGGACAAAAACGACTTTACAAATCTCACCGTGACATTTCAACGACTGCAAATCAATCAACTTCAGACTATCCTCATAACAAGGTAGCTCCAAAGGATTTTGCCAGGGTAAACTATTCAATGCAAAACGGAGAAATCTTTTCTGAACCGATTCAATTATTGTTATATGTACAGAGTGATGTGAAGACCACACCACACATCCATATTCAAGAAACAGTCTAACCAGTCGCTGATACAGTGATTTAAGGACGTAAGGATCCCTTATTTCCTTAGAACATCGTCTTATAAACCCAAGTACAGTGTTACTCTTATTGATAACATATGGTCAAAAATCAAAATGTTGTGAATGAATGAATGAAGTCAAGTTTTCGATCAAATAAAAGTTCCATAATCTGGTCAATTCTTACTAAAAGGGATCAACTCAATGCGTACGTAAAATCGGTAGGTATAGAGTTTTTCGTGAAAAAGACATTACTCAGACCAATCTACAAGACGATTAAG
Organism: Machimus rusticus; assembly: GCA_951509405.1. NCBI lineage: Eukaryota > Metazoa > Arthropoda > Insecta > Diptera > Asilidae > Machimus > Machimus rusticus. The sequence goes on from OX608050.1 coordinate 10,932,869, forward strand.
GTCATGGGGGCCTTAATTCCCAAATGACTTCCTTGGGGAGTTGTATTGTAATTGTATTGATTGTATTGTTGGTTTATAGTGAATTTTATTGTAACTGATCAAAATTCATTCATCCGTGGTTTTTTTTTTTTTTTTTAATTAAAAATTAAGCTCTTTGGCGTCGGAGTAGTAAACTGGAATCTTCCTTTAAATCAAAAACAGTTCTCCAGCATCTATCAATATATTACTCAAATATACTTAAGACCACCCCGAAATATGTAGGCTACATATAGATATGTACAAATCCTCAGTTTATAATCTCTATAATGTACATATAGATATGTAGAAATCCTCAGTTTATAATCTCTATAATGTAAGAATATTTGATTGATGGACGAAAAAATTAGAAAAGATATTACAGGAGTAAAATTCTCATCATAAAGCATCATAAAGCATTTTATAGTACTTTTTTTTTCAAAATGGCGTCGTTTGGTTTTTATCAAAATTAATATGTATATTCAAACTTTCGTGCATCATAAAAAAAAATTCAATTTTAACCGGCCAGCTTGAAATTATTTAGAAAACATTCCTTTTTGAATTATCTGAGGAAACTAATATACTATTACTACTACCATAGACAAATAAAAATATAGATAACCCACTTCGAACAAGCAAAACGCGACCAAAAATTCTGAGAGCTCCACAGCTATGCCTCCACATGTGCGATGGCATCCGACGAGTTCGGCGAAGGAGAAGTCGCATTTGTTCGGCGCGCGATGCTTTTCTTGTGGGCATGCGATGCTGTGCACGTCCTGCTGCGGCGGCGCTGGCCCTGCGGTGGGTTTGTTTACTTCGGTTCTGTTCTGCGCAAGGGGCTTGTGGGTCTGTTCTACCGTGAAGCGCGAGGGCATTGAATTTTTCTAGGAATCCTCGGAGTTGCGGGCTCTGCTCAATCAAGGAATGAAATTCCCACGGGCAGAAGGCATACGGACAGACTCATAAGTTTGAATTATCTAACGAAATTCAGATTTTTTCGTTCGGTGTTCTTCATTGCCAAGGAATTATTAAAACAATATTCATTATATTGACTTTGATTGTGCATGCTGCATGCACCGGTCCTAATACGTGATGGTGCAAGTAGAGAAAAATTGTAGTGCTCGTGCAGATGAGCGTCAATTAACGTTGCGAAACCGACTGCTTTTTATATAAATTTAGTTGTTCATATCTTCTTTACATTTTTCACACCTTATTCCTGTATGCATAAAGATTTCTCTACTTTTCTTTAAGCTAACAACTATATGAATTTAATTAACTCTTTCTAATCCATCAAAAATAAATCTTTATCAAATCAAAATTTTGAAAGAATACATAACATTATTGTTTTAATAATTCCTTGGCAATGAAGAACACCGAACGAAAAAATCTGAATTTCGTTAGATAATTCAAACTTATGAGTCTGTCCGTGTGCCTTCTGCCCGTGGGAATTTCATTCCTTGATTGAGCAGAGCCCGCAACTCCGAGGATTCCTAGAAAAATTCAATCCTCTCGCGCTTCACGGTAGAACAGACCCACAAGCCCCTTGCGCAGAACAGAACCGAAGTAAACAAACCCACCGCAGGGCCAGCGCCGCCGCAGCAGGACGTGCACAGCATCGCATGCCCACAAGAAAAGCATCGCGCGCCGAACAAATGCGACTTCTCCTTCGCCGAACTCGTCGGATGCCATCGCACATGTGGAGGCATAGCTGTGGAGCTCTCAGAATTTTTGGTCGCGTTTTGCTTGTTCGAAGTGGGTTATCTATATTTTTATTTGTCTATGGTCTTACTCGTAGTTATGATAATTTTTATACACTTACATATATTTATTAAAGTTGAAATTGAGTTTATTATTGAATGTCTCATGTTTGTATTGTATTATTTGAAATACCTTTACCTCTTAGGCTTACACTTTGTAGAAAATAAAATAAACGATTTTTTTTTCTTTTAAATCCAACATATTTCGGGGCTTTATTCACACCCTTTTTGGCCTCTGTGTAAAACGTTGTCTACAAGAACAATGTTTTTGGAAAAAAAAAACGTTAATTTCTGATTAATGCCTCACAAGTACCTCTTTATTTAATTATATTGGTGTTCGTTATTTTCTTAAAATAAATTCCTAAAACTTCTCTCTTTTGTTAATAATTTTAAAGTAGTGTTATTCCTAAGCAAACCACGTGTGTATGACCTGTTGAAAAGCTCAGCATATATGTATGATACTATTATTTAATATAAAGAATTCAGGCCTTCAAAAGATTGTTTTTCTTTGCATTAAAATGATTCTGGTTATCTAGCAGAGACTTAGCCGATCAGCATCTTGAAAAACCTGGCACCCACGTATCATCTGCACACATAAGAAAATATCGTTTTTTGGAGAAGTTAAGACAAAAAATTAGAAGTTTCAAGATTTAAAAAAAGTTGTTTTTTCGTAAAGTTTCAACTTTTCCCAAAGGGTAAGTGAAGGTGTCACGAACTTCTTTCGAACAATACGTGTGCCATCCCATGTTCAACCATATTCACAAATGGTAGAGGAATAGTAACGAGTTTAGTGGTACATATATCATGGTATGGTCGCGCAGAATTCGATATAGATTACAACTTCACATATAGCACGATGAACTTTAACATGATTAAAACAAAATAATGTCAATGTTCTTCAATAGCCCATGTTCAGCTCTCAACTCTCAACTTTTCTTTTCAACAGTCTTAAAAATCTACAGAAAATTCAAAATTATAAAGTAGCAAAAAATCATCCGTCGTAATCGGAAAAGATGAAATTTGGCACACTTATGTAACCCCGATTACAATGTAATATAGGATTATATACTAAATATCGTTCTAAATCCAATGTGCCGGTCGTCTCAAGATGATGGCCTTTTTCTTCACAACCCCTTTGATATGTGTATCAAATTAAAGGGTTGGACGAGTAGAAAATCTATGGTGATGAAGTTTTTTTTTGGATCATTCTCAGAACAGCGATCCCGCAGTAATCTACCTAGAGTCACATGGGGTAACTGTCGCAGTTTAATAAAAATCCCTCACTCAATAAAACTGCTTTGTTGTTTCAATTAAAATAGTGTTTATTTTCCTTTGCTAGACTCTTATAAACATTAACAAGTAATAAAATAAAATTTCTATGAATAACCCGTTTTTTAAATCACTTTTTTCAACACTGAGGAAAATGCGGACTTTTACTCTAACTATGGGATAAGTAACCGAACATTAGGTTAGGACTTACAATTATTGCACTCTTTTACTTTTCGTAGTATAATGAGCATATGTAGAAACTCTTTTTCAATCTGATTTGAAGATATACATATAGGTATTGTTATTTTTTTTTAGTGATCTTCCCTTTCTTTGGTTTATAGTACGAACATTGCTTATTTTTAAGTATTTTAAATGTTGTTTCTCTTTTAGCTTACTTCGAAAGGACTAGCAGTGTTTTAATAATGCGTACACTTTCCACCGAACACTTCCTATCAAAGAAAGTAAATGTAAAAAACAACCAACATTTTCGGACCTGTTGCAAAATCTGTTAATTCATGTCGAATATTGAATGTTCTGTCTAGTCGAGAAACAAAAGAAATTATAATTATCGCTTCTCTAATTTGAGTACCACGTTTGTGAAAATAAAAAAAATAATAATAATATACAAAAAAATAAATTCTTCAATATTTTTTGTGTTCGCAGCTGGTTACGGCTCGCAACGTACAGTGACATTCGTGCAATGTCCACTGCGTACACTTGCTCGACGCGTGCAGTCACCGGTCACCCTACGTGACTCTGACGATGAAGATGATGTCAATGATGACAAGGCAAAGGTTTTTTGTACCAAAAATGACTGACATATGTAGTAGTATCTAACTAAAAATAATTTTAAATTTGGTAATGCAAAAACCTTTAAAGTGAAATATTTTATAAAATAGTGAGAAATAGCATCATTTAAAAAAACAAAAAAATTATAAACATATATTCTTATATATTTGACAAATAAATTAATTTTTTTAAATAAATGTATTTCTCTATTAAAACTTTTTTTTCGATTCATATTTTTCACATGGACACGATTCTAAATTAGTCGTCTAAGGCCTTAGAATTATAGACAAAAGTTGCATAGGAATAACATACTCTCATACACTAAAAAATTGATAAGAGTCAAAAGCGCAATTTTTGAAACATAAAAAAATTGCTATCCGACTATAGTTTTTCGTGTCAGTAATTTCGAATCGTATAAGTATATCACGTTTTGTTGTACATAATTTGCAATAGAATATATCAATGTAAAATATTTAAAATAATTAGTTGACATAAAATCAACTATAAGGAAGATATAAAAAAATAAAATATAAAATAAGTATAACAAGTTTACATTTTATACAAGCTTCAGGAAATATTGTACTATGGAAAAGGAATTCTTTTATTACTGTATTTTCAATAATATTTAATCCAGCTCTTTTTTCTTAAAATTAGATATTAAGATTTTCTGGAACATGAAGAGAGTAAATAAATTAATCAAAATTACTTTCGGATGGGACATAAGTTGTAAATTTATTTAAATAAAACAAAAACAAAAATAAAACAAAATTCTGTCAACATATAAGGTATACATATATATGTAAAAAGGTGAATATTTATTTGATTTTGGAGTACAGGTATCGCAATTTTTCATGAGGTCTTTAAAACTATAAGTTCTTTGCCGTAAAATCTTGACTAATTTACTTAAATCTTTTTGACTCACTACAGGAAAATTCCAGAATGTTAATTAATGGACATTAAGATATCATCCTTAACATTTACAATATTCCTTATGTAGAAAAATGTCAGAAATAGAAAATAAACGAGCCTAGGAGCCCAGCGGATTTTGATGATTTTATTGAAGAACAAGAACTTTACCTTTGTGAAACAGACATAGATTACCTATAGAAAAAATCTTAGCACATTACATAACCAAAGACCAAAGATAAAAAATCCAACCACAAATTATTATATCTGCAAAATCTTCAATTATTTTAAATATTTTATTCTTAATGCTTTGTTTTATTATTATTCTGGTGAAATAGGTATACGTACTTAAATTTCGCACCTGAAAACAGAAACAAAAGCGTAAAAGGATCAGGATGGGTTTAATTGATAGGATATAAAAACGACAACTATCTATACACGCAGTTTTATTAACTTTAATATAACAACATAATACACCAGATTCTTCCACTTTTAAATACGTGTAATTAGATATATTTTATTGTACTAAAGATATTTCAAAAGTGTGAATAAGAAAATGAATGTAAAAAGTTATTGTAAAATTTTTGTATGTAAATACGATTATTAATTGATTCATTATTTGTCGGTGCATAATGTTAAGAGTGTTAGATACTGTTTCCTTCATTTTAAGTTGTATTGGTATATAAACGAATTCCTTAACAGTGGTTACACCTGAATGAAATGAAAAACTATAGACGTTTTACGCTTTGAAATACCTGCTTATCTCATATGTGAATTGTTTTGAAAATGATCGAAATGCGGTCAATATAGAAAGAAACTGTTCGACATTAAGAAAACGTTTATTCATTATTACAGTAATTTGTTCTAAATTTTTCCACCTGTATGTATTGTGCAGACGTCTCACTACGATGTGATAAATTTAAGAGAATGTCGAAATTGTCTGATATTCAATTTTCGTGACAAGTATACATACTTCCTTATGCACTTCTCTAGAGAAGTCTAAAACTAAATTAAAATACACGTTCAAAACACCACATACGTTAATCTGGAAAATACCATCATATTTGTAAATACTTTTGTAAATTTCATAAATATTTACTGTGAAATATTGTTTACACAAATAACAAATACTTGTTGGCGTCATCATAAGATCATATTTGGCACCGTTTTTTCCTAATTGTTTACAAATATTACTTTATTAATAGTTTTAGTTAAATTCTTCTTATTTTTCTGAAAAAGTTAACTTGCCTCACTTAAGAAATCTAAAGTTCTCAATGCGACTGTCTTAATGAATTTATCTGAATTGAATTAAACTAATCTTTTCGAATTAAAGCATTGAAGCGTTCGGAAAATATCTCTTACCTATGTATATACAACATATTGCTTTTTTTAAACCTATCACCGAAAAACGATTGGTTCTCTGTCAGTGTACATGTATAGTGATGTGATTAAGGTGACAAATGCAACTGTGTGGGAACGTAACACGACACCGTGAGTGCAAATTGATCCCTAGAACTAACAATAATAATTAATTAATTGCTTTTTATTCAAATGATTGAATTTTTTAAACGTGTAGTTCTTCTTCTTAAAATCTTGCTTTCTCGCAAATGAACCAAAGTGCGAATGACCCTGTATATTAAAAGGCTAACTTATCTGTGTGGGCGGCGTGCTCATACAGAATGATGCTCACACATGAAATGTGTAATTATGCTATAAATACCTTATAATTACTTATAATTTGTTGTTGGTACCTATGCTTGGCGGGATTTTATTGATGTTACAATAACAATGAAATTCAAAAGTTTCAAATCCAAATTACTCGAAGCCATTCAGAAGTTGGACAGTAATTTTGGTTGAAATAATTAAGTGTACTATTACATGCTACTCCTTTAGCCAGTGAAGTTTGAATCAACATCTTAAGTTAATGCGACTAGAAAATTCAGTTATCGATTCGGTATATGTATTTTATATTTCAATGTTGATGTAAAAATCCACCCTTTGAACGTTCATCAGTAGGTTTGGCACAAGTATTTCATCGTAATTATAAACAGTTGAAAAGTCCTAGCACTGATTTACCTGGCTGACACAGTTCCTGGACATGTCACATTTGTTACAATTACAATAATAATCACAGCTCTAAGAAACCATAGCAACATACTAATACCAGTAATTAGCCTTCGAAATAATAAGGAAACGAGGCGAACGGAACGAACTCTCCAATAGACAACTCTAATGATTAACGCTTTATACGGCAAGACAATGCTTATGAAATTTAGTGGTTGGTTAATGAAACGTGATTCAAGTTGCAAATTTCAATAGATGTCTCGTAACAGCTAGATATACAATTCATAAAATAATCCCTATATAAATACTTATTCCTTTATTTAATTTATAATACTCTAAGTTTATATTGAAATTTATATCTTTGTCAAGCTCTATTTTCATGATTGCCTTGCATTTCTTTAATGTTCTAACAATGTTATTTTATCTTTGGAAAATATTAGTGCGGTTATCGCGTAGTACGACCGCTTCAGTTTTCACTGCGTTCAAAGAAAGGAGGATCCACACTTACTGAATTGCTCTGACTCACATCAGTTCGGTGGAATTCGAAATTTTGAAGTTGAAAGCTGGAATATACGAACTATGAAAATATCAGTACAATTCGAAATTGCCTCGAAGAGCAAGATTCCCGACCTACGTAATGTATGTTTACTTTTGTTTCATGCAGACTGAATATGTGGGTAAATACTACTTCAAGGGAAAAGGGATTCGATTTAAGATTTCTGCGAACCCGAACAAATAAATTCAATTCAATTTAAGATGAAACCTAAAAAAAGCGTTAAAATATTAATTTGTCTCCGAGGGCTATGCCGATGTGATTTTTTAGCTTTCTTTAAAAGTAAATAAGTTCATAAAACAAGGAATTTTTAACTAAGGGGAATAATAATATTTAGCCAATAAATACTCAAATCGCTTATACTATACTTGTTGCCGGATAATCTTCATTAAAGAAAACATGTTACATAATAGAGTTATTTAAAAAAGAAAACAAACAAATATATTAGATCATTTTCGTTTAAGAAAAAAGAGCAAATTTAATACGAATAATTAAAATCTGTTTTCATTTTGTTACTATCGTACAAGCTTTACTGTAAAAAGCGAACATATTATATTTACCAAGAAGGTTATTGCAGGATTTGCAGCAGTGTCGTGTAATCGGAACGAAAACAAATTGGGTATACGACAAGTGTTGGCATATCCTTTAGAATAAATGAATTGCTTCATATGATAGTACTTCCAAACTTAACCATATTTATAAAGGCCGGGCATAATTTAATTAAGAAATAAGAAAATATACCCTTCGGAGTACACAAATTGTCTTCTTTATAAATATTTGAAAAAACAAGCGAAACACTAGAATTGATACACTCTGTTTTATACAGGAACAGTACGTTTTGGTTCAAATTGTTCTATTGTTTAAGAATGACAACCGCACCTATAAAGTATCCTCAAATGCAACCGATAAAAAAAATAAAATAAATCGAATCTTTAACAAAATGGAGGTCTAAAATATGCTTATATTTATCGCTGGTTCATACAGAGCAGGAAGTCTATTTGGAAATGTTTCGCATGACATAACAAAGTCTTACATGACTGTCATTCATAAGTATCACTTTCAAAGTGAATTTAATTTTTTTAAATTAATGCTTATTCTATTATACTTCATGAGCTCTGTCTTTCATTTTTCAACTTTCTATACATAATTAAAGCCTCTAAACCTAACCATTCTATTAAAATATAAATACAATTCTTCATTTAAAGTACAATCGTATATGTATTGATTGTATTTGTACTTGTATAATTTTTCTATATTATTATTAAATTAGTAAATAAAAAGTGGATTATGAAATAAAATAAATTCAGGAAGTGTAATTCTATATAACATAATGTTTCCAATAGTACAATATTAAAGAACTAAACACATTTTTAACTTTAACTTAAAAATGTAATGTTTTGGCAAAGGTAGATGTATATAGAGAAAAAATTTAATTACCCCTTATTTCTTTTCACTGCCTGTCCCTATTATTGTCCAGACGAAAATGAAATTTCGCTTATACATATGAAATTTCTCATGGAAATTAATTAATTTAAAATATTCTTAAATAAATCTGAGAAAGCATTAAAATCTTCTCGGAATTTCAGTTTCAGTATTTCTATTTATTCAAAAACTTTTTGAATTTTGAATTTCTGGTTGTCTTTAGGATTATAACTTAAGCTACATATATTAAATCAACGATTCAATTCGATTTTTTTTCGACCACTTCATTCAGGGAAGGAACATAATTTTTTTATATTGCACACATATAATTTTTTCGCATACAATGAAAAAGATTTCAAGATATGTGAAATATTATGAAAATACAAGTGATTCAAGAATTAGTTTAAAAAAGCATACATATGTATACAACAGTAAACACATCGACAAAAATTATAACATAAGTAAAGCTTATATATGTATGTATGATAGATGAAGGAATGAAGTTTCTATCTCTGCCTGTATATCAGCGTAAACATTTGAGAATTACGCGCAAGGAATGTTATGAAAAGGTTTAATATTCCATTTCTAAAATATTGGTCAAAGTTTTGATTTCTCACCCAAAGAAAGCGAAAAACTTAGAAAATTTGTAAACATTGAAATACATATAATTCATGGAAAATGATGTATCAAAATTAAATATTGACCAGTGTTATAAAAACGCATTATAAAAATTCATTGATTTTGCAGGGATTATCCAATAACTATGAGCGATTATACGACATTTTTGCTCTATTAAGATTTCAAAAATTACCTATTCTACCGATTTTAAACGTCCAAATTGCGCAATCGGGCTCCATAAATTAACATCCCATCGGGAACCCAATTCTTTCTTTTATTTATCACCTCAACATCTCAAAACCTTTCTATCAAAACATTCGAATTTTGAACTAATTGATATGTAGGATAAACTGCTGCCTATTAAATTTATACAAGAAGGGAACGACAATTTGCAATGTAAAAAGTAGTAACATTTAAAAAGTGAATTGTTTAGTCAAACGTTATAATGGGAACATAATTATAGTTCAACTTCCACTGATTTGAGCAAAATAATATAAAAAAAGAAAAAATTGAATTAATAAAAACGATAGATTCATTTTGTGATAAAAACCTACAAATTAGAAAATCCATTTAACTAAAAAAAAAGATTTTATTCCAGCCTGAACTAATGAAAATTGATTTAAAATATCGTATATACAATATATAAAATTATTAAAACAGTAATCGAATTTCTTCCGAAGTTTAGCAAATAATTTCGATATTCAAATTCCGATATATCAATTGATATCGATATATATTTCAACCGAGTATAGTTCAGAAAAAAGACCCGCGGTTTCGACTTTAATCCCGAAATGCTCCTGTTAAAATTTCAATTAATAAAATCAAACCACATTTGTTATAATTCAAGTCACGAATGTTATATGATAGTAGCAAATGCCAATATTGATATGAAATAAGTTAGCACAAATACTGGCTCGACCATTAAAATAATTTTGCTATAATTAAAATTAAGTCCAATAATCATTTCAGTAGTAATTTGGCAATATGAGCAAATATGTTTTTACAAATAATAAATATATTAGAAATTTAAAATTGAGGTTGTTAAAGCAGAAATGCTCAAAAAATTGGTAGTGCGCACAATTGTATAAAATTAGTAGAGGGAAGAGGAAATAATCTCTAGATAATCTTAAATTTTGATTAACACAAACTAAAATTTTTTACGAACCAGAGATTTTGATTAGAATAAAATATGGAAGATGAAATACACAATTGTATTCTATTGTAAACAAACATAGAGATGATTTCCATGCACTTCAAGTGCATTTACATAGAATGAATTTTACTTTCTGCTGGATTGTTCCTGTGTAGTAGATTATTCAAAGTAGTGGTTTGATTTTTTTTCGCAAATTATTAGATATATGTTATCAATTTAACTATTAATTTGAACATAAAGCAAGGATGGACATTTAAAATAAGTCTATACTCACCCCTATTTTCTATAATTAAACAAATACTTTGGAGTCGTAGGAAATTTTAAGCAAATTGAAAACGTGATATCTTTATACTTTCTGAAAATTTGCGATATTCCGATCTAATTATAAACATACATTTCGGATTTGTATTTTTTTCGAAACCGGAGTTGAAAATAGGAGTGAATATGCATTCAAAATAAAAAATCGACTTTTGGTACACGATGTGAGACAGACAATTTCCTTTTGAAACTTTCGTTTTTTATTGCTATTAGTTACAAATTATAAATATATATATAAATATATATTTAAATATTATTTAAATATTAAATATATATATTGCTTGTTTTCTTCAATAAGAATAACAAACTTACAGTGGGTAGCATTGGGAAAATCTGGAAGTCGCTTGGTCCGCCGCACACTCAAAACGAGTATAAAAGAAAACAAAATGTAAAATGAAACTAATTTATTGATTGCAAAAACTCAAACATTGCGTAACATACATAGTAAGGTATATATAAAAATGAAACGATAAAATATGCGTACAGTGTAAATAGATTCGCACTTATAATAACGGATATATTATAAAATATAAAACTACAACATTAACTTAGAACTTTTGAAGTATAACATGTATAACAAAATTTCGAATCAAATCAGTCTCAAAATTGTCTTTTGAACAAAACGTACATACTGATGAAGAAAATCATACATAAATCATATAAAATGGACTCGAAAAAAACAAAGGCGAAAGAGATTGAAATTGTAAGCCGAAATGTTTAAAAATCTGTGTGATGTTACATATCACATAAGTCCTAATCGTAATAAAAATTAAAAAAATTTCTAGAATTTTCTCTAAAGATTAATGTTTGGCACGAGACTAGCTAATATCTACGCTCCTGCTCTGCTCTCTTGTATAATGTCGGATTTCGGGAGGAGGCTTAAGTTCGTACTTTCAACTGTTTCAAATGTCAAAAGAACCTGCTTACTTCGCATCGTCGGATGTTTAACGTGGCATATTATGAGCTACTTTATGTATTGAAGTCGTCACAATTATGGAGTGATGACCGAAAACTCGTAACTTAACAGATTACCTACAAGGTGAGTGAAAATATCTGACTTGGCTGATTTGACAACAAAATGTATTTTGGAAATAACATAGAGTAAAGCGAACAAATTCCTCGAGTACATGTAGTCATTTTCCAAAAAAGTTCTTTTGTTTTCTTCAAGTTCCTTTAAATATAGTTCTTCTTTGTTGTATATCACATTTTCAAAAACAAAACTTCAATACACATTTTCTAATAAACTTTTGGCACTTCGTGCAAAGTAACAATTTTTACCTAAATTTGTCCTTCTGTAAAATAAAACGATCACTTAATTTTGCAAACTCTTACATATAACTAGACTCTTCTAGTGTTTAGTACAACAATTTTAGAAACATAAAAATTGCTACGAAATCTTTGGCTTTGATCCCATTGTCCAATTATTTCTCGTCTTAATTTAATGCCTAATAAATTCACTAAAGTTTCGTTGCATGCATATTTGGATATTGTTCTATTGAGCACAAGTGATATAGTTCTGCCGGTAATGCCTACGGCGCGAGACGCGAGCCACGAATCAACTTTGTATAACGTCTTAAATTTTGATTGTCTCAACGTTCTTTAAACGAAACGGAAAGGACAAAATATAAAATTGTTTATATCCACAGTCTTAACGGTTTTTCCTTAATGATTATAGCCTGATTTTAATTCATGGCCCGCGCATCGCAAGTACGCAACGATGTCATCTAAGTTCAAAAATCGAACGGGCAGCTTTCGGTGCTGCCATGAAGCTCCAATTCAATTTACGCCTAAGTTCCTACGTGTTTTAAAGCACATATAAATCTATATTGCTTAAATTTTCATTACATCTAAAGTTTTGTCATTAAGATATTCTCATTTTTTTAGTACTGATAAATTTGCAACTCAAAGACACCGATAGAAATCAAACGGGCAAGGGAACCAATCAATCGAAACATAGCGCGCGGGCGCTTCAAAGTGATATCAAAAGTAGGGGCGTTTATAACAAAAGACACTGTTAATTGAACTTAGCGCTCTCTCGATCTTTTCTCCAAACACGCATGCCCATCTACCTTACTTTTGAAACCACCTTGTGAATGTGTGAATGTATACTCCTCAAGGTTATACCGGAATTAATGGAGATACGCATTTCAAAATTCATATCTTAATATTCGACATTTCTACGCTAGTTCTTTTGCACCTCTTTTTACATTACGTTACATTACGAACCGAATTAACAGATCAGCCAAAAAGCATTACTTGTAAAAATCATAAGATTTTAATATTTATTATTATTTAAGTAATTATATAAGTTGATCCCAATTTTCAGTTTATCAATTTCTTTTATTTAGTTCTCGCTATAATGAAGTTATTTCTCTAATTGCTGCTTCTAGCATAAAATTTACACTTTTAAATGAGATATCTCTCTAACTTCGTTCAATAATCTTTAATGTGTATGATATTTACAAACGATATTGTCTTTTGCTTCAAATACTCTTTTGTATTTAAAAACCCGAGAGTTACGCCTACGAAAAATTCCTGTCTTTCTTTTAATTTCCGATATTACTGTTGCTGTGTGGCCATCTCCAAGTAAACAAATACCTTCTCTATAAGCCAATATTTGCTTGCGTATAGAGTGAAATTTATTTTATTCGTCTGTTTTTGCTTTTTTTGATGAAATCCAGATGAATTTGCTGAATTTTTTAATTGTTTATAAAAATTAAAGTAAAAATGATAAACATTCTAACTTGTGTATATTTAGCTTAGTTAGATTAATTGCATAAATACTGTATTTTTACTTATAAATAATTTTATATCCTTGGATAATAAATAAGAATATCTAAAATACAACTTTACCTAAGTTACATCATATATCAGTTGTTCTTTGTTTTTCATAAATTCAAAAACCTCTCTTACTTTTATTGTTAATGCATGTACATTTTTTTTTTTGTGTTTTATTCAGCGATGCCTGCCCTTAGCAACTATAGAAAACATACCCAAACTTTAACAGAGCAATTTTAAGCAGTTGTATGTTTTGTGAAAAAAAAAACTTTTAAGAAACAAAGCAAAATCATCGAACGAACAAATTAATTGAACGAACAAATAAATAAGGCACCCTATGTGAAAGCACTCGATCTAATTTTGCCCTATGTAACTTGTTTATAGCTCTCACTGTGCATCGCGGTATAAAACACAAAGGTCTAATTGTAACTACATATTTATATAACACACATTTTGCAAAGCATAAACATGTGAATTACCCTAATTTTATAAAAAGTTCTGAAATAAACCGAAATAAAGATGTATATTTTGAAAATATATCTTTATTATTAAAAATATAAGAGATCTGTTTCATATGGATGATTCCGAGAGAACGGTTCTCCGTAAATTCTGTGGATATGTCTCCCCGAATTTCTCTCAATTGCTGCTCTTTGAATTTTGTCTCTATCGAATTGATACACAATAGATATGTTCTTATTATGATATTAATCTGATTATGTCTTTTACTGTCTTCTGATACTTCGCATACACAAATATGTATTTCAAATATTTAATAGTTATAGTGGTTAAAATGTCGTTACAGTCTGTTTAAAAATGACTAAGTCGTTACACAATCTGTTTAAATCTAATCTGTTTAATAATTGTTTACTAATTTGCTACTCTTTAAAAAATCAGCTCTAACACTTTAAATTCAAGTGACCAAATGAATAACGTAACGATAACGATAAAAAATGTATATGTATGTGCTTGCTGATGCCTCCTCAAGGTCCCCCAGTGGAGGCTTGACTTTATGTAACCACAAAGCACATCATTATGCAAAAATAACTTAAACAACATGAAAATGATCCCAACCATAAAGAGAAAACCAACACAAACGCCGAATGCCATACTTGTACTTCATAAATAACCAAAAGTGTTACGTCCAAATTTCGAAGGGGGTACGTTTAGTGCTGTCATATAATTTACGTTCACGCTTAAGAGATGATCATTGGCTGCGGCGGTCTTTTAATGAATGGGCGCCTTCACAATGTGATTGGGAGCAATATAATGATATCCAGGGATTGGCAGTCCAGCTGTTTCCATTGAGATCCTGAAAGAAGTTCATAAACGTTAATCTTATTGAAATTATTGCAACCGAATGAAATGGAGGTTCCAACAATTTCGCTTTTCATTCTTGAAAAAAAAAAATACATAAAAATATAATCTGCCATAGATTCTTCTGCTTTCTCTCATGTGGGGACGACTTTAGGGTGAAATTTCTCCCCACATTTATAAGTCTAACCAAGTAACCAAGCACATAACATTCGATGGAAAGTAATAAAGAAGAGATTTCAGAAACTTCTATGACAGAAAATATAAAACATTTAAATAATGTTTCAAGTTCTTGTTGTAAAACTTGCGCATTTGGAACATTCATTTCTTAAACGAAATAAATAGGTTAAGCACAATGAAAATTAATAGTACATTTCTCGAGTCTTGAGGCTTAATGCTATGAGAATTTCTTAAACAGGAGAATTATTAAAAGAAGGTTAAAATAAATAGCCTTACCGGAATGTGTGGGTTGGACGGTGGTATTTTGATATTCTTCAAAGGTTGGCTGGGTTGGTATTTGAGATATTTGGTTTTTTTTTTTTTTTTTTAATCAGGTAATGCGTGGTTGGTCTCGGAGTCTGGGATATGACCTTAGTTTTGCAGCAAAAGGTGTGGATCTTTCTTAGATATAGAGTTAATCATCAGCTTGGATATTTATTTTTTATCTCATTCGACGAGAACATAAGCACTTCGTTCCAGTTCACTTAAAATATAGACTATTACAATATTTTCAAAACATTTTCTACGCACAACACACACACAAAATATTTGAACTTCAACTACAACAATCAAAAATAGGTACGTTCAATGATTATAAAATGTTGAAAATAAATACATACATATTATACAATCTGTGATAAAACAATCAAAAGTGAAAAATGTGATTCATCTATTCCCTCTGTGAGATTTGTGCTGCGACCTAATTCCACGTCATTGAACATACCTTGAAATGTGTCTACATCCATAAAAATTAGTGAGGCGTCGAAATTCTTAAACAAATACTCGTACAAACTGATTCCACCAGAAATATTTTTCTCTTAAATTAAACCCACTTTTATTTTCCGCTATCTGTAAAGTTTTACGAAAAGATGATTTCTTTCCAGACGCTAGAGGAAACCTACAATAACGCAAAGTTGGTGCGCAAAAGAAAAACGTATCAAAATAAAATGTTTCGATACTACGATTAAACCGAACTATTAATGGTAATTAATTCTATCACTAAATCTCTTAGTAGGTAATAAATTTTAACGGACATATCAAATAGAATCATTACCAATTATGAATATAATTTGAATTGGCCCCATTCTGTATCCGTGAGGAAAAGATGTGCAGATGCTGTATTTTCATTCCTTCGTTAATAATATCGTTTGGTTTCATTTGTTTTCCAATAGAATTAAATGACGAACCATAAAAGTTCGTAAATAATTAATTATTTTTCTCAACACTTCATTGAAGTTATAAAATGACCCGCTTGTTCGTTCTTAATCCAATGGAAAACTCTTTTTATCATTTAAATATTTAGTTTACTATTTTATTTGAAATATCTGATTAACCCAAGATGTTCAGGAATAGGCACTTTCCTCATAACGACAAATGGTGATTTATTAAATGAACGTAAAATTATACTAAAATATTAAGTTTGTCTTGAGTCAAGCAAATAATTTAAACGATAGGGCTATTCAATTATTATTTATAACAAACATTTCCTAACTAAATGTTACATTGATGAATATTTTAGAGATTTTATAAACATTTTTCAGGTGTGTGTTTTCGGTTTTAATTTATTAATTATTTTTAATCCATTTTTTTTAAACATTTTTAAATAAAACCAAACGTTATTTCTGGAATTGTTAATTTAAACTCGTTACTAAATAAAAATGCAGTCGGGTACGACGGAAATAATCATAATTTTAGTTTAGATTTTTTGTAAGTGTATTCGACTTCATAATTTTTGAGAGTACAGTCCTACTTAGCTGGTTTATGTTTTACGTTGTAAGGTATTTTATTTGAAATTTGAAACAGGCTACTACATATACATATGTATAATGTATGTAAATTTTGGAACTGATTGAATATGAGATCTCCTCACGGATTTCGATGAAGCCCGGTGTTCTCTTGGAGTCAAGAGTGACGAATATGGGGGAAAATGATGTCGGTTATTTCCCGAGATATTGAAATTTGAAGTTTCGAAAATTAACATTGTGCCATTTTCCCACAAAATTTCGTTGCAAATTATATAAATATGTATGTACCAAAATTTCCACTTTTTCATTCTAAGAAATTGTTAAAATTCTTTCAAATTAACGAAATAAAGATAAAAATCTTTTTCGACTTATTAACAATGACGAGCACGCATTTATCTTATGAAATGATAAATCGAAATAAAGTAAACGTTTTTTATTTTCATTTCAGCACTCATGTAGATTTGCTTATAGAAATTCAGTGCAAATATTTTTAATTCAAAGTTTTTCCATAATTTTCATCAAACTTCGTGAGAAGACCTCAAACACAATTTATGGTCTAAACTTTGTCCTACATTTTGAATTTAGAAAATTCCAAATTCGTGGCGAGAGGGTGAGGGAATGATTGAGACTTGAGCTCGTTGAATATAAAAAAGATTGCCCTGTTCAAGAACTAAATTTCTGCAGGCTTTATTGATGAATTCATAGTAAGAAGAGAAAACGTTTGATTGGAAATTTTAGGTTTTCCTAAATATTTTTGAAAACTTCTATTAGAAATGAATAAAATATAATTTTCTTCATATTAAAGATTTTTAAATTTATGACCTCGTATCGCGCATACTGTTAATCTATTTGTATTGTTAACCGTTTAATTTTGCTCTTCACTATCAATTTTATATGTAAATATAACGCTCTATTTTTTTTGATTTTACTTAGCTTTGGCACTAAGCACCTTATTTCTCATTTTCCTTATGATGCATCTGGATTAAAAGATGATGGATTTTCTGTTTAATAATTCTAAAATTATACTTTAGATCTGTACATATTTGGTAGGTTATAAAAACCTTAAACTTCATCCGGAAATCCGGTAGTTTGGAAATAAAAACTAATTGTCTGTTAATGTAAGCATCATCCTGCACTTCCAAAACATATTTGACTCTTGGTTCCATTTCTTAATACAGCTATCGCTCAATTTACACGATACTGTATTTAGACGATTTCACTTTTATTTATTTATAAAAAAAAAAATTTAAAACTGGACATTTAGCTGTCTATACATTTCTAGCTTTTCGAATTCTATTCACTTGCTAACACTGGCACACATATGTACATATCTCTAGTCATTGTTTAATTTTAATCTTACCATGGAGTCATCGAACCAGAATCGCATCAAGCGCTATCAAGTAATGAAAGTGTATAATGTCACTTAAATTAAACATTTGGTTAAATTAATTAAGGATGTTAAGCATCTGTTTCTATAAAGTGAATTACTATATATAT
The DNA here is from genome assembly GCA_951509405.1 of Machimus rusticus. Lineage (NCBI taxonomy): Eukaryota > Metazoa > Arthropoda > Insecta > Diptera > Asilidae > Machimus > Machimus rusticus. The sequence continues at coordinate 10,951,283 of OX608050.1, forward strand.
TAATTATATCTTACTGGCTAAATTCCCGTGCTTCGCTACAGTGATTACCAGATAAGCATTGAATATCAGATCAGAAAAAGAAAACTTGAGCTTGAGGACAAACAAATCAACAGAGAAACAATAGTCTATATCCTCAAGGAAAGTATCACCAAAAATGAATAGTGAAAACATATTTGAAATCGATCCATTACCTTTTAAAATCACCCCCGACGAATTCATAAAGTTTTACTCTTAACAGTATTAGTGTAGAAAGAATAGACAAATAAACTTCTAAATTAATAAAAAATGCACATTGTAGTTTATTTTCAATTAACATATTTTTACGTATAAAAATCGCCGATTTCGATTTACCCTGTTTTCTGATATTCAATGTAAATCGGGGAATAGGTTACTTGACATCTAATTTCTTTTTTTAATAAAATACTAATTCCCATGAATTTTTCAAGCCTATTTTCCTGGCAGACTAAAATACACCAACATTTAAAAGGGTAATTAACTGGACTTAGTCTTTTTGTTTCACTCTATTTGTAAAAATTTTCTTTTAAATATAAACTAGATTTAATGCAATTTTTTAAAAATCATAATTAAAGCGATTGTTGGGACAATTCTATTTATTGGACGATTGAAACATTGACCCTAATGGACGTGTTTCACATCAATAAATTAATATAAAAAATATTAAAATTATCAAACAAGTTTCACACCGGTATTTTTGCACACTATCTGCTCATAAGAAAATTCAATCCAAACAACAATTTCAAAGACAAAAACTGCAATGTTTATTGATAGATTACTTTGGTGATAACATTATAAATATAGTAGTGCTTTAAAGAACATAATCAAGTACGATATCAAATATATTTAAAACTCCTACACATAAGAATTTTCACTGCGTAATTGAATGAAAGATTTCAAAAGGTAAATTTGTTAAAAAATAATTCGCGCTCAGCAGCGGGCGTTTTAAACACAATAATGTATTTTCGGTGAGACAATTAAGTGCCTTTTTTTGTTACTATTTTCACCGACGAACTACGTGCTCAAATTAAAAATAAATTTCATGAACAGTTTGAGCATTTCCCGATATTACTTAAAATTAAGATATATATCTTAAATCCTAAAAATACTTTTGAATGCTTTTCCAGGACCGGAAATTCGTCCGTGATGACACAATGATAAAAAGGAAAGGTAAAAGTGAAAAAAAATAAAAATCTCAGCTCCTGATAAAGCATTCATGAAAATATGTTATATAAAACCACTGATGAATAAAACTTGCAATTTACCCCTCTACTGCTCGAGACAGTAAAATGAAAAATGTGTCTGCGTCTTTTTTTCTTAAAATTAATACGGATTGAATTTGTTCCTATCGCTTTTCTTGTCATTAGCAGAGGTTGCATTGTCTGACCGCATGCGTGGATAGGTTTTGGATCTGTGAACGCCAGTTGTCTGAACTGGAGGCCCAAGATTCGCAAGTCCACCCAGTAAATCTGTGAGTCCACCCAGTGCAGTCAGACTGGACAGTGCGTTCAGAGCCCCCGGCTTGGTCAGCAACTGGGCTAGTGGAATAGCGGAGGCTAAGGGATTATTGGTGGTAGTGCTAGTATTATTATTGGAGGATGTTGTCGTTGCTGGTGATAAATTTGATGCTGATGTTTGATTTCCATTTGATGTGTTATTTGCTTCTTGAAGATTGGCCTTCTGGAGTTCAACGCTGCGGGATAAAAGAAAAGGACGGAATTGTTAGGTTTTGGTGGTCGGGATGGAGGGATTTGTATAAACAATACGAGATTGAACCACATATTTTCTCTTGTCTCATAGAAATTGTAAAATGATTTCACATTCGTGCCTTTATTTCCGACCGCCCTTGTACCTCCAATATTTGCTTATTTGTATGATGCGTCTAGTACTTCACACTTTTCTGCAAGTACATAACGAAAATAACATGGAAATATTTCCATGTTTGTAATACTTTTTTACCGATTGATAACACCATCAGTTTCAATTATTCCTTACATTACGAAAAAGTTTCCAAAAACGAAACAACTTTTAAAAACCTTTTGTACTTTTTGCAATGAAAAATGAAAAGCATTTTTTGGATTTTTAATGAATTATTTAAATATGGTATGTCATACTCGAAGTTGTAAACCATTTGATTACCAAATCCTGACAAATTTTTTGGCCCACGTAAATGAGTACTTTTAAATTTATATCTCTTTCTCAATATTAATAGATATCACCAAACAAGATATACAGATTCTATACTCTTCTGCATATTGGAGCTAATTATGCCAGCACCAATTTAAATCTTATACCCGAGTTAAATAAAAATTAAGAGACCAAACTTTATTTTATATTTATTTAGAAATTTGCTTTGTAAATAATTATATTTTAGATACATATTCGTAGCGAACAAAAGTCGTCATTTTCAACTATTTGTATTATATTTATTTCATAATATTTTCGTAAAATATACGATTATAAACCAACCTACATGCTGTCTGAAAGTTAAATAAGAATCATTAGGCAACTGTATAGCCACAAAAATACTAGGAGTAAAAAAAAAAATTCATCTTAAACTGGATTTTTCAAATTCTCGGTTCCGTATACAAAATTAGCTTTCGCTTTATAACTTTTCAGTTATTTTTACTCGTTATTCGAGACTTCAATTCTAAGCTCTTTAATTTTGGTATTAGCGAAAACAACGAATAAGTTATATTAGTTATCAATACATGGATGGAAATTAAATCAATAGTTAGAAAAGGAGCTTACATACAGAAAATTAAAATTCACTCAGAAATTTCAATGCAACTCTGAAAGAAGGATGCAACTAACAGATCAGGAATCGATCAAAACAGATATTAAAGTTGTTTTCAAAATTAAAATCGTTACAAAGACTTACTTATTCCTTCTTTCATATTGTTTTATGTCAACAACAATGTAAATTGAAAACAGTTGTTGCATTGTTCTTGTGTTTAACTATTTACGAAAATATATTTATAAAGTATACTTTCTTTACATTTATAGGTTTATAGTTTGCTCCTCTGAATATTACAAGTTTAATAACTGTCCATATTTTTCAGAGTGAAATCCACAATTTAATCTAACTTGAAGTTCACAAATATTCGCAAAACACATCGTACCAAAATACTTGAAATGATAATATTAATAATATTCTTGAAGAGTCATAGTTTTGGACTTATGTTCCTCTTCCACTATTATTTTATCTTTTAAATCACGTCGAATGAATTTACCAAGTATAACGTAGAAATAAAAATCTTGTTTAGACATAAATGCACATTAACTAAGCAAAAACTTTTTGAAAAATAGATTTTTCACAAATTAAACCCAAATTCAATTAAGATCCATCCTACTATCATTGAAATAGGATAATAATTCTTTATTTTAAGCATTGATACTTTATTGTACCCTAAAATGTATGCCTTGTGTGTCCACATTTATGTTTTTTCTGAGGTCAATGAGACTATGACGGTGGAATTAACTTCAGTTATTAATCTTAGGTTTTAAATAGAAATAGATTTACACTGACAAAAATTTCCACAAACATAAGTTTCTGTTACCCTATTTTTGATTTAAAAAATTCCACATACATCATTAATCAAATAACAGAAGGAGGAAAAGGAAGTTTTGGAGTCATAGATGGACAAAATATGTCAATTTACTTAAGAATTAATTTTTAGGAACACAAGTGAAATAGGACAGCAAAGGATTTATAACGTTTAAGAATTTGATGGAACAACCAATTAAAGGATTCAATTTCCAGGAATTATATTCAACATCGTTTAATGAAAATTATTTTGACTGAACAACGAAAAATGTTACTGATTTCTATACTGAAGTTGAAAAACAGAAATGAGTGTTAAAGATATTTTAGGTATTGACACCACCCTCACAGAAACAAAAGACACTTGACAGCATTTTTAGCTACTACATAAAATTGAAAATTTATTTACTTGATCTAATTACATGTAAAACATTCCATATTAGTTTATTCCAATTTAAAAGGCACTTATGTAATTTTGCTTATCCTATTTATTAAACAGCTTCCAGCGTGGGGCTTTCCATTATCTCCAATGTTCCAAATCTTTCGAATGCAGTCTACTCACAGAGAAATCGGTGTGCAAATGTATTTTATCGAGAATGTCGGACTGTCTGCCATGTAAAATTGATAACTGTGCAGGAACAATTACTGGTAAAGATGAGTTCATGCATTCTCAGTGCTGAGATAATGAAAAGCTTCGTGTTTTAAAAACGTTTTGATAATGTTGAAAAAAAATTCATCAAAATTTAAAAAAATGTTTAAGGGAGGATGAATTGTATATAAGCGCAGGCTGCCAAATTCACCCATAAATGCCGAAAAGTTTCACAAATTTTCCTATACGTTTGACAATCAAACTAAACAAAATACCGAAACGAATGAATTCTGCCGTAACCAAAATAGCATCAAGCTAGAATGTTGTCAAATATTGAGGAGATTAGGGGAGTCATGTAATTCGTGTAATAGAATGAAGCACATCACGCATCAAATATTGTGTTTTTGATTTAAGTAGAGAGGTAGGGCAGTCGGAAGTGGTAAGGCTTAGGTTATATGATGATATAATAATATGAAATAAATGAAAGCTTGAAAATTTACAGGAATTTTAGGATTAATCTTATTTTCTGCACGGAATTTACGAAAGCTTTACACACTTACCTCATATTGATTAAGTACTGTGCAAGGGCCACGGAATCGGGATTTCCGCTAATGGTTATGGTCCTATCCGTGTTTCCACCCTCCCGTTCCTCGCAGTTCGATATACGAATCATGGCGCCAGATATTTGCCGTATTTCGGCAATTTTAGTACCTCCTTTTCCGATGATGCATCCAATCAAGTCATTTGGCACAGTCATTTCGTGTTGTTGCTGATTTCGGTTTGCATTGTTTGAACGCAACTGGGACCCTGCTAAAGCCGCCAATGCTAAAAGCATATAAGAATCAGTCAACGATAAGAATAGCTGAAGGAGCTAATTAAAAGGGGACATTCCCGAACTCCTAACAATATTAATTTTGTAAGTTTGAACAGCTCAAAAGAAAACGCACCTGTCGGATTAAGTCCACCAGTATTTGCAGGTGCCATTCCGGCTAATCCAAGGGCGGCTAAACTAGCAAGGGGATTTTTTGTCACCTGAAAATAAATCAACAAATAAGTTAATTTTATCACCCACGTTTAAAGGCAGAATTTATTTCTGACTTTCGGCATGTCTTATAATGATCAAACTCTTATCCCTTCTGGCGGTTAGGTTTAAACATTGGAGTTGGATTCGGAAAACTTGACGAGTCACGAAATATTGGATAAATTATTTTTGTAATAAAAAATTATTCAATTGCATATATTTTGTGTACTTTTTTTTTGGAAAGTAATCATCTTGAGGTGCTGCCCAAACTTTCAGGTCACAACTAAGCAAGGATTTGGCAGATCTTAATTTACTTAGGGTAATGCAAGGAGAGGAGGCGTACCAAGACAGCTATTTGGAAAGTTCCATTGTAATTTTCTCTAACGATTTGGGTTTTTTTTGTTATGATCGGATTGCCAGAAGAGAAGCCCAAGGTTGGAATATCGTAGTTTTCCTATAATTAACAATATCTGAAAGAATTGAGTGCAAGTATAAACATCACACATAAATATTCTGTTAGTAAAAAACGCGCATCATTAAATGGGACTAGTAGCAAAAAAACTGGGTGCAAAGTGCAATATTAATAGCATAATGGCAACATACAAATTTACATTAAAACATTTTCTCTGAGAAAATTGTAAAATAAAAAACACTTACAGGTTCACAGGGTAATGCTCAACAACTAGGGCAGTGTCTGGGAATACTATATATATTCATACAAATAAACATTGTTAGAACAACTGGGTCTAAATTATACGACGAAGAGTAGATTTGGGGTCAAACAGGAGGACTAGACAGCTTAGTTTTAAAATCTAGACGGGGCAAGCTTGAAACCCAAAACAAAATAGGTATAGGAATTGATTAACATGAGTCAAGGGCAGCACCAATCAAAACGATTAACTCACGTCAGGTATCTGTTGTAGATGATGTGGGGGTAATGCTCCCGGAAGTTGAGCCCCTTTTAATAACGGGTCCGATAAACCAGAGATGCCTGCATGAAGACCACCGGCCAACGCTAGTGGAAATACTGTGCAGGTCTATATACATTTATAAAAGAATGTTAAAGTCTTTCAAATATCGTAAAACAATCATAACAAAACAAATTTACCGCCCAAATATATCCTCTGTACATTTCTTAGATTTAAAATAATGGTTAAACATTTTCGCTGAATTAAACATTGATCACATAGCTTCCGCTTTAATATAATTTCTGCAGTTACATATTTAATTTGATAATATTTCTTACTTTATGTTTATTTCCTTTATAACTATATTTTCTTCTTTACACTCCATGCACAAGTCCTATTCTAAGTACATAATACGAAATGAAAAAGGTAATGAATAATTTTGTTTGCTGCTAACTATGAAAATCTTTAACAGCAAACAAGATTTGAAAACAAAAATTATTACATAATTTCATTCGGAATTTTTCAAGTTTTTTTTTGTTTGTTACATGTTAAAGTTTTCATTTAGGGCCGTATTCACCAAGCTGTCATAAAGTTCCGACCGCTAATTTGTATTCACCAAGCTGTTTTAGGACGGTCCTAATTTATTTGCGACCACCTCAGGGCAGTCTCAAAAATATTTCGACTTACTTGACTTGACTTGACTGCCACAAATGAATCGTAAATATTATGTAGTAGGTATGTATTGCACCTAATAATACCTAATAGTTATAATTTTTGGCTTATAATCATTTGCACTTATTTGCATTATAGCGATTCATCCGAGATAAAACTTCAAGTGATGAACAGATAATCCTTGCGCAAAATTGGATTTATTTAGCATCCTTTTCAGCCATTTTTATCACTTACTTTGCGCGGATATCAAAAATAAATAACGTAATTGGCAACAGCTGAGTTGACTTTGACAATTCAAAGTTATGTTAGAAACTTATGTATAATTAACTACAAACTTATGTATAATTAACTATGTTATAGTTGAAATGTAAAAATTGGCATTTAATATAACTGTTGCATTCGAATCTTATACCAGGTGTTTGACCATATGGCCAAATTATACCTGTCTGATTTAAGCGATGTTAATGAATTCCTATAGAATTATATGCAATGTATTTTATATTTAAATAACATGTATATATTTTTTTAAATAAAAAAAAAAATAGTTGAGACAACTTGGTGAATACCAAATTCGAAAATGGATTTAAGACCGTCATAAAAATAATACTCGGGAGGTTCTCATGAAACTCGATCCGAAAATTCGATTTTTTTTAAATTTCATTCTTTGAATGCCTATTATGTGTAGAATATATTCCCCAAACCGTTTGACTGAAATCAATTTCATAAAAAAATTATGGCATAATAATTCAATTTTTTTTTACGCGGAAATAGAGTTTTTGCGGTAGTGTGCATTCTACATCAATATTTTTTAAATGTGCTCCTATATGTACGTTTTATGGTAAGAATAACTACCTAAAATGCCACCAGATGTCCAATGATACGCTCTGACTGTGAAATATTTTAACTCTAAAAAATTGTTAGCAAAATCTTTAAATGCGTTTCCTGAAAAACGATGTTTTTTATATCGGGTTGCACGATAACTCGGAAACTACTCAATGGATCACTATTTTTTTATGTTTATTTTGAAGTTCATTTAATTAATCGGCGCCTGAACCTAAATGCAGATAATATTTGCTGTTACTTTTTTTTATAGCACTTTAAAGAGCGAAAAAAAAAGTGAAAAACTGGTACTGAAAAGTTGAATGTCCGCCATTTTTTTGATTTTCAACTTTTTATTTATATTGTTGGTACAAGTGCCGGCAAATATATAATATTTGTTATTTTATAAAAACTTTTGATTTTTTGATTTTAGATAATTTTTACAAGTGCTACGATGTAAATCGATAAGTCACCTTTTTTTGAGACGGTCATGTTACAACACGTATAAACAATTATCATGACGTTGTTATTTTTTGGAACAAATTTATTTTCGTACTTTATAACTTAATAAATATGTAAGTGTCAAAAACTTTGAGTTGTTTATTTACTTCCTTCTAGGAAAAAAATGTTCAAGAAGATCACCTTATTTTTCGGTCGCTTGATGAGAACCTCCCCTTGACGGGTTGGTGAACACGGCCCTTAATGTTATAATAGTTAACATTAAAAAACCGTCGTGTTGGAGAGTGGTTATTGTTTTTTTTCCAATTATGTTAATTCTCGAGACCCAATTTCAATACTTTAGTCTGAGTGGTTGATTATCCTGATGTAGGCTACATAACATTTGTGGATTGTAAGTGCGCACAATTAATAAAGATGCTAAGTGATTAAATAACAATTTATATATTAATACGTGAAGGGAAAACTTTGCACCCCTTTTTAAGCATATTGGACGGACGGAGGAGTGTGAGATTTGGCATAGTTAAAGTTTATATAGAGAAGGAGTGCAGAAAGCTAAAATTTATATATAATATGTGTTACAAATACATTAAATTCAATAAAATAAATTCATTATTTACGTTCATACTGTCTATGTCAAACGCATAGTAGTCTGTGGTCAAACTGTCGTAAGTTTATTATTGACAGTGCCAATTTCAAACACATAATAGACTGTGTACATTCGTATTTTTCGTAGTAACCCCAATAGGTCGAATTTCGACCACAGGGCGACCACTAGTAAGTTTAAACTCGCCACTGAAGCAGCCAGCTAATCTTGATCACAAAAACGTAAGTCAGAAAAGCTTCTTGGTATTGGTTGTGCAGTTAACTAAAGTACTGTGCATCTATAGCAATGAAATACTGATTTTGCACGTTCTCACTACTACAAGTACCATTCTAACGATAAATTTGTATTTATTTTCGGTGACATTAAAGAAGAGGATGTATTTTGGAATTATTGGAATCTTGCTTCCAAGATGAGATATTACATATGTATATGAAATATGGTATCTATAACTTTGAAACAGAGTTTATGTATAAACAATGTTTAGATAAAATTCCAAAAATTGATTCTGGTTATTGGGAATAAAGTCGGACACTCCACTCGTACTGTGTTGAACAAGACAATAAGTGGGTGAAAACCGCCAACAACTGCACAAATATGGTTAACAAAAAATCAAAAAAAAACAAGGAATTAACTGGACACACTAAAGAACCGTCATATGTACCGGGACTACATAGTTCAATCTAAATATCAATATAATATACGAATTAAAACTTTATTTTATATATGGAAAAATTCAATCAATGTAAACGTTTATTTTTTTTAAATTAAAATTATTCTACCTGGAAAAAAAAATTAAAATCTGTTAGAGATTACTCACTAGGTATGTATATTATATTTAAAAAAAAAAAATAAAAAAATTTGCAGTATTGCTGCATTGATAACATTTTATTCTACTTGAAATTAACTCCTTTCAAAATATGTACAACATTTCAAAGTTGCCTCTGATTACCGCGAGGTTTCGTTTTACGTGGAAAGATATCCCAAATCTTTGGCAAATAAACTATCCAATGTATAAATTTTTTACCAGTTTTAATGATTGCTTTATTTAAAAAATATGATTTGTAGAATGAAGTCAGCTTCTTTTTTTTATAATATTTTTATTTTATAATATTACTGGAAACGAAACTTGTTTTAGTAGGACTGCTAGTTTTGGTACGACGGTTTTCTAAAAAAACTTATCTTCCTTCATGATCTTGCCTTGGTATTGGCCGATTTTCCCTTACCAATACCAAAGTGCGGTCGATTCGTCGAGTAAAAGTTTTCTTCCTTCTTGAGTACTTTACAACAACTCCAAATTCATTGTGTCTTTGGATGGTTTAGTGCACGCAAGTTTTACCGAGCTCCAATTGCAGTGCAATTTCCCGCTCAGATACCCTATTGTTTTGAAGTGCGGTGACAATACCTACTGAAAACATTATTCAATATTTTATAAAAAATTAAAATAATGTTTATCTGCCACTAAGTTATCTCACAGATCGATCTTTTACCCATTTTACACACTAATGAAGATTAGCGCGCCATTACAAAAATGACTATAATAACGATAATAATCGTAATAACGGTGTCAAACCTAGTAAAAATAAACTTCAGCCCAGAGTACGCTTCGATCTTACTTAGCAATATTTTCTAATGTAAAAAATTTTATAAAATTCCCAGCATTCAGAGGGTGCTCTTAATAATTTAATCAGTAGCGAAGCCGAACTTCTTTTAATACTGAATATATTTTTCATTTTATTACCAGTATTTTTTTACTAACAATACATAATAAAGTAAGTTAAAATTTGAGGAACTTTTTTCTTAAGTACATCAACAGTTTAAAAAGATACAGTCACTGAAAGTCAGAGTTTCATGTCGATTGGTAGGTGGTCTTAATATTTTAATCAGAACTGTACTTTCTCGAATTAAAAAGATATATTTTTTTGGTATAAGCTTTGGAGAATAGGTCCTTAACTTGTTAAGAAAAAACGCCTAATATTTCAAAAATTATGTACTTCAGATCCGACTCACATTTCAAAGATATAGACGTAGAAGCGTCGTTTTTACGACGTTTTTATTTAATAACTGAATAACTAAACTTTATAGTATTCCCACCATAAACTTCTAAAATGTTAAAACAAGTAAATATTTATAATTAATCTTACAGCTTACTAACATTCTTATTATATGTATTTATGGCTTATTTATTTTACTAATAATATGGTTATTTCTAAAAGAAGATTTTTACAGTAAGGAACATTCCGTTGTATTCTTTGGTAAAATTAACCATCTAATTCAGGTATTGAGAATCAACACTTTTTTCCGAATTGGGGAACACCTACCTTGCAGATAATATTTTCCCAACTATAGAGCTGCCCATCTTTACAGACTTGCCACCGCCAAAACACTATAATTTGGTAATTTACTTAATATTGGCAAAAATTATACGATTGGGATACTTTGGCTCAAGAGCTAAAGTTACCCGAATGTATGAGTCAAAGAATCCCCACACTCAATATTTAATATTTCAGTATATTAACTTGTGATAACACAATCGTTTCTATCATCACTGTACTCCTAAACATATTTCTGGCCCCAATAAATGTAATATTAAAGGAAAATTACCTTAGAAACTCTGTTATACAAGAAAGTTTGCAGACGTAAGTATTCACAGCAGGTAAGTTAGAAATGCAAATGAAAGTTTTCATTTTGAAAAGATTAGTTTAACCAATTAAAAATAGGCGCAAAATTCACACAAATTGAATCTGCCATTTTCTTGGAGGATGACTACCCCATTAATATTAAAAAAAGGTTTGATCTCCATCCTCCCGACATTTTTAAATTCTTATAAAATTAGCCAAAAATAAAACCTTTTCCTCATTCGCCCCGAATCACGTACATATGTATGTATGTATATGTAAGTATGCGTTTAAATTATATGTAATACCAGCGACACACTAATCGAAATTTAGAAATATATCAATACATCAATTTGCCTTTAATTTCAAAGCAATATAATAATATTGTGAAATTGAATACGCTCGAAATTCTAAAGTTCAGTTGGTATGTCGCTGGTATAACCAGAATTTAATTAGTTTCACCTTTGCATTTAAATCCCTAAATCATTGTCATATTCATATTCGTACAAAATTGAAACTCTGTATATATGACTCGTATGGATCTAACAGACTTGGAATTAAAACAATGACCAATTTATGCGACGTACAAGACGTCAGACGACGTCAGACGTACAATTTTATGCTAAGTCCAGATGAATTTTTGGAACATAAACTATCATTTAAATTAAACCTTTTTGGTCCTTCGTCGAATTTTAATTCCACTCAATACTTTTTTTCTTTAAGGGGGGGCTAAGGTATTTAAATTTTTTTGTTTGACAATTTTTTTTATTTTTTTAATTGAATGCATAATATCTTAAGAATATTGTGTCAAAATTTCAAGCCGATTGAAGCAAACTTGACGAAGTTACGAGTATTTCTATACCTTGCTTATGAACGTTTTATACCAGATTTTTTAGTGTTCAAAACTTTAAAGCGTTTTCCCCAGAACTCACGTTTTCAAAGTCGGTGCCCCTCATAACTTCAAAACTACTGCACCGATCCTTTTGAAATTTTGAACACTATTTCTGTACATAATTTACGAGGTAACGCTGGAGAGTTTTTTTCAAATTTGTTAATAATTTTTATTTTACAATAACAAATTAGTCGATTTTTTTAGCAAAAAATCGCGTTTTTCCCTTCAAAGTGTTCCAAAAAAGTGAAAAATTAAAATTTCGAAAAACCCCCCCAGCGTTACCTGGGGAAAACTAATATCTAACGAATGAACTTTGATTTTTTGATTTCGGATGATCCAGCACCCAGTTATGAGGGGCACCGCAATTCTACTTTTTTCCGAGACACGTCCGAATAATTGCTGTCATTGCCGTGTTTTTCAATATTTCTTCGTGAAAATTTTATACAATATTCTTCAAATGTCATACTTTAATGTACTATTAGTTTTAACAAAGAGATTTTAACTGTGTCGTCACAAAAAATTCACAAAAACATGCCTTTTTTCGTACGAATTAACCTTAGCCCCCCCTTAATCATTTTAATATATCCCTTGTGCATGTATATATAAATTATATAACATTGTTTCCTGGAGGCAAAAATAAACAGGCAGCACGTCAGAAATAATGATTTTTGTACACGGTTGTGCACTCATTTAATAAATCCCTTTTTCCCAAATTCGAGGTGAGTTGAGATTGCCAGATCTTCAGTTTTAAAAGACCCCAAAATACGACAGGATAGGGTAGAAATTTATTAGAGTACAAAATAAATTTTTAAACTTAAATAAATAAATATGTAAATAATCAAAATTCGAATTGTAATACAATATGTATAATACTCTATATTTTACAACCGATTTTATTCAGAACCATCATTCCGAAGCGTTTTCGGATATGATACGTGTTCCCGAAATGATACCTGAAATGGACACTAATAGTTTCGTAAGTAACTATTTAAATATGTATATGTAAAATTAATTTATCAACAAAATGTTTATTTTCAGTTTGGTTTGCGAAAAAATATGAATTATTCGTGTATTCGTGTTAAAACTACTTGATTACGATCTGTGCGTAATAATTCTTTAGTTTTTAAGTCTGAGTTCAATGACATATGTTACTCCTTATCAAATAATTACAAAGGAATCGCCAACTTTACCACTACCTACATCTTACAAAACAAAATTTTCCGATTCGTCTGTCTGTCTACGCGCGATTTTCTCTGTACTACTGAACGCACTTTGTCCCGGATTCCATGATTATATCAGTGACACACTATAAACGAAATTTAGGATTTCGGATGTATTAAACTTCACAATTATTATAGTGCTTTAACAAAGGACCCCGCACAGATTGTATGGAAATCCGGTTTCCGTCAAATTAGCTGATTTTTCAGTATGTTGTGCATTTCAGCTCCCTAATCAAAAGTCTCTATGGCCGCTTAGTCCTAGAAGCCCAGGATTTTGAGATACAGGGTGTAACAAAAGTTCCGAAACGATCGAATATTTCGGAAAGAACACATCGCAACGGAAAACAAAAAAATAGGGGTACAATATTCAATTCTACCAACCCTTACCACCACTTCCACCCCTGAGGGCGGGGGTGGGGGTAACTTTTTTTTTCAACCCATTTTTTTTGCAGATTCGGATTCTTCATGAAAAAATACGTAATTTTTGTCTGAAACACTTTTTTGTATTCGACGTAGGTGGCGCTGTATATTCATAAAAAAGAAGAAAATCCTGATATGCTCGAATATTTCGAATGGGAAATGTCGCACCGAAAAACGAAAAAATAGGGGTAGAACATTTTTCAAAGAAGTATTCAACTGTATCAATACTCACCCCGTCACCCCCTCCACTCGCTGTGAGCGGAAGGAGAGGTGAATGTAACTTTTTTCTTGAAATAAGACAACCCATATTTTTTGCCCGAATTCTAAACAACGCCATGTGTAGCGAATGCGGAAAAATGTTTTGGACAAAAATTACCAATTTTTTAATGTAGAAACCAAATCTGCAAAAAAAAATGGGTTGAAAAAAAAGTTACCCCCACTCCCGCCCTCAGGGGTGGGGGTGGGGGTAAGAGTTAGTAGAATTGAATACTTCTTTTCAAAATATTGTACCCCTATTTTTTATTTTCCGTTGCGATGTGTTCTTTCCGAAATATTCGACCGTTTCGGAACTTTTGTTACACTCTGTATCTCAAAATCCTGGGCTTCTAGGACTTAGCGGCCATAGAGACTTTTGATTAGGGAGCTGAAATGCACAACATACTGAAAAATCAGCCAATTTGACGGAAACCGGATTTCCATACAATCTGTGCGGGGTCCTTTTCTTACTTAGTTATTAATTTTTGCTAAAAATCTTTAACACGCTGACGCTCACGACTTTTATTCAGCTATAAGCCATATAAGCTGAATTGACGTCTATAGACGTCATTTGCGTCAATAGGTTAATGTACCCAATACTTTACATAATTTAATTTTTTTTATTTTTTATCTTTTAATTTTTTTATTTAATAGTAAATATTGTATTTTATAAAAATTTAAAACAAAACGACTTTTCCCAGAGCCGGAACGACTCAATGGATTGGATTTTGGTAAATTAATGGATGGAATTATTTTTTTAATTTTAAGAATGTTATAGGGCGTTACATTACAAAAAAATGCAATATGAATGCAATTAGCCAACAAAAAGTATAATTTAAATATAATCCAAAAATGTTGTTGCGTTCGTTAATTCAGTAGCACAATAATTAAAATTGGTGTTGTCGCCTGAGACGAAAACCAATTCATTATATAACTTATTTGTTAAATAATTGCAGCTTATATAAGGGAAACTATGTGACTAGCGGTCTGTTTTAAAAATGAACAAGGCTTGCCCATTTACAAGTCTTATTTTTAAACATAATTTTTTAATAAGGTTAGAAAATAGAAAGCAGTATACATGTACATATCTACCATTATAAGTATCTATATTAACCCTTAGCGGTCGTATGTCACTTCTAATGGAACACTGCAACTTCGAATGTCACGAAAATGATAAAATAAGAACGTGTTTTAGCACTTCAGTCATTTGGTAGCAGAAAAAATATTAGGATTGAATTTACCCTTAACTACATTCGTGGTGTAAATTTTGACCCCAGACGAAACTTTTCTGCGAGTAACTTCGTTCCCAGTGCACCGTCGCCGTTGCACCCCACGAAGTAACTAACATAACTTTAAATAGCAAATGTATTTAAGGGTTAAAAATAAAGCCAATTTGGCTTAACTTGAGCTTGCACTTTCTCATCAGGTTACGTACAAAGTACATGAAATACTAGACTACACTTGAACTACCCTTTGACATATCAAAGCGGACGGAAAATTTCTTCAATTCTGTCTAAACACTCTTATAATCTCACATGGTAGCCATTAAAACTATATTTTTTAATCTTCGTTGATATATCTTCGCCACATTACTCAAAATTAAACATTTTTCACAATATCTTTTGAATTTAGCCAGGTAACGGTAAGTGGCATAGATAGGTAGTTGTACTGCCATAAGAAAAGGCGAGTAGGGCCTCATGGGAAAGTACAAGTTTAACCAAACTGGCACACAGCCTAAGTATAAAATTATAACGTCCGATAAGGGTTAATATTATTTGTTATAACATTGTATTTTTTTAGTGAAATAGAAACGACACAGAAAGCAGAAAAGTTACATTTAAGTACTTCCGAATATGTTAAAACAACCTATTTTTAAGCCGTCCTGTTTTGTGATTGTGCAATACGGTTTTTTTTTCTAATTTGAGCAGTAAATTTGCTAAATACGCATTATAAGACTCAAAAAAACTGATGGCAAGCTTTATACAATTACACTATTGAACTGAATATTATAAAAACATATCTTAATTCTTACCTCTTGAGCTGGTACGGCATAATTTCCTTGTATAGTATATGCTTGCCCATTTGCAAGTATAACTGGTCCACTTACTTGTGGTTTTGGTCTGTAGGGAATTGTAGCACCTTTTGGAGGCGACTGAAAACAAAAAAATAATGATTCGTAAAGATAAGAGATCAGCTATTTATTTTAATCAGTACATATATGTATGCATATAAGCTACATAATACATACATACATATATGTGTATGATTAATTTTGATATGATATTTACCTCTAACATAACCAAACAAATCTGGTAAATACACTGAGTTATTTGCTCGGCTGTGCCACTCAAGGTGACTGCTCTCTCTGTGGAATTTGGCAACATTTCACTGGCAACTTGTATAGAACAGCCTGTTGTGTTACGAATTTCTTTAATCTTCGAGCCACCCTTGCCTTAAAAGTATAAATACATTAGTTTTTACAGCACTTAAATATGTAATATAGTTATATGAATTACCGATTAGTGATCCGCACTGACTTGCTGGTACTATTAATCGAATTGGTATTTGAGTTTTGCCTCCTGATGAGCCAACATCATTAAACTGTGAACACCACTGGAAGATGTACAGTAATTATGGGATAATCGATTTATAATCATTTTACCTCTTCAAATTTCTTGGTTATAAGGGAAAACGCTGAATATATAGCACTTGTTGTTCCAGACACGGTTACAATACGTTCAGGACATGACCCATCTGAGATGTTAATTTTGGCGCCAGACTGTAAATGAAACAAATTAAGTTAGTAATTCAAAGAGGAAATTCGTTAGGATTTTCGATTGCAGAAAGCTTAGAGGGCCATTTTACATAACGCTTTGCGCTTCCACTCTTCCGGCATTCGAAAACATTGTTCAATGTAGGTTCAACTTCAACATATTTGTGGAGAATCGAATAGGATTAAAAATTAAAAATAACTTACCTCTTCTCGAAATCTATTTACGATTTCGCCCTTTTTTCCAATGATACTTCCGACTTCCTGTTGGAATATAAAAAATTTTTTTAGTCAAAATATAAAAATTAAGTACCTAAATATTGTTCCTAAAATGATTATAAACCAGAGAATATAATAAAGTTTTTCTAAGACTGGACCTGTTTCACTTCAGCTTTGAGCTCCTCATTTTTCAAGTTTAGTCGAAAAAGCGTTTAAGCGGGTATCAAAAAAATATAAAAGGTTTTGAGTACTATTTGAATCGACTTAAAGTAAAAAAAAGATAGGATAATGAAATACATTATTCTGTGCTTTAAACGTATTTCCTTAATTGTTTTCTTAACCATACAAATAAATGCAAAGAAGCCACACTTTTGCAAAAATTTTCACATTCGGGTCCAAAAAGTGGGAGTTTTATTCTATGATAAAAAAAAATACTATTGACACGATATAAGAGATGTTAAGGGAATGCCGAATTTCGGGAGTCTCTATAATGGCTTTGGGTGGCTTTTAATATCATACCACGATTCCTTAGATGTTTTTCAGCATGACAACGCAGCTGTACATACTGCTAATGTCGTGGACGAGCGTTTGCAAACTCTAAAAAGTTAAAGTTTTGAAATGTTCTTCTCGCAGGCCTTATTTTAACCCGATGGAGAACTTTTGGGGTAAATTAATTAATATAGTAGTTTTTCTTAACTTAAAGCTGGTATTCTATGAACTTAAACAGAGAAATTCCGTTAAATATCTTAAGAAAATATAAATAATGTAGATTCAATGCAAAATAGACTTTTTGAAGTAAGAACAAATCAGGGAGGGAATATAAAGTATTAAAGAGTAAAACCAAAAAATACATATATATAAGCACAATATAATTAAGTTTTACGAGTGGAAAGAAGGGCGTTTAAATTAATTTTGGTACACAATCTTTAATAAAGTAATATAAATGCAAAACATATTAATATATGTATGCAAAGCATTATGCCTAGAATCATAAATAAATTTAAATATAAACCAAAACATTATTTACTATCGTTGTATACTTTGAAGAATATAATCTCTAGCTGCCTTCGGTCACTGTACTCATGTATGTAGTGAAAATAAAAGTAAACGAAATAAATATTTGCGGTCAAGAGTCCTAATTCCAAAATCATTCAGGAACCAAACTTCGCTGAATTAGGTGCTAAGTGTTACACTTTTTTTTTGTTATCTGCCCGCAATTTTCGCGTTACTGCAATCAAAACAGGACCAGGTCCTGCGATTAAATGGAGAAGGAAGTTGGGCGGTTCTATAATGCACTGAACTCTAAAATCATGCATATTTGTAAATTACACAAAGAACCGATTTCGCGCAAAGGTTTTATTAAAATATGTAATATTTGCTTCGTCTGTTAACACATGCAATAAGCCCTTTTATACTCAAGCTCCACTTACTTTCTTCGCATGTAATTTATTGGCAGAGTGCCATTCTATCAATAGCACGGTGCAAAATTAGCCATTTCAATTATAAAGTACATGTCATTAGATTTTTAATTTAATTATTTTTAGCTCATTTGCATTGCATATTTAAACATTTGGATTAATACAATCAATTGTTGCCGTCTGTAACGCAAATAAAATGTGATACATTTCACGTTTATATTGGCTCAACTATAGCCTGTTGATAATTATTTCAGCATTCTTTTACTCTTTGCAACCTAATAAATAACTTGGCGCGCTTAACAGTTTGTTTTGAAATAATACTGAATTCATAAGGACAAAAAATGCATTAAAGCCGACATTGCCCGTATTTTTGATATATTAGCTTGGTCTTATCACGGTTTCTAAACAACATTGATTCATTTAAGTGAAAAAAAATCCTTACTCAAGTATTTATTGTATCATGCATTCTAGTTCTAGTTCCGTATTCTTAGAAGGGTCTTTTATAAGAAAATTTTGAATGTGTTTATGGATATCAACTGAAAATTATTTCAAAAGTGCTGATGAAATAAACTCTAGCTGCCATCTGAAAAAAAATCATTCTTTCTCAAAAGCAGGTAATTTTAGCTAAAAATAGTGTACTTAATACGAAATTTCCTATAACAACAAGGCTTTATCAATTTTTTGTATCTCTAAATAATTTTTGAAATAAGAATAAACTTTTATACTTAAAACAAAAGTTGCATGAAGTTGTATGAAAAAGTAGCGTAGTAGTAGTAAATAAACTCAACTTTTACAAAATGGCCTTATATCAGTACAGTATGCATAACCATACACCCTATCGGACCTCAGACAACATAGTCACAGCGAATGGAATGACTGCTCAATAATCAAGAACACGGAAATGCTTCTTGAGTACTGCGTTATTCATCATATTTATCACACCTATCGTTATCGTAAAGGCTAGTGAATACTTTTTACTTTTAAGAAATCAACCATGATTTTCTGATTTGAGGTTTTATAATACCTACTTCTTCGGAACGAGAGTTTGAAAGACTTTCGACAACTCAATTAAAATCTTGTAAGATTTGTAAAATCTACATCCATTTTTTCCATCTAATAAAAGAAATGACTATATTAGCTTTTTGAAGTGCAACTTATTTTAGAAAGGGCACCAAATGACAATATTCTTCCGCATTTCGGCATTAAATTGAAATCATTTTTTAACAAGAAAAAGGATCAACGTGACAAAATATATGTATAAAATACGTGACTCTGGGTATGCAAAATATTTATATTTTTTTATGTTCTGCCGAATTAAAAAAAAAACTGATTTTAAATTCTTTCCTTCGTGACAGTTAGTTTAGTCAAAAATTTGAAAGCAAATTTAGGTCATTATCTAAGAAAAATTACCATAAAGTATTCTCTTTAAAAAAATTATACATAGGTATAATTCTAACTTCGTAACCCTTAAAATTCGGACGGACGTTAGCAATCGCCCACTCGTTCAGGAGAGAGTGTTGAGGATGAACCAAAGATGACTTGTCATAAACAAAATATAATATACCTTCACAAAAACTATCCATTACTACTCCGACGCAAAATAATTCACCCACCCGCTTCTCGAATGAGTACTTACATATAAAAAAAACAAAACCATACTGTATGTTTTGAGATAATGAAGAACAAAACTTTATACTCAGCTTTAAGCCTTAGAACATAGACATACATAAGTACTATTAGACTTGTCAAGCGCACCCAAATCCTTTATGTACAAGTCCTCATACCTTAGAATTAAAAACATCAGTACAGGCGTAAAAATAAAGTAATTTTAAGAGGGCCTCACCGCAATTTGTATATATTACAAAATTATGTCGCTATTCTTAAATATTCAAATCAAACTCCTTGTAATTTACTCGGTATTGCAATAGTAATTAATTTAATATTTGAATAACATTAAAATGTTTGGTGCATGTACCACTATCGAGTAGATCCGATCTCACTTAACTTGCTGGATTGAATCGAAAAACAGATACAAACTCGGATCGAGTAATCGAACTAACAATTGCCACTGAGCATGTTTTGCCTAATTTAATTGTTAGAATTTTTTGCCCGTAAAAATTATTTTATTAAAAAATAAGGAAAATACCTAAGAGGAACGTTCGGGAGCATGAAGATACTTTGTAATGCTTAACTTTCGATCCGATCCCTCAATCATAAGAAGTCAAAAACGCGGATCGAAAATTTAATCCAATCTCGATTCGATCTCTCAATCCGTCATGTATACGAAGTAATAAACAAATCAAAATAATGCGCCCACCTAAAAATCGAAGCAAAATAGTTCGCCCACTATAGTTATTTTATTAGTAGAACTATTCTTATCACTTAAAATTTATTTTGCATATACAGTCGTGGGAAAAAGTTTAAGACCACCTACTAGTCTAAGATCCCGCTGCAAGTACTACATTCATCGAGTTTCTATAACTTTTTTGTTACAATTTTTATGAACACGACGAAGTGGTCTTATAGTTATTCCCGGGTACATACATATACTATAAAATGTTTTAGTATTCTTTTTAACTCTAATAATATACCTAAAAAGTTTAAATATCACTATTTTCACTCCACTTTCACTATTTTCATCTTCAAATAAAATCTTAAAAATGCCTTAAATTCACGGATGCTAGACCACTGGGTAAGTAAAATGGCTCGTGTCAAAACTCTAAGTGAATCTCAGATAGCTGAAAGTTTAAATTATGAGTTATTGTAGTTTAAATATAATAGGTTTAAAGCTGAGTATAAAAGTTTGTTCTTCATTATCTCAAACAAAAAAAAACAATATGGCTTTCTTTCGAGAAGCGAGTGGGTGAACTATATTCTTCAAAGAGGTCAAGGTAAGAGTATGTAATAATAATAATAAACTATGATAAAATCATAAAACACCTTGGATCTAGTAAAATAAATCCATATTGCTGAAGAGTAAATAGGTTTTAAGATTTACGAGAATTTCATATAAAAATTAAAACGATTGTACCGGTAAAAAAGTAAATAAATTGGAGCAATTCCCATGATGTTAATGTACATATGTAAATTTCAAAATGCTGAGCATTTGTTACCGTAGACTTTGGCCATTAGGTCCATTGTATTCACGTCTGTCATAATAATGTAGGCACCTGTCATCCCACAACATTTTAATCCAGTTTCACATTTTGAGTCTTTAGACTTTAAATTTGCATGACGAAACTATCTGCTTTGGGCAATGTAGAGCTTCAAAATGCAATGGATGCATTTAGGAAAAAAAGGAAAAATCTTCGTTATGAAAATGTTTGTATGTAATACATATATGTATGTACATATGTAAAGGGAGGACGAGTACTTAAAATGTGCATACCTGTTTCATTGTCATTGTCTACGGAAACAATCACATGAATCTGGTTTGCAAAAAATGAGCATATGTATGTATGTTTGCTGAACGTAAATTCTGTTATTGATTAAAGTTTCATTCAGTCGAATGTCGACATTCAAATAGAATTTTCATTAGAAATTATTCAAATAATTACTTCTGTAAACCATAGTTCATTTATACATATGAAATATAAACAATCAAAAGTATTTAATATAATATTTTTGCATTTGACTAATTTCAGACTGATAACTAAAACGAGTGGAAGATAATAATCGCTTTTTTCCCGCATCTCACCAAAACGACTAAATAAATAAGTGAATTTATAGAGAACTATTGTGAGCCAGTTAGCTTATTTCCATATTCCAAAAAAAAAAATTGTTCGATATGCTCAGATGGTGATTAAACTACCTTCAAAATGTGCAAAAAAAAAAAACGCGTGTCTGCCTAAAAATGTTTTTCATCCAAGATAGCTTTTGAGAAAATGCACGGATTCTATTTTTTTTCGTCTTAAATGTTCAATCAATAGATCTGGCGTATATTGATTATAGGATTAGTAGTTTTCAAATGGCCGACTGCCAAATTTTAAATATTTTACATATGATTTTCATAAAAAAGTGTCTTTTTTAATTTCAAATGTACTATTAAAATTATTAAATTCTTTCTACGCTTTATGCTAAAGTTCCGAAAATATGTACATAGTCTCAAGAAAAGGTTTTAGTTATGTATCAAAAAAGACCGAGACCCATCTCATTTTTTACCTAAATTGTGCTTTAAAAAAAAGTAAAAGTAAGTATTAATCGGAAAAATGCGTGAAATAAGTGTCACTTTTTTCGCTTGTATCAACTTTAAACTCAGTTTTCTCATAAAAATGCCCTATAAAGTACCAATTTTTTTGTGTTATTTTGAGAGCTAAGAAAGTTTTTAAAATTATTAGGAAGTTATTCAGTCAGGGTTAAGTAATTTTTTTTTCAACTTGAAATCAAGTAAAAATATCTCTCGACCCGAAATTTTAATTAATTTAATTTTTTCTGAGCTACTAGTAGTTAGAATTTTGGTGTTTAGTGTTTTTACAGACGAACACACATGCTAGCCATAATACTAACAAAGGTAATCTGAAAGAATCACTTCACAGAAAAAGTTATAGCTAAAATCATCAAAATTATAAAAGAAAAACTGAAAATAAAACAAAAAAACCGGCTAAGTGCGAGTCGGACTTGCGCACGAAGGGTTCGGTACCATTATCTATAAAAAACGCAAAAAATCACGTTTGTTGTATGGGAGCCCACCTTAAATATTTGTTTTATTTTAATTTAATTATTTATTTTTAAATTGAATATATAACTAAATATTCTGTGAATATTTCAAGCATCTACCTGTTGCCGGTATCACTATCGAGCAAAAACGAGCAAAAAAATCACGTTTGTTGGATGGGAGCCCCTTAAATATTTATTTTATTCTGTTTTTTAGTACTTGTTGTTATAGCGGCAACAGAAATACATCATATGTGAAAATTTCAACTGTCTAACTATCACGGTTTATGAGATACGGCCTGGTGACGGACAGACAATCAGACGGACGGACAGCGGAGTCTTAGTAATAGTTTTACCCTTTGGGTACGGAACCCTAAAAAATCATAACTCGAAAACTAAAAAAAATCGCGGAACATAGGGGTCTAATCGATAGGTATTTGTGGCCCCAAACCACAGACCTTCGCTTGTACAGGTTGCGTGGGACACCATGTATAATTTATTATTATATTAAACTATATGTCATCGGTAGTCTGGAAACAATTCAATAGCTTTAGTCAAAACTTCACCATTACATTCTTTCAAATTTCATCTCTTATAATAATTAAATCATAAGACCCCAGTTTAGAAATCGGATTATAAGATGCACATTCTTATATATATTTTGCATTAAATTCCCTTTAAATCGCATACATCGGACAAGCCACAATAAAACTCCCATTTTGGTCTACTGAGGGTTGATTTTTCAATCGGCTGATAACTCTATCTTTCAGATAAAAAATCAACTTGGCTCTGAGGAAAAATTATTTTTCACTCTATTTGTCAAAATTAACTGATGAATAACAATCCTATTTGCCGGTTTAAGGAGCGAATAATTTTATCCGTCTGATAACTATTTTAAATCAAAGCAAATTTAATTATTGGGACAATTTTATTCAACGAATAAATTTATGTGGTAATTGAAAAATTGGTCCTAAGTGACGTACGCACGGCTTTTCTTATTATAAAAGCTGTGATTTGTTTTTCATTTTTCTATCTGTATAAGATCAGATAGCAAATTTTTCATTGAATTTAATTTGAGGAAAGTGCATCAAATGGACATGATATTTATCCATCCAAACTTTAAATTGTGAGCCGGTTAAATTTTTGACGTAATGTGGTTATTTGTCAATTTGATTTTATTTTGCCAAAAGAAAGCGAGCGATTTTTTATCAATGCTTGGTAGGTTGGCAAATTGTTGACCTGTAGGAATTAGACGTGCACATGCACATTCTCATAAATAAAATCTCTACCATAATCGTTTTCTTATAAATAGCCACTTTAGTCATTTGAGTGCGTTTAAGTGTTTTCTTTTGGTTTTCATGCTGATTTAAAAGAAATGCATTATATAACTACATAAATATACGAATGTGTTCCGAAAGTTGATACCTTGTATCGTATTTGGACATAATTAAAGAGAAAATATTTTTCTGCTTGCGATTAGGACTAAATGAATTTGTTAATGTTGATAACTTATAGCAATTAATCTTTTACTCGAAATTTCATTCCTAACATATTATCACTCGCTAAATGTAAAAAATATACCTTAATACTGTACATCATTAGTCTTTCTAAAATTTCATAAATATGCAACGCCCTACAATATGTTTAAAGTTTTTCAGCTGAGTGATTTTGATTAATAAATTAATTGAGTCACATTTGACAGCATTCATAACATTTAACAGCTTATGTAAAAGAAATAAGAGTTATAGAGTTTTGATGCATATGCATATACATTAATAATAATTGGCAACGTAAACAAACATTAATTAATTCGAGAGTGAATGATATTATGAATTTAATTTAAATTCATAATCCGTCACTTCCATTTGCGAGCATGTAAGCATCATATCTATATTTCATAGAACTCATGACAATGATTTTAACTTATGAATTTAATTTACATTTTATATTTTATTATAGCTATTTGGCAGCATTTATTTTGTTATCGTGCAAAATATCTAAATATACAACCTAAAATGTATATTCCGCCAAATAAGTGTGTTATTTCATTATACAATTGCTATGCACTTAGCATTTACGAGGGCTACTTTGTCCAAGTCAAGCAGTTTTCTTTTCAATAACCAACATAAAATTTCTGTTTAGCTACAGATACATATTAGAAGAACGCGCAAACCTTTATTCAGGGTTGGAAAGAATTAGCCACTGTCTTAAAGTATTAGTCATAATTCCAACAGGCCCTAAAATTTAATCCATTGCATTATCCTAATCTAGTCAACATGGCTGATTGGAATTAAACTGCCTATAAATAAAAGTAAGCCTTGGAAATTAAAAATATCCTATCTTAGACCGTCTATTGTAGACAGAAGGAAAAACAGAATTGTGGAACAGATTTAATTTAAGATATCACGAATTTTGATGAAACATACAAACGTTCATCTTTCCAAACGGAGTTTTGACACTGGGTCAAAGAATTTTGACAACTAATCATTTGCCGAAAAATTCGTTTTCAAGAGGATATCGAAATCCTTCCATTTCGTACATTTATACATCCTCTAGACGAATGGTAACATTCACCTCAAGGAATATATGTTGAGACACTTAATCCTTGAAAGCAATTTGACTTTTGGATGTACTGCGCAATTTTTTAAAGGAATGTCTTGTTGGACTCCCGGCATTCTTTGCTAGTTTCTCGATTAACAACCGCTGAATTCGTTGAGAAATCACACACTAAAGACAGCTGATTTCTAGTAGAGCAAATGAAAATAAACTACACTAGCATTGGGTAAATCAAACTGATTTTAAACAAAAAATCGTCTTCTACCGCAGATAAACTAATAGAAAACTTCCCAGATTCAAGTTGAAATTGGGAAGAGTACTTACTTTCCCCCTTTTTGACTCTTATTTTTCTCGAAAACGTGTTATAATGAAAGAAATTTGCCTTCCCACTAGGAATTCACGTATAGTAAAATAGTATGATTTATTTTATTAACTTCAAGATTTTGATCTTTCTGTTATCAAGATAAATTCTTACAAAAAATTTAACGGTAGAAATTTGGAAGAATTGATTAGGAGTTCTCTCTTTCATTAGTTGGATTATAATGACCAATTCTATGTCACGTGATTTCAACATTCAATCTGAGACATATACATGTCAAAACCATGTGGTAGCAGCCCGACTTGTATCTACTCAATTTTTTTTAAAGTTAAATAAAAATCTAGGAGTTTATTTTAATCTGCATGAAGTCCAGCCGTTTTTTTTCTGTAATTGATTTTAATAATTTTTGTTTATGAAAGGATGTCACAAAGTACTTTTCAAAATTCTTAAAACCGCAGCGCTTGGATTTTGTCGGCGTAGTAATGAAATGTTTATTAAGAAAAAATCGTTCGAGTGTTCGTATATACATATGCACCAGAGGGAAAGAAGTCATTTCGGGAAAAAATACATTTGAAAATTAAACTTGCATACACGGGTATGCTACCTATGTATGTCTCGTTTTAACCCGGCGTGTGTCTTTAAAGGAACAGTTAAAAGATTAAAACTACAAAAAAGGCCGTATCTTGAAAACCATTGAAGGCACAGGACTGTGGTTGGGTTTAAATTGTTGCAAAAATGTACTTTAAAAATGGTAATAATATCTAAAATCAACAAATGCACAGTTTATGAGTTATAAGGCAACTGAAAAAAGCTGCAGATTTTCACGTATTACGCAGGAAGCACAGGTTTTTCGAAGCTGCAAATTTGGGTTTACACTACTCTAACTGGTCCTAACAATATATCAAAAAATTAGAACTACATCACGCTTTACAATTTTAGCCCGTTTTTATGTACGATTTGAAGCTACAAAAGCCTAAACCATTTTTTAAAATTTTCGTTCATTATAGAGTTTTTCACAAATATTCGTTTTTCCCGCTTTTTGGACTTTTGTTCAATTTTTATTAACAACGGTTTTAAACTTTTAACTTTTGCAACTGCTGGGCCATGTAGTAGACACTTCAAAGAGTAACCCAGATTTTTTCAAGATTTTTTGGAAGCGTAGAAAACTTCGAAAACACGACCGTTCCTTAAAAATCCCAGTGTACACACCGTGTACTCAAAAATGTAGAGATAGAGTACACATGCCGAGTTAAGTTACACACAACAGATAGTTACCGGATACGTGGCAAGATTAATAAGTAAGATGGGGCAGATTCGATAGATAGTTGGGGCAGATGGGGCAGATTCGGGTGTCATCGTGAGTGATTAGCGAAAGATAGTTCTTTACTTTTCATTTTTTTTCGTTGATCGGTTCCTATTTGGTCAGTGTGACAATAAAGAAAAAAAAACTCTGTTGCAAGCATTATTACTTGAAGACAGTTCACATCGATCGCAGTCACAACCCTTAAATTCAGCTAATTCGAAACAATACCCACATTTGACAAAGTTTGCCATATCTCTCAGCTCCTTGCAGCAGCATCTATAGCGAAAGAATGTTCTCAGAAAATAAGTGATAATGGTAATAAATAAATAAATAAGCGAAATCGCTCGTTACCGCCAAATGCAGAGAATTAAGGGGTAACACCACTCTAGAGGCCGGGAAATAGACGTAACCTTGATAATTTTTTTTATCAGAATGGAAAGATGAATGGAATTACTTTTTTTAAGAGTTGATTAAACAACTATTAAACTATGAAAAAACAATTTTTTTTAATGACATATCAAAACAAAGTGGCGGCGAGAGAGTCAATCTTCAGAAGCTGCTTTTTTGAAAAAGTCAGATTCAGATTCAGATTCATATATTCGACAAAATAACATACAGAATCCCTTATACAAAGCCTAATACATTTTTCTGGCGAGGGGCTATAGCATTTTGTCCAATTTTACTTGTATCTTAAATACTAGATTTTCATACATAGGAATCGTATACATAATGGCGAAATAGGTTTCCTGAGATACTAAATATAACACAGCGCACACTTGCGACCGGTGTGCTTAGATCGAGCTTTGACTCATTTGGTCGTAACAAATTACTACCCACTAATTAAAAAGAGAAATTACACTATACGTGCATGGCTGATAAAAAAACATCTTTCATCGATAACAGCACTCATATGTAGAAGATGCGTTTGTAGCTAAACATTCATGAGATGACAGACTGCATGACAATTTACAATGCAGCTGTATAGGAACTTATACTAAGAGATAAGTCACATATAAAACGTCTCCACGGGAGGCAGGATTTCTCGGAGACTATCCTAGAACAAAAAATCAAAAAGGGTTATAATATGTACATGTTTGCCTATGGTGTTAGCTAGGATTTGTTTTTTTCTATTTGCATTTTTAGAGAAATAGGACACTTTTGAAAACAAAAAAAACATTTTTCGGTCAAGAAATTCACAGTTGTGTATAAAAAAAAAAAAAAATACTCATTTAATCAAAAAACGTGTTCGCAATGTGGTATTCTAAAAGACCAATTCCCATAACTTAAAGGGTGTTAGTGGTTAAAATTTTCCAAAAAAAAAATTTTTTCAGCCGGTGTGTATGATTTTAGAAAAATTACTTAACCGATTGCTGTGATTTTTTAATATGTTATCGTACACATGTATGGCTATCGCATGAACTAGAGTGATTGTTTTTTTTTTTTTTTATAAAAAATAGCAAAATGGCGGTCATTTTTCGAAAACACCAATTTATTAGGATGGAAAATCGGGTGAAAATCGGTCAATTTTTTACCAATCAAAACGATTATAGTTCATGCGATAGCCATACATTTATACAATAACATAGTAAAATATCACAGCAATCGGCTAAGTAGTTTCTCTTAAATCGTGCACGACAGCCTAAAATACGTGTTTTTTTACAAGCTTTTATTTAGTTTCACCTGTTCCGGTGTCTGTAATGAAATCTTGCAAGTTAAATTTGACCCACTTCCCGGTTTCCGATTGAGCTAAAATTTTGCATGCATATGTACAGTCGCGATCAAAACATTTGCAACTGAAACCTCTAATTTGTACATCATTGGATAATTCAAAAAATAAAACAAATTTCAATAATATTTTTATTCTAAACTAGACACCCATATGTTCTTTACATGTTAACACAGAAATGAGATTTTAGTAATGTTACTTAAAATATTAAAAAATTAAAAACTTTTTCAAGTGCTGTACTCGGTTGCTCAAACATTTGCAACTTCTTAATAAAAATCAGAATAACATTTTCTTCTGCTAGTATTTTGTTGCATATTCTTTGCTAGCTATTATAGCTGCACAACTACGGGACATTGATTGTTGTGAGACATTTTCCCACTCCGATTTCACTGTCCTTTAACGTTCTGCTTTGTTTTTAGAACGAAGTTCTTTATGGCGCACTATGCGTTGAGAAACTAGGCAGGTGAACATAGAGAAAACGACAGAGTAACGTTAAATTCCCCTCAATCTTGCTTTGCTCTACGCAAGCCCAGTCGTGCCCCTTAGGGTCTTGGCCATCTGGGGTCTAGTCGGTTTATTCGAGAGCTACTATTAGTACTGTGAAGAGAGAGAGAGAGAGAAAAAAAGAGAAAATTCAAAGTTTCCTGGCAGGCGGCAGCAGCGCATGTTTACTTTATTATACTTTCTTTGATGAAACTTATGATAGTTGTGTTTGCACGACGCATGTGTATGCTTCATATAGTGACGATTAAAAGTCGTGTTACGTGTATTCAAATTCACGTGGATTATTATGATTCAACAAAGTCACGCGTGCGCGCGTATTTACATGTGTATAACCTTTTCGTGATAGTGTTGCGTGTGCATATTTTGTACGGATAGAAGAATTTACGAATTCAGATGACAGACTGTCAAATTTTAAAGTTAATGTGATTTGAACCAAACTCGTTACTTTTGGCTTTTCGGGGTCGCTTGTTTCAAAACAACTGTCAGAATTTACGAATTCAGGATAGCGGACTGTGAAATTTTGAAGTTAATGCGTTTTGCACCTTTTGTACTGGGGTTTTCGAGGTCGCTTATTTCAATTCAGCTGTGAAAATTTACGAATTCAAGATGGCGGACTGTCAAATTTTAAAGTTAATGCGATTTGCATCAAATTTGGTACTGGAGGATTTTCGAGGTCGGTTATTTCAGATCAACTGTCAGAATTTTCGAATTCAAGATGACGGACTGTCAAATTTTAAAGTTAGTGCGATTTGCACCTAACTTGAAAATTGGGGGATTTAGGGCTCGCTGATTTAAAATCAACTGTCAGAATCTACGAATTCAAGATGGCGGACTGTCAAATTTTAAAGTTAATGCGATTTGCACCAAATTTGGTACTGGAGGATTTTCGAGGTCGGTTATTTCAGATCAACTGTCAGAATTTTCGAATTCAAGATGACGGACTGTCAAATTTTAAAGTTAGTGCGATTTGCACCTAACTTGAAAATTGGGGGATTTCGGGTTCGCTAATTTAAAATCAACTGTCAGAATTTACGAATTCAAGATGGCGGACTGTCAAATTTTAAAGTTAATGCGATTTGCACCAAACTCGGTACTTGGGGGTTTTCGAGGTCGCTTATTTCAAATCAACTGTCAGAATTTACGAATTCAGGATGGCGGACTGTCAAATTTTAAAGTTAATGCGATATGCACCAAACTTGAAAATCGGGGGTTCTCGGGGTCGCTAATTTTAAAACAACTGTCAGAATTTACGAATTCAGGATGGCGGACTGTCAAATTTTGAAGTTAATGCGATTTGCACCAAACTTGAAAATTGGGGGTTTTCGGGGTCGCTAATTTCAAAACAGCTGTCAAAATTTAAGAATTGAAGATGGCAAACTATCCAATTTTAAAGTTACAGGATTTGAAACATTATAGGTAGGGAGAGGTAATATTTTTCAATTCCACACACTGTCAGCTTAACATAATTTGAAATACATCGGGAATTTACTACGTATCCCTGTCAGAGTCTCATCAAGATGTATAAAATCGATTGGAAACTTTAACGCGGACATAAGATTAAAAAGCAGGAAATAAGTAATAAAATAATTTTTTAAAGTATTATTTGTCTTCTTTTATGAATTTATGCTCTTCAAAGATTGTTATACAACATGACGATTCGTAAAAACATACTTTTATTTTTAAATTACTATCTTTACTTTTAGCAAATCCACGGCAAAAACTAGAACAAAGATCATAATAGATTTTATTTCAAATAAAAAAATTGTTTCGATCTACAATTTTAACTGCCAAAGTTTAAAAAGCCATAGTGTTGATTCAGTCACGCAAGAATGCAATGTGTTATTACTTTTCGAGACTTGGATGAGTAACAATCAACAATTTGACGTGCCAAATTTCAGGAGTTGCTATCTATCACAGCAACAAAGATACAGCTAACATTGTTATGTCTAACATGGATGTAACATTACGCAACATCAGAGATATTTAAGTTCAAGTTACAGATGTTGCAGATATATGCTCAGCTGTGTGTACTCTAGAAAATGGCCTTAAAATAGTTATGGTTGTTATTTATGTTTTACCCAATCAGAAAATTGAAGACGTTATATTTCAAATTCATAGACAATTAATTGAGTACAGTGAAGAGGGTGCCAGAAAATTATGTTGTGATCATGATAAGGTCCCACTCATTTTGGCTGGTGATTTTAACATTAATTTTGCAAATGCAAGATCTGATCAACTAAAAAAATGTCTGTTAGAAACATTTAATTTGTCAATGAATAATAATCCGAAACACTCAACAACAAAGTTTGGTACAACTATTGATGCTGTTTTTTCAAGATATTTACCCAAAATAGAGTCGCAGACATATGTATATGTACATATCTTACTTTAGCTACCACAAGCCATGAATTTCCATGGTTGAATTTTAAAATAAAAATACTTAAATATGTCAAATTTTTTTACCTTTTTATTATTTATATATTATAGCAGAACTTCGTTCTTACCGAGGGTCCTGAGACCCGCACGTTTCTTTTTGTATGTATTGTCGTTTACGGATTTCCTTTTTAACAATTTCCCATAAGATCTCTATGGGGTTAGGCCTGGGGATTGAGCGGGCCAGTCAAGCACTTGTATATACATATTATTGTCCTTAAGCCAGTCCTTGACCGGTCCTTGGCCAGTTTTGATTCATGTTTTGCATAGTTATCATGCTGAAATGTCTACCGACGGGCCATTTCTTCCTCTGCAAGTTTTAATATAACGGTTTCCAAAATATTTTTGTACTGAACGATCCGTTATCCCTTTAATTTCATGAATAGGCCCCATTTTCTACCCTGAGAAACATCCCCAGACCGTTACGTACCCCCCACCATGCTTAACCATATGACAACAATATCTTAGAATAAGTCTTTCATCAATTGGCCTTTTTACATAAGCCATTCTGTTGAAATCTTTCATTTTAATGTTGCACAGAGATGATTAATTTTATATAATTTTGTTTACTTAAATTAAAAGCAGAAGTTCAGAAACTTATCTAAAAACAATATTCATGTCTCGCATTTGGGTCCATAGAGTAAAAAATGTCAAAATATCGCTTATATTTTGACAATCCGGCTCATACATAAGTGTCATTTCATGATAGAAAATTCTCATGAAAATGACTCATGTCCTTGACAGTGTAAATGCAACCATCATTTCAGTAACTACAAAGTTCATGAAACTCATACATATGTACATGCTCATGAGTAAATTCTGCCATGAAACTGAACAATTCATTTACACTATCAGGACTTGAATTAATTCCATAAACGTTTTCTATCATGAAGAACTCTATAGAACTTAGTTTACATAAACGGTAACTTAAATGAAACATAAAATAACGTAACATAACGTAACGTAAGGTTCGAGGGTGTAGTGTAGATGGCGATTGACGAATTTTTCTTTACTCTAAAAATGTAAAGTAGAAAATTAAAATATTAGGTCTGTTGAATGAGCTGCTCCAGGTTAAACTCGATCACTCTAGCTCACAAAATGCGTGTTTCACGAGATTTTCTTGCTCTAAGTTACCCGAACGCGCCCTGGTTTCTGTTTCATGAGCTGGCTGTAAAATGATCTAAAGCAACCCCGTTCATAATTTTCTGCTTCTTGTTATCTGCTATAGAATCCAGCAAGCAGGTTGACTGTATCTTCACATGCTTCAGCAAGGCTTTCGACAGGATTAATTACCGTATCCTTGCTCATAAACTGTCTCTTTGTTGATTGGATTACATCTTATTTATCTTGCCGTACTCGGCGAGTTCGTTTTCGTGATACCCTCTCTCATTTTATAAGCAACACAACTGGTGTACCACAAGGTAGTCACCTTGGTCCATTATTGTTTATTATTTATATTAATGATTTATCTTTGATCTCTAGCCACTCAAGATGTCTCTGTTATGCTGACGATGCGAAAATCTTTCATATATCTTACGGTCATGACTGTGACGTTTTAAATTCTAACTTAGACCGCAAAAAAAAAAAAAAATAAGTTGCTTTCTGATTACTCAATTAATGGACATTCTCTTGCTAGACTGACTAAGGTGAGAGATTTGGATGTTGTTCTCAAGGGAGAATAGTCTTGTCTTGCCTCTTTGAGCCTCCATTTAATTTTCGGCCTTGGAAACAGACAAAACTACCTCAGAAATAAATTGACCTATGGTTACCTATTTCCCTGTATCCCCTTCGTTTCTACAACAAGAGGAAGAATTGATTCATGTCCATCAATAGTGTAAGTGGAGTCCACACTTCTTATATATATAGCTTTATAGGCAAGGTAGAGGTACCATCATAATGAGTAATGTCGTTCTTCGTCACAATCAAGTGCCATGGTAAACTCATTTCAAACTGAACTATGGTAATTCAGTAGCTCCTTTAGTAGTAATCTTGGATTAAAGAGTAGAAGAGTAGAGATGAAAGGGATAGGCCTTTCCACGCGAGTATTCTTAAAAGTGCTGCAAACCGGTTTTCTGGGTAAGAGGCAAAAGAGGAGAGGGAAAATGTCTACAAAAGTGCTGCACATTGGAGAGAATTTGTGCGGCACAAATCGAACCTATTTCACGTGATGCACGCACCAATACAAACAAAGAAAAAGTTTTGACTCAATTCGAAATGACAGAAAAACACATATACATTCATAAGCCTCGCATGAAGAGTGCTGCAAAACGACCCGTGTGGACGCGACGACTTGTCGTTAAACCGGTTTGCAGCACTTTTAGTGAATACTCGTGTTTAAAGGCCCGATAGTTGTTTGGCCGAATGCCGGATACCTGATTCGAGGCCGGATTTAACCGGATTTTCGCACATTGTTGAATAAGATCGGATTGATTCGGGCATAATCGTGAGTGATTAGCTTAAGCGAAAGATAGTTGTGTACTTTATTTAATTTTCATTCGTTGTTGCATTCGAGAATTTGATTCAAATTTTTTGGTTGTTAAAAAAACAACTGAAAAATGTGTTAGTTTAACAAACGATCTCCTATTTTTCCGTATTATGATATACATAAATAGGAATAATGTCACGACAAAGAGAATGACGCTATTGCAAGCAAGGTTGACTATTACTTGAAGACAATTCGTATCGGTCTCAGTCGGGAGCCTATAGTTGGTATTAATTCGAAAGAGTACCAATTCTTGTAATAGTTTGTCAAATTATAGTACAACTCCTTGCAACAGCGTTTATAGCGAAAGACTTTATTTACGAAAATAATTGTAATCGTAATTGCTCTTTGCCGGCAAAGCACTCATCTGTATGCACGTTGAACTCATCTTTGTGCAACATTAAAATTAAAGATTCCAACGGAATGGCTTATGTAAGAAGACCAATTGGTGAAAGACTTATTCCAAGATATTGTTGTCATATGGTTAAGCATGGTGGGTGTATGTAACGATCTGGGGATGTCTCTCTGGGTAGAAAATGGGGCCTATTCATGAAATTAAAAGGACAACGGATCGTTATCAGTACAAAAATATTTTGGAAACCGTTATATTAAAACATGCAGAAGAAGAAATGCTCCTTCGGTAGACATTTCAACATGATAACGATCCAAAACATGAATCAAAACTGGTCAAGGACTGGCTTAAGGACAATAATATATACAAGTGCTTGACTGGCCCGCTCAATCCCCAGACCTAACCCCATAGAGATCTTATGGGAAATTGTTAAAAAGGAAATCCGTAAGCGACAATACAAAAACAAAGCAGAACGTTAAAGGACAGTGAAATCGGAGTGGGAAAATGTTTCACAACAATCAATGTCCCGTAGGTGTGCAGCTATAATAGCTAGCAAAGAATATGCAACAAAATACTAGCAGAAGAAAATGTTGTTCTGATTTTTATTAAGAAGTTGCAACTGTTTTGAGCAACCGAGTACAGTACTTGAAGAAGTTTTTAATTTTTTAATATTTTAAGTAACATTACTAAAATCCCTTTTCTGTGTTTACATGTAAAGAACATATGGGTGTCTAGTTTAGAATAAAAATATTATTGAAAGATTAATTTTTTGAATTATCCAATGATAACTTTTTTCACTTTTCAACCCCATATTTCTTGAAACGTGACCTGTTGGAATATTTTCGTTCATGAATTCGTAATCTACGGAAAAAGTCTTATAATGATATATCATTTGTTCTGAGCAAAAACTTTGTTGACCAGTGTAATTAGCCTATCTTATCTGACAGTGGCAAATGCGAATGCAAAATGTCTTGGGAAATTAACAAAACTCGAAATGAATTGGCACACGACCTAAGCTTTCATTTCTCTGAAAAATTAATTATAAATCTTTTCGAATGTAAACATTTCATTTGTTTTGACTCCTTGAAAAATTTAATACAGACAAAAAAAGGTATCAAACTAAAGTAATTCGGTTTTTCACAGCAAGTAAGATTCCTTAATAAAAAATAAACTTTCAATTAAATAACAAAATCAAAATTAAAAATAAAGTAGATAGCCTTTACAAGGCCGTGCAAGATCACATATGCTGAACAGGTCTTGACATGGCATATGTGTACTCACCTTGGATGGGCTAGTACAAATAAAACTCCTATTAGTATTCCATTGATACATTATTTCCTACGTTTACGTGCCTACAACAGTATGTACTTCATTTGAAGGTTCAATAGGTTTGAGTACCAGTACACCAGTGGATTATTACTCCAAAAATCGTTGCACGATATATCGTATTCCCACCCCTTATTTATTCATTTTATTTTTAATCTGAAATTCTACAAAAGTACATTTTCCAAACGTGAACACGAAATTAATTCTGATTTCGAAAAACTTTAAAATACTTCAAATGTTTTCATGCGAAACCGTATTTTGTGCGTTTATAAACATTTCTAAAATATTTGTTTTTTTTTTAGTACCGGTACGGAACTGTAATTATGCAAGGTCCGACTAGTACTTGAACTGATTTTTGTTGAATTATTTTTTTACAAATTACTAGCTAAAAAGTCCTTACAAGTGGGAGCTCACATATCCAGAGCAAGTTTTGCCTAATGTTTGTTCATAGTCCTGCGATTGCGCTGTATAACCAGAACACTATTTAAAAAATGCATAAAATTACTCTTGCAAATTGCTGAGGATTGTGGAAGGCATTGTTATTTACAGAGCTAATAAGTCTGACCCTTATGCAACCAATCTCATTTCTTTTTTTCAAAAATTTCGTCAACTTTAAGTGTACACGTTCTGCGCCTGGTGGGGCAATCAATAGAACAACATAACTTCTCAAGAAACAACAAGAGGATAAAATTGCACTGTGTTTTTCTAGAAGAAAACGTTCCCGAATTCACCGCCTCCACAGGCGTGAATTATAGATAGGAAAGGTAAATAGACCATAACTCGCAAGGGCTCCGATGTGCTCAAAGCTAAAACGGACAAGTTTACATGGGTATGTCGAAAATTGGGGCGGGTTTTCACTGTTACGTGAACACTCGACTTACTGTTCTAAAAATAAAACTAAAAAAAATAAATGTGTACTCACTTTTCCTTGCATGATCAACCTTATTGTAAGCGTCACTGATGAGTCCTCTTTTATTAAACTATTTTTAACGTTATTGTCTTCCATTTTTCCTTTTGTTTTTGAACTTAAAGTCTACTCTTAGTCAATATAAATAATGTAACTTTTAAATGCAAACGTTCCCCTTAATATTTTTGCGGTTGTTAACGAATTTTGAGTTTGTACGATGTAATCAGATTTCCGCCGTGGTTTTATAGCATTTATTATTCCTGAAAAAGAAGAAAAAAAATTAATTAATTATTATTATATTAAGAGTATTTTCAAGATGTGAGACATAATGCTACTCACTACTATCACGAAACCCAATTAAATATTGAGAACCAAATAAATTAGAGAGGCTCTACAAAATCGATTATTTTTTTCAATCTTAACCCTTAAAAGATCCGGTGGTCTAGAATTTTAAAAAAATCGTTTTATTTCTTTAATACTTCGAAAATATAGTTCTTCGAGAATATACTGTTAAATTTTTGTAATGATATTGATGGTATTGTAGGTTCTATATCCTTTTTAGCAGAAAGCGAACGATTGACCATCCATACATACTTAAAAATTTAAACTCATTTATGTGTCTCGAAACTACATTTTTCTGCACGGCGGGACGCAAAAAAAAAAAACTATTCATCCAAATCATTTCAAATTTTAATATGTTCAGTACACTATAGGCCATTTTCGGTAATTCAAATTTAGAGAACGCGCTATTTTGTTAAAGAAAATTGTTTCTTTTTGTTCTTGTTGGCACCGGCCATAGCTACACTCATATAAATTTATAATTATTTTTGTTTTTTATTTTTCACACAAAAACCATCCGCCGCCCAAAACCATTTTTTATGGAGTCGGGGCCATTTTTTAAACAATTAAAAATTTTTTTTTTGGTTTATTAGAAAAATGTTTTTGTATGCTTTTTAATTATTACAATAAAGCTACAAAGTTTAAATATCGTTCTTCATTATTCTCGCCTTCAAAAAAAATTCTAAAAATGCCCTAAATTAACCACCGGATTAAATGACGAAATAAAAAATTTGTTTTTGACTGCATATTTTGTTAAAAATGTAATTCTTCTTTTTTTTTAACAACACTTTTTAACTGATTATTTGTATAGAAATATTATATTTCAAATCTGATAATTTTGTTTTAAGCTCCAAAGGAGAAATAAATTTCATTGGTCTCAAGAAAGGAAATAATTATAGTCCCCACAGCCTTAACGTATCTTCGCTTCTCTTCTTACCTATAGCTTATGAACGTACCGATAATTGACATGACATAACATGAGATTTT
The DNA here is from genome assembly GCA_951509405.1 of Machimus rusticus. Taxonomy (NCBI): domain Eukaryota; kingdom Metazoa; phylum Arthropoda; class Insecta; order Diptera; family Asilidae; genus Machimus; species Machimus rusticus. The sequence continues at coordinate 10,989,610 of OX608050.1, forward strand.
TCATTCAACTTTTGTTTAAACATACATATGTTATGTCGTACGTTTGAAACGGTACCTGACATAAAAAATTTCAAATTAATTTTCTTTATTCAGATTGCCTTTACTAATGGAGCAGTTTGAAGATATATTCTTATGTTGTCATGTCGATTATGGTTGGACCTTATATTGGCATATACGTGAAATGTAAAGGTTAGAAAAAGGTAGCAACAATAATTTTTCGTTGTACCTAGATCCCCAGTTGATTATTTTCAGCGACATTTTTATGAAAAAACTAAAAGTGTAGCGAGATATAACAGAAATCGATTCGTGACAATTTAATTACTTGTTATTTAGCTGTATTTAAACATAATTGTGCGGGATTTTTGAGCATTTTATTGCCATGATTTGCCTAAAAGGCTTGAGCCTAGGCTAAAAATGGTCTCGTTTTTCAGACGTGTGTTAACAGCCCAGTATCAGTGTCAGTGGATATGCATGTAAAGTTCCGTAGACACCATACAATTACGTACAAATTATAACGTTTTTTATAACATTTATTCATTCTAATTCCGCGGATAAAAAATAAAATGAAAATAATGTATGCTTCAACATACACAAATTTTTATTTTCGCCACAGCGTACAAATATAAGGTATACTTAACGTTTCTTGTAGCCAAATATGCGACGTGATTGGTAATAGAGAAATGGAGATTGTGATGATTTCCACTACCATAAATTAAATTAATAAATTCTTTACAAAGAATTGTTTAATCGAACATTCATTGTGCATCGGTGTGCACACTATCACACTTTTGCACTGCATCGTGACGCGTTTTGACAAGAAAGATTGTACTGGTGAGGAAATAATATCATACCTTGTCTTTCTACACCGTTATATTTCTTAAACGGGATTTTAAAAAGATAAATGGTGAATGGGAACCTTACTTCATTTGGAAAATCTATCTATCTGGAGAAAAATTCAGGGTGGACTTTAAATTTCTTAGAACAATTTTACAATTAGAGACACTAATTCGAAACGTTTTTACAATTTGAGGAATTAGTTCTTAAATATACAAATAAGAATTTCGTCTATGACTAAATTTAGTTTGTTCTAACATATTTTTGTAAGCACACTCTTACACATGATTGATGATGATGTACTTGCAAATTTACTATGTACTTCGTTTGGATTACAACGACAACGTCAAAAAGATACAAGAAAAACATCACCACTGGCCCTTTATATTAATGGATTTTCTTTGCTTTTAAAGGCTTTTGTTGGCAGCTATCGATAGCTATTACCTACCGCTTAAGCAACTGTTGAACAGCGCTGTCATGTTTTTGCTAGAACTATTGAACAAATCATGTCTGTTGTTTATCAACCATTGGATTGAGCAGTAATGCAAAATGCTGAATGAATGAAAGGATTGAACACATACAATGCCTTTTTAAAAAAATTTCCCAGATAAATTACTCAGATTTCATTATCTCAATCCGCTGACATATAATAATGGACTATATATACCATTTTCAAGCAACATTTCACCTTTTCCGGCGCAAAAATATCTTTTTCCATTTCAAATGTATAAAAATCCATTTCAAAAGTGCTCTTTTTTATTTCAAAAGTACTGAATTGCAAAACATTAGTATCGAAATTTAACACGAAAGTGCTCATTATTCCAAATGCAAAGTATCGAATAATGAGCACTGTTGTGCTAAATTTCAATACTAATATTTTGCAATTCAGTACTTTTGAAATAAAAAAAAAACACTTTTTAAATGGGTTTTTATACATTTGAAATGGAAAAAGGTATTTTTGCGTTGGAAAAGGTGAAATGTTGCTTGAAAATGGTATATTCATCACATACAAAATGCCTCTACCATACTGACGTAGAAAATAATTGATGATTCCCTATAAAAGATTATGTGATTTCTGTACTCTCTTTTTCCCTCAGGCACTGACAGGAAAAATATGCACTTTTAACTGTAAACAACGTTTCATTTATGACAATGTATTAAGGAGTAACACCACTTGAAATTATTGAAAAAGTGGTAGTTTTTAGTAATTCGTTTTAAGAAAATGACGGAACCCTTATAGTTTCGTCATGTCAGTCTGTCCGTCCGTACGTCACAGTCATTTTATTCAGAGAATATTTCTACTACTATACTATGTTGCATTAAATTATACATGAAAAGTGGGGATGAAAAAAACAAATTTTACTTATCCCATCGCTGAAAATGAATTTAAAATCATTGTGTCTTAAACGGTTTTTCAAAATAATGCTCCGTTTTTGAAACAGTCGACTCCAAAATGGCCAATTGGATTAGGTTTGGTCAGTTGCAATTAGGTTTTAAAAATAATACGACTTACTAAAGTCAAATACTTTACGAGATATAACCAAACAAATTATGCTTATGCTTATTATGATGGAACTAAAATAAGCAATGTATTTTTCGAGTTTCCCTTGGGAACCTGTATTATACCATCTCGCTTTTCAGCTGTCACCGAATTTTATGACTGGATTTTAATGCTGCGCCTAATTTAAGATGGTTTTTGAATCGGTTTATTGTTTGAAGTAACATTTTAAAATTATCTACATAAGTGTAAGGAAACACGTAAGGGTTGTATGAAAAAAAAGACATATTTTACACACAATATATAATATTTGTCATGATTGGAAATGAGTTTTATTATTGAATGTCTCAAAAATGTTCGAAATTCATAAAGTTTGAAATGCACATTCTCTGGTTGATATTTCGTATTAAAAAATCGTGAAAATTTTTAGGACCACTCTAGTTCTTCGGGAACTTCTAGTTTTCCGAAGCATGCCCTTTTTATGTTAGTCGGAGGAGGAAATCAATGTAGAGCTAAAATATACCTCAAAGTATCCTTTTTCATTTTAAAAAACTGTATTCATTTTTAATAATTTATTAAGAAAAATAGAGCAATTTTACTTCAACAGGTACTGTGAAAAATTATAGGACCATGTCATCTCAATAAAAAAAGTATAGTAATATCCTTTAATATATCCTTTGACACTTATCACAGTCATTATTCGCCTTGGCATAAACTGTATTAAATGCTTGGCAGAAGTTAGAGTCCTTTCCATTCTTAAATTAATAAATTTTTTAATTGCAGGAGAGACTAGTTTTTTCTTTGTAACTCTGTCCTCAAGGACTTTCTAAAAATTTTTGATGACATTCAGGTCGAGACTTTATGCTTGCCATTCTAGACAATAAATATTATGCATTTATAGCCAGCTCCTTGTGGAAAGTACAGCGTGAGGCCTGCTCCAACAGAGAACCCCTAAGTGGCATTTCATCCTCCATATGAAAGTTATTAATTTCTCCTAGAGGATGTACACGTAATAATGGTCCGAGGTCCGTATTCCCATATCAGGACACTGTTCCTCCCGCTGTCACTTTCCCCCTACTAGAATACTTTTTAGTGTTACCTGTAACACTGTAAATCAGTTCCTTTCTTACTTTAATAGCAATATCTCTTCTTATCGTAGGTAACAAAAGTGGTAGGTGTAATACCTTTTAAAAATCTAAAAAAAAAATTGAAAGACATTTATTTGTTGTGAAGAAACCACAGTCGTATTAGAAATATCTTTGCTTACATTTGATAGGAGGTTCCTCCGGGAATATAAAGTATCAAATTTATGGCAATGACACCGAAAAAATTGCTCGAAGTTAACGACCTCTCTAAATTTCAAAGAAGTGCCATTATCTCGAAAACTACATAGAAGAGATTTAGGTTAAGTTCGGCTTATTGGAACAGTTTTGAGTTGATCCGTTAGCCGTTTTCTTTTGGAGGTTGGTTTTTAGGACGCCTCCCGATGTAGTTTGTTTATAAATAACAGAAATTCTGAATGATAGTTCGCACTGTTAAAAGTCCATAGGGTCCATAATTTTAATTGAAATAGAATTGTTCTCCTGTTCTTAATAAATTATTAAAAATGTATTAATATGTGTAAAATGGAGAAGGACACTTTGGAGATTATTTCCTCCTCTGTCGAACCTAGAAAAAGTATGCTTCAGAAAATTAAAAATTGCCGAAACATTAAAATGGTTTTAAAAATATTCACAGTAGTGTACATACAACCTGTTTTGGGGAATCCTTACCTTCGCAAAGAACTTCGTCTACAAGAATAATATTAAACGGAGTCATTTTGTCGAAAAATGAATGTTATTTTTGTTTTTAAATATGTAAGATGTTTTCTTAAGGACAGAACAGAGCTATTGTAATCGATTCTACATAGTCTCCTGATCAACTTGTTCGGAGGCTCTCCCTAAAATCGGTCCTTCATCCTTAAAAGTCGCAATTGAAAATTGAAAAGTGGTGAACCCATAAAATGCTTTATGGGATATCATATGATTTTGAATCCTTGAATCCTTTGAGAGATATCGTAGGATTTTGGTTGATAGCATGTTTAAAAGTGCTTTCTAAGAATACTTCTCACGACTCAATGCGTCAACAAACAAGTGACAAAGGCCGTGTCAAACTTTGAAAATGGCACTTCATTCTACCGACTTTTCGTATGGGAAGATCGAAATTTTTTCTGGGAAAAAAGGTTTACTGTTTTATGGTATTTCACAGAAAGAAAACCGCACTTGAGTCAGACATCGCGTTCTGAAGTTATGTGTGCTAGAATGATTCCACAAGAAACGTTGATCAAGGGACCATTATATGTAGTATGGATTGGCGAACGCTTTTTCAGATCTTAATAAAATACTCTGTATGCTTAATAAATGCACCATCACTAAATTATTTTTTCAGCAGTAACTTTATTTTTCTTAAAGTATAAATTTAAGGCTCCAACTCGTACAAAAACAATTTGACCCTTCCCCATCTAACCCTACGTTTATCAATAAATACATATCATCGAATTCGAGGACCTTCTTAAATCGTACCCATTTTTTTTAATGGGAGTTAGTATCTAACGAGCTAACTATTCAGGCAAAATTTTAATCACATCTTAATGTAAAGGACAATTAATGCTGGCAGCTGGTTTAATTTTTAAATATGACCCTCATTTGTGGTTGAAAGGAAACAAACTTACTTTAAACGTCGAAAAAACCAAATACATTATTTTTAAAATAAGAAATAAACAAGATATAAATCCATTGATTCAGATAGAAGGAAGGGAACTAGAAAGAGTTCCTCACATAAAATATTTAGGCATTAGTTTGGATCAAAACTTAAATTGGAAGACACACTTATCAGCGCTAATCAAGAAAATAACACCAATTATAGAGGCAATAGGAAGATCTTCTAAGTTAAATTATTATGTGGCCAGGCTAGTGTATAATGCTCATGTGCTGGGGCATATTAAATACCTAATAAACATATGGTCTCAAACAACACAATATAATCTTGAACGAGTGCAAAGATTAATGAACAAGGCTCTCAAAGTTTTATGTCGTCTCCCATGGGATACACCAACGAGGGATCTCTATGCTATAACAAACAACTTTAGTCTAAAGGAAGTAATTTATATAGAAAAAGCAAAATACATACATAAAGTAATAAATAAGAAGATAAAAAACAATATTGCTCTTCAAGAAGTAATGAAGTGCACAGCTATAATACACGAGAAAAGGAACTCCTAAGGAAGGAAAAAGCAAGAACAGAAAGGAGCCGTACAGGACTTATTACCAGCGCAAGTGACATCTATAATAAGCTTCCCGAAGAAATAAGAAGGATAGGAGATATACATAAATTTACTATGGCAATAATGAATCATGTTAGACGAGGAGCAAATTTAGATTAAATTTAATAAAGTTAGTGCAATCATAATGTTAGTTAATGTAAGTTAAGTGTTTTTTATGCTGCTCTTATACCAGCGTTTAACTGTCTGAGCAGCTTTGGGGTAGATTAAGTTTATTTTTTCTTTCTTTTTGTGATATAGGTTACATGATTGGACCCACAAAGCCTAAACTCTTGCACCTTACAGGTGCGGGGTTAGGTGAATGTTTCCAGCAGTATGCTGAGAAGTGCGAAAGAATAAATCTATTATTATTATTATTATTATTATATTATTTGTTCTATTCTTACAATGCGAAAAAACAGACAACAATAATGCTGATCAAATAAATATGTGAAGCTTCTTCGTCATCCTCAGGCAAGTCGGTTGTCAAATTGATGGACGCTTGAAACAGGTGATTGAACGGCCCGTTTTTATATGTTTGTCATAGAAACCTAGATAAAACCTTTCAGGTTGATATGGCTTTCAATTTTTCCTTAATATTTTATTTATGGGTGTTATTTTCTCCAAGTAACTAAGCTTTTATTTCCTTTTTTTAGTATAGAACTTTTGTACATTTAGTGTAGTAACAAATAATTAAAATATAATATATTTTTGTTTTATTGCGAATTTATTATTTTTCACTTATTATTTCTTTCACCACTGTATCTACAATCAAATATAATAAATTGCAATAAAATTATGAAATAGAGAATAAAAACAAATATTTAATATATGTAAATCTTTGAAGGAACATTTTTGGGATGGTTCCCGCCAGGCAAATGACGTTCATAACATTTCTTGTGATTCTTTTTAAAGTTACTAATTTTACAATATGGAAACCTAACATCAATATTTGCTTGATTAGTAACTAGGCAACATAATAAGTTATCCAATTTTCATAGAACGACCCACATTTTCAGGGCGATGTAAAAACTGTGCCCTTATTACAAGGCGAACTTCTTCAAGGATTTTCATATCTTAGAAGGCCGTTGCCATTGTTCAGTTCAATTGACAGCTAAGAAGGGACGTTTTGCTTAAAGTGTGAATAATAATGATACTGAATACATTGTTTGTGCCCTCGCTGTCGATTTAAATAAGAATTGGACGCACAAGTATCGTTACTCAACTTAATATGTAGAAAATTTTTGTGAGACTCTTTTTGTGGCCTGGACCAAGGCGTTTTCATGAGGTGTTGGTTGACACGAGCTACTCACAGCATTCCGCGCCCCGATCAATTGCTGGCACTTGGGAAAATCTAATTTTGAGCTTATTTTTCGGAAGTATACATTTCCTGAACCACTTAGCGGCCGTCTGAGGAGCTTGATACCGACTAGAATAACAAGCGAAAAAAAAACATTAGAACATTTTGGTGTTTCTTGGCGGGGCCCTGGCTCAGACACCGCGGGTGCTTCGCTTGCGACTAATTTAGTTATTTTTCCGAGTCATTGCCGAAAGCACCCGCTTCCCTACCTAATCTCGGGACATGGGGCCTGAAATAAATCAATAAAGAGCAAGGATGTGGAATGGAAGCCGCGTATTTTCCCTCCGCGTTAACTTGCCAGTAACTGCAGGGCGCCGGGGTACATGTAAACTTGTAAAACGGTGAGTGAAACCTCGAGCTTGGCACGACAAGCGCTCGAAAGCTCCGCGGGCTCCGGGGCCAATGCATCGCCAAGAAATGCATGCATGGATTCTGGGCCAGAGATATCAAACCATAACAAGTTTTTCAAGTATTTGATGCAGCGACGTTAGCGGGCCCGCGGTATCTTTTAATTTCGCCAGCCCAGATAAAAAAAGAACTTTGCACGGGCGATTTGCAGAAGAAATCGCAGTTAATCTCACGACCACCGCAATGCTCCGGGGGACTGACGGATTTCCACTTTAAAAAAATCCTCAAAAAAAGAAGGCGCTCCTGACGGTGTGGGGCTTTTCTGACCACGGCTCCCCGTTGTCGAGCCCAGTCAGCGGTGGTCCCCGAAAATTCCGCGCACTTTTCACAAAAACAATACCCAAAACGTTATCGAGGACCGTGCAATATTTTATCACTTAGTGAGGGCACCTCAGATTTTCACTCGTGTGCTTTTCATGGCGGAGGCGGTCATAAATAAATCGATATAAAGCATAGCGTCGTCACCGGCATGATTCCGTGGCGAGCGAGCACCTGGGGCGCACCGCACGGTTGCTGCGGGTTAAAATACTCACACCACCTCAGTTCAGCTCGGCCAAACAATCCATTTCTTGCCCAGTTAGTAAAGATTTTCAAAATATAATTCACTTTGCAAAAAACCACATTTAATAAACCTTAAAACATCCGGACCAGGTCGCTGTTCAGAGCACACACGACACCGCAGGAGAGAAGTATAAAACTAATTTGGGAAAGAGAGTGACACATGAAAGAAGCGAAGCTCGGCAGAAAGAGACGGCCCCGGGTGCGCAGTGCGTGACCAGCCCAACTGGTGTCGTGGTGCGGTGCAGCGCGAGTGTAGCGTGCCTGCTCTAACCAAGCGTCGAACTGCGGACAGTTTTCGCCAGCTCAGAGCGTCTGTCAGTGCAGTGCATCTTTTTCCCAAGCAATTTCCCCTGCACCACTGACGACAGCGCCACCACACTCCGCTTCTTTTGCAGCCCGGCCGTCAGCCGAACGAAAACTTGTCATTTTGCCTCTCTTCTCTACACTTGGCATTTCTCCGAGACTGGCCCTCCCCTCTTCATAATAATTAGAAGTGCCAGGAAGTTGCCAGACGCATTCGTTTTCCCGGCAAGAACGAGATTTCCCTTAAATTTAATCACCGATCTTGCGGCCCCCGCCAGCGGAGCTCCATTCACTTGTCCCGCCGACTTGTCTGTCTGCTCCAGTTTGTTTGTTTCCGATTGACGAAATTCAGGGTCTCGGACAAAGCTCCAAACTAAATCTACGTGGTGGCGCCGAGCATTTCGGGCTAATGAAAGTGAACGACCTTATTTAGTAAACATCGTAAGGTAAACGCACTCGACCCGCCAAATATGCAAATTCAGGGTTTCGGCTATGCTGAGCTCTTAATTTATGGCCCCATTTTATTTCTAGATTTCACCTCTTTTTACTTCTAAATGTCGTACGACTAGTTTTATTTCGCTCATCACGATCGATTAATCGATATCTAGAGTGCGAGACTCAAATACCACCAGCGATTATGATAAAGTATACGAAACAGTAGAAAACTAGGCGAAATTCAGAAACGACAAAGAATAGAAAAATTGAGAAAAGATAAAAAGGCATCGAGTGTATTTTCTCCAGAATATTTCTACTGTACTCAAAATGTTGGAATTAAGTAAGTAAATTCTAAATGATCAACCATCTGTTCAAAAAAGGGCTACAGCGAGTGAAATTTCTACAAACATACTGGTAAATTTGCACAAAAATTCAAAATACTCTTAACCTAACTAACCTTTTGACTATTAAATGGTCAATAACTCTTTTCCTAATGGATTTTATTCACTTAGATAACACACCATATTTAGCTGAATTTCATTCTAAGCTATTAAGTGGTGTCCACTTCATTTTGAACAAAATTTCCATAAACGCAGTTGCTAATATAACGTTTTTTTTTGCATATCATTTCCGCACTGTCGTAAGCAAAGAATTACAAAACATATTTGTTGTAAAAAGTTCATTTTAAGTTCACCACTTGGACTATTGCATACCTTGTCCTCGCCTGCAATATCTTTTCCAACATTCAAGTTATATTTATATAATAGTATATATTTTATTATCTGTTTAAGAGGTATCGAACAAATAAACATTGCATCGTGAATTATGTATATATTGCTCTTACAAATTTCTATAGATTGTAAAGCTTGTTTTTCGCTTTTCAGTTCATATCTTTTAACAAAGTTGGGTGGTTTGTTTTTTTAAAATAATTTATTTTATTTCATGCTTTTTAAATTTTACTAATAAAATAGTTGTTTAGTTAATTATTGCTTAGTAAGTAAATAAGCTCTACGGTGAAGTTAGATTAACAAGATAGAGGTCGAATGGATGTACCTATTAACTAACACTAAAAAAGTGTTATTCTCTTTAAATAACTGGTGGTCTGAGCGCATTATTAGCCGGTTTAAGAAATAACACTCCGGTGTAATTAATGGTTTATAGATTGTGGACGTTTATAGCCCAAGAAATAATTAACTCATAGGTACTTTTTTGAAGGTCCTGTCAAAATGTTAGCATAAAAGTGTTATATTATATATATTGTTACAAAATTTTTCCTTCACTATAATTCACACTTGAATTCAGATCAGAATTTTAGCGAAGGAAAACATGCAATTTTGTCTGCCAGCCGCTCGGCGAGCAAAATTGTAACAATATGTATACATATATTTGGAATGGGCTATTAATTAGCTTTCATTTGATTATTATATTGTTAATATAATTTTTTTTTATTCCCCCTCAATTTTATTTTTTTTTTGCGGTCTCCATATTTAAATATTTATATCCTATCACTTCTGCAATTGAGACGAAGCTAATAACACCTTATATGTTAAAGTTCGCGTTAAACCGTTTAGGCTACAGAGGGTGTCAAAGAAATAGACATACATATATAAAAACTGTCGAAAAACATTACCCTCCTTCTGAATCAGTCGGGTAATTGGTTCAGTTCGGACATTAAAGGATTATCAAATAATTGCTAAACATACATATGTACATATTTTTTATTATTTTTCAAATTAATTCTTTTCCTCTCTTTGTTTTTCGAGCATTATACTTATTCTTCGTAAAAGTAAAAGAAATAGGAACAAAAAACTAATTAATATACATATATACATAATAGTAAATATGTTCAGTTCTAAGAAATCGATAATTACATTGAATAGTACTAACCCGTTTCTGTTATTAAATGAAAATGGTCTTCGTATTATTGAGTTCAAAGATGTATCTCATTAATCTCAATGGGATACCATAATGGAATTACCTCAATTAATCACAGGTCATATAGAATTTAAATTGACCCATAGTACATAATATGACATGTTATGGTGGCAGACCAATAGTTAATTTGCGCTGATTTTCGTCACATTCAGATTAAATGCATTTCAAGAAAATAATTGAAGGGAATTGTAACGATTAATAAAATAATGTTTTAATTAAACAAACGTTTTTTTTCTTTAGTATTAAATTCTTTTCTAAGTGAACTAAAAAAGTTCTTCAAAAAGTTTATTTAAATAATTGTTACACTTGTTTTTTAAACCCCCCAAAATTTTTAATTTCAAATTTTTTCATGCCTTCTTTAAGTTCACCCAGAAGAAAAATACATATATATAATAATTTAATCCTTTTTTGGTTTTTTGTTTCAGTGAAGAATTACGAGTTAGGTCTTTTCCGCCGACTAAAGACTGCAGCGACAAAACGCCTATGAAATTAGCTAAGAAATGTAAGTAAAAAAAAAAAAAGAAACGCTGTTTTAGAACATTCTAATTCAGGACAGTCCCTTAATCCTGGTGTCTGGTCTCATTTCCAGAACCTTTTATTTGCGGGGGGCTCTGCTCTGCATAACTAAACAATATTAAAAGAAGAGCACTCTGAAATTTGACCCTACCCTACTTCGACAGTTCATCATAGGTTTAATAGGGAATTTTAAATCTATATTTCGCATACGACAATCGGGCGCTAGTCAATTACCCACTCAGGTGGATGAGAACGCACAAACGCATTTTGATTATTTTTAAGGTTGTGTTTTATTGGTTAAGTGTAGTTGAAAGCTTTAGTTAGAAAATTTGAAGTCACCATTTTCAAATCCGTACTTTTGTCCAATTTTGAAATTTAAATGTGTGTTTTCCAATCGATACGTTAATGAAATACTTATACAATTATTAATATTTTCGAAAAAATGATCGGAAGTGATTTCCCTAATACCAGCAACACACCAACCGAAATTTAGAATTTCGTGCATACTCAATTTCACATTGTATTGCTTTGAAATTAGAGTCAAATTTATGTCAAATGTTCTTTTTAATAGAATATTTGCCTGAAACTTTTTTAGGAAATTCAGAGGTGATATGATATATTTCTGAAATTAAGAACACTCGAAATTCTAAATTTCGGTTGGTGTGTCGCTGGTATAAGGGTTTAAGAATTTAAATTCCAGCCCGTGCAATTATGCTCTATTCCACTCAACCCTTCTCCACGCTCCCTTTAATTAATTTAGACTAGCGTTTTTTTTAGAAGGAGTGTACATTATATTCTTATTAAAAAAAATAGAAAACATTAGAAAAGGGCTCCGCACAAAATACATACCTATACATACATACCTATGTATGTATATGGAAAAGTGGAATTGATTAAAAGTTTTTGATTTTATGGCCCACAAGGTCTTGCCCGAAAATCCCAATTGGCACCATTGCCATTCCGTATTTCAGAATCAAGCTATTTTTATTTTTTGCGCAGTGCCAATTGAGACTTTCTAACAAACGCCCATGAACTACGAAATCCAAAAATTTTAGGCGATTTTACTGGGACCACTTTCCTATATATTTTGTGCGGGTCCATTTGTATAGATTACTTTTCCTAAAATGTTCTCCGTAAAAATTCGAATACAATCTGATAATTTGTTTATTACTCGTCACTCATAATCCAAAACGACGCCGAAAAATTTTTTTCTGTTCTAAAGTCATTCGATCTGAAGGACCCAAGTCTTTTAAAATAGACAGCTGTTTTTGGAACCTACAGAATAACAGAGCGAGAAATGATATAGGATTGTGAGAAATATATTTGCATTATACAGTTTTATTTAAAATATACATACTAAAACAATATTTAGTAATTTAGGGAACATTCACGTTCATACACAAAAGTAGTAACTCGGAATGTTGCATATATGTACATACATATTGAGATGAACTAAATTGTTCTTAGTTGAAGCTACCAAACTAACGAAAATAGTTCAATTTTAAGCAGAGAAAGGAGGAAATAGCCTTCGTTAAACTTTAACTTTCCCTCTAGCCTATATTGCGATGCGACTTAAATTCCATCAAAATTCTAGATTAAACGTCACTTTTGTCAAGTTTCATTAAGATTTGTACGCCCAGAGCCGTACTCTTAGATCATGCAAATTGTGTAAATGTTTTAGACGAAACAAAGCTATAAAATATAGAATATTACAAATATTTTTTATATTCTTATACCCTTGACACACTATGGCTGAAATTTAGAATTTCGATCTCAATTTCGCGACCCCCTGGCACACTGCTGCTCAATTTGAAATGTAAAATTCAATTTCAAATGTAAAATTTTACAAAACTGGAGAAAATCGACAGCGACAGCCTGATTTTAAATTTATTTAACCAGCAAAACATAGATTTTTTACATATAGTTGCAAACTCAATTTCGCATGAAATTGAGTACGAACAGCTTCATTTCCAAATTGACTTGAAATGTAGATCGAAATGGAGAAAAGAGCCGAAATTCTAAATTTCAGCCATAGTGTGTCAAGGGTATTATGGACTCTTTTCCAATTCTGGACTGCTTTTTTAACCGCCTTTAAAATGAGGGTATTATATATTCAGCGAGCGACTTTTCTATGTTGATATAGTAATACACTACAAAAAATACTCAGGGCGGTTGAGAAAGAATATTAGGTATGAAGGAAAAGGTATTTAGATTTCAGTGTAAGTCATTAAAAGTAGAAAAAAAAACTGCCCCCAAGAAGGCGAAGGTATTTTATCAAACTTTATTCATGCATCCGTGAGGTTAATTCCTCTTGTTTGGAAATTGATCAAAGGGAGAAAGGGGTTGCAAAAGTCCTGAAATTAAAACATCCTCCCAGGTTTTATTATTTCAGCGAAAAAATTCGAATAATTTCTTAAAAATTCGAATTTTCATGATATTCTGTAGACGGATTTTCGTAAATAAATTTTCATATCCTTTTTCTACCTGGGCATATTGCACCTTTTTGGAAAGGTAATTAGATAGGTAACTTGAAAAAAAAACAAAAGTGGGCATGTTAATAACGTGAATTTCGGAGAAAAGAGGGGCGAAAAGTGAAAAATCGCGAACAAAAATTACCTTTTTCAACTTCCAGGGGTGATTGCAGCCAAGAGGTTGGGGGTAGGGGGGTGGTTTTGGACTTTTTGGAAAGGGCTTTAAAATAGTGATCTATTGAGATCGGTTTGGGGTCGCTGCGACGCGTAGAAAAAATGATAAAAATAGCCATATAAGGCAACATCCTGGTTTACGAATCACCCTGTAACTGCCAAAAGGGGGGGCGAGATGCCCCCACCCATACGATTTTTTGCTTGTCTCGGTCTGACCTTTCACCTCCTGCAGTATTGACCTCCCACCCCGGAACACCCTGTATATCGGAGCATTTCTATAGACAATTTTACCCTCTACAATATTACGCAACCAGTTTTACGATATCTGTTACAGTTAATGAGTGCATTGCAAAAACCTTAAATACCATCATGTGATCAGTTTTGCGTGTCACTGTATTTTAAATAGACAAGAAGAATGTTGAGACTTAAAATGCTTATCCGTTTTCAATTCAAAATTGGCTATTGGACCCCTATCAAGAATTCTACTGGAATCAAATCGAAAGGAGCTTAGAAAAGCCCTTTTTGGATAAAAATTCCTTAATAAAGTTCCTAAAACTCTTAGATACTAATTCATTTTAGTTGTCTTTGATATCTATTCGTTTTTTCGTACATAAAGCCGATATAATTCGAAGTCAAAGGTAACTGAAATGAATTTCCTGAAAATTAGGAAACTCTAAATGTCGGTTGGTGTGTCACTGGTACTAAATTTTAATATTAGGGGCGCTTTTAGTAATTTATTAATAAAACCTTGTTTTTTTTATTAACGTGCAAACAAAGTAGCAGATAGTTGCAAAATTATAAAAATTATATATTAGTTAATAATGGGATACAAATCTTATCTTTTGTCCACTTCAAATATGTTATTTAGGAAGAAAAAATTGTTTATTTTGCTAGCTAAGTAACAAATAAAAACACAACAATTTTGAGAAGAATATATACGGTATGATGCCAATCGATTCTAAATATAGTCAACGTTTGTTAAGGGTGTTGAAATTGCCATTGTGGAATTTTGGCGCGGCATCTCTGGCTTGTCTTCTGACGGATTTGGTCTTAAGAAGTATACCTTGTTTTAGTGCATCTCTGAATCGACTTTTTCTAGAAATCCGTTGAGCCTTCGCTAAGCAAATTTAAATAAGACACGGCGCGCAATCCTGGAAGCTGAAAAGCATCAATAAGTTATGCGTTCGCTATTCCAGAGGTCAACGTAAAGCTACTCTTGGAAATTAGATCACCGTGTGAAGTGGGGATTGTTTTGAACAAAAACGTTTTGCGTATCGTTATAGTACTATACCTGGTCGCATTTAACATGTCGCTGAAATGTATAGTATGATATCACATACAGTTTGTAGGTTTTTTTGTAATGTGATCTGATTATAGTACTACATTTTAAACCGACACAAATGAATGAAATGAACACATTTTTAAGGTAGGTTTAGATGAACTATTTTTAAAACATTATAGAAAAATGGTATGGTATGCGCTAAGATCGCTATAAGTAATCAAATTTTTTTGTGTTGGTTACGGCCTATTATTTAGGTAAATTTGAATGAAGAATCAAACATTTATTTCAATTATTCAAGTCGCTATGATCCAAAATATCTTCGAACTCGTTGTTTAGCCGGCCACACACGGGACGGTTTTTGGCGTACAAGCACGCATACAAACATAAGATTGATCGTCTGTGGGCAACTTGGCGTACAACCTTAAAACAGTCCCAAATATTTCACGCCTTTGAATTTTCCATGCTTTTTTTTATCATCTGTCAAGATTAAATTTGTTATATCGCTTTATGTATGAAAACCAACACCGTTTGTGGGCAAAATGGCATACAAGCAAAGTTTGTCGCAAAGATTGTCACAAGTTTTTACGCCAAAAACCGTCCCGTGTGGGGTCGGCTTTTGGTAAGAAATCACGAAAAAAATCATAACTCGTAAACTCAACAAAATCAGGAGATCTACTTATTGATTTCCGTTTGAAAATATTTTTTGGGACACCATGTATATTATATGTATCAATATATATATACATATATGTACCTATGTAATACTTGTGTATGTACAAAATAAATTGATTATTGAAGTCTATGAACTCTACAATGAATTTTGGTAGGTACTACCTATTCTTTTTCCGAAATATTTTTATCAAGTAGGCTGGTCATTAAGGCGCCCGGTAGGAAAAAACAAAACACTCGGCGCTCAAGGAAGCCTTATTACTGAAATGTGAAGGTCGGAAAATACTTTTAATTTTTCTTATGAAATTACCTAAAAATTAAGTCCGCAAAAGTGCGAAGCTTTTTCAAATTATTGCGTACCTAAAATAAAACAGAGAGAAAGGTTATCCACAATCAATATACAATCTATTCACAAAAATTATATAGTAGGTAGACTTTAGGGAAATGAGAAGTTCAAACCTTACAAAGTAAGTATTGAAAATATTTCATGATCCTTCTCGAAACGTAAACCGTATGTATTGTGTCACGTACGTTTACACGGGATTATCAACGTATGTACATACATTACTTGTAGGACATACAGGTACCTATTAAATTGAGTATACTTAGACCTTTTTATAATACTCTGAAGACATTCGAAGTCCGTTTATTTGAATTAAAAAATTGAATGGAGGAAAGAAGGGACATCAAGCGGACTTACATCGCGCTCTTACTTTTCTTTTTTCATTTTCCTTTTTTTATTTAACTTCCCTCTCACTTTATACTAGGTATATTTATAACCTTTAACCTAAACCCTTTTCAAAGGAAACCCCCTATATCAGAGGATTCACTCTATTCTTTTGAAATGACGAAAGAGTTGAAAAATTAATTAGAAAATCGTACGGGATTCACCTACTAACTCCCTTTCCAATATGCATGGAGTAAAATCAGATAACTCAGACATGAAATTAATTAAGGAATGAATGTACATAAGCGAGGGAAGAGGAAGTAAGTTTTTTTCTAAGTTGTGCTCATAACAGCTTCGAGAATGGGACATGGAACAATCGAATATGAACATGCACTTGCCAGTGTGCCTCTGGCATCCAAAATGGAGAAATATTGATCGATTTTAATTAACAAAACTGAATGGTGCACAACTCAAGTTTACAGCTGAAGCGGCAATTTTCACACAATATAACCTCTTACGGAGAGAGCTGTATGTCATTAATGGTATTCAGTGGTTTTCAAAAGTATGTAGACCCTACCGAAAGGTAAAATATAGGGCATCCCAAAAGAGTGGGAGAAGAGCTGAAATTTTCATTTTTAAATCAATTTTGCGTCAGTTTTCCAATCAACGCTTGTGCTTTATTCCGCAAAATGTGATAGATGGGAAATACTCTCCATTTCCATTTCCTATCTTGAAACAGATCTGCGAAACTGACGGCTATTTATGTTTGTTGATATGCAAAAACATATCTCGGGATATAGAGTCAAAATTAATGAGTTTAATTTATTTGCTGAAAAC
Organism: Machimus rusticus; assembly: GCA_951509405.1. NCBI lineage: Eukaryota > Metazoa > Arthropoda > Insecta > Diptera > Asilidae > Machimus > Machimus rusticus. The sequence goes on from OX608050.1 coordinate 11,006,858, forward strand.
AAAATGAAATTAACCGACTGAATATTATTAAGCGCAGTGCTCATATACATACATACATATACATATATACTATATAGTGCCTATAGTAAATGCGATTGGTAAGGGATTGCTAGAACTATTCAATGGGAGCGCTAAAATAATGTGTGTGCAAAGAATCAATGAACAATCAAAGCAAAGTAAGGCGCGGGTAAACGTACACATTGCTTACACGAACGGCAATGGACGTGTGATGTGACATGCATTTACACCGGCAGGTTTTAATAGAGAAAAAATGCCTTTTATGCACGTATTTACACTTATGGAAAGAGGCAGTATATATGTAGGTACATAGAGCCAAAACACGTTCCTAATTGGAAGAATTTTTCAGTTTTCTTAATATAATGCAGGTTCCCTTTAGGAGTTTTTTTGGGTATGGGAGCATGAGAACTTTTGAACTTTTATTGCAATTTATACCTTCGCGCTACTTTTATAATATAAAAACTTGTCCTTCACTCATTAACTATTTTAGTAGGTGCCATAATAACATCGTTTAGGAAGTGATCCCTATAGAAGAATTTCCTTACAGAATTTTTATACAAATTCCAAGAGTGAAATTTGAAGTATGTACAGTGTTGCTTACAAAATTTCACATCAAAAGCTATACTGCAGTAGAGCGAACATAAAAATCTAATATTATTGTATTCGTTGCACTAACACACTTTGTATCTCTAGTAGGTATTTTCTATGTATGTCGGGTGTGCATCGGTAATTCTTACTGAAGTGCAAAGCGCAGCTCCTTAATGTGTCGCGAAACTTTGTGATTTTTTCTTTTTCTTTTAAATATAGCGTTTTGTCTTCACGTTTATACGACTTCCATTCGTGTCATTTAAAATTTTTCATTTGTTTACAAGAGGAGTTGTGTTTCTCACCTTTATACTTTTTTGCTGTCGCAGGAACGACAATCGGGCTCTGTAGCACCATTTCTCATGAAAGCAGGGGAGTTTTCTTTGAAAATTTCTCCCTTTATAAGTATGTTACGCCACAAAAATATTTACATATAAGGTATATGCGATGTCTCACTAAAGTGGTGGTTATTCGTATATTATCCGGAAAAGTTTAAAACAACGGATATTACCCAGGGAACGTAAGAATATGATCAAAAGTATATGAATTACAAAGTAACGATTATTAAGTAACCTAATTTTAAATTTTCAATTGATCGATAATGACTATCAAGTAATTTTCATTTTTCGATTTTTTGATAACGATCAAGCTGTACAAATGACGACTTCGTTCGTGTGTTATCAATTTTATTAATTTAACTAGCTCAGTAATACCTTTGACACACTAGAACGCTAAACCAGGGTTATCTCTCATTTCTCGGTTATCTCTACCCTAAACGAGTTTCAAAAGTCGTTTATCTTAAACGAGTTTTCAGAAGTCGTTTAGGGAGATAAACGAGTACAAATGACAGTTGACCCGATGACAATAAAAAATTTTAAAGTAAAAATTTAGAGATCTTTTCGTATATTTTAATATTCCTTTTCGCCCTCCATAAATCGCATACCCTCTCCACCCAACAATCTAACAAATATTCAATTTCACTGGCTTTCACTCCATCCTCGGTTTTTTGTGCTTTTCGCTGCAACTGTTATCCATTCAAAATTTAAAAATTTGAATTGACATGTCGCGGAATTTGACATTCCAGTACAAATCGAGTTTTCAGTGTGTCACCCACACGGCAAATTTTTCAATCCAGTTATCTTAACTGTGGTTTAGCGTTCTAGTGTGTCAAAGGTATAACCCAGTTTCACCCGGTGGATCAATACTGCTTAGTTATAAACGCTTCTAAAATAATCCACTTTGATTCTTCGTCTATGCAGATGAGAAGGTTTATAAGGGTTACTAAAGGTATTCAATTTTTCGCTATTTCACCGTAGTTCTATTAGAAAATATCAAAGCTGCATTTGTTATCGAAATTATCGTATGCCTAAATGGTCGCCTTATTGGGCCTGCCATTTTGGATTTTCAAATTTTGGTAGCAGTTTCGAAATTGGTGTCATCGATTTTCTTCTATTTACATTAAAATCCTTTGAATTTCCAAAAGAAATCGTCACCATATTGAGTCCGTTATTTTGAATTTCCAAATTTGTATAGTAAATTCGAATTTAATTTTTATTTAAATTCATGGACTTTCGAAATTTTTTGGTAGCCATATTTGATCTGCCATCAGGATCTCGTAAAACTCCTAAGTAATAATTTACATGGCAATTCTTTGAAATTTACAATTGTTGGCCACCATTCTTTGAAGATAAAGCCTAAGGAAGCGCGATATCACCCTCGGAGCGTAGTAAAATTCGAATACAATTTTTATGTTAGTCAAGTAGTGACGGCGAGAAAAAAGCGTATTCAAAAGAAATTAAATTATACAATTGTTATTAGAAATCTAATAATTAGGTAATGCGCTTCCTCATTATTGACATCTAGTGACGTCACATAGTCTTTTAATTGTAATGTAAACAAAGCTAGTGTAGGCACAGAATTTAACAGAAAACAGCTAATTTATCACTTTTTTCACAACTTTAATTAAATAACACCGAGACGCAACTTACATATATGTATATGGAGCCAAAAGCACTTTTGACAGATCGTTCACCGCATTCGTTTCGCTTATTCATTGAGTATCTCTCCTCTATGAGAACTCGCATCTTTACTACGCTCACGTATAGGGCTTTTACACTATACAGCATTTCCTTAGACATCATTTGAGTCCACAATTTTGAAGTCCGCTAATAAAAAGTATCCTATATGTTAGTTAAGTCGGAATATGTAATGCTTTCAGTCAACAACTTAAAATGATCAGACTAAGCGTTTAACAAACAAGCAAACAAATTTTAAATAAGTAAAGAGTGTTTCTCATAGAATAAGAGCCAGCGCATGCCAGACCTACGTTAAAGTATAAAGGCTGAATTTTTTTTTGTGTGTGTTCTCTCTAGTATAGGGGACATGTTTGGGGGTTACCAACCTTGACCAGTGGGGACTTCGACAGGTATCAGGTAAATAGGTATATATGTATATATATAAACTCTCTCACGTTATAGTATAATGACTGAAATTTATATGACGCCTTAAACTTAATCATTGTCAAATGGTCGAAAAAAAAGTTTCGATGGTTTAATTTACCACGGTGCACCCTCATAAAAATCGAACTTTACTGTATGTTTTCATTCAAACATATAAGACGTGTTTATTAAAAGTGGAAATGTTTGGATTTTCAGTTTTTAATGTGTATAATATTATTTTGAAAAGCTTGGTTGGTTTGGTTGGTTTGCTACCGCATTTTGTTCTCGGTCTCGGTCTTGCATCTCAACACGGAAAAAAATGTGGATAGCAAAAATCCCCAACCAATTTACGAACGTTTTCGCCATAAAATCCACAACATATATTGAAAAAGCAACAGATCTCCTTAAAAGTTACAGGAAATAATGACAACATTTTACGCTGGTCCTTAAATTTTAGTTAATATCCCTGTTTTTTTCACAAATAAAACCAAAATAATGCACTGTCCCAAAATCCATCGGAAAATACAGGGATATTGCCAGAAACGACGCGATATTCGCGACAAATTTTTTTCCGTGAAGTCTTGGACTTGGACTCGGTTTTGCAAATCGAGTCGTGGTATTAATCTTGGTACCGCAGTTGTAGTATTTGTTTTTATCGTGTTACCGCAGGTATTAGTCTTGGTTTTGGATTTTCTGCAAAACGAAGATTGCGCGTCCAAGACCGATTCTGCCTATCACTAAATATGTATATTTGTATGTATATCTGACTCCCGTAGCAAACGGACTAAAAATGTTTAGTAAAGTTGAAATTTTTAATGGAAAGAAAAATGTATCGTATGTACTATTTTCATTGGTTCCGAAAGTGGTTTTTGCACTTCAGAGTTTAACAAGTAATTATATTATTCAAAAATGGTCGAATAGTAGTCGATTTTGACTTAATATGTAGATATTTTGACGTTGTGGCGACACACTGCGCCGCTGGAACCGAATCAATAATATTCAATAAAATATATAAAATATTAAATAAGTAATTTTATAATTTATAGGACTTATACCTATAACGTCATGTAGCAAATTGAATTGTTTATTACCTCGTTTGTAACTTCTTGCATCCGGATTGAAAACTGTCTCAAATCAATCCTATTTCGGAGGTGTTTATGCGCTTATTCGATTTTAGAGTCTCAATCCGGTTCGAAAAAATTTTTAGTTCCAATTATTCTACATTCTACATCAACTGGAACCGGGTTGAAAGAGATCTTACATTAGGTATATATACATATATATGTATATTACAATATAATAATAAAATACTTAAGAGTATCGGATTTATAGCCTAAACATTCGGATTTCGCATTGGAGTAATTTAGAAGACGTATACATATCAAAACAATTTGGATCTAAGCTATGCCATGCTATGTTTTTTAAAGTATAGCACAAGGCCGCCTATATATGTAACTGCCCTATAACTTGAAACTGCATTTTGTAAGTTGGCCGGAAACATAACTCAGGCAATTTTCAACCGATTTACTTGAAGTATTGAATATACATATCTCGAAAAATACATTGTCTAGAGAAGTACGCAGGATTTTTTTTTATATTGCATAGTTCATTTGTTATTAATAATTATGTGATGATTTTTTAGGCAAAGTTTTCATTTTTCACTTTGAAAGTGCGCCATTTGGCCAAAAATGAATATATTGAAAAAATCCTACGTACTTCTCTAGCTGTTATAGTATAAAATCAAAAAACCAATATTTTCTTATTATAATTCAAAAATTACAGGCGCTGTTTGTCCGGCCGTGAACCCTTACAAAACTGAGACGTCATTGGAAAAACGTTGCACAGCCGCCATTTTTAAATTAATCGCTTCAAAAAAAGTTTTATGTACAGTCACTAATATATATAATAAATACCCTCTATTGGAATCTCGATTTATTTTATAGTATTTCTAGAAAAAAAATCCAAAAAGGGTTATTTTTTCGACTTCTAGAGTGGCCTAACCCCTTAAATTAATATTTAAAATATTTTAACTAACTCAGACTTATGTATTGTTGAAAAGAAAAAAAGAAAAAAGTAAATAAATAAATAAATATTAAAGACCTGTCGTTCAAAGATTTGGACGAACTTTCTTAATGAACTCTACTTAGTCTTTAAAATTCTTACAGACAAATTGAGAAAATACCTGTGCGAAATTGGATGTTTAAAAAAAAGAAAATGCTTAAAAACACTACTTTCTGGGTAATAAAGGCTTAGGTCAATACTCAATGTTTCAAAACATATATGTATATATTTACTTTACATATACAGAAAATGTACAAACAATCAATAAGTATTTTTTGCATATTCATTACTTTTAAAACAAGTGTTTTTACTATATAAGGATGATAGGGGATTTAGTACAACTTTTCAAAACTTCAAGAAGAAAACACTTTTGACATATGTATGTATATGTATGTATTTCATAATATGTATCATATAAACATTTATATTATCTTTCACTATCAGCGATAGTCATTTTTATAATTTCCATTAAACAGCATAGTAACGTAAATAAGGGTGCTATTTGTGATCTGTCAAGTATATTTATCTCTCGTGATCCGCTAAAAAAATTTTTACGGGTCTTTGTTTATGTCAAATTTCAATTAATAACAATATTTGTTCATGTCATTAATGTCATTTAGCTTCCTCTTCCAATTGAAAATGCACAAAGGACTGTCAACTGTAATGTACAAACTATTCGCTTAAGTAGGTATACATTCTACCATCTAGTGGCCACAATATGAACAACTCAACAACCACCATTAAATAAAAGACGTCAACAGCCTCCATTACCTAGAAGTGCATCTTCCAAGTGAGTCGTAAAGTTACGTTACTAAATCCTGTAAAGTTAGAATTATAGGATGTGTGCCAAACTGGCTAAATGCTTGCTAAATTTTAATTTTGGAAAGCCGACTAATTCCTATGCTGAGCCAAATTTAAAGTGGAATTAGACAAAGTATCCAGTTATCATTTCCATATTTTAAAACAACTTTTTGGCAAACTTACATCTATCGTAGCCATTTTGACTTGAACTTTTCGAATTCATTTTCTGCTAATTAATTTTTTAACTACCTACTTTTTTGAAGTGAAACGGTTTCTTCTTGTCAAAAATAATTAATTCGTAAGTCAAAATTTAGCCGTTTAGCAAAAGAAGAAGAAGCATTAGCAAGCTCGAAAATTTATTGTATATTATGTAAAAACAAACTACTGAACTACATAATTATGTTTTACTCTCCGTTACATCCACTAAACGAATGTTTATCTGACGCTTGGGAAACACACCTTTGTCTTCATTCATGAAGAGCTCTCTGGGTCAATATTTATATCCCTACACTTACTTTAATCGTCCACCATTTTAAATTGACGTGTGCGATCAGCTTGAAAAATTTTCAAGATGCAGGTAATTGGAACAATGTTTAATCAATAAATATATGTAAATAAGACGTTCCATTGGAATTATTTACAAAAATTAAAAAAATTGACAAAAACAATTTATTTATTTATTTTTTAATATTTCTGGCTAAATATTTACGTGTATATTATTGAAATGTAGTAGAGTCATGACAAAGATTAATTTTAGTGTACCTTAACATAGAAGAAGGTATTTTTTGCCAGGGAGCTGTATTTTCCACATCGTCGGCTTTATTATATTATTATAGCTGAACATGACGTCGAAGTTTGACTGAACTGAAGTATTGTATTCGTCAGAAGAATTCTTGCCAACGAAATATTCTTGCTCGGAACTTATTGTATTTGCAGATTGCGTAAAGTGGTCAATAGTGGATCAGCAATTGTTGGAAATCATGTAAATCACAAAACTATTGTTGAATTGTTTTGATTTTTGTTCTGTAGATACTTTGATTATTATACTTCCAAAAACTTATGAATCGTTGGGAAGTCTATAAAAAGAAGGTATTATATTTTTTGTTTCAAAAGTGGCATTTTATCCACTGTGGACCAGGTGTAGTATACAATGAATCATCATATGGTAGACACTGGATCAATAGCTTGTATCAAAAGTTTGATTTCCAATAACATTATAATACATTCATGGTATACATGTAGTAACAAAACAGTAGTCTTTATTCTCATTATATACATACATATTTAAATTTCATTTGTTCTTGCGAATATTTGCCTAACTTTTATTTCCTAATTCATCTTTTTACTCATTGGGTAGGGTAAAAATCTATAATTACAAGATGAATCATGATCCACTCTTTACCACGAAGGATGTGATCCTTCTGGCTGTGTGAAGAATTGCTTACTTTTAAAGTTGTTACAAAAGTTGTATTAAAATAGTCCAATATAAAATTAACCCTCCCCATTCAATCCATACACATACATACATACATACATACATATGTATGTAAATTATACAAATATATATGCACAGTCGATTTTTTTCTATCATATGTATATTTTAGAGCCTATTGATACGTTTATAAATTATAGTTTAGCGTCCCAGCTCTTAATTAATTAATATAGATTACATTAATTACAGATAAATTCGTTGTAGGAACTCGTTTTGGATGTACACTTCCTTTCAGAAATAATTTGCTGAAATGCTTATGAAGCCACATGATACGACTGCGCTTCTGAAATATTCGCAAGCAATCCACGTTGTGCTAGAAGCGACAAGAGTTTCTATGGCTTCCATATTCTCATGGTATTTAAGTAAGCACTCTTTCAGGGCAGCTATTGACCTAGAACTCTTTATTTATGAGTTTCCAGTGAAAGTATAGATGCCATTTTTGAATTTTTAAATGTTTGCCTCAACGCATGCATACCTTCTATACATACATGCATGCATCTAGCAGGCTAAATCCCTTAGAGATTACCTTGTCGAATCAGTGCCATGTTTACAATAATTCTTGAGTGTTTAGAAAATATTTGCAACGAGAATTTTTGTTGGCAGAAATGTCCTCAAACTGAAATTTATCAAATTAAAATACTTGGCATATGGAATGCCGCTTGTACTTTTAGTCAAATGTAGTTCAGATATGTATGAAAGAAAAAACTATGTATAGAGTATATTTATATTATGTATATGATATGGATGTATGTATATACATATGTTTGTACATAAGCTTTGCAAGATAGTTCAATAAACATAATTCTAATATTTATTCATAAATACATGAATAATAAATAAGCGTCTATGAGAGAAATCTATAGTTCAAAAATACGGGTACAAAAAAATTATATTTGACACATTTAAGGAAGGAAGGAAACCCTCCCTTTAAGCCCAACATTTTTTTAATATTATTAGTTTTTATAATTATAAATAATTAAGGTTTCGTGAACTCCAATAAATTGGTCATGCGCCTATCTTTGTTTCACTAATAATAATTGGAATTTAAAACACATGTACATATTTTAAAGCTCTTTAAATATCATAGTACTTATTCGTCAGGTCCGTGCCACACGCACCTCGGGCTGTCCATGAGACTCCGTGAAAACGGAACGAATTATTATTCATTTAACAGATATTTTGAATATAAGTATAATGTATTTTAATCGTTAAAAGTCGCTGCAAAACCAGTCGTTTTTTTCGAGACTTCGAACAACTTCGTTCTCATTTTCGAAATATTAAATGCATCCAAATTGATGTAAACAGCGTATGATCCTGAGGAATATTTGCTTCGTTATCTACAAGGGTGGATTTTCTTCATATGCAGAAGTTTAATTTGCTTCTTCTGAATGTAGATTTTTGGTGCTTAAACATACAAACAAAAAACTTTTTAACAAAAAAATTAAACCGCTGAAAAAACTGAAAAGCAAAAAATAATAAATCTTTTTTATTTAACCTTAATAACTAAGTCTTTAAACTAATGTAATTATACCTAAGTATATATTTTTGTAATTATTTTGAGTTTTTATTTAACCTTAATAACTAACTTCTTAAACTAATGTAAGTATACCTAAGTAATTTTGAGTCGGCGCCAAACAAGCAAATTAAATAATTACGTAAAGCGTGATCCGCGGCGGAGGCGCGGCGCGACACGCCCCTTCGCCGAAAAGTGTCGAGCGTTCACGAAGTTCATGTCAGTGAGTCAGCAACCCGAACGGGCACACACGTGAGAGCACACGTCGTTGCGAGGGGTCGTGCGGAGAACGCAATTTTTGGAATGTTAATGTTTATCGCTGGAGATTTCACGTTGCATTGTTAATTTGATTTGGTTATTTCTTTAAATTTAAGGTAATTTAGTGATCTTTGTTCATTGATTATTTGGCGCCGACTCGCTTCGCTCGTGCGTTTATTGCTGCCAGCGTGCGCAATCGGCTACGCACCGCCCTTCTTGCACAATATAAAGCACGAGTGGATAATAATGCCCGTTCTCCAATGCGCCGACCAACCAACCACGAACCAACCAACGAAAACGCTGAATTGCCTGAATTCGCGTGTAAAATACAAGCCCCTGCCTGTAGTTGTGACTGCCGGCTGTCACAACATCCTCGGGCAAATATTTTATCTGGAAGAGTTTTTATCACTATTTGAGCGAAAAAACTACTCACTTTTACTTTTAGTGCTGGGCTGGAATTACCGCGCACATTTTTATAAGCACTTTATGTTAAAATTAGCGCACTGAGTTTCTGGCAACCGGTGGGACAGCTGTCTCACTGACAGGTATTCTAGTACAACACAACCGCTGAATGGGCGACTAGTACTATGTGGTTAAAACGCACACATGAAAAAGTTAGCCAGGTTGACCAAAACACGAGCGAGAGGGAATATGAGGCCAACATAATGTGTGACGCGATGGCGCGATTTTGGTTCGTTCTTGGTTGGGTGGTCGGTGCATTGGAGAACGGCCTTAAGCCACTGTCCAACCGGAAAGGCGTGCGTTTTAGTGGCACATTTCCCTCACTAGTGGGGAAAAATAAAATGTGCAATTCGGGCGGGGCGTAGCCGATTGCTTACGCTGGCAGCTAAACACACTCGCTTCGCTCGTGCGTGTACTGCTGCCAGCGTGCGCAAACGGCTACTTTACGCTCTTGTTGCACAATATACTATTGCTTTTCAGTTTTTTCGGCGGTTTAATTTTTTTGTTAAAAAGTTTTTATTTCATAATTTTTTGTGGCTATAAACTACTAATTATACACACAGGAGACTGACAGGTCTAAAGCTCATTCATCGTAAGGGTGTTTTTTTGTAATACACAACTTAGCATTAAAATCTGTGAGTGAATAATAAATCACCCCTATTTTCCCGCCCTTAGGGTAGGAATATGAGACCAACTTCGAGGTATACCCTATCCAATAAAAAAAGAATTATCAAAATCGGACTACTCTGTAAAATGTTATGCGTGGTCATACATTACAATCAATGAGTGAACAATCAATCATCCCCTGTTTTTCTACCCTTGGGGTTGGAATTTTTTTTCCAAATTTATATGGGACCAACTTCAGGGTATACCCTTTCAAATGAAAAAAGAATTATCAAAATCGGACTACTCTGTAAAAAGTTATGCGTGATCATACATAAAAAAAAATATATACGCGTCGACTTGAGAACCTCCTCCGTTTTTTTTCGTCGGTTAAACATTAACAAGTTTTACTTCCTTTCTCCACAGAATAGCCGGCCACACACGGGACGGTTTTTGGCGTACAAGCACGCGTACAAACAAAAGATTGATCGTGTGTGGGCAACTTGGCGTACAAACTTAAAACCGTCCCAAAACCGTCCCAAATATTTCTCGCCTTTGATTTTTCCGTGGTTTTATTTTTTTATCATTTGTCAAGATGAATTGTTCCGACATTAGATTGTGGAGTCGCGATATCGTTCTTTAAATTTGTTATATCGCTTTAGGAATGAAAACCATCACCGTTTGTGGGCAAAATGGCGTACAAACAAAGTTTGTCATAAAGATTGTCACAAGTTTGTACGCCAAAAACCATCCCGTGTGTGGCCGGCTAATTTCAGATATCTTTACACACAAACATTAACGATTAAAATGCACTAGGTTGCGCTAGTTTGACATGTTATTTGCACGTGTATGTATGTATGTCAAATGAAAGATGTTTTCATATTAAAGGGTCTCAAATTTTGTACAGGTTTTTGACGTGACAACGTCTTATAATTCGATTGAGCCGGCTGCACGCATGAAAAAACATGACTCATGCGGCGTTACCTCGCTCTGAGGCGTTACCTCGCTCTGAGGCGTTCCATTTAAGGCTTGAAGTGCAAGCGAGAGCGCGGAACGAGCGACAAAGCACAATCACAGAGCACAATCGGCCTCCGCGTTCGGCAGCGTTCCACATCTGTCTCTCTCCTACTTGAGTGAGCGATGCGTCCGCGTGGACAGCTGCTATACAATAATACATTTACATATTTTCGTCAAGTATGAAGTGCAGTGAAAAGTGAATGTGGTGTCAATTGTTTATAGCAACGATAATTGCGGCTTCTTATGACGTTGTCACGTTCAACTATCATCAGTAAACCGACTTTACAGACAACCGATTTTTATTAAATCTTAGTGAAAAATGAAATAGATGTATGTATGTATGTAATATGTAATATTCAAGGCGACTAAAGTGCACAGGTACATATTATTATTTATAAAAGTAATTAATTACCACTTGTTTTAATTCGTCAGACATAAGCGAAGAAACCTTTTCTCTTATAGTAAGATTTCTTGCCGATCGAAGTTATTCTGCTGTGCCCATTTAAAAAAAAATATCTAAGGATCTAATGGCGTCTTTGCACTTAATGGAAGCCCCATCTAATTGTGGGCATAATTCTTCCTCATCTTCACCACTATTTTCTTCATTTCTAGCAATTTCTACGATTTCTAGGTCAGTGCGGTGAGCCTGGTGCGCGAAAATGAAATGAATTTGATATTTTTGCAAACCTGACAGAAGTTCGCGAACCCGGCTCGCCTGTGTAAAGGCTGGTGCGCGCACGAGCCATCGCACATCACTTTTTAGGAAAATGAAGTTTTATAGAAGCAAGTAATTAAAGAAAGTTAAATGAAGTTCGACAACTAAGTGCGCTCGTTTGTAGTGAAGCGGCTTTTGGTGCGCGCAACAGGCTCGGCGAGCGGTGCGACCGTGTATGGGCCCCTTTATATTCAAAATATCCGTTAAATGAATAATAATTGTTAATTGACACGCGCTCTATGTCATTTTGTGGCCTTCTCTGTGTCTGTCAGTGTCTGTGTTCGTGTGCGATTCGTGTCCGTCCGTCGTGTTAAAATTTCTAATATTGTAAACACATCTTACAACATAATATAAGTTTGGGCTTGTTTGATTTCCTTCACTCAATCCTTTGGTTGTACATATTGTGACCAGGAGGATCAGATGATGGAGGAAGGAGATGGTCATAGGAACTTCTTAATTGCTGACAAATAATATTTTTTTAGTTTCTTATACTACAATTTATTTCGAATTTGTAACCAAAAAGTGTTTTTTATCTTCGTCTTGAAAATGCGAGTTCGTAGGAAATATCTAGTAATAGAGATTCAAAAATACTTTTTCCTCAATTTTTTTTGCTCTTCCCAAAAGCAAGTCAAAAATATGTGTCCTCACTGTTAATGCCGGAAACTACTTATTTTAAACAGTATCTTAAAAGTATTATCAAACAAGTACATGTGTAGTAGAGACATTTATGGATTACATTTGGTGTCCGTATCGAAATCCAAATAAATCGATCTCTATAAGAAGGCTTTTTCATGCTAAGACAAGCAATTTGTGTAGTATGTAAAAATCTTTAGTCAATAGGCAATTTGTAAAAGGAAAATTTTCAGTCAGAAGGCAGTTTGTAAGAATTGCCGCCAACTTCATGTCAGTCTGCGACAGCGATTGCAGTTGACCCGAAGGCTTGGTACGTTTGTTATATCGGAGGATTTGTAAAATAAAAACAATATAGAAGTGTACTCTGGTCAACTGCAATTGATGGCGCAAAGCCGCAAACTGACATGACAGTTCCCCAACCAAAGTGAAGTTGGTGGTAATCATTAGAAATTCTTTCATTTGCACTTAAATCCAATAAAATTCCTTAAAGAACACTATACTATGGACTTTCATTCATTATGCATTTATATTGTTTTCTTTTTAAAACAATTTCTATTGACTGAAAATTTTTAATTTTTTTTATTTTTTATTTAAACAAATGACCGTGGTGTTTTTGTTTTTAACACAAATATTTGGATGACAAGAGGCAATATTCTTGTTTACATTTTATTATCGTTCTTTTTCAGGTTTTTTGACAATTTAACGATGTAAATGCATAGTGAATGAAAGTACATACATAGTGTTATGTTCTTAGACACTGCCAAACAATAATACCAGTCTATTTTACAATGAAATAAAAATACTTAGCACCGCTACCTTAAAGAAAAGTGTTTTTGTTATAATTTGGGTTCCCTAAATGGGATATGGATAACTTTTTATGAAGAATTTGGGCTGACCAGGCTAAAATCATAACTGTATAAAGATAGACTTCTACCAAGTGTACCTAATATATTTCTATTAAATCCGTCTAACAATTTTAGCTTCAAACTTAGAACCCAGGAGTAAATACAAATTTTAATACCTTTTTGTACAATAGCTGACCTAATTGTCTTAAAAAAATCACTGATCTAAATGCAAAATACTCAAATCATTTTAATTAAGATCTAAGATTCTAATATATGATAATAAACATAAGGGTTTATTAATTTATATAAAATTTATATAATTTAATGTAAATAACGCAAATAATTGAAAAATGTTGGATTTGAAAATCACGTGTAGGCTACGAATTTGCGCTTCTTTTTTTAGTCATAAGATAATGGTAAAATATGAATGCATATCTGGGAAGGATACATAAACCCTTTTGGTCGCATACCGCCTACGTACTTGTTTTAGAATTAAAATGCGTGCGTGCAGAAACGTAGTTTCCGTAAAGGGACTTTTATGATTATTTCCGCTCTTTGAGCATCCCCTTTATCAGTCATAAGCAAAATTCGGAACTAATAATTATCGGGTCGCCTCCGACAAAAATGTTTAATGAAATCATTTCCATATGAATGCCTCTGCAACACTTACTCAGTTAGAAATCCTATTTTAAGCCAATGTTTTTACTTTTACACATGAATTAATTTTTAAGGAAATTATTCTAATCCCTGTTTTTCGGTTCACTGAGATTAAAAAATTGTTAAAGGACGCAAATACTTTTGATCTGACATCGAATACATTTAAATAATTAGAAATTTTCACTCGTTTGCTCAATAAAACTGGACTTGTCCAAACTTTGGCGATTTTAGAATTTAAATTTCGAATCAAATATTTAAACAGGTAATTAGTGATGGAATTTAATATAGGTACCATTTTGATTTTCGCCCTCTGTGGGTTGGATGGGTTTATTAAATTATATTGAGACCAAATCTGAGTTTCATGAGACAAATATCACTGAGACTATTTGGATGAAACCCAGTGGATGCACTGTTGAATTGCGACAAATTACTATAGCTCACTAGAGATAAAGCAGTGTTCGATTTTAAAACACTCACAAGACATTGTAAGTGCTACAATTCCTCGGTTTTAAAGTCGTGGTTACATGGATAATATTAAGATCAACGAAATAATCTATTTTAGTGCAATAGACAAAGGCAAGGAAAAGCTTGCGAACTGTCCCTATGCAACAGGAATGCGCATTGGTCGAAATGTTCGACGCTCTGCTGCGACGTTCCTTAGACACTACTGTTTGGTGTTCTTGTTTTTGTCTAATTGAATACTTATTTTTAGAGCATAACTTAACTATATGTAAATAGAACTCCAATTAATTTGAACATCTCTGCGACGGTTCAAATTTAGCTTTTCGCGATTTATCGCAATATATAACATCGATCCCGAGGATCAGCACTTTCAATTAAAAATAGTCCCGAGCGAACTAGTGCAGGCGATTTTGTTGCCGGTTAGCCATGTAATCATGTCTTAATTATTCACAGGACCGAATACATTACCTTGTGGCATCTAATATATTTACTTACTTCACGTTATTGCTTTTATCGGCTCTGCTTTGATTGTCTCAATCCTTATCTTTGATCTATAGAGAAATCGGGAATTTGTCGCGCGACCAGATGTCTGAAGGCGAAACTATCTCGCTTTCTAAATGTCCACTGACGGCAAGTGTGTCCCCCGCGATATATTGACAATTAAATAATAGCAGACCCGGTAAATTGTTATTTATAGTTTGTCTACTCCGATGCTAATTGAAAAACTAGAAAAGAAGCGGATGCAGTTGATGGCGATGGTTTGTCTTGGAACGCACTCTACGAGAATGGAATTAGCTCCCTGTATATATGATTTTGATGTAAAGTATTGAGCACGCGGGAACGCGGATAGGGATTGGACTGATGGTGGATTGAATATTTTTAAAACAACACGGGCGACCGAGTTCCTTTAGAGTATACCGAAGACTGACTGGAAAAATGAAAATTGTGTATATAAAAGATTTGCTTTAAAACGCTCGCAACTCGCAACTGACTTTTGCGCAAATATCATTTACTCTGTGTCGCTCTCGTTTTATGCACTCGTGTCGTTGGAGCTCCGGGGCCCCAGCGTTCGTTGCTCCATCAAAATTGTCACTTGAAGAAAACATCTTTCCTCGGTAAACGTGAAGAGCGCAAGTATTTTGGCGACAGCGCAATTGAGCGGTTGCACTGCAAGTGTGTGACGTAGTTGGACGCGCCGCACAACCGTCCTTCTCGCTTACATCTTAAATTAACATTTCCCCACGCTACTGGCGCAAAAGCTTCGGCCTTCGGAATCGGCACAGCCATTTACTGGGCTCTCCTCGCGGTCTAGAGAGCCGCGGTGCATTTGCAGCAGAATAATGTCCGTGATTTTAACTTGCAGAAATGCAGCCACAATGGCACTGTTTTCTCATATGCGACTTTGCTCCGAGGCATATCCAAAGAAGCGTGAATTTGAGATTGAGACTGAACGCAGTTCAGAAGCACACTCCACCAATTCATTTCAGTAGCTCGGGAAAGGGTTAAATTAAGTTAAAACCTCTTCGGCTTTTCAGAAAATGTGGACTCTGAAAGCGTGGTGGGTTACCTGTCGAAATAAAGCTCTGATGTTCAGAACGACCATTTTGTAGGATGTTTGCTTTTAAGCACCCACATACATTTTATGAACTACAGACGTCTTTGAAGAACATAAAAGTTTAAATTCCTTTAAACTTTCCCCCTAAGAATTATATCCACGTAACTTGTATAAATCAATCATATAAAATTACAATATTTGAACAAAATGTTTAACCTTTTTCCCGAAAAATATTTTCCCTGCTGACTTAAATAACGTACGGGCACAACTTTTAGTCAGTTTGTGCCCGCATTAATCGATAGCAGTTTTAATAAATAATTGATTAAAAAAAATAAAACGAACTAGGCTGCGAAATGAAAATGTCGAATTTAATTGAACTAATTTATATTCAAATAAAACGTAATGCTGAGATGATGGAACTACATATGTAAATTAAAAAAAAAAAATACTTACTTACATAATATTTAAGGGCAAACCTCATCAACAAATAAAGTTTTGCGTATAAAGCCTTGATCATCCTTGAACATTTTTTTCTTTTAAGTTTGTTATTATTTATAGTTTACTAAAACCCTCCTTACACTTAAGTAGGTACAGATTGTACATATTCATTTTCAACTAGCTTTTGCCCGCGACTTCGTACGCCTATGATCAGAGCTTAATCGAATCTCACGGTCTTCCCGAGTTTCCGCAATTCGTGCTTCAACGTGGCGGGACCGGTCTGCACTGCACTCAATCGACTTTCACGTTGTACGCCAATTTCTAGAGATCGTTACGCGTCGTTACTACGTATCTATTAAGAGCGCCATCTAGTGGCAGTTTTAGCAAGACAGCACCAAAATATTCACCCTGTTCAAGTATCTACGTATACCAATTTTCATGACGATCGGTTGAACGCACTGATATATAGAACTGGACTACTAATTGACGGTCGAAAAGTGAGACCATTTTAAGTGAGATGCAAACCATCTTAAGTGGAAATGCAAACCTGCCTTAGAAAACCCATGCTATAAAAACACATTACGCGTTTTGTAATGTATGTTAAAATAAATAAAATAAATAAATATTAGTTGTCACAAAACAGCTCCTTTACTTGTCCTATATTTTGAGTAATTGTTAAAAACATTGCGACACCAACCAGCTTGGAGCCGGAAGAACACAATGGTTAGCTTTATAAAAACATATTTTATTTTGTCTAACACATGCATCTGCTTGGGGGCCGGATGGGGAAAAGAGATAGCGAATCTTTTGTCAAAAAGCGGTCTCAATTTTGAGGTGGGATTTTGCCTTGGATCAGCGGTCCAGTTCTACCTATATGTTGAACGGTATAGAAAGCTATTCATTTTGCTATAACTTGCCGTCTAGTGGTCGCGCCGACTCAAAATTACTTAGGTATACTTACATTAGTTTAAGAACTTAGTTGTTAAGGTTAAATAAAAACTCAAAATAATTACAAAAATATATACTTAGGTATAATTACATTAGTTTAAAGACTTAGTTATTAAGGTTAAATAAAAAAGGTTTATTATTTTTTGCTTTTCAGTTTTTTCGGCGGTTTAATTTTTTTGTTAAAAAGTTTTCTCATGAAGAATCCGAATCTGCAAAAAAATGGGTGGTCCCATTTGAAAAAAAAAGTTACCCCCACCCCCGCCCTCAGGAGTGGGGGTGGGGGGTAACAGTTGGTAGAGTTAAATACTTCTTTTAAAAATATTTTACCCCTATTTTTTTGTTTTCCGATGCGATGTGTTCTTTCCGAAATATTCGACCGCTCCGGGACTTTTTTTACACCCTGTATAGCGGCTACAATAATGGCTCCATAGTTTTGGTGCCATAGAACAAAATGCTTAGAATGATGTCCCAAACAGATTAATACCTTTCTTTTTACTGGCCGGCACTTTCG
This sequence comes from Machimus rusticus, assembly GCA_951509405.1. Lineage (NCBI taxonomy): Eukaryota > Metazoa > Arthropoda > Insecta > Diptera > Asilidae > Machimus > Machimus rusticus. The sequence continues at coordinate 11,024,870 of OX608050.1, forward strand.
ATTTTGGGCCCAGCTTTGTATGAAACGTGAATGGTCCTCCTTTCACTTATTTTTCCAACATGAGTTCCAGAAAAGGCATTACATTTAATTTCGTAAAATCATTTTTTTACTCAGTACGTCACTTTTCGGTTAAGTCTTATTCTTATGATTAAAAATAAGACTCGGTAACGAATTTTTACTGAAAAAGGCTGGGTTTATGTCTTATAAAATTTGTCTGATTTTGAAAAACTGCAAGATTTTTCGATGGTGTACCTAATAGCAAAGACCTTTGCTGAAACAAAAATATTTTAAATAAAATAGGTGTTCACTTATTACATAGAAAGGCGTTAAAAAGGGCTGAATGCATAGAGACCATACTGGCAAATTTTCAAGTAAATGCTTTAGTACGTATACATAATTTTATAAGTAAAAGAAAACAAGTATTTATAAAAAAAAATTTTTTTAAAAAATTCTTTCACACCACTAACTTGTATTGTCACCGAAGTTATACATGTTCGCCAAATTTCATTGAGTTTGGTAAAGTCTAAGTATAAAAATTTTGCATTGCAAGATTTGACGACACGTAGTGTAAGTTAAATAAAAGAATTTAAAAAGAAGTATTTACTGCAATAACAAGTTTTAACTTCATTTCGATGAATATCTCTACTTAAAAATCTTTGCATTATACTAAGTATTTACTTATTGAAATTGGGATTTACTGAAATATTTTCAAGCTGTGTGTCTAATAACAAAGTAATATCGGCTTGTGTGTTAAAGGTTAATTATTTTAAATTAAATGGCTGATTTCTTTCAAGTAAATCCGAGGAAAAGGTATAGAGAAAGGAGAGTGCTAGAATTAACTAATTATAAACAACTTTATCGTTTTGAAGAAGAAAGCGTGAAGTGGTTAAGTGAATTTTGCTGTGGATCTTGCCTTGACACCCGGATCCAGGATTCCAGGTGGGCGTCGGACCGGTTCACCAACCCACTGTTTTTAGAACAGTGGCAAAATAAAGCTCAAGAATTTTGAACTTTTGGAAAACGGTGAAAGTGCAGAGGATGGCAATGATAGTAGAGTGGAGACTTTATAGACAATGCATCTAAAATTCGAAGAAAGGGGCAGAAAAGGAGTGAAATAGCAGCCGCACACCTAATTTGTAACTTTTTAAATTTTTAAACTATTTTCAATTTTAAAAATAATTTATTAATTAAATATCTAAGGGAGGCAAAAACTTCAATAACTATGGATTTAATTTCATTTATTTTTCCTTTAAATATTTCTTACAGTCTATAGTTGCAAATATGTGTTATCAGCGTTGGTTGCGATATTTGCGTTGCTGAGTTTGAGTTTGTTTCCACTGATGTGGTGAAGTCGCAGCAAGCAAATTAATTAATTACGTAAAGCGTGATGTGCGGAGGTTCATTGATTATTTGGCGCCGACTCAAAATTACTTAGGTATACTTACATTAGTCTAAGAACTTAGTTATTAAGGTTAAATAAAAACTCAAAATAATTACAAAAATATGTATATACTTAGGTATACTTACATTAGTTTAAAGACTTAGTTATTAAGGTTAAATAAAAAATGTTTTTTATTTTTTGCTTTTCAGTTTTTTCGGCGGTTTAATTTTTTTGTTAAAAAGTTTTTATTTTATAATTTTTTGTGGCTATAATCTACTAATTACTACATGCTTAATTTTTGATTACTTTTAAAATAGCTACCTACCTTACTTTAGCTATTAACTGTTATATAATCCTACTTTAACTATTATTTGTTGTATAATATAAATACTTTAAAAAAAAACAGACTTTATATTAGGCGTACAGAAAAGTAATCAAAATTTTTTCAAGCTGGCGAAAAAAGTTTATTTATTAAAGAAATCTTAAATACTAGCAAAGAACTTTTAAATTAGTAAAATTTGACGATGAAAGCATAGGAATAGCGATGGTTGTGTCGCCATACCTCCAGTGGTTGCAACTTTTAAAGGTACGAAGGGTTATGGTAACATTGAGCGCAGGATGTTGCCGATAATTTTATGTTGGGCTGTCACGGTACACAAATTACAAGGTACGACCCTTGATAAAGCTGTAATCGACCTCGGAAAGAAAGTGTTTGCTAAAGCGCAGGCATATGTGGCACTGAGTAGAGTAAAAACACTTGAGGGTATTGCTTTATCTGATCTAGAGCCAAATAAGGTATTACACAAACCTAACGATGAACGAGCTTTAGCAGAAATACAGAGACTGAGAGGTCTACACACAAGAGACTGACAGGTCTAAAGCAGGTCTAAATAGAAAATATATTTGTAAGTTAATAAAAATACATTTAGAATATAACTATATAAATGGTATGTCGATAGAAAAGAAGCAACAATGACTTTTTCTATTCAGATACTTCACTTGTCTTTGAGATTCGTCCCTTCAAAGCGCTAAAAAGACCTCAAAAATAATCAAAATATAAAAAATTATTATGTCAAATTATTTGCTGCAAAATGCTCTATAAAATAGCTCATAAGTAATTTTCTCAAAAATTTAATCCAAAAAAAATTATTAGCGAAAATAGTAAGTCACCTCCAAAATTTTCATTAATTTTTGCTCATAACTTATTAATTGTAGAAGTTACAAAAAAAAGTTATTAGTAAAAGTTGTAGATAATATAATTATCTACGAAAAAGTTGTGTACAAAATTTATGTAGGAGTGATAGTTTTCGAGATATATTAAAAAAACATTTTCACCCTTATTTCGAAGATGGCGGCCAAATGGGTGCACCGCCGACCCCGAAAACTCAAACTTAAACTCCTGTTGGACTCCCCCACTTAATAAAAAAATAAAATAGCATCCTACCCAAAATGCACGATGTAATCCCCAATTGACTGGACTAAATGCTTTTGTGGCAATTGCTTAGTCGATCGCCAGTTACATTGCTAGTGACAGCTGACTAGAAATAATAATAACAAATCAAATTACCAGGAAGAGTTTTTGTTTTTCAGTCTGGAATAAATTGTGAAAGGAATACGTGAACATAAAAAATTAAATTGATTTAAAGAAAAAGGAAAAGCAAATAAAAAAAAATAACAATTCATTAAACCAAATTTTAAGTTTGAGCGACTGATTGGCAAAGGGCTCGACTTGCCCCCGCCTTTATCTCTCACTTCACGCGGTTTCCTTGAGGATGGTACTGGTCCGCCAAAAGCTTTCGAGGTTCTCCGAGGCAAACGAGCTCAAAAAAATTCTGTCGTTTTAATCCAGAACGCCAAGCCGATCTCTTTAGTGTGGCTGCGACTTGACGTTCTTACAACAGACGCCGCGAACGTGGGAAACGAGCACCGAGCCCCAGTCCTTATATTCGCCCAATTGAAATTCGAAGTGTGAAGTACAAGCGAAGGGAAATCTTGTAACAATGTGATATATATGTACATATGTACTTATGTTAAGGTTGGGGATCGAAACACAATAAAAACAGTGACTAATTGGAACCCAAACGTTTATTTATATAGAACGAAGACTTCAAAAATGGGAAGAACAAAGGTTGTACGTTCTCTTGTAAAGTTGAACAGAATAATAAACAAAAGTTAGAAAAATGAATTAGTGATATGACATGTTGATCGCGGGTAACAAGATTAAGAAAAACAGGGAACGAGTAGAGTGCTCACGAATAGGCGGGAGATTAGAAAGACGATTTCCAACACCCTCCCTTAATCGAAAGACAATTTGTCATCTTGTACCAGGCGAAGTCCCATGGCGTCAGAACAGAACTGGAACTTTGGTCCCGGTAATGCTTTGGTCAAGGCGTCGGCTGGCATCTTGTCGCTGCTGAGATATTGTAGGTCGATTGGTTTTTCCTTCAACGTTTGGCGGATGAAGTGATAACGGATGTCGATATGCTTTGACCGGCTATGAAAAATGGGATTTCGGGCCAACTTGGTCGCTCCTTGGTTGTCGTTTGAGAGGTGGACTTTGGCGAGGCTCTCGTAGCCCAACTCCGACAGGAACTTGATCAGATAGATGGACTCTTTCACGGCGTCGGAGAGTCCCATGTATTCGGCCTCGGTGGAGGACAGTGCCACCGTCCTCTGTTTCCTGCTTTCCCATGAGATGGTGCTTCCCGACAAGATAAACATGTAGCCGGTATACGAGCGGCGGTCTAGCAGACATCCACCCCAATCAGAGTCGACGAATTCTTGGAGTGTGCTTCCGGTCTTCCGGAAGGTGAGGCCCAGGTTGGGTGTGCCCTTCAGGTACCGTAGCACTCTTTTCGCCGAACTCCAGTGGGCCTTGGTGAATTTCGAATTAAACTGGCTCAGGTAACTCACGGCATGTGAAATGTCGGGACGGGTCCCGATGGACAAGTACATCAAGGCGCCCACGAGGTCGCGATAGGGGTAGCTGGCGTCGTCGTCGGTTTCCGGGTCCAGGTCCTTGGTCTGGTGTCCCATTGCCAGCGGTGTGCTGACGGGTTTGCAATCCTGCATGTTGAATCGTTGTAGGATGTCCCTGACGTACCCGCCCTGGGACAGGCTGATGACCGTTCCGATGTCGTCCTTCGCTTTCTTCCAGCAATCTGATTCCTTGTGGCCGGGCTTCTTGCAATAGCCGCAATTGAACTTGGGGCGCGGCTTGGCGCCACCTTGGTTTTTTCCCTTGTCGCCGTCTTGGTCTTTCGGTTTGTCGTACCTGGGTTTCGGCTTTTGGTTTACGTACATGGCTCCGTGTTCTTCTAGTTCCTTCGGCTTCGCTGGTTTCTAGTATTTTGTTTTTGAGCACGTCGAGAGGTGCGAGCGCGTCTCGAGATTCGATAGCTCGTTTGAAGAGGTCGTAGCTACTCGGGAGGCTCTGCATGAGCATCAGCGAAATCAGCTTTGGGTCGATCTCCACCTCCATGACTGCAAGTTTATCGACGGTTTCAAAAAACTGCGCCATGTGAACACGAGCATCCTCACCTTCTGCCATCTTCTTCTGGAGGAGTTGTCGTAGCAAGGTGGCCATTTGGGCCGGACCTTTGGGTGCATACGTGGCTTCGACTTTCACCCATACCTCCTTGGACGTTGTGCACCTGCGCACGTGTTTAAGTTCGGACGGGCTAATCGCCAGGAGCAAGTCGGATTTAGCGGCGGAGTCCTCCTCGGCCCATCTTTCGTAGGCGGCGATTTCCGGTGCGGTTCATTCTGCCGAGACAGTGTCCATGTGTCGAAATTTTCGCTTGTCAGCATGGTTATCCTCACCGAACCCACTATGTGTTGTACTGCCATTTTCGTAAAATGCGCGACGGTGCCGTGTTTCTAACGCTGAAAAAATTCTTGCTCGTTTCCGAGACACTTCGTTGCTGTTTACGATTACGAGACGAACTGCGAGTCGTCGTTGGTTCCAGAAAATTCGCATCGTGTCTGATGGCCGACGTGTGCCTTTTCTTGGCTTGATTTTCTTGACGAAAAATACTCGCAAAGTCACAGTTTTGTGTTTTTACGGTCTGTGCCCATAACCTATTAAGGTTGGGGATCGAAACACAATAAAAACAGTGACTAATTGGAGCCCAAACGTTTATTTATATAGAACGAAGACTTGAAAAATGGGAAGAACAAAGGTTGTACGTTCTCTTGTAAAGTTGAACAGAATAATAAACAAAAGTAAGAAAAATGAATTAGTGATATGACATGTTGATCGCGGGTAACAAGATTAAGAAAAACAGGGAACGAGTAGAGGGCTCACGAATAGGCGGGAGATTAGAAAGACGATTTCCAACAACTTACCCGAATAATACTGGAGTTTTAGGATATTTAAAATATTCGTGGACGAAAGAGTTTAATATTTGTAAGTAAATTTTGGAACAGCTTTGGAATGTTTGAACCGATTTAGTTACTTTGTTTTAAAAATGGATCATTCTTAAAACGAAAAACCTCTGATATAATAGACGTGCCGGTAATTTATATTTCGTTTCTATTTCCCCGTCATTTCGCCACCCCCTCACCACCTTCGCCAATCTCCACGCTTTCAATGAATCCACCCCGTTTTTGGAAAAACGCTCCTAAATTCTGGTTTAAAAAAGTTTGAAACACAATTCGAGCTAGTCAGAACTTCTTGTGAAACCGCAAAATACAATACGAATTGAAGAGATATCCTTCCAAATTAATTCTTTAAGGTTTCGTGATTGCTCTTCAAGCTGTTGTTCTCTTTTTCCAGAAAGCCGATCTCCAACACTTTCCCGAAAAAAATTTACTCAAGAAACAATTCCAAAACACGGGATGATCCTGATTGGTGTTGGTATCACTGTAAATTAAGAAATAATACTAGTAACTGTATGCCCCCGTATTTTTTTAACGTTTCAGACTTAACAAAAGAATAAATCGCACATCATCAATGGCGACGGGTGATAAACGTGATTATAACATTAGTCTACATGTTTTTGATAAATCGATATTATCAACATTATTTAATAGACAGGGGCAAACATTTTCTTTTCCTAATTCAGCAAAATTATCGCATTTTGGTTTACCATCGTCAGCTGTCAATTCTTCTATTATAAATACCTATGGGAGCAAAATTTTAACTCTTGATCTAGGTTTGAGAAAAAAATTGCAATGGTCGCTGATGTCGAAAAACAAATTTTAGACGCAGATTTTTTATTGAAATGAAACTTCTAATGCGACTCCAACAAGGTTACGTTAAACGTTTAACGCTACCATGGCGGGGGTATGAAAGCACTGTTGCGTTAAACGTTCAACGCTCCTGGGAAGGGCGAATAGAAAGAGATAGAGCGAGAGTGAGTGCGTGGCACTCGAACGCATGCGCGTAGTATACCTGTTACAGGCCAGCGCGAGCGTTAGCAACGAGTAACGTCCAATATTCCAACGCAAGAGGGAGAGAGAAAGAAAGATACACAAAGGTAGAAAGTAGGAGAGAAAAAGAGAGTGAGTCGGTAGATCAGCATATGCGCGTGGTATTCTTGCTATGCAGCGAAGTAAACAGTGTGAGCGTCGTGAAATTAGCTGAAATACGTACTTGTTGTTCTATTTTAATTTATAATATTCATTATTTCATTTACTTGTTTTTTAGTTTGATTTGATACACATATAATTTAATAGTGTAGTATTTTATTTTCAAATTTAGTGGATAAGAATTGTAAAAAATGAGTGAAAACAATCCCAAGGACAATGTGACGGATTTAAGGTTATTAAGGCACGTCTCTTGTGAATATCAATTGATTGTTAGGTTTCACTTCTTTCGCGTGGAGGGACTCCACGCACTATTTTTTTTCATTATAAATCAATAATTTATATTATAATAATAATTTTAATCCACTTCTTAACTAATTTAATCTCTCTCTTTGAAAGTTCATCAATAAATTTATTCGTGTTCATTAAAACTTCTCTAAACCAGAATGTTCAAACATTACTTCCTGTCTTTTAGAATATTATGTACAATCGATTCTTCGATTCTGGTTTTTCTAAATCTGTTAAATATTTAATTACTCACCAAATTAAAACTTCCTGACAGCCTATGTTTTCTAAAGTTTGACGAATGTCTCCGGCAAAACTTATAATTATTGCAAGAAAGGAATGTGAATTTTTACCGTCTAATAGTCTATGGTCGTCACCACAACATATGATGGAGAAATTGCGGTGATAATAGGTGTTTAAATTCTGCAACCGTACCTCATCGTTATCCAATTCCTTTAATAATTCCCGAATTTGCTTCTCACTTATAGGATTGTAAAATATTTTCTACTCTGGATTTAACTAAACCTCATCATTAAATTTCTATAGAACCTGGGAACATTCCAAAGAAGGCAATTTGCACACCCTTCGGAGTTTTTGGATTAACACATATGACGTTTGGTCTTAGTAGAGCAACACAAACATTTCAACGATTTATTCATGTGGTTCATCAAGATTTAGAATTTTGTTGATGATATTTTAGTGGCTTCAAGTTCTGAGCAAAAACATTTAGATAATTTAAAACAAATTTTTCAGCAATTACTGGAGCAGGGATCAACATCGAGAAATGTAATTTCATGCAACAAAACGTGAAATATCTTTTTCATTTCATTAATTCAGAAGGAATTAAACCATATTCGGAGAAGGTAAAAACAATTTCGATTTTTAAACTTCCTGCACCAATTAAGGATTTGCGACGCTTTCTCGGAATGGTAAATTTCTATCGTCGTTTTTTGCCTAATGTTGCGGAGCATCAAATTCTTTTGAATTAATATATATCCCAAATATATTTAACTGGAAACAAACAAGACTGTTCCAAACAAATTAGTTGGACACAAGATGCACTTAAAGCTTTCGAAAATATTAAATTCCAGTTAGCCTAAATAAACCTTTTAGCTTTTCCTATTGCTAATGCTCCTCTCGCCTTATTTGCCCACGCCTCTAGCACTGCAATAGGTGCTTCTCTAAATCAAAAAGTGGACAACACTTGACAATCTCTCGGTTTTTTCCATCAAATTAAGCGTTGCACAAACAAAATACAGCGCTTATGACCGAGAGTTATTGGCAGCATATTGTTTGCATTTAAACAAAATCTAGAGAAAGCCTGTCCAAGGCAAGCAAGGCACTTGGATTTTTTTAATTTACCATTGACATACAAGATATTGCTGGAATTGACAATGTTGTTGCAAACACTCTCTCTCTCGAATAGAAGAGCTACACTTACCAATCTCGATAAATTTTGAAGCTATCGCTATAGCTCAAGAGACTGTTAGCCAGCTTCAAGATTTCTTGGAAAATTATTCGTTTTTGGGAGTGACAAACAAATTTATTATGAAGTTAAAAACTTCCGTTATCGGCCTTCCTATATATAATCTATCTCTCCCTAGCATCCACTAAACTAACAAGATAGTGACTTCCAAATATTTTTGGACGTTCATTAACAATGGGAGCCGCAGTTGTGTGTCAGAAACCACATTTGTCGTCCTGTTGAAAATCCTTTACGGCTTATTTCCTATTCAATACGAATCGAATCGAAATAATATCCCGGCGACACACGGTCGAGTCAAATGATCATTTCCAAATGATACTTAAGCGTCAAATGCCTCTAAGAAATCCGGGTTATACACGACAAGTCGGCAAGTAGCCTTTGTGAACTGTAGTGAAATCAGACTTTTAACGTCAAAGAAGAGTTTCATCAAATAAAACTTGACAATGACAGCTCACAGCTGTAACAGCTGGAAATCTTGGAAAATTCCTGTGCTCTCATCTTCATTTGCCGAAAATGAAGCTCCTATAAGCTACTTAGGAAATAAGCTTCGAAATGAAACTCAAGGCTCGTAAGTAGCATTTGGAGAGTAACACAAGGTCATAGAAATGATCATTTTCTGCAAATGATTCTTTAGCTCGACCGTGTGTCGCCAGTATTAAATCACGATCGTTTCTCGCGCTAGCCTAAGGCATTCCCATAGTTAATACAGTGCGATAAGTACGAAAATTGACTACACTTATTTTGATAAGTATGAAATACTACCATCTATATTCTATATTTGGATAGAATAATTAGAAGCCTCTTTTGTAAATGTGATTATGTAACCATAATCGAGATGACTTAATATAAGAAACTTAACGAATTTCAAATTTTAACATAAGCAAACCATAATAACATATCGACAAGAACTTCTAAAATTTTAAAACGGAGCAAAATGAGTGCGGAAAAATTGTTTGAACTGCTAAATATACTAAAACTATTTAAGTATTTTAATAATAGGGATGAAGTGTACGCGAGAAGAAAACAACGCCGCTCTCTTGCTGTGCGTATGATAAATCGGGATAGGAAACTTAACCGTCCAATTTTTAAAAAGTAAAGGACTTGTTACGCAGCATATTTTTATTCACACACGAATGAAAAAAAAATTTTCAGTGTTCTCCTTGATTTATTAAAACTAAGCCTCAATAAGTTTTCGCTGCGGGAGCCAATAGGACCGGAATGTAGACTGGCGAACACTTTACTGTAAGTATTACAATATGTTATAATATTGTTTTAATATATAATATAGTATATTCATTATTTATTCCCAGGGCCCGAATCATGTAATTCGATATCGAGCAAATATTATCGTGTGTCTCTCGTTCATACATCACGGAATTCGAAACATCGAAGCAATCGTGTTGAGTGCTCGATGATGACAGCTCGATACGGCATTTGTTATCGAATAGTTTGAGTCGAATCGTTAAAATAGCAGCGCCACGTCAAAAACCGGAAGAGCTCTTAGCTGAATTTGAACCTGAAACGGATCTTCAGGTGGATGTTTCAAATAATGAACCCTTTTAACCAATCATCCGCACAGAAAATCACACAAAAAATGAATCTTCAGCCCCAAGAAACAAGCAAGCCCTAAAAATAACTCCATTAAAAAAAGAAATTGAACAACAAAAAGAATTTTGTGATAATATTTTAAATACTCTAAGAGAGAGAATTAATTTGGAATCAAAAAAGATGTCGTTAAAGCAAAACCAAGTAAAATATGATAGGTATAGAGTTTAGAAAAAAGAAAATCTAAAAAATGGAACTTATTCTTATTCTCTTAGCATACTTTCAAAGATTAGTGTCAGTATTATTAATTGCGGATTCAAATTCATTTTGCGTAGGAATTGTTTGTATATATTCTTCGGGAAATGGCACATTGTAGTGTACACATGTGTTATGTAGCGCTGTACAAGCATTATAGTATATTGTGCAACAAGGGCAGAAAGTAGCCGATTGCGCACGCTGGCAGCAATAAACGCACGAGCAAAGCGAGTTTGTTTAGATGCCAGCGTAAGCAATCAGCTACGCACCGCCCGAGTTGCACATTAAAGCACTTGTGGATAATAAGTCACTTTACAACCGGAAAGGCGTGCGAAAATCATTTTTACAATACGTTGTGGGGAATATCTGACTTTTCTCTCGTCCAACAATATTCGCCAACGCCCTGTCCGATAAAAAGAGAATTGCATTAATATTTAGTAGAATTACGGATTATTTACATATACCTTTATAAATACCAATGCATGTTTCTACCAGATTTCTTGCTTTCGCATGAACTTTAATAGTTTTTACGTCCTATTAAGCTCACTAATTCTTGAATAAGATGTCAGTAGCCAAGGTTTAAGAGGATATTCAGAATCTCCTAAAAATAAAAACGCTTGGGTATTATTATGATCGTTAGTTTTTTTACTATAATAACCTAATAATCTTGAGTCCCTTTCGCCCCTATTAAATAGCTATTTTTTCAACTGTTGTATTCCACACAAAAGAATCATGTGCAACACTTCCATGCTTCGCGCAAAGTGCAATTATTTGTGTTATGTTGTGATCACATATCTAAACCATTTTATAAAATTATATTGTCATCTTATTTAGAACTCTCCAGTTACTTCCTATCATGGCATTGATGCTGTGCCTGCCTTTACGGTTAAAATACATGTGCGTGTACGGAAGGTTTCAGAAGAGTGATATGTGTACCATCTATGACACCAATTACTGTATAAAATTGAAAATTATATTATTATATCCTATGCAAGTATTTGTTAACATAAATGCTATTACCTCCAGGAATTTGATATTTATTATAAAACCATTCCTTGGTTGTTTGAAAATTACTTGAAAATTTTATCCACTTCGAACATAGAGTCATCTCCATCGCGTCAATAATCTGGCGGAATATAATTGACATGGTATTTTGGGCCATCGGTGCTATAAATTCATTACAGGTCACCCATTGGTAGCTGCCCCCTGCCAGTAATTCTAAAGCTTGTGCTGTTTTTAGTATCGGAGGGATATAGATATGTGCTTCTCACACCAGTGGGCAACTTTAGAGTATCATTGAGGTTTTTTAAATGCCTCTTTTGATATTCTAAATCTTTTAACAAAACTAAATTTGAAGAATATTAAAATTTTTCAACTAAAATGTAATTTGAAATTGCACTACCTTCCTTCGTGTAAATTCAATGGATCCGATGAATCCCTCAACAGACGACGTCGTTTTCGGAGATTTATTTCTTCGTCTTCATCTTCACTTTTAAACAAAAAATGGCGCGACAACATTTTAATAATCAATGATTTATGCACAACAGTCACAAAAATTCAAATTATTGCAGAAATGACGGAGTTTACAAATTATCTAGTTTTCATTTACAGCGGTACCTCGATATAGAAAAGAGCGAGTATCGTCTTATATGAAGCTAAACTTTACTATCGAGCTAACTATGTATATCGTTCTTATTCTTCGATTGTACGACTGTCGAGCATCGAATTACATGATTCGGCCCCAGGTACCTATCATAAACTAATTTTATCCAGGCTTTAGTTTGGAGTTGGAAATAGTATATTGTGCAACAAGGGCGTAAAGCAGCCGTTTGCGCACGCTGGCAGCAATAAACGCACGAGCGAAGCAAGTTTGTTTAGCTGCCAGCGTAAGCAATCGGCTACGCACCGCCCGAGTTGCACAATAAAGCACTAGTGGATAATAAGCCACTTTACAACCGGAAAAGCGTGCGTTTTAGTGGCACTTTTCCCTCACGCGTGTGGAAAATGGGCAAAGAAGCTGCGAGAACCATAATAGCTGCGTTTTTTTCATCCGGGTCTGGGTCTGGTTCAGTGTTACATGAAAAAAACGATCCAGGTTAATTACCCAGATAAGGATATTTTTTTCTTAGAGGTTGGTATGCCTACCTTATTGAAGTGACAAATAAAATTGACAGCATGAAAAGGAAAGCTGTTATTGACATTGCAAGGAGTCAAAAAATAATAAACAAAATTATTTAGATATTTTGTAGCAGTCACTTACTTATTGTTCTCAATTTTTTCACTTTCAAAACAAACTAGCCTTTCCCTAAAGGGCAATGCTACCAACAGCGAAAAATTAAAGTACTCCCATAGCACCTCTGGTGGAATATTTTCGAATTAGTCATCTGGTTCTTTAACCCAGACCCCGATAAATATCTGGGTTTCATGTTGTTGTTGTATTTCTCTGTTAAAGCAGTGAACTAGACCCAGACCCGGATGAAAAAAACGCAGCTAATATTGGAGACGTGTAGGATAATATGGATAGTCTTGTCAACTTTATATATGACTTAATGGATTTAAAGAAATTACTCAAGATTTTTTTAAGATTTGCAATAAGCCTAAATGCATTGGTGCCAAATAGCAAACATATTGCTCTGCGACTGCTATGCCCACCAACTTCGAACAGTGCGTTTGATTAATTATAAGCATTATTTCAGCATTGTTCTATTGGTCATAGTAGACGCGAAGTATACATTTACTCACGTTGAAGTTAGAGCATATGGCAGTCAGGGCTATGGAGGTATTTTTATAATAATACCACATATATTTATTTATTAATTTTCTTTGTAGAGATTGCTTGGGGTACAAAATCGAGCAATATGAAGAAACATTAATAAATTGTATTCAGAATTGTTGTTGATGTGATGTTTGTACGACAAATTTAATAGATTTTATCATCTTATCTTGTTTTTATTACAGGCATATTTGAAAAAAGTAGTTTTGGAAAAAAAAGTTGTGCAAAAATACTGCCGATTCCTGAACCCAAAAGATTGCCAGCATCTAATAAAATATTTCCTCACTACCCTGTTGGTGATGCAGCCTTCCCATTTACTGTGTTTCCATGAACAAGGTTGAGTTTGGGTTGAGTTTTCGTTGAGTTTTAAAGCACTGAGGTTAACCCTGCGGGTTTCCATGTACCTGGGTTAGTTTGACAGCTCTTGCTTTGGTGTATTTGCATCACATTTAAATTTATTTAAATATTTGTGTTTAAAAATGGATGCTATAATTATATAATTATATGCTATAATATACAATGTATAAAAGCTGAATGCCATTATTAACACAAAAGCAAGTAATCTACCAATACATTTGCATAACTCAGCTAAATCCGACCCCTTTCGTTGAGTTTAGCTGGGTTTAACGAAACTTAACTCAACCCTGGTTTCCATGGGACCTTAACTCGGGTTAAACCTGAGTAAACTCTGCATGGAAACACAGTAATTGAGGGAAACTTTAATGAGGCCGTATCCTGGGAAAATGAGAACGGTGTAATTCATGAAAAATTATGTTGAATCGAAGTCACTAATCTCAGAGATATACTTCCTTCACAATCGATACGTATAGGTTTAGTGGATGGCCACTGGAATTAAGAGATTGTTTGTGCCAATATCATTATTTAAGAAGGTTCTGTAGCTTGGCTGTATAATAACAAAATTATGTTTGAATTAAATTGAAATAAGACAGTTCACAAGTTTTGTATTAAAAATTTATTTATAGAAACATACTTCACAACATGCTTTAAATTTAACTGGAATAAAAAAAAACTTTAACATTTGAAAAACCTAAAAAGGCTTCTTTCTTCTAAAGGAATACTTAAACAATTCAAATACAATATATTCATATAAAAATATACATATAAATATAAAAATAAAACACATGAAAACATGATCATGGCAAACCATATATAAAATCTAGTCCAAATACTCTCTCTCCTCATATCTATAACGAAAAAATCTAGTGTAAATACTCTCTCCTCATGTCCATTACTACTTGCATGATTTGAGATTTTACCAAGTCATTTCCCTGAACTGGTAAATCACTAATAAGTGCAACAAGAATACGCATAAATAATTTCATCTGAATTTTCAGAAGTGTAAATTCATTCAATTTTTGTTTAAATTGCTCACATAATTCTTCAAACGCATCATGCTTCCTTTCTGTAGGCCGACTAATCGTTATCGCACTCCACTTCATCACTCAACGCACTGTCATCATTGCTTATTGTACCTCTACCTAAACGCTACTATGTCTTGTTACCTTCCCTCAAGAAAAGCATATTAATGTAATATGCCCAATTGCCTGAAGGTCCGTGACATCCACTTCCGGACGGCATTTGATTTTTTTTTTTAATTTCACGTTAAAATCGTTCCCGTAGAAATTTCCATCGACTTTGGCATTCTTTCGCTGTAATGAAATATCATAATTGATTCTTTCGTAATATTATTATTTTATATAAAATAACAACTCGCTTGATTTTCCCATCTTCTCGCTTTCCAGGCATTTTCCTTTTTGGCTCTTGTCGTGATAAGATCTATTAAATTTGTCGTATACACATCACAACAATAACAATTCCGAACACAATTTATTAATGTTCTTAATATTGCTCCATTTTTTATTCCAGGCAATCTTTACAAAGAAAATTAATTTAAAATTCCTTATATGTCAGGTACCGTTTCAATCGTAGGAGACATGTTTAACGAAAGTTGAACGAAAAATTTCATGTTATGCCATGCCATTATGGATATGTTCATAAGCTAAGCTAATATCGCACCATTTAAGTGACGTCACTTATGTTAAGTTAAGTCGATTATGGTTAGGCCTTATTAGAGAAATAAAATTTGTCACTCATTGATTTGAATTTGAAATTTAATTTCTCTCTCTATATGGACTGATCGCATAACCAAAAATTTATTTTAAATTTTGGCCCATGCAAATACGCCACCACTGGAAAAAAACAATCATACAATGAGATAGTTCGTTATATGTACTTAGGTAACGATTAAAAATGATGACAACCTATGTATATGTCACCCCGTTTTTCGATTTATTGTGCTGATGACACTTTTCGTGCTAATGACACTTTTCGTGCTAATGACGGATATATGTTTCGATGCTATAAATTTCCTGATTTGGATTTCCAAAAATTATTGTTACGGGTCAAGGAAGGCAATTTGAATCAAAAATTTTTCGAAGTTTTTATTTATTTATTCGCTTAATACAAGTTACAAAGGATTGACTTAAATTACGACTTAAAGAAATTAAACTAACCTAATTATGGCTAGTTAAGGAAGGGTGGGCTGGACAGGTAAAGGGTTCGCTTAAGGGAGGTTTTGTCCAGGTGGAAATCGAAGGCGGCAGAGTTGTTAACCTTCCGTAGCATTCTATAGTGAAGGGTTCGAAGTGGCTGTAATTAGTGCGATTATTCTTAAGGCGAAAGGTGGGTAAAGATCTAACGTTTCGAGTGTTAGTGTTAAGGGAGATGCAATGAAGGAGGTCAGGGCAATCGATGGAACCGGCTAGGACTTGGTGGACGAAGACAATATCGGCGAGATCACGACGAAGAGCGAGAGCTTAAAGGTCAATTAGATTCAGGTGGTTATCGTATACGTGAGTCTCCATCTTTAAATGTTAAGCTGGCCACACACGGGATGGTTTTTGAAGTACAAGCACGCGTACAAACATAAGATTGATCGTATGTGAACAACTTGGCGTACAAACTTAAAACCGTCCCAAATATTTCTCGCCTTTGATTTTTCCATGGTTCTCTTTTTTTACCATCTGTCAAGATGAATTGCTCCGACATTAGATTGTGGAGTCGCGATTTCGTTCTTTAAATTTGTTATATCGCTTTAGGAATGAAAACCAACACTGTTTGTAGGCAAAATGGCGTACAAACAAAGTTTGTCATAAAGATTGTCACAAGTTTGTACGCCGTCTCGTTTGTGGGCTTTATAAGTTTATCTTTTATATTATTTATTTTTAGTTCTTTCCTTTTTTGAAATAAATGTTATTTGTAAATAAAGTATTATTTTGGTTATTTT
Source organism: Machimus rusticus (assembly GCA_951509405.1). NCBI lineage: Eukaryota > Metazoa > Arthropoda > Insecta > Diptera > Asilidae > Machimus > Machimus rusticus. The sequence goes on from OX608050.1 coordinate 11,041,431, forward strand.
AAATGATAATAATTTATTTTATTTTAAGATATAAAATTTAATGTAAACTCGCGAGAAGCTAATTCCGGAATGACAAAATAAAACAAACGTTTTTGATATTTTATTTGAAAAGTCAAAGTTAACTTGATTATTGATTACTTGTCGAAGAAACTCAGGGAACTTGATTGGTTGAAGTAGTTAAGTTGAAAGTTAAGTTGACTTGATTACCACATTACCCTCCTGCCAGTTCTCGCTTGCGAAAACGATACCTGAGCTGATCGAGATTGATAGATGAGTGGCTTGTTGAAATTGTTGTCGTTTTTGGTTACATCGATTTGCAACGAAGTTGAGTTTAGCTGATTTGCAGCTACTGGAATGTTGGTATAATTGTGGTGCCGGCGCTGTCGATTTGCGACGCTGTCGTGGTTAGCTGATTTGCAGCTATGCTGATAGGGTTGAGCTGGTTTGCGATTCACTACAACAAATTTTTCACTCATTTTTAGAGTACACGATCTGTTAGTAGAGTTGAGTGGTTGTAAATTTTTGTTTTGTTGATGTGCTTGAGGTGATTCTTCTTCGTTTTTTTTTAAATGGAAATGGCTTCAAGTCTCTTTCCCATCGGGGTGATGGTTGAGTAATTGATGGAATCCTGCTATGATTCTTCCATCTTTAAATACAGGAAACGATTTTCTGGATCGTTTATCGAATTTAAAATTTTTTGCGGTTCGGAGCCACTAGTTACGTGGGCTTTGTATCCTCTTCAGTTCCTTGAGGTTTTATTTATTATTAATTTTTTATTAGTTTTTTAATTATTAATGAAACGATCGGAATGGTGATTTATATTTATTATCATTTATTTTTATATTTATCTGAAATTCTTTTTTAAAAATACATTTTATCTTTATTTGCTAATCTCGACCGATTACAATGATTCTCGCACACAAACTAATAAGTGTAAACTGTCATTAGCGACCAACACAAGGTGATCTGTTCATGGAAGGTCTCGGAGGGAAAAATGGCTGAATCTACGCTGGACTGATTCAATCCTGTTAATGAGTGAAGATTGCAAGGATGACCAAATCTGACAGGCATACTCGAGGGGAGGTCTGACAAAGAATATGAAGAGTGATTTGGTGACATAGAGATCGAAGAATTTCTTAGACCAACGTTTTACAAAGCCAAGAGTAGAATTGAACCTGCTAATGGAGTGAGAGGTTAAGTTCACTATCGCATATGACGTAAAGATCACAGATAGTTGCCTCCAGATGGGAAAAGACAATCGCTTGGCATTTGGATATGTTAAGATCAAGAAAGTTTTCTATAAACCATGTAGGGAAATGTTAAGGTGTAGTGATGAATCGGATGCATTGGAAATTTGTTTGAAGATTTTCATATCGTCGTCATAAATTATGATGTCAGAGTGATTGATTACGTTCACGACATCGTTAATGGCAATATGAAAACTAATGGGCCGAGGTGACTGCCCTGGGGGACACCTGAATTGGGTACGAAGGGATTAGAAATTTAGGAATCAAAACGGACGCTGCAGTGGCGATTTTCAAGGAAGAAACTCATCCATGAGATGAGTAGAGGAGGAAGACCAAGATAGCTTAATTTTAGAGTGAGAATTTTATGGGAGATTTTATCGAAAGTTTTGCTAAAATCAGTGGCTACAACATCAACCTCGATGCCGTTCTCCATAGAAAGAAGGGTGCGAGACACAAAGGTTGGTAAACTGGTCGTACTATAGTAGATCTGTAGTAGAATGCAAACACAACCGTACCACTCCTTACCATCCTCAATCGAATGGTTTTATACATAGAACGATGACATATAACGCTAAAGACAGTCACCAGAACTTATGACACCGATTCTTTGTCTGATGATGCTTTTCCTTCGGTTTTACTGGGACTAAGAACGGCTTTTCGTGACTTCCCGGTGATTTCCTGAAGCAAAATTATAAAGTCTTTCTTCAAGGCATTTTTGTTAACCGCTTACGAAATCTGTTTGGTAATATCCATCCCGTTCCAGTTTCAAATCATGCTAAAACAAAATTGTTCTTATTCAAATATTTAGATAATTCTTTGCATGTGCTAGTTCGAAATGACTCAACTAAAGGTAGTGTGGTGACATAAGTAGACGAGCTAAATTAAATTTGTTGAATTTAAACATTTATTTTAATTTTATTCAAGTGGAAACTTGTCTCGTCATAACAAAAGTTAGAATCGAACTATTCATTTTTTTAATTCAAAGCCTTTTCGATAAAAAATCTCTCGACCTACTTTTTTTAAATACAATTACAAACTTTAAGTAGTTAGAAATTCTAGTTAGGATGCAGAACGCCACATTACTCCCCTACTAGTTATCGACTGATAACGATAAAGTGTAGGAGAAGGAGAAGTATGTGGTTGTTGTCAACATCCTATCGATGTAAAATTGTTGATTTTGCACTTAAATTATTAATTACGATTGTTTATTTTATGTTTCTTGTCATGACTGAACTGATTGAGGTTTTTATCTTTTGTATTTTTAAGGTGAATTTTTCGTTAGTAGAGATTATAGTATAAGTAATGTAAATAAAATAGCTTAATAGACTTAGTAAAACATAGGACTAAAAATACCTAATTACTTATTCAGCTAATTTAGTATTAAAGCCACTGAACTACCATAAGCTTGTACTAAAGAGGATTAGACGAAGATTGTATCCGGTTTAGCAGGGCTTAGCCACTTCTAGTCAGGCAGCCGAATAATAAAGTTTATTGGACGAGCAACAGCGTTTTATTTGAAGTGCACCCACGAATATTTCATGGCGCAGTCGGTAGTGCTCTAAGTAAAATCTCGCGCAGTAAGCCTAAAATACGTGCGGAGATAATGAGCCAGCAGGATTGATGGGAACATATTCCAAGGCGCATAATAAGTCATTTTCACGCAGACCACGTGGACGACCACCAAAAGCGGTAAAGTACCTAAATAAAATAATTCCGATGGATTATGTCAAGAAAGTCGACCACCTTAACTTGGATGGCGCAAATTTAGCCGAAAATTGGCGTGTATTTTGGACCAATTTCCAAATTTTCTCTACGGCTGCTAAGGTCGACAAAGAGTCAGATGAGGTCAAAGTGGCCGTATTTTTAAGTGCAATCGGTCCCCAGGCAGTAGATGTTTTTAATTCCTTCGGCTTAACTGCAGACCAAAAAAAGAACTATGCAGAGGTTACTAAGGCTTTTGAAGATTTCTGTAAGCCAAGGAAAAACGAAATTTATGAAAGCTTCCTGTTCAACAATCGGGTGCAGCAGCCAGGCGAACCATTTGATTCATTTCTCCTCGATTTGAAAAAGATAGTAAAGTACTGCGAATATGGAGACAAAGAAGAGCGAATGATCAGGGATAAGATCGTAATTGGCATCACGGATAAACGTATTCAGAAGAAACTGTTGGAGACTTCGGATCTGGACTTACAGAAAGCGATACAGATTGTTCGAGCAGCAGAAATATCAGCAAGTCAAGCGGAACACCTTCAGATGAAATCGGCAACGGCAGCTGTAAACGCAATGACAAAATTTCAGGGAAGTAGTAGTCAGGTTAGAAATAATAATCATAACAATAGATCTCAAAATTCTAGGAATAAAACTAGTCAGCTTGTAAATAAAGAACACAAAGGAAGCTATAAGGTCAACAATTGTAAATATTGTGCGCGCACCCATGAGACGAAAAAGTGTCCAGCATTTGGAGTTAATTGCAATAAGTGTGGCGGAAAAAATCACTTCGCAGTAGCCTGCAAATCGAAGTCAAAAGCACGGCAGGTTAGTGTAATAAATAACGATGTAGCGTACCAGTCAGACGATGAGTTCGTTACAAATGCAATTGAGAATGGTGAAGTTATAAATTATAGTAAATTGGCCTGGAAAGAAAAAGTAAAATTAGAAGAAAAGTTAATTGAATTAAAACTCGATATGGGCGCGGATGTAAATGTGCTGCCATTTCATATATATAAAATGTTAAACAAACCGAAATTACAAGTGTCTTGTACCACACTTCAAGCATATGGGGGTAATAAAATCGAAGTTCTTGGGAAAATTACTGTAGAATGTGCTGCAAGAAATATTGTTAAAAAAGTAGATTTTTTAGTAACGCGGCATGGGTCTGTACCAATTTTGGGACTTAATTCTTGTATTGAATTCGACCTAATAAAGCGTGTGATGAGTATTAAAAGAGAAAACCAGTCTAAAGAAAAATTTCTAAGTGTGAATTCAGATTTATTCGACGGGCTAGGAAGATTTGCAAAGAAAGTAAATTTGGAAATAATTGAAGGTGCAGAGCCTGTAGTGAAAGCATCACGACGGATACCCCTGGCTATACGAGAAAGTGTAAAGATAGAATTAGATAGATTAGAAGAAATGAACGTTATAGGTAAAGTTAGAAGTTCCTCAGAGTGGATTTCGAATATAGTGATTGTGGAAAAACCAAACAAAAAAATTCGTATCTGTCTTGATCCAAGGGATCTGAATAAAGCGATTAAGCCACTACATTACCCGATTCCAAGTTTTCAAGAAATTAAAGAAAAACTTGTGAATAAATCCATATTTACCGTACTCGACTTAAAAGATGGGTATTGGCAAATTGAATTAAACGCAAAGTCGAGTGCACTGTGTACTTTTAGCACCCCTTTTGGGTGTTATTACTTCAAACGTTTGCCATTTGGAATTAAAACAGCACCGGAGCTGTTCCAAATGCTGAATGAAAATAATTTTAAAGATATTCCAGGTGTTATAATATATCTAGATGATATATTAATTGCTGCAGGATCTCAAGAGGAGCATGATGCCATATTAAAAAAAGTAGTAGAGCGAGCCAGAAAACTCGGTATTAAATTTAATAAAGATAAACTACAATTTAATGTACCTAAAGTGAAATTTTTGGGTCATGAAATATCAGACAAAGGCATAGCATGTGATCCTGATAGAGTCAAAGCTATTAAAAAGTTAGAAAAACCTACAGATAAGAAAGGATTGCAGAAATTATTAGGCGTAGTGAATTATGTTCGCGATTTTGTGCCGAACTTAGCACACATTTCGCAACCTTTGCGGTTATTGTTAAAAAAAGATTCAGTCTTTAAGTGGGAAGATGCTCATGAAGCCTGTCTTACAAAAATCAAAGAGTCTATAATTAACAGCTTACAGATATATAATCCTAGAGAGCCAGTCACAATACAGTGTGACGCATCCAAGTATGGATTAGGTGCTTGCTTAATGCAAAAGGGCAGGCCGATTTGCTTTGCATCTAGAAGTTTGTCTGAAACAGAATGTAGATATTCACAAATTGAAAAGGAGCTTTTAGCTATAGTTTTTTCCTGTGCAAAGTTTCACTTCTACATTTACGGTAAACAAGTAGAAGTGGTCACCGATCATAAACCCTTACTGGGGCTTATAAAAAAAGATATCTCTAAAGTTCCTAGTCCTAAATTACAACGTATGCTACTAAGAATATTGAAATATGAAATAAAATTGAAGCATATACCCGGAAAAGACCTACTGATAGCAGATTTTTTATCCAGAAATTTTGATAAAACCGATTGCATCTCTGAAATCCCAGAGATGGACATTGTAGTACACTCCCTAAATGTAAGTAAGGAAAGATTAAATGAATTTATTAAAGAGACACAAAAAGACCCTGAGTTGCAAATACTATATAAGGTAATAGAGGAAGGTTGGCCTGACCATAAAACAAAAGTCCCTGAGAAAATAAAATTTTATTGGAAAATTAGGAACGATCTTTTTATAGACAGTGGTATTATTTTCCTCAATGATCGCATTATCTTTCCAGTTTCATTGAGGGCTGAAGTTCTAAAGCAGCTCCATCAAGCACACCAGGGGATTGAAAAAACCAAAGCACGTGCCAGGAGCTTAGTTTATTGGCCAAATTTAAATGAAACCATTGAAAATTTAGTAGCTCGTTGTGAGATTTGTCAGAAATATAGAGGTTCAAATATAAAAGAACCATATGTTGCACATGAAGTACCCAATATGCCCTTTAGTAAAATAGGAGTTGATATATTTGAAGTCTACAAACAGAATTATTTAGTAATTAATGATTATTACTCAAAATTCTTGGATATTTTACCTCTTAAAGGTAAAACGGCAAATGAAGTAATTTTAAATTTAAAAAAAGTATTTACCTATCATGGTATCCCAAAATTAATTATTGCCGATAATAACCCTTTCGGCTCGTATGAATTTAAAAAATTTGGGAAGAAATATGACATTGAAATTAAAACAACAAGCCCGCGATATCCCCAAGCGAATGGTCTCGCGGAGAAATCGGTCCACATTGCGAAAAACCTTATCCAAAAAAGCAAAGATTCCAATGAGGAGTTGTGGTTAACTTTGTTAGAATATAGGAATACGCCAATTAAAGGCTCAACAAAAGCTCCAGCAGAAATATTAATGGGGAGGAAACTGAGGACCTTACTTCCTGAAAAATTGTCTAAATTTGAAAGTCAAGATAATCATAGAGAAATTATCAAAAAGAATAATGATAGGAATAGTTTTTACTATAATAAGAATACTAGAAGTAAAGAAAGTTTTGATAAAAACCAGCTAGTTTGGATGCAGGAAGGAAAACATTGGGTAAAGGCAAGGGTCATGTCAGCACATAGCACTCCACGTTCGTATTGGGTGAGAAAGGAAGACGGAACAATTGTTCGACGAAACTCATCTGTATTAAAATCTAGAATTTAAAAAAAAAAAGAAATGCTGCACACTTCTTTGTCAAATAGAGCTCCAACAATTTTGCACGAAAGTTAGCCTAAAAAAAAAAAAAAAAAATTTGAATTGTTGCATTGTAAATAAGTATCTATAAATGAAATGAGAAGATCGCTTTAATTGTAGATAACAATTTTAAAGAACTTAACAGGGGAGGTATAGTATAAGTAATGTAAATAAAATAGCTTAATAGACTTAGTAAAACATAGGACTAAAAATACCTAATTACTTATTCAGCTAATTTAGTATTAAAGCCACTGAACTACCATAAGCTTGTACTAAAGAGGATTAGACGAAGATTGTATCCGGTTTAGCAGGGCTTAGCCACTTCTAGTCAGGCAGCCGAATAATAAAGTTTATTGGACGAGCAACAGCGTTTTATTTGAAGTGCACCCACGAATATTTCAGAGATCCTGTACTCCCTTTTCTCAATTGCTTCCAAAATTGTTCTTATTTTTTTTGATCCATTTGGTTTATTATCTATGAGTATATTGTTGTTGCATTCGATTTATTATCTATTGTTGTTTTTGATGTTGAGTTTTTTTGTCTTGATTTGTATGTTCTGTTGTCGTCTCATTTTTGATTATGCTGATTATTGTTGTTGGAGATGTTCATGACTAAACTGAGCCCTACGGACTGGGCGCAGCAAGGGTCTGCTCAGGGTCAACTTGAACAAAAGTGTCCCGTGAAAAGATGTCGTTGCGTTGAAATTATTTTGGTTGGGTTTTGCTGGGACCGCCTTTTGAGGGAAGTGTTATTGCGTAAAAGTTATTGCTGTTAGTTGCATTGCTTGTGTTGCTTGTCTAATTGATTGGTTAGTTGAATAAGAGAACTTTAATAAGGCTTTGATGAATGTTTGGGGGTGTCCGTCTACTAAAGCGAGTGACGAAATGGTTGTGATTGAACCATTTATTCCTGAATTTTTTTTTCAATGATTTGATTTTGCCGTTTTGTTCTTGTATGGGTAACTTATTTGGTCTCATATTTAATTACCTTTTAATTGTTTTCTTTTATTTCTTTTATCTTGAGCTTTTGATTGTTTTCTTTTATTTCTTTTATCTTGAGCTGTAAAAATTAATTAATAATTCGAATCCTTTTTTTTAATTTAATTTAATTTAATTTTAATATAATATTTCGATTTATTTATAATTTTTTATAATTTTTAAAGTCTTCCTTTTTTTAATAATTGCTTACTCACTTGATTAGTTGTGTAAAGCCTTTTACAGTGACTGCAACCGCCACACTTGGTCTCTTTGGACCTGTCGGGGTCACCAATTTATAGTTCCTATTTTATCTCGGTCTATAATAAAAAGAGGAATTTTATTTGATTTAATTAAGGTTTTTATTTGTTGCATTTTAACATTTATTTTAATTTTATTCAAGTGGAAACTTGTTTAGTCATAACAAAAGATAGATTCGAACTATTAATTTTTTAAAATCAAAGCTTCTTCAATAAAAAACCTCTCGACCTACTTTTTTAAATAAAATGACAAACTTTAAGTAGTTAAGAAATTCTAGTTAGGATGCAGGACGCCACACCCGCTTTAGGCTACTCTTCCCTACGTGGTGAAGGTTTCAAATACATAATTGGTAATAATTGTCATCGATTTATTCCACCTATCCTATCTTTCACGAATTTTTCGTTATATTTTATTATTACATGAGTGTGAAAGAAAAACTTGTAAAGAAAATGTAAGTAAAGGTAATTAAGTATTTGTTTCATACTTGCTATGTAATTGTAATACATGCAGTAAACAAATAATTTTAATTTTCGATTTTTTTTTTATTTTAGATTTTTTTATTTTCTGTTTTTTTTTTTTAATTTACCAAGTGACTGATGCATAATTGTGAGAAAAGTCGAAAAAAAAATAAATTTTCCATGTTTATGAAGACTACCATCCACGATGTTTAAAAGCACAATTCTTGTTCCTTTAATTTTTCCCAAAACTTTGATAAATCGGGCAGAAGGAACCGTCCAATAGATCGCTCTGCGGATTTGCAGGACTATTGGGGGTACACTGAGGTGCAAAAAAATCCACAAACCTTAGCCTTTCCATCAGTATGTGCAAAAACGCGGTCGATTTACCAAAACAAGGGAAAAAGTCACTTTTTTAACATTTTTTAAATTGAAATTACGGTTAAAAAAAATTGTTTTTTAAAAGCCTTGACAGATTCTTTTACGAAATTTATTCCAGTTTCCGAAACTGCGCTTACATTTCCTGTACGGTCATTGGTTCCTGAGATATCGATGGTTGAATACAAATGTCTCCTTTTTCGCTAAATATCGGATAATGGATATTGAATATCAACGTAACAAGGATTTGAAAAAATTAAATTAAAGCTGACTTGACAGGCTATCTGGTCCATAGGGTGGTCAAATCCAAAAAAAATTATCCGAGTCCGTGGACCGAAAGAAAAAATACTAAAAATTTTGAAACATTTTTTGGGCTCTATTTCTTTGGATTGCGTGAGAACCGTGGCCTTGAAAATTGTTTCACTGAAAGTTCCAAAACTAGAGGGTTGGAGCTTTAAGACGCTTGTTTTAGATCCTCGATACGATCATTTCTAGCTTAGATACAGTCCGTCCAAAATCACTACAAAATTTAGAGTTTTTTTTTTGTTCCCTTAATTGTTTGGAGTAGTGTATAACAATGGGAAAACGAAAATAATCAGTAAACTGTAGATAAATAATTAATTTATGCTGGCTATTTTTTGAATTAAAATCGCCACCCAGTTAGTTAAAATATCACTCAGTGATACCTGAGCCTAACATCGTAGTGATCGTATTTTACTGTATTCCCATTGCGTGCTTATTGTTTTCTGATTATACTAATTACTGCTTGTTTACTGGGCTTTGTTTGCTTTCGGATTGGATTTTGTTGAAAAATGAACGACAAAATAATTGTGTGTCGTGTGAATGATCTGTTCTATGCCGTAGAAGACACCGGCTTGCACAACTCTTTTTCGAAAGATACTATGACTATGCAGAAAAATATTAAGTTTTTGTTTGAATTTGTTATGTTAATTTTCTCGTTATTCCCATTACCCACAGAAATGTGAACTACCATTGTAATCTAGATGTAATTACTTATCCTTCTGATCTAATTTTATTTTTGTTCGGCGTGGGTAATTGTTCCATACAAAAATGCCCATTGTCCTTTTCTTTAATTATAGGCATTTTGGGATTGGGACCGAGGTATACAAAAGATTTTAGGGTTCGCCCAGTGCCGGCTTTAGAGAAATCAGCGCCCTGGGCTAGATTGCCTACTCTAAGAGCATTAATTTTACATCTCGAAAAATATCTACACACTCACTTGAAATTTACAAACTTTTGAGGGAAATAGTTTACTTATTTTTGTAATATTAAATTCAAGTTGTAATTTAGATAATCAGTTGTGTGTAAATTTAGAAAACCCATGTAATTTCATTAAGCAGTTGTATGTAAATTAACATAAGCGACGTAATTTCATCTGCACCAAAACCGTCACCATTCTAATTTTGTTCCGCCGAATATTTCGATCGACTTTAAATTTGCCAATTTCTTTATACGGTCTTCATACTTTTTGACTTGTATTAAATCAGTGATAATATACTAATTATCACTGATTTTATAAAAGTTAAAAAGTTTCAGGAAGTTGTAAAGTAAATGGCAAAGTTAAAGACGATTGAAATATTCGGCGGAACAAAATTAGAATGTATTCTGTATCAACAAGCCCCAAATATCGGTTGCGTAGGTTATAGGAGGTTATTTGAAATAACAAATGCAACAATTTTTTTGTCAAAAAAAAAATAAACTTCAAACTTTTTTAATTCGAAAAGTAACATATAAATATGCATGACATTAAATTAAGCTGATCCCTGGATGTTTTCATTAAAGCGGAGAACCTTAGACTGTGAATTTATATTTTTTTTTGTCCTCTGGTTGTATCTGCTTGAATCTCGAAAAAAAATCTCTGGGCTTTAAATTTTCAAAAATTAGAATGATGCAATTACGTTCTAGCTGCTGCGCATCCACACGAGAAATGTCATTTTCATAGAAATATCTGAAACGTGCTCTCTTTGTTCCTGAAACAAGTGATTTTACACACACTGTGAGGAGTTTTACTTTCAGTGGGAAACATTATGAAAAGCAATAGCGGTTTTGCTATACAAAGTTTATTTTTACACATACAATTAGTATTCTTAAGAACCAATCTTTATTTTTACGCATATGTGTAGATTTGCTTCTATTTATAGTAAAATTTTACTTCTTTGAAAATAGCAGTTTTCGAAAAATTTTGTACTGTGTAGGAGAAAACAATTTCAGCAATTCAAATAAAAAGTGTTAAAGTGTTTTGTGTGCAAATTATTTGAAAATAGCTCTTTTCTATTTGAAGTTAATGTTAATACAAAATTTATTTCCGCATTTATTAGATCTTTTTCATCCATCCACATAAGTATTAATGATAATAGATTCAACAGTATTAATTTGTTAAAATTTAAGCCGAATATTCCAGATTTAATTAATATGCTTGCGACATAATATCCTTTCCTCGTATATTCAAATATGTCATGGTTATGTCATGGTCAGAACCGAGATATAAGTCTATGACAATAGATATCAATGCCCATTGAGGTGTCAGGACATCACGTTTCTTGGTGACATGTCAGAGATAAAACGGAGTGAGGAAAAGGAAATATCAACGGTGTTTTTTAATGGTATTCAGAAAATAAGTTCCTTAGTTACCCTTGGTCTCAGTGGGGTTCGGCTTTCGTTATTTCGAGTTAGTATACTTATTCATGAAATGAACGATATATGAAAAATGAATATTAAATCGATACCAACATAAAAGCTTTTTAGTATTATTTCTTTAATGTACATATGTAGGTATAGGTATGTGTATTACAAATCGTGAATGTATCGGACAATAAGATACGTTCCTTAAGCGAAAACTCGTAACGAATACATTTTTTTCTTATAGTCAATATGAGTATAAGGAAACAAATTATATATAATGTACATCAATTTACAATTTTCGTTTTTAAATCATGAAAAAGCCTTTCATTTAACTTAAGACGAAAGTTATACGGTCTTAATTTAATAAGTATGTGAGTAAATATATTATCATAATAACAAATAAGGATAGCTTGCATAAATCTTTTAATCACGGAAATAAAATTAAAAGACAAATAACAACTTAGCTGTGAGAACTCCTATAATACTTTATGTAAAGGCAAGAACCTGTTGCGTTTTCCAAAAAGTATTTTGCAGCGAAACGTGCTTCCTTTTTACTTTCATGTCACGTAAAAGGAAAATTACAAATTGAGTAAGCAGTAATGCCTGCAGCTCACATTTTTCCAATCTGGTAAAGATTTTCTACAGAGCCTTGGAATACTTTTATATAGAATTGGGGACCTAAATTTATACAAAAACAAGGACCTTCTTCTGGTCTTTGTTTTGATCTGAGGAAAAAACTTTTCTTAGATTTCATGTGAAAAATAAAAAGTTTTGTAACACATTCATTAGAGTATATGTAAATGCTGTTTATTTGGATTTTCGGCAAAACATTGCATTAAAGTAGTTATTAGTTTATTAGTAGGGACTAGGGGTTATCGTTGTTTTAGAAGTAAATTAAATTTAAAGTCATGATGTGGACATCTATACGCAATCTTCTTCAAATAAATTTTGTACAAAGCAAACAGAAATAACCTTAATAAAAAAATATTCAATTCGAATTTCACAATTTAACAGGAAATAGGGAAATTCTATAATCATTGGTTCGCGGGAGGTAAATGCTTTTAACAGAATTTCGTCGGTGTATCATATATAGAGGCATACGTAGATATGAACCTACAGAGTTCGATGAAATCTAGCTTCTCTTTTAAAGGCAATAACTCGATTTCAGCGCACGCTTTGTGCCTGCTTCACTTAAGAGCTTTCAGACTTTATAATGCAATTATATCGTTTTGTTTTCCTCCTCTCAATTTATCTATTTTTTCACTCCAAAGCGAGGGTTGAACCCTAACAGCACACAATTGCTATTCCACGGGGAGCATTTATGTCATGCTTAACATTTCAAACTGCACTTTGGTATTCTTTCTAATTGGGAATAAACCTTTAATAATTTTGTTTTCTCCGATGCTTGCTTTGTGTAATTTTTACTATCTTAATAATTTAAATAACGAATTACTTCGCGGAATATTTGATGGTGAAATCGAAATTTTGCATAAATAGAGTATGAGTTCTTTTCATAGATTTTACTGAAACTTTAAGAACATTCATTTGGTGTCAAAAATGATGAATATATGTATGTATAAAAAGTGTTTTTTTTTAAATTATCATACGCCCCTAATGATTTGGCGAAAATTGTGGAAAATCCTGAAATTAAAATTGCTTTCATCTAATTTGGACAAATATGGCGTTTTTCTTTTCTTGATCTGAACTATGCTCTGAACAGAGCTCGAACACAGCGAACACGCTTAGTTTAGAGTGTAGGTAGGTACTCAGAGCGCTCAGATTTGATTAAGAAACACTTAGAGCACTTCCTGTCATATGGGATGGTGGAGATTTTGATGACAACGTGTCAGATTCTACCGATATGCAATCGGCAATCATAGAGGAAAAAAATTCTAAATTCATTGTTTTAGAAGCATATTTTTTTTTTATTTATTTAAATAAAACGTATTCTTACATTTACATTTTTTTTGGGTATTTCTGTAGTTAATTTATATTAGTTCTGCAAAACCTTAAGAAAAGAAAAAAAAACACTTAAAAATATCACATTTTATCCACCATGGACGCGACCAACAAATTCTTGGACATATCTATTTTCTCCTTGTGCCGCTGTCGCCTTTTAACATCCTGGTCCTCCATTCTGCGTTTTCGGATTTGCCTGAACTGAATCCTAAAATAAAGTTAATGCATATTTATAGCAAACTTAACTCTGAACTAAAAAAAAAAAAACGCCTTAAATTTCACACGACTATAAAACAATAAAGACATGAATAGAATATTTTTACATTATTTTGATATTTTATTTCACAAAATAAAAGTGCCTACTTGTAACCGTCAATACTCAAAAATTTCTTGCGAATTTTGAAGAATTTTTAATAATAAATAGAAGAAAATTAATGTTAAAAAACATTTTTAAAAACAAGCTTTTATTTAAATGCTCTAAAAAGAAGAAAATAAACTTTAAATTCCATTAATTTTTTATCTACACGCCAACTAAGATTTTGAGCGCCATCTTATATCCGCCATCTTGAAATTTTGTTATCACCAAACGTTGACCCTTGTCGGTTCCTGCAACATTTGTTCGAGCACCACCAAACTATCCCTAGCCTATGCCAAGTTATAACTCTTTAAAATTGTATGGCGGCCATCTTGGTTTCCACCATTTTGAATTATTTCACCACCGCTAGAATTTACCAAGGGTATAGGTTTGATGTTAGTTAAGACACAATGCCGGTTCTTCTTACCGTTTAGCCGGGCAGTAGCAGACCATCTTCTCAAGAGAGACTTTAGACTTTAGTTTATTCCTATTCCTCTCAGTAAACCCTTTAATTTGATACCCATATTATGGAAGTGCTTAAAAATAACTAATCCACTACTACTATGAAAATTATAAATCGCCATTTTGTGACGTCCGCCATATTGGATCAAAAATGGCGGCATTTAAGTAGTAATCGCTTGCAAGTAAAGGTTACGAGTATCTTCTGTCAATTTCACAAACCAAATTAAAGCTTCGAGTACGGAACTATACTGGCCGTGATAAGCAACTCCTATGGATAGTGTGGAGGAACAAATTAAGACCATGATCTCCTTAAGAACCGACGGCTTAGAAAGTATGTACCACTCGGATATATCACCCCAAACCCAAGAAAATCAAGGTAATTTGTGTTTAATATTTTGACACACAGCAGTCCTTAGTAGCCAATTAAGCGTTAAATGGCTATTAAGCGACTGTGTGTTAAGTAACTATTAGCTTAATACCCAAAATATTGACCACGATAGTCAAGCTTTAATGGTCTTCTCAAATTGACCATTAGCAACTGTTTTATCTAAAATACACAATTTTTTACAGATGACATTAATTTAAATGGAATGTAGGACGATTTTATTAATAAACAAGTTTTTATTAATGTCTTTTAAAAAACATTGTTGATAATCCACAAATGACAACTGCGATGGAATTTTATATTAACCTACTCGTCAATTAAATTAAACACTCTAATCGGCAGATGTATAGTAGCCAGTAAGTTACGGGCTAGTTTAGCCATTGGCTAATACGACTCAAGGATGGTGAAACTCGTACGTCAACTGGCGGTTAGTCTACTTGACACTTTACTTTATTATATTAATTTGAAATAATTTAATTAATTTTTGAAATAAAAGTGTTTTCGAATCTCTGTTCAGACTGATGAATAAAATATTCTGAACAGTTTAATCTCAAAGATTATATCACAACAATATATTTTTTGTCAGTAAAATAATGAGATGTTTTCTACCAGTCTACATTGGAAAAATTAGATTTCTTCATTAGGTACTGTTATTACCTTGTAAGAATTATAACAGTTTTGGTGAAGTAGAACTATATAAAAAAAAAGTCGTAATTTTGTCATAAGAATTTTTCGACAAAATTATCCTTCCCTTTTGGCGTAGAATGGTGGTGGAATCTTTTCCGGTGATATAGATGGTTAAATGGTGCAACGAAAATTTACATATTTTCAAAAGACTTTTTTTATAATAGTATAAATGCTTTTTCAATATTTTACAAGTGTTTACAATTTAGCAAAATAGGTGATCCAACCATGGTGTTTTTAAAAATTGTCCAAAAATTTCTACTCTGTTCCGTATTTTAATTATGTTACATAATTTTAATCCAGTTTGCAAAGAAGAAACTGACTTTTAAATTTTGATTAAATCATTAAATGAATATAAATGTTCATTTTCTTCCGTCCAATATGTTTGAAGCTTTGTACGGAAGTAATCGCCTTAAAATCCACGAGTTGGCCAAGGAAGGAAAATGGGAAGATGTGTTTTCTTCATTAGGAATTGACCCAAATAGCACCTTAGAGCTCTTGATATGTAAGGAATTTTCATAATATATTATTATAATTTTCTAACTATCAAGATTCTACTGAAGCAAATAAAGCCGCCTGGACTGTGGGGGAAAACTCTTCATGTATGAATCAAATGCTTAGATTCGCCAATAGTCTGATTATCATAAGTGACTGGGTGTTCTTCATTTTAATGTGTTGGCATATAAGTCGCTGTTTATTTTATTATGCGAAATGCAAAATGATTACACTACTTGCAACATTGAGAAGAAAGAAACATTATTTTGGATATCTTTATAAAATGTTGAATGATAAAAAAAGAGGTAAGAAAGCCAATGAGTCAATCAAGAGAAATGTTTCTTTAGGATGCGGATAAGGGAGTGTTTGAAATTGAGTGGCTTTCTATGTATGTTTCTATTTATTTATTGTTTATATTAAATTATATTATCTATATTTATTTATTATTTAATATAAATAAATTACTATATTTGGAATTTCTGAAATTGATAGATTGTTGAACACTTTCACACATATTATATTTCATACATATTATATTTGTCCATTGTATCTATATTGATATAAGGCAGAAAAATATAGTACATACATATGTATATAGGGCGCTATTGCGATTATCGCCATTTCTACGACCAAAAGAGCTTACGAAAACCCTTTGTAGGTAAAAATTCCATAATAAAGTTTCAAAAATCTCATAAATTCATTTCAGTAACCTTTGATTTCAATTAAATTTTTAGTCTGAAGTGGTTAGAATTAGTCGATTAGAAAAATCCAATCGAATATTTTGACGTTCATTCGACTTATTTTAACCACTTTGAACGACAAAATTAATTGAAGTCAAAGTTTACTGAAATTATTTTATGAGAATTTTGAAACTTTATTAAGGAATTTTTACCCACAAAGGGCTTTCGTAAGCTCTTTTCGATTCGTACGATCGACTCTTTATCGCAGAAATGACGATATTCGCAATAGGGCTCATAGACAAGTAATAAAAGTCATGTGTAAGATAAGGATGAAAAACACCCAGTATTCTCCTTCTAAAGTTTTCAGGTCGTAGTGAGTGTACTACTTATTATTTAGTCCAGTCAAATTAATAATTTTTTTAACTCCATAATGCAAAATTCGAACCAAGTTCTTAGTATACAGTATTACTATAGAAAGGTGTTTCCTTGGTATCTTCAAAGTCGAATATGTCGAAAAAGGTGAGAACCTTCGAAATTCAATATAAATATTCTATTGTAGATCTCACCTTTGTCAACCAAAAGTAAGAATTTGGTTTCTGAATGTGACAAAAAGTGAGCACAAAACGTGTGAAAAAACTTAAGTAAAATATAATATATGATAATGTATTATAGTAAATTGGCATCTTGATATTCTTACAGAGTAATAAAATTAAAGTTAAAAACTAAAACCCGACCACGGAAAAGAATGAAACAAGAAAATATTCTTGTCTGAAACCATATCCTGAACTTGTCTTCTAGACTAAGGGAATTTAGTGTTCTGAAAAACTATTTAGTAATTCGCCGTCTGAAAAGACACTTGACTGAATTCAAATTGACACATAAATATAGGTACGGTGATATTAGCCGTGGTCGCATGCCGTAATACCAAATAACGCGTATTTATATGAGTGCCTAGCCTACCTACCTAAATATATTATTCTTACGGCATGCGACCATGGCGATTCCATTTCTCTCATTTCTGAAGCGTACTTTGTTCGTATAAAATGTAGGCTATGTCACCCGGAACGAATCGATTGACACCTCATTCATCAAAATCGCTATTCATCCGCGCTTCCTTTTGGCTTTGCCGTAGTTGGCTAAAAACCTAAAGCCCCCTAATACTAATTTTCATGCGCGTCTGTTGAAATTGAGTTTCCCACCGCCATATTGGAACCGTAATTTTGAATTCCGAAAGGACCCCGCACAAAATGTATGAAAATTGAATTTCGGTCAAATCTTTTGAAACTCACTCAAATGATAGTTTAAGGTGTCCTGAAAAAAAGTTTATATGGGCGCATAGAATGAAAATGGAAATCTTGGCCGCTGCAAGCGTTTCAAAATTATGATGTTCGATAAAAAATATGTATTTACGTGTATATCATAGTAGAGTCGCGCGTACTTGTGTGTGTGTGTTTGTTCGCTTGTTATTTAATTTCTGTTGTATTTTTGTCTTCATTAAGTTTTCCGAGGTCAAACATTCCTTATTTGGAACAAATCCAGTCCCATTCTCAGCTCTATGTCATTTTCGTACAATTTTATGACTCCAAACCCTCTCTTCTGTCTATCTGATCAATTCCTCAGCAGCAATTACCCTCAACAATGTCGTAGCATCAGGTACGCTCTTCAAGAGGTGTGTAGATAAATATCGGACATATCCTTGATGGCGAGCTCATCCTAAATACCACATAACTGCGGTCACATGGGGGCATGTCTCAGGCTCGACGGTCCAGATTTCCTGCTTATCTGCAGACGTTCTTTGATACTCCTATTGTAATGAACTCTGGCAAGCGCCCAATACTTTTATAAGAAAAAATTTTTAAGATTATTCTGAACTGTCAAAAGAACTTCTTAATTACTTTTTGGTTTCACTGTTGCAATTCCCTATTTTTCTGGACGGCTCCCACTTATACTGGAATTTTGCGATTTTTTGGCTCATTTTATTTCACGTGTTGGATCTTCTAAACACTTTACAATTTTCCGCCTTGGCTGCAAGAAATGGTATTCCATGTTTTATATGTAATACTGCGCTTGTCCCGCGCGTTATGGCGAGATTGATAGGAGATGATAATGCTCATAAACGAGAAGTCGCAAGAAATAGACGAGATGCAGCAGGGAGACCTGCTACCGAGATAATAGATAACTCTCTCGGTTTTGTAATAATTGTAACATCTCGATATCCAATGAAATACGTATTGTAGAAAATGATCCGACTTGTATGAGGCTTAATATTCTCAGTCAAACATCTTCCAATACATGTTTGATTTTCAGCACGTCTCACGGAATTCACCGATTGTTGTTGAAATGCAGAATAGAAATTTTTGTCACAATGAATATTTATGTTCCAGATAATTGCTTATGCTTCCACCGTCATTTGGATGTTTAATATTAGATTATATCTTTAAGTTGGATTGAGATATGTTAATAGACCTTATATTTTAAGGGCGGCACAACTGTATGAATTTTTACAAGGCGTCCGTGAATAGGTAGATTATTTAGTACAACACAGGTGTGACAACGAGCACTATTTTACAGATGAGCAATTTAAATCAATCTCGCCTATAAACAAGGAACAGTTTAATGAACTCTTCACTTATTGCGATCCTGTTCCAATTGAAAATGGTCATAGATATGTGCAGAAAAGAGATCTCTTGTGCTTTCTTTGCAAGATGCGTCAATGCATCAGTGACGAATTTCTAAGCGTGATTTTTAACTATTCTTCACGACAATCTACCAGCTTGGCAATAGCTACAGTGAGACAGTCACTAACATTGAGATTTACTCCCGAAAATATAGGATTTCAGTCCCTTACAAGACAAGAGTACATTAAAGCATGTCACCGAATTTGCTGCTCAATTGTATAATCCAAGACCTCACGAACCGAAAGCTATTGTTTACAATGATTGCACTTACCTAGATATTGAGAAAAGCTCTTGTTTTGAAGCATTGCGTCACTCTTATTGTATTCACAAAGGTAAACTAATTAACAAGCGAACAAACACACACACACAAGTACGCGCGACACTACTATGACATACACGTAAATACATATTTTTTATCGAACATCATAATTTTGAAGCGCTTGCAGCGGCCAAGATTTCCATTTTCATTCTATGCGCCCATATAAACTTTTTTTCAGGACACCTTAAACTATCATTTGAGTGAATTTCAAAAGATTTGACCGAAATTCAATTTTCATACATGAGAAAATCAAAATCAACAAATCTTGAAACCCCTCTTATAGTAATATTTATGCACATTCATTCATGGCCGTCATGTTTGATCTGCAATCTCAAATTTCAATAACAAAATTGAAATCACAAACCTTTAATTAATTTGCATGTATATCCGTTGTGATCGAGTTTTCGGCTCCATTTTGAATCCGCCATTTTGAATTCTAAAATTTCCATGCCTAAATTAAAGTCAGCAATCCCGGAAACACCTTACTAATTGTCATGCACATCCGTTAAAATCGAGTTTTCGACCACCTTATTGGATCCACCATCTTGAACTCATTACCGCCATAAAGTTACCAAAGTGTTAATTCAGGACATGGCCTAGTATATCTGTGTTCCAAATTTCATAAAAATCCATTCGGCCGTTTATACGTGATTGCGTCACAAATATCCAAACATCTTCACAAATTTTCTAATTTGTAATATTTTTGGAATCTACACATTAACACCTTTCATTTGATACCACTCTCGATATATTTTTATTTAATTATTTTGTAAAATTAACATGTACTGCCAAAAAATGTCAACAAAATAAAACATAACTTTTGTTGTAAATATACACTTCCGTTCGAAATAATAGCAGTCTTCAGTTCACACATTAAATTTCCTTGTGTACAGTGAAGAGCAAAACTGAACCAATGATGGTACTTGACGGTTTTGCAAGTTGTTCGTTAACTGTAACAGATATCGTAAAACTTGTTGTGTAATATTGTATGGGGTAAAATTGTCGATAGAAACTCTCATATACTCGTACATTTTGATGTCCGACTGATCATTTTTGAGTTATTATTATGAAGCAAAACTTTCAAATTTCACTACTTTTTCCTCGCAAATAACTCAAAAAATGTCGAAGTTACGGGAAAAATTGTTGTAATCAATTTTGTGCAGAATTTAATTCTCTCCAGGTTACGTGAGGGCACGCACTTGCCCACGTCGGATTAAAAATTAGCGATTTTTTGCAGAAATAGAAAATAATATATTGGGCAGCAAACAATATTGAAAAACAATTTTATCTCAAAAATTATTAATATTTTTCTGCTAACTATAAATCTGGGCAGGTTCCTCGGGTAATTTGTAGATTAATAGATTAATAATAAATTATTTCAGCAAAATAGGGCGATCTAAGCATTGTTTTGAAGTTCGTCGAAATATTAAAAGAAAACTAATTAGGGCAGTGGATTGCACAGAAGTGCAAATTTTAATTGGATGTTCTGCTAAAATTATTTCTAAGCCTCTAAAATCAAAAATAAGCCTGAAAATCGTGGGGGACCGTACGTGGGTCGATGGCAAACTAGCTTGTACTATAAACGTCTTCTGATGGTACGTATGCTCACGGATAAATTCAGGTCGTTTTTGAATATCATAGTCGGTATTTATGGTATCTTTCGAATTAACTGAACGATTGTAGATCTAGAGCAGGGCTTCTTAAACTTTTTTCATTCACGACCCCATTTATGATTGTGAGTTTTTTGGCGGCCCCATATTAATATAAAAGAAAGATATATAAATATTATGTGATGATTTATTGATTAGGTAACAATATGCATACCTACATATGAAAAATATTAGTTTTAGAATTTGTCTGGAAACATACAAAAATATAAAATTAAAAATTGCACAAAAAGTTGTAAAATTGTATTTATTATATTTACAAAACTTATATTTTTCATCAAAATTGCATTTTTTAGAATTGCGTCATCACCTTTCTTATTTAGGTTCAGCCATTTATCCATGGTATGAACGTAACATATTGTATATAATATAATTGATTAATTAATTACCGAATAAAGAAAAAGAAACTCTTGTCGCGGTGACTGCAACAACAACTGAGAGCGTCAACACTAACTATAGTTCACACTACACTCTACAGTCGTGTGTTGCTGAATCCTTTGAAGATAAAGCCTAGTGCTTATAATCTCCATAGAAAACCAGACCTATCTCGCTCATTTTGGTCGTTATGCGCTAGCTTTTCCCTCTGTGTGGGTTAAACCATTCTGAGTTGCCACATGCAATTCAGCGCATTTTCAGAAGATATGCAAGAGCTGAGACCTCAAAATTACATAGCTAATATTGTGTGCAGATTTGATTTTTTCAGCAAGTGAGCCAAATGTTTTTGTGGTTTTGGCTTGGTTTGGTTTTTATGGAGATTATGCATAAGGAAGCGCGATATCACTCTGGGAGAGCAGTAAAATCCGACTAGTGTTAGATTCTGTCACAAATGCACATCTAGATTTTATAAATTCGGGTATTTAAATATTTTACATTAAAATCTCGCGACCCCAGGATTTTGCTAAGCGACCCCATTTGGGGTCGCGACCCATAGTTTAAGAAGCCCTGATCTAGAGTATCAGAAATAATTTTAACAGAATATGAAATAATTTTAATGTATGAAATTGTAAACGTTTGTAAAATTTTGAAAAGCATTTTAACTTGCTAATATAAAAAAGCCAACAAGTCTTTTGAAAGAACACTTTTTACTGAATTTTAATAGAACACTGCTACATATTATTTTGACATGATAAACCTGATATTCTTAACTTTATACAGGGTATACTCAGTTCCTGCGTAGAAAATACTAATATTTTTTTTCGTGTATTTTAAGCAAACTTTTGTTCTTTTGTATTTTTGTAGAACATCAGTTGAGCGCCATATTGAATAAAGTTTTTCCTTATTATCTCGGAAACCGTTAACACTCGATAAAATTTAAAGGACAATGGGCAAATTTCATACAAAAAAAAAAACAGGACCGACAAAAACAAAACCCACCCGAGTAAAAAAATCAGGCCGACGAGAAGTAAGAAAATTTCTCTGATTTCGGCCCAACATGTTGAATGGCAGAAAAAGCCGGAAAACGCCGAATACAAGCCCAGGTAGTGAACAAGAGGCCGAAAAATCTCAAATATACCGAAAATAAGCCGCACAAAACGTCGAGAAAAGGCCGAGAGTAGGCCGCAAAAGGCCAAGAATATATGCCTCAACAAGGCCGAGAACAATCCTAGAATAGGCCGCAAAATGCACAGAATAGGTCTGAAAAAGGCCCAGAATAGGACGAGCTAAAATAGGATTGGATGTTGGAATATTTTTATTAAAAATAAAAAACCACAATTGTTTTTCAAAAAACATTATTATTAAATATATAAATAACTACACATAAAAAAATATCAAAAATAAAATAAATATGTACATATAACATATCACTTATAAATTTTTTTAAACACTATTAACGCTGTTGTTAGCTGGTGGTTGTAACTGCTAATATAGATTTGGAGCAGACGTTGCGGCAGGTGGAGCAGATGGACGTGGACAATCTTGCAGATCAGAAGTGTTGATTGCCGTATATTGGTGGCCCGGAATTCACTTATTCACTTAATATTTAATTTAATTTCGACACTACTTCACTACACGTCATTTCACTTACAAGTAACACTACCCAAGTGTCACTCACCGATTGGAACCAAAATTTGCACATCGGTAAAACACAAAAAAATATTGAATCCGTGTTTTTTTATTTTGGCAGGATACGCTTTCTAGGGGTAGAAAGCACCCCCGATAAGGGTAAAAATCGATGGATATGAAGTTTCCAGCGTGGACAGCTTATGAAATTCAACAGTATTTACTATTATAAGAATTCTTGTTTTTTTGCATGAACACTGATTTACGAATTCCAATAAATTATTACAACCTTTTTTGAACAATACGAGAATTTAATAGTTAAAAAATGATTTTTAGATATTTATGCGAGTTTTGTCCCTGTAAACAAGAGTTAGGGTAGATTCTGGGCTCTGGAACTTCGTAACTATCTTCGTAAATAAGTGTTCATGTAAAAAAAACAAAGTTTTTATAATTGTAAATACTGTTGAATTTCATAAGCCGTCCACGTTGGATCCAATCCATCGATTTTTACCCTTATCGGTGGTGCTTTTTACCCCTAGAAAGCATATTCTGCCAAAATAAAAAAACACGGGTTCAATATTTTTTGTGTTTTACCGATGTGCAAATTTTGGTTCCAATCGGTGAGTGACACTTGGGTAGTGTTACTTGTTAGAAGGTCAACTTGAAACTGAAATACTTTGTTACTCAGGTCCTTTAACTGCGCGTTGCTTATTTTGCTTAAGCACCTACCTACTTTTATTGCGGTGAAATCTCTCTGCATCCCGAAGGAACCCAACAAAATAAGACAGTGGCGCACACGTTTGGGCATGCTTTATTAATGTATCCTCTGAGCCTCTGATTCGAGAAGAAGAATTGCATTTTTTACCCGACTCGTTAAGGCATTTTCTCGGCCTCTGATAAATTTTGAGTGTTTTGGCGTCCTAAAAGTGGCCTAAAGGATGATGCCAGTAAATGTATGGACTCTGGTACCCGGTCCAATAGCTATGTGTAATACATCGTTGGATAGCTCTTTTTGAGCTGAATAGAAGTCACTATGGCGCCTAGTTCCAAATCCTTGTGTGTTCAGAGTTATACCGTATTATACATGTCAGTTTTAACAATAGCCAAATTACGTTTTTTCATAATTCACGGCCCTTTTTAGTTATGTGTAATACATCGTTGGATAGGTCTTTTTGAGCTGAATAGAAGTCACTATGGCGTCTAGTTCCAAATCCTTGTCCGTTCAGAGTTATACTGTACTATACATGTTTTTCATTACCATTTTGCGACTATTTTTTGATATATATAATAATATATCATTCGAAAGGTATTAACGGTTAAATCAAGAATTCCGATAGCGCTTGTCTTGATTCCTTATCCGATCGGAGTAATATAGCCTTAAGTAGTAGGCATTTTTTTACGTTACAACGCTCCTTTGAATTTATATTTTGTTAATAGTTGCTCATTATAAGAAAATGTAAACAAAACAAAATGATAAGGTATTTTCAGTTGTTTTTTATTCATTAAAATAAAACATTTCATATTCATCGTCTACTATTACGTCGTTAAGGTACTTAGGGTACGTACGCCAGGCGAGCGGGATTTACAGCCCCTGCCTTATTCCTTAATACGTAACTTTTGTCGGAAACATTTTTTTCAATTCGGTACAGGAAGTGCGGGGAGGGTTTGTTGTCTGTCAAAAAAGGTTCCGAAAAGGTCAAATATCTCACGATTTTTTGAAAAGCTATCCAATGGTACCAAACTCGACCCCCTCCCCACAACCCGTAATATTTCTTAAATGATGTTCGACGAACTCTCGATCCGTTTGTAACAGTGGTTCAGTTAAGATGTGTCGCCGTCGACGTAACACGGAGTAGTTCTATATCACACACCGATTAACACCTGACAGTTTCAAATCATAATCACGCACGTACGGCTTTTTTCCTTCGAGATTGAGATAATGAAAGGAAAAGAAGGAGCGAGAAAGACAATAGAATATTGCGCGGATAGGTTGGTTTAATAAAAACAAATAAATAATGTAATTGGGTCAAACGCAAAAATAATGTTCGGGCAGTGTAAAAGAAAAAACAATTTTTTTGGTTCTTTTTTGTTTTATTTTTTATTTTTTGATTAATTACAAATAAAGCACCTATCAAGAGTAACCCTATCCATAACTTTATTTAATTCTAAAATTTATTTTAAACTGATGATTGAAGCACAAATAATTTGGGAGAAAAGAAATTTCCACGGAAATTTAGAGGTTATTTTTGAATGATTGGAGGAAAAATGAATTCATTATTGTAATTAAAAATAGGTAGTACTAAGTTATATTGCTTTTAATTGAACTAATTAAAGTTATCTTGTAAAAAGACCATTTTTCGTCTCTTCTGTAGACTATTTGGTCCACAAAAAAATTGAAAATCTCCGTTTTTTCAGTCAATTTGGTTGAACGATTTCTATTTCTTTTTTTCTAGTAATCAACACGTCCATTTACAAATTAATAAGAAACATAAAAAAAATCGGTGCTGATTTTAACTTATTATATTTACATCGACTTTTTTGCGTTTGACCCAATTACTCGTCATAATTATGTAGGGGTAAGTCGGGTATTGTTGGAATAACTTTTTTAAAGCCTCATAAATCCTAAATAAATATTTTTTTTTCTCTATTAACGTTTTATCCTCTAGTTTGGTATATTAACTTTCATTATGTAAGGTCAAATCAGTAAAAACATCATTTTTTTAAACAATAACAGCCGTTTTAAAAAAGAGTGTAAAATCGGCCATTTCAAAACGTGTCGGGTAATATTGGAAACTGCTTACACAGTGGGTTTAACTTTACAGAGAACAATAATACAAAAGCTTTATTCGTTTATTTTCATAAACAATCATTCAGGAGATTGTTATATACAATATTTACATGTCTTTAGGTGTTGGACCATCATCACTGCTCTTTTTTTTATAATACTGCGGCATATTGATTGGAAACTACAAAATAATAATTTAAATAATTATAATAACAATTCTTAATGAAATTCATTAATAAATAATGCATTTTAGTAAATAAAAAGGCTAAAAATAACTCCATTGTATGTTTTGGTTGATTCGGAGAAAGTTTCCAACATTACCCGACATACCACTTTTTTTAAACAAACACATGGTTTAACCGCAATTTTTGGAAAATCATAAAATCCTTTTTCACCCTAACAGAGGACATCCTAACGAAGACTTTTCATCAACTTACCTTTTATTTTGTTCTACAAACCATTTAGTTTTAAGTCTTTGAATCCCGAGAAAATAAAATTTTGTGGAGCAGCGATTTTTATAAACATTCCTCATGAGGTGAATAATGCTCAAACTAAAGTTGATTGAACTGCCATAGATTATGGTTTTTGGTCATCACACACATGAAAACCGACATAGTACCAACTTTAAATTATTGTAAACCCTTTATACAGTGATTTCCAACATTACCCGAACTTCCAACAATACCCGACTTACCTATACCTATTTCTTTGTTGGATTGTTAGTGTTAAGAATAGTTTGTAATTTTTTTTACATTTTTTTCGATTTTACGTGATTCCCAGCACTTACAGAAAAAATTAATGTATATAATTGTCTCTTACACCAAGCCTAATAAACCTACACTTAAATTGTTTCTGTTGGTTCTGGGTCATTTTTGCCCATTCGCCTTTCCATTTTATTTTTATTTAAATTTTTTGTAGAATCCATAGAACTGCACATTTGACTTGAGATTTTGAGAACATGTGACGAAAGAACTGGTCAGACGAAAGTTGCATTTGTTTCACAAAAAATGAATTCCGAAATGAATATTGAACTCTTAGAAGAAGTTGTTGTTCAGCGAGCAGAAGATTTGTGAGGTTTGGACTTGCTTTTCCAACAAGACAACGCTTTATAAAAATTTCTAAGGCAGTTTTTAAATGATTGGAGGTCAAAAATATCAACACAATAAGCTTATTTGCAAAAAGTCGGGCCTCAAACGATGTGTATAATCTCTGGTCAATACTTTCAAGAAATGTATACACTAAAAGACGGCCGTATAATAGCGTTCAGAGGCTTAAAATCGCTTTACAGAAGCATGGTCTAAAATTTCCGCAGAAAAGCACCAAAATCTAGTTAAATCAATGCCAGGATAAATGTTTGAATTGTAAAAGACAAAGGAGGACTCACTTCTTATTATTAGTATGAATGTAAGTTTTTAGTGCTAATAGTTTGTTAAAAACATTAGGTGGTTTTATGGGAATTTCCACCAGTATTTTAATAATTTTGGTTCTTTCTCAATTTTTTTTTGTAATCAAGTTCAAATCAAAATTTTTTTATGCACATGTATATAACAGCCAATTAATGTTCTAATGCAATATAAAATTAGGAAATTTCACGACATTTATTTGAGAAAATAGCGTAAATGTCAGTGGTTTTATGGAAATTTCCTTCACTGTTATTAAGTTAGGCGCAAATGTATGATTAATAATAATTATATAATAAATAAAAGTTTTTTATTTGTAATACCATTTTTTTTTATGTCACAAAAGCAAAATGGTATTCTGTATTTGTTTACTTGTCTCTAATAAATTTCTTTTATTAAAGTTTTGTACATTTTTCCAAAATGAAAAACTTGGTTTTAGCGAAAACTTTCATCTTCACAGATTGCAATGAAATAAAATTAATATAAATAAATATTAATTGCAACAGATGAAAATTTGCATTATTACAAGCTTTTATTTAGTTTCACCTGTCCCGGTGTCTGTAATGAAATCTTGCAAGTTAAATTTGACCCACTTCCCGGTTACCGATTGAGCTGAAATGCATGCATATGTATATAGCGTGACAATGCAATATTATGACGACATCAAAGAGGAGAATCAAAAGCTTGTTTTAAAAAAAGTTTTTTTTTTTGATTTAATCTTGTAATTAATTAATTATTTAATTAACCAAGAACTGTAAGTAAAATTTCGAATTTCGGTACTTCCCTGAAATGGGATAATAAAGAGCTGTTTATTTATTTACTAGCTGGGGTACTCGGCTTCGCTCAGAGAGTTGATATGAGATTGTATGGCATTCTACAACATTCGAGAGTGTTCTGGAACGTTCCACAATGATCTGGGATATTCTCGAACATTCCAGACTATTCCCGAACAATCCACAACACTCAAGAATGTTCTAGAACGTCCGAACCTACTCGAGAGTGTTCTGGAATATTCCACAATGATCTGGGATATTCCCGAAAATTCCACAACATTCCATAATGTTGTGGAATGCTCTTGAATACTCCCGAATGTTCTGGACTGTTCTAGAGATTTCTGGAGGGCGAAACTTCCAGCCCTTATATCTTCAAAAATACCGCCCTTCAGGTAAAAACGGGAACCTTCTTCATGGACGGGAGATAAAGGACTACCACAACCACACCATATAAAACTCCCTTGATCGCACCGGCACACATTTCTGAGTTTTAGCGGCACGCACATTGTACATTTATTTATTAGTGCTGGGGTTTTCAATATGACTTCAAAGTTTGAAAAATTTTCAGTAGGTATTGATAAAGTTAACTTATATGAATTTTGAAATCAATTATATCAACATAATTATTTTCTTGACTTTTATTTTATATGTTGAAATGTACCAAATTTTTATTTTTTACAATACAACCTTCGAAAGTATGAATTTTTACCCTGTTCTTCGGGAACCAAATGTCATCTTTTTACCAGGAAACAGAACCAGCATCCGGTCAAAATTGTTCTATTTTGTTCCCTTGTTTTTATCAATAATAAGAAAAGTAATAAGTAAATAAGAAAATATTGGGAAAACAATTATAATACAAAAGGAAACTAAATCAACATATTTGAAATTAAAGCCTTATTACAAAAAAAAAAAAAATAAAAAAATAATTTTTCCTTTTCCATTATATAATAATTAGGTATACACGGGATAATTTACTTACTAAGCATTTACGGTATTTTTCCAATAAACTAAAAAGAAACCTTAGGCTCGAAAAAAAATAACAATAAATGAATTTACAACTATTTACATAATTAATATAATTAATTTGTAAATTTAAAAACGGACTCAAAAAACGGTTTAATTTGTTTTGGTCTAATTAAAATAAAAAAATGTTTACGTTTTTTTAGAATCAATTCTAATCCTTGAACAATTTTTCGCGCACTCGAGGGCTTTACTTTCGATAGTAAGCATTTAGTTTGTACTGTACTATATTAGTTACTGAGATCAATATAATTTTATAACTTTTTTCCCAATAAATGTTTTTCTCCTTATGTTAAAACTATTTCCCTGAATTTTGACTTTTAATTTATTAATTTGCCTGTTTTGTAGACAAAATTCGTTCTTTAACAAGGAATATAATACATTTCCT
This sequence comes from Machimus rusticus, assembly GCA_951509405.1. Lineage (NCBI taxonomy): Eukaryota > Metazoa > Arthropoda > Insecta > Diptera > Asilidae > Machimus > Machimus rusticus. The sequence goes on from OX608050.1 coordinate 11,070,939, forward strand.
GGAGAAATACTCCTGGGTCAAACGCAAAAATAATGTTCGGGCAGTGTAAAAGAAAAAACAATTTTTTTGGTTCTTTTTTGTTAAATTTTTTATTTTTTGATGTATTACAAATAAAGCACCTATCAAGAGTAACCCTATCCACAACTTTGTTTAATTCTAAAATTTATTTTAAACTGATGATTGAAGCACAAATAATTTGGGAAAAAAGAATTTTCCACGGAAATTTAGAGGTTATTTTTGAATGATTGGAGGAAAAATGAATTCATTATTGTAATTAAAAATAGGTAGTACTAAGTTACATTGCTTTTAATTGAACTAATTAAAGTAATCTTGTAAAAATACCATTTTTCGTCTCTTCTGTGGACTATTTGGTCCACAGAAGAGACAGAAAAAATTGAAAATCTCCGTTTTTTCAGTCAATTTGGGTGAACGATTTCTATTTCTTTTTTTCTAGTAACCAACACGTCCATTTACAAATTAATAAGAAACATGAAAAAAATCGGTACTGATTTTAACTTATTATATTTACATCGACTGTTTTGCGTTTGACCCTCCTATAGTACCGTACGTCTTTCCAAACTATTACTGGACTTTAGATCCAACTAAAATTCGAACAGAATTACTTAGTGCAGCGCCTGGGGGTATTTCAGTTACAGTGAATGAAATTTAATTATTCAAAGTGGAATGTTTAGCTTTTAATATATACAAAAAAAGTTTACCTTTAAAAGTTGAAGAAGAAAGTCATTTTCAATTGTTTCAAGCTTCTTGCACGGCAATCTTCTTTAACAAGCTTAATAAAAGTATATGTTATATTCGTGCAGTAACTTTTCTCCTTGGTCCTCCTTTACCTATATCCTTCAGAACTCTCCGTTCGTTGAGTTTTTTAATTGAAGGACACAGGTCTTGCTTATTTGAAACTGGTTAGCAATCGCACGCTGCGACAAACCTTTATTATGAAGTGCGATCAACTGTAAATTGGAAAGATGCTTAATTGGAATCCTTACTAGTGTAAAGACTGGAAAAAAAACGGAAATTAACAGCCACAACTTCATTTCTTCCACTGATTTCCTACCCATTTTGAAAATTTCCGTTATTCATCAATAAATCAAATTTAAATGCAGCCGGACGGAATAATTTAACGAACTGAGCTCTATTTAGTCTAGCCAGAGCGAACTAACGAATGTAGAGGTACAAAAGGACGATTCTATAACATTTTTGTTACAATTTTTATGAACACGACGAGGTGGTCTTATACTTATGCGTGGGTACCCCGAGGAAATTATTTAAATTTCTTATACCCTTGCCAACGAAAATAAAATCAATGTATGGGAAAATAATAAGGACCATTCAATACTTAATTCTGCCAAAGAGTGTTTTCTTCTCTAATGGTTGGATAGAAATTATGAGGACCAAAAGATAAAACTTTCATGAAAAACGTAAGTGGTCTTAAACTTTCTCATACGACTGTACTTCTTTTCCCCGATTACTATCTCTATATAAATATATACATTAACTTAATTTTGGTATATAAAAATATTCCACATCCTTATTATGAGGTATTATACTATTTAAACTACCGCAATTATAATTATAATTTTTTTTTTTTTTTTAAATCAAGATCACAATTTTTTAATAGGTAAACTTTTTTGTATATATTATAAGCTAAACATTCCACTTTGAATCATTAAATTTCATTCACTGTAACTGAAATCCGAGGTTTTCATGTTTTTAACGCCCCAGGCGCTCCACTAACTTTAAAGTGATCAAGATAGACCGTTTCTGACCGGGGTTTCATTCAATTTTAAATGACATACATACCTACTTTAAAAATATTTTTAGGATTAGTCAAAACTTTCAAGTTAGATTAACTAACTTAGCTAATATGCTAACCTTGTACCGGTTAAGGATAGCTTGGAACTTTAGTGCAAGTAGCTTCCTAGTTCTAAAGAGAAGGCGCCTTTTGCGCAGCTGTCCTGAGCACGTTCACCCCAATAAGGATGAGAACGTCAGCCAGCCATAGTAGTGACGGAAAGCTCTTGTCGCATTCACGCAAAACTGCGAATATTTCTTTTTTCATCTATTTAGAGCGTTTGTTTAAGATTTTCTTCTAAAAATTATTTATGCAATCGACTTAGCGCCTGTAGTTTAGTAGTACTTTCAAAGTTACCTAATTAGGGGAAATATGAACCGAAAATAAAATAGCCCAGCTCTTGCCTGTTCCTCGGTAATAAAGTGCAATTTGTGAGTGGTCGTAATGCAAGGGGCTTAAACATCGTTAACTAATATAATTAACTGATTCTGATTTTTATGCATTACTACACAAGCAGCGACCTTTGCAACACTTTGCCTTGGTGAGGTGTGATATTACATAAATACTGCGGAAAGGTGAAGTGCAAGCCCGAAGCTCTTAATTTCGATTGTGGTGCTTAATATTTTCTAGCCTATTAATTAAAATTGAGTGGTTTAATAAAATACGCGAATGCAGCAAGCCGTAAAAAAAATCGATACGTGACTATCCCATACAATAAACTTAGTGCAAAGTTTTGCGTATACTATTTTAGATAAATTGAGAGAATTTATTTTGTCGTCTAAAAAATACAAGGGTAATGTTAAAAACTTGATAACGCAAACTGCGGTGCAGGGTATGTACGAGTAATTTAATCGAAGACGATATATTGGGAAATCGATTATTCACTTATGTGTCACCCCAAGTAGAGGTGGCAACCCTCGAACCGGCGAGCAGGGCATCAGAGCATCATATTAAAAAATTTTTAGGACCTACCCAAAATCAATATGTAGGGCAAGATTCGCCAGCTGAAGTGGACTTCAGAGGGCAATTCGAATGCTCGTGACTCTTGAAGTGCAATTTATTGGGCCGCACCTCCGAGCTGGGAGACCGACTTGGAAGCCAACCAGCGCACCGCAAGATTCTAAATGCTGTCTTGTAGCCAATCCGGAAGCTATGGCAAATCACCCTTAAGATGGTATTACTACAACTCAAGATGACATCACGTGGCATATACCTCGACAAAGTATGGAATGAGAAGTGCGTTAGAAGCAATAATGCCCTAGAAAAATTGCACGACCGAGCTAGACATAAAAGGAGCAAAAACGCACTCAAGAGCGGATTTCCGCTTAGCATAAGCATCCTCAGAGGAAATATATTTTATTTGCTAACATTAACGTTTTACTGTTTCTGTGTTATGATAAAGGCCACTTCCGGCCTGACCGACAACACCGCGAAAATAGTAGTTAAAAATATTCAAATGTACAGCAATTACAGCGTTAATAGGAATAGTAGCAGTAGCAACAAACATTTTTTAAATCAATCTCTAGCGATGAACAAAAACGGAGTTTCTGGACAACCTAGGAAGGGACGGGACGCATCCAGTCTGCCCGAGGAGGAGGAGTACGAATACGTCCACGACGACGATGACGAACTAGACGAATACGAGATCCTCATCCAAAATAAGTCAGGTAGCAGCCAAATTATAACTACTTAATTAAGTTTTTGGCCGGCAATAAATTTTTATAATTTTTCAGCAAAGGGGAAGTACATCGGAGCACCTTGTGAGCTTGCTTGCGATTCTACTCTGCATCATGTTTTCTGCGATCCAGTGTCTTTCAAATGCGGCTGTGAAAAAAATTATCCAGTTGTGATTGGTCTCACAAGGGGATGTGCTAAAGGTTAGTTTAAACTTAAAGTTTCCCTAAAATATTTTGACTATTTAACTTAAGCCGCGTTCTTTTCGTCTATCCAGAACAAAAGGCGATTTAATATTGAACGGAAACTTATTAATAGTTTCTCTGAATAAGGATTTGGAATTTACATCAATACGTATTACATCAAATTGCCATGATTTTAATAATGCAAAACTTTAAAATCTGAACTGAACATTTCACAGATTAATTGTTTACTTCAAAGTGGAAAAAAATCAGTTCAACTTGATGCTATTCTTGGGAATTTAAATCTTTGCTGTAGGAAATTCATATGATAAATTTCAAATCAATGCAAAATCTCATGTTGTTCTGGATAGACGAAAAGAACACAGCTTTTATCTAAATAAATGTTCGTTTGTACGAGTATGAGGCTTATAAACAAGAAAATTACTGAGCCAATTAAGGTCAAAAATTTAGATACAGCCTATGTTTGCATTGATGTCAGACAGGTTTAGACAATAGTTTAAACTTGTTTTGATAGGTAGTACTAAAAATAATTTGTATGTAGCATTGAAATGTTTATAGTCACATTCTACTATAAATGCATTTTACGATGCTTTACGTGAAACTAGCGTTGCTATGATATTTTTATAAATAAAAGAAATTGCCTTTCTATATATGGTATTGTTTGTTATTAAAAGAAAAGAAAATTGAATTTATTATTTATTATTAAAATGTACATATGTATATCGTTTTTGAAAACCGATAAGTATGATGTAATGTATGTGTATGCATCAAATAGAAAACCTAAAACATTAGGCATCCAAAAGAGTCACAATTCACAATATTAAACAAAACTATTATATTATTTATTTTCAATAAAGCAAATTTTAATTTTTTTTATTTAACCATAGCGGCGCTTGGCATTTCAGTTAGTACTTTAAACTTCAGTAGTATTTTATTCATAACATATTAGTCGACCTTAATATCGTCTATGAGATTATATTTGACAATAGAAGTCTAGAAGTTGCTTGGGAAAAGTTTTGAGGTAATAATATATATGATAATATGTCCCAAGTATCAAAAGTAATACAATACTTCCAATAACAAAATCAAATCAGTTTGCTGTTATATTGAAACCTTTTACCGGCACTCGGTAGACATCCATGTGACGCATTAGCGCTCAAGCAACACACATGTAACTCTTATTCTTACAATGTAGAGTATTTAGTGACGGAAAATTTTCCGTATTATTTATTTTTTTCCTGCACCGAAATTCGGAGAGTCTTTTTCTTTGTTTGTTACTTACAATCTACATAAGTAGGTAATTACATTTTAGACGAAAATACATATTGCTTAATTAGTAAGGACATCTAGCCTTTGGCATATCTTTTCGTCCTGGAATTTTTTTTAAACCTGAAGCATCCTTCCCATCATCCCTATAACGAATTGAAAAAAAATGTTTCAGATACAATTTATGTATATTTATCCGTAGAAATCGGATCCGGAATTAAAAATGGGGGTTCGATTTTAATGTCAATTCATAGCTTTTTAAAAAATATTTAACCTTTGTGTTGGTTTCTGAAATTTCGCACACACATACTTTTGTTTGTATCTACTTAAGACGTTGGCCTCTCGTATTGTTTTTTTTAATTAAGCGTTAGTTTTAAACAAATCGCGCATTTTAATGCTAAGTGAGTATAAGATCTAAGAAGCAGAAACAAACACACATTATTTGCTGTTTGATTTATTCAGTTTGGCGAAGTATTAGAAAATTGTTGAAATAATATATAATATAGGATTTAAGTAATCGCTTGTTATTACCTGAGCTACATATGTACATATATGCTGCGTAAAGTTCATCGCTCATTTTATAAAGACTTTGCTTAAATACCGAAAATTGAAAAAGTGATGAATCTATCCGTACTTTACCTTATCTGAAATTATATGTAAATACACGTACATACATACATACGTATATAGGGGTTTTCATGGTCGCTGGCTACAAATCTATAGCCTATAGCCTTGGAGGCCAAGTTCCAAGATTGAGAAAACAATATGGCAATAACTATAAAACTGAAGTCTGAAATTCAGTATTATCTATATATTAATACGTGAAGAGAAAACTTTGTACCCCTTTTTAAGCATATTGGACGGACGGAGGAGTGTGAGATTTGGCATAGTTAAAGTTTATATAGAGAAGAAGTGCAGAAAGCTAATATTTATTTATAATATGTGTTACAAATACAATAAATTAAATTAAATAAATTCATTATTTACGTTCATACTATCAATTTTAAACACATAGTAGTCTGTAGTCAAACTGTCGTAATTTTATTATTGACAGTGCCAATTTCAAACACACATAGTAGGCTGTGTACAGTCGTATTATTCGTAGTAAAGTAACCCCAGTAGGTCGAATTTCGACCAGAGGGCGACCACTAGTAGGTACTAAGGTACCTAACATGTATATGTAAGTTTCGAAATTCAAGAAATTCATATGCAGTTTATCAGTATTCCTTTAAGAGATTAATGCCTATAATTTCAATACAAATATCAAGACAAAAATTTGTCAAGTGCTAGTCGGATTCGCTTACTAAAGGGTTACTAAAGTCCCATATACTATGGAACACACTTATTAAAACTAAAAATTATCTTTCAAATAGTTATGTTTGCTTTCTTAAATTATTTACAATTCTTTTGTAGACTCATCCAAAAAAACAGCGCGCCACTTTATTTTACGGAAAAATTGACAATATTTGCCTGCAATTTTAATTGAAAGCTTAAGGGGTGTACGTGAAAATGCTGCTGGTCCAATATCTTTTTAATCGGAAGTGTTTTCGGGGCAACCAGAAATTCAAGGTGATTGGAAAAAACAAGAAGCACCATGTTTGAAATGATCTAACGCCAGTGTTTAGCTTTCTATCTGCTTTTCCACGATGGATTCGTAAAGCTTGAGTCTTTCGCAATAATTTTTGTCCGGGATAGGTTTTGATTCAATAGAGGGAAAGAGGTTATGGTTGTTTGAAAAAAGGGCAATTTTCCCCTACACCCATGTAGGCATGAATTCCATGTTGACTGGCCCAACATTTTCAATTCGTGTTTAATTTACTCAATCCTCTGTTGTTGAAGACGCTGAATATTACAAACGTCTAGACGGCCAAATAACTCCTATTAGTGCACCAACAACATTTTAATCTTAAGAGCCCTTTGCAGCCGTCTAGGGGTAGTCCTCGTCTAAGGACTTCCTGGTATTTGAGGAACTCGCCATCAGGTATGATATTCAGCAGCAAGGGGAGGCTAATTGTACGGTTTCATATGATCAGCGGCCGACTTTCAAAATTTCTTGCATGTGAAAATATCGGCGCGCTTTTCACAGATCTTTCCAATATTCACACAAGTTCTCTGGGCCATCAAGACTGAATTTCTTTCAACAAAATCATCTAAAAAGATGAACCAAACATGAAATGATGCATTACGCATCCCAATCAATTTATTGAAGTTTTGTAGCAACTGTTTTTGAGACGATCCACAATACCTTTTTACATTTATGACGGATTATCTCGAAAATCGTTCAAAATTAGACTCCACAACTCGGTTTATAAATGTTCTTCCAGAATTCTAAGTTTTTTCGTTACGGTAGGTAATTTGAAAGTGTTTCTACTTTATGAAAATTCTTATTTTTAGAGAATCAGAGATAAAAAAACATATTTGCAGTTTTAAAGACTAAAATTATATATCTGCAGTGAGTGCTTAGTTGAAAATCCAGAGAGTATTTTAAATATTCGTATATATATTCGTATAATGGGCAAATTGCATTCATTTAATGGGTACATTAAATAAACTATAGAGTGATTATTTAACGCTTTCATGAAAACCTGTATGTATGTAAAATTAAATGATATATAATATAGTACCTATATATAATAAAATACTAAGATTTTTATTATGTGCTTAAGGCACCGATATCTCCATCCAGGGTCGCATTCAAAATTTTCACACTCCTATAGGCTGAATCTATTACGAATCTTAATGGAAATCTTGTTGAAAGTTAACCCGCAAAAATGGCAAGAGCAAGAGAAATACAAAAGAATAAAAACCGACTTCAAAACTTCGCCTATATGTATGAACTTAAACTAAAAAAAGTAAAAATAATATTTTTTTATTATTATTATTATTTTAAAGAAAAGAGCATTTTATTGATACTTGAATATTTACAATATATCAGTTATTTTTGGAGACGGTGCCAGCCAAAGCCCCTTAAGTTAATTATTTTGTTTTTCTTGCCTTGTCGCCACAATCAATAAAAAGCTAATACTTAAATCGATATTAACTATACTTTGATTTCGTGAGGCGAGCAGGACTGGTGTGCACTAAGAGCATTGTTGTCCATTGTGCATTAATACCTGAGAAGAAGAACCTAGTAATTAGGCTAAAGTTAATTTACGTAGCTCCAATAATTGTACACTTATAAGTTCTTTCTAAGGCAAAGGGACCATGTACTTACATATAAACAAAATGTGGGTCATGTTCTCCTGCGAACTTTTTCATAATGGTAAGTTTGCTAAACACGTTATGTTTGGTCAACTGGGCTGATGCATCTTCTGCTGTAACATATCAATCATTTCCATTTGTCTCATCCGTTGCTGATTTATTTAATAAGACGTTTAGACTGCTTGCACTATAGTTTGGCGAATTTTTTCTTTTGTTATACTCTTTAAGATGCCACAAATCTAAGTAATAAGAGAGAGGTAGCCGCGTAAGGGTCTGGACTAATGACGTGTTGGTTTGTTTTTTATTCAAATAATCCTCAATCCTCATCATACCAGCGATATTTTGGTATGATGTGGGAGTTGAAATCCATATAAGCGACTGATTCAGTGTTCTTCTGCATTTGCTTAAAATATTCCAAAATTCAATGTTCAAGTCAAGAGCCTTAAGGACAGCTTAACTTTCTGAGAAAACAAATATGTATGTACTCATATATTATCTTTAGGTTTGATAAAAAGGAACGATTATGGCGCGACTTCGTCTATTCGGCTGTCACAGCTGCGTATTTCAGCAACTTATTATAATGCTATCAACTTGATATTTGGAATACTTTTAAATAATGCTTGCCTATCTTTTTTGAAAATCTCAGAATATATATATTTCTATATGCATTCATTGTAACAGGAACCGAAATGGAGGCTCGAAAGTGGGTTTATTAGGTCAAGCGGAGTGTCATATGAAAGGGGTTCATTTCTACATTTTAATATATATATTCGCATATGGTTTTCTCTTTATGATGAAAAAAGTCAAAAAATAAAACCATTTCTCCCTTATCTCCGAAATATGCGAAGCGATAAATCTGAAATAATTAAGGTTGATAGAGGTTTGTGTAAATATTAAAGAAAAAAAAAATATGTCTCTGAATAGAACAGTTTTTTAGAAACCAACAAATATCCTTTACAAAAAAACTTAATAATGCGGTCCCAAAAATCAATTTAATTGCGTGCTTATAATACACAGTATAAAAAGTAATTTTAATTTTACAGCATATAGAACTGGACCGCTGATCTAAAGCAAAATCGCTCCTCAAAATTGAAACTAATTTTTGACTTTTTTTGTACCTCTGTGCCATTTCTGTCGGTAAATAAGAAGAATTTGCAATATATGGGATATGTACCAAAATATACTTATTCTCATAATTTAATAACAAAATGTCTGCCGAAAACTTAGAAATTATGTAAAATTCAGTTGTATCTTAAAAAGGGGTAATTTCATATTTGCATTCCCTTAAAAGGACTTAAGATACAAAAGGAATTATTAAATAATTTTTGGTGTAATTACTTGATGGATTTATGGAATTAAAATTGACTAATATTCCAAAAATGCATTTCACAACAATTCAAACCCACATACCTGACTGCTCAAAATTCGTTAATGGTGTGAGCAAGAGGGAACGAGAAAGTGCACCCGCGGGAACACACCGACTGCCAAGTGCCGATCGGCAAATTTTCGTAACACCGGTTTTTATCCACCATTCTAAAGTGCTGTATACACGGCGGCAAAAGTTTTACTTCAAAAAAGTATATTTAAATATATACTTCGCATGTGAAAGTAAAGGAAAGCGTGCAAAACTATTAACTATTAAAACATTCATTTCATTTTAAACGAAAAAGTTTAAAGAGCCCTGAAAAATTTGTTAAAGCATGTATGTACATAATTATGTATATTTTTAAATAAACATTTAAAACTTTTTTTACACAATTGTGTTTCGAATGCTGCAGATTCGAATCGATTCTCTGGTCAAAGTCGAAATTTTTTTTACAAAGAAACATAAGCTAAACTTTTAAAGTATGTATAATTGTACATGTTAAATGATGCCAGTTGAAGTGACGAGCAAAATTGAACCAATGATGGTACTTGCAAGTTACTTATTATCGGTAACATATATCGTATAATTGGTTACGTAATAGTGTAGAAGGTAAGATTGTTTATAGGCTCATATAATATTGACGCCCGATCTGGAGTTATTTATGAAAAAAGAAATTGTCAAATCACTGTCACTACTTTTATCCTTTTAAATAAATAGGTAGCGATTTTTTGCAAATACAATATAATGTATTGTGCAAAAATGACCTCTGAAATTATGCTAAAGGCTTTCATGCAGTTACAGGTGTCGATGGCAAAATAATCGATTTACAAAGGTTGTAAAAACGCTATATTTATATAATACTAGCTGACCAGCATCCGGCGTTGCCCGGGCACAAATATCCCTAAAATAAAAGTAAACTTTTAATAAAAATATGATATTGGCGCTTTCAAATTTATCAAATGCCACTCAGGAGGTTAAGCGCAACATGCCTATAGAATGTCTTGTAAATCCCAGAAATATTTTTTGAAATTACAAAAAAGTAGCCTATGTCACTACTGACAACCTTTTCCTGTCTATAAAGTTTCATCAAAATTGGTTTAGCTGTTTCCACGAAAAGTCAAGACTGACAAAGTAGCCTATGTCACTCTTGACAACATCCTCCTCGAAGACCCATAAGTACCAAGTTTAGTGTAAATGGCACACACTTTACAATTTAACAGTCTGCCACCTTGAATTTGTAAATTCTGACAACGTCCCCGAAAATCCCCAAGTACCTACCAAGTTTGGTGGAAATTGCAGAAATTTTTAAATTTCAATGTCCGTTCGCGTACGTTGAATTCGTAAATTTAGAAAATGGGTTGAATTCAGTGACTCCGAACACCTCCAAGTACCAAGTTTTGTGGAAATCGCATAATCTTTTAAATTTGAAAGTCCGCCATACAAACGTCCGTATACAAATTTTCGTGACGATACGCGAAAGAACCCGATACCACTCGTGGGCCACCTATCGGATCGTATCCGTACTATCCGTACTTACAGAGATTTATTCTAGACGCATATTCTGTGAAAATTTCACCTCAATCGGCCGAATAGTTTTGAAGTTTTAGTGTCGTATTACAAATAAACATTCATTTTCATATATAGAAGATATTATGACAATATAACTTTTGTCTTACATTTAGAGTACTAATTAGGTACAACAGAAGCAATTCTCAACTGGCCCAGAGTAAAAATTCAATCCTTCACCAGTTAAAATGACCGCCGCCGCCGTCCTGTTACTACTATGAATAACTTCGGAATAAATAACAGTAAAAAACAGTATTTGTGTAAATGTTCTCTACTGATATTTAGGAAAATTTTGAAAGCAACTGCCTGTGAAAGCATTTTTCTAGATAGTACGATAGTTCAAAACCCATTAGCGGTCAAATGGACCGCTTCCTTCGTTCTGGATATAACATATGAATAACTTTGAAATAAATAAAAATAAAAAAACAATATTTTGTGTAAATGTTCTTTATTGATATTTAGGAAAAGCCAGAAATTTGCAACCGCCTAAAATAATATTTGTAGATAGTACGATAGTTCAAAATTCATTAGCGGTCAAATTGCTCGCTTCCGTCGTTCTAGTTTTAATAATGTATAATACTATGTATTTCTTCTCTCTATGTTGAAAATAGAAACAATCGGGAGAGTTAAATTAGAATGCTTTATTTCAGCTTAATTACAAGTGACTTCGGACAACCAAATCTTGAGTATTACGCTTCGAGAGTTACAGAGCAACTGGACTGATTTTTCGTAACATGTTAGGTACACGTACAATCTGCAGTACAATCTGCATGTGTTGGTGTTATTTTCCACACTCTATGCTCTCGGGGTTTTTGTTGACATTGGGGGGCCTTCGATAACGCCACGTTTCCATCGATGTGAAACGCTGCCACCGCATATGGTGTACATAGATACCGTGTTTGTAAGATGGATCTACTCTATGCTATCTCAGAGACTACTTTTCGCAGAATGCGACACCGACACGGTAATGAAAGTAGAGAAAGGCTGTCCACAAGGAGGAGTTCTCTCCCCTGTGGTGTTTCCTAATAGACTCACTTTTAGACGAACTGCAAGGTCTAAATATACACATACAGGTGTACGCTGATGATGTGTGTGCACTCGTTTGTGGTAACTCACTTAGGGTCGTCTGTAGTAAGATACAGAAAACCCTAAATAAGATCCAGAACTGGTGTGAGAGACATGGGTTATCAGTGAATCCTCTGAAAACAGCACTTGTGTTGTTCACTAGGAAAAGAAAACTCCATAACCTTAAGCTCCCAACTTTGAAAGGTGCAACCATTCAACTCTCCAAAGAAGTGAAATATCTAGGGGTTATTCTAGATAGCAAACTGATTGGGAAGACTCATGTCGAATATAAAGCATCTCAAGCTTCGAATGCCTTCTGGCAATGTAGGAGAGCTTTTGGGAAGACATGGGGTCTAAAACCCGTTATTGTGCACTGGATGTACACAGCCATAATTAGGCCCATAATCACGTATGCGTCAGTGGTCAGGTGGAGTAGAACGGAGATAAAAACTACCTGTTCTACTCTTAACAGAGTACAGAGGGAAATTTGCATAGGGATAACAGGAGCCTTCAGCTCGACCCTTGGTGCGGCCCTCAACGCAATGCTTAATTTGCAGCCCTTGGAACTCGCAATCCAGGAAGAGGCAATGAAAGCTATATGTCGACTAAAAAAGAGTAGACTATGGCATGATGGACATGCTATCGGACATGGCGTCTTATCCCGAAGGCTTGAAGAGCACTGCGCTCCTTTTAGCATGCCGATGGATGACATGACGCAAATTAACATGTTCCGAAGAGGATTTCAGATAAATCTTCCGGTAAGGGAAGAATGGGATGATCCCAACAAATTACTGGATGGATTAACTGATATCTTCTACACAGACGGATCGAAAACCTTAACTGGTACGGGCGCTGGATGGTATTTGAACGAAGGAGTCAAATACAGTATATCACTCGGAACAACCGCAACGGTTTTTCAAGCCGAAGTATTCGCATTCGAAGTGGCTAACTGGATAATTGCTCATAGGTGGAATAATAGGAAGATTGGCATCTACAGCGACAGTAAGGCTGCTCTTGTCACCCTACTTACATAATCCCACCACCAGATCAAAGATTGTCCAGGAATGTAAGAAAAGACTTAATTCTGCTGCCAAGCACAACCAGGTCTATCTTATATGGGTCCCCGATCACCAGGGAATCGATGGCAATGTGGCCTCTGACGCTTTAGCGAAAGAGGGCGCAGGTTCTCCACCCCTGGGACCGGAGCCTATCATTGGTGTCAGCTTTACAGAGTTGAAAAACTGGATAACCAGATCCATGGACTCAATACATGGCCAGAGATGGTCCAGTATATCAACCTGTAAATTCACCAAGTGGTTCATTAGCCGTCCAGACAGTAATAACGCAAAACTTTTACTTAGCTTAGGCAGAAAAGATTGCAGAACGCTTGTAGGGACGGTCACAGGACACAACACATGCGGCAAGCATCTGAACAGCTTATGGATCATCAGCGACTCAACGTGTCCTTCGTGTGGGGAGGACGAGGACAGTACGGAGCACTCCCTCTGTAACTGCCCGAGAAGGCCGGACGCGCATGACGACGTTTGGCGCTGATGTAAGGAGAATGGAAGACTTCAATTCTCAATCTCTATCTGATGTTTTTAGTTTCGTCAAGATGACTAAAAAATTCGGATAGGGTAGAGGACGAGTGCAATGGACCGTGATCTGAGCGCTCGAGGCTGACGCCTCCCCCTTTCTCTTTAAGATTAAGATTAAGATTAAGACGTATTTCTTATATGAATATTAACGAGATCATCAACAACCTATAGAATCTTAAAAAGATTCTTAAAGCTGATATTGTCAGACAGCACCTTAAATGGCTTCAAAGATTCCAAATGCGTTGATATTTACACTAACCGCCTAAAAAAGGCGCAATATATGTATTGATGAAGGGCAGATTCAGTTGATTTTCCATTTTGATGTACATCCAACCTTTTTTACAAGCTTTTATTTAGTTTCACCTCTCCCGGTGTCTGTAATGGAATCTTGCAAGTTAAATTTTGCATGCAAATGTATATCGCGTGACAATACAATATTATGATGACATGGAGCATCAAAAGCTTGTTTTTAAAAAAGTTTTTTTTGTATATTGCTTTTTTCCATAGGTTTCACTATAAAATTTTTGAGTGTTATGACGCTATAAAGCTTTGTCAATGTGTAGCTTAGTTTGCCATATGAAGAAATGAAAATCATGTATATCCTACAAATTCGAATAAGCAATTTAGTTATTATTCAAACAAGAACAGAGTTTTACCAGATTAAATACGATCGACGAATAAACGATCGCCATAGAAAAAAAAACCATATTCTCCGGCTCAAACTTTTTTCGTTACAAAACTTGGATAATTGGCGCAGTTCCTCCAGAACTGTTTTGCTTTTAATTGAAGAGCATTATTAGCTATAGTGAGTTATTAATTAATTATCACATTTTCATTCATTTTCTCGCTTTTATTCTGCGACAGCGATTTCCTTCACATTATTACATTGAAAATATTAATAAGACAATATCTTCAATAACGCGCTCGCGCTTTTCTATTCATTTTTAATTTAATAAGAATCACATAAAATATCGGCTACGTATAGAGTCTTCCAAGGTACACTGTAACTATGATCAACATGATCATGTTTTAATAAACCTAAATAATAAATAAACAATGCAAACCGTTTCCAATTTACCAAGTCCATCCGTCAGATGGGTGTTTCCGGGAGGTCAATACTGCAGGGGGTGAAAGGTCAGACCGAGACAATCAAAAAATCGTATGGGTGGGGGGGGGGGGGGCATCTAAATGAGGATGTTGCCTTATATGGTTATTTTTATCTTTTTTTCTACGCATCGCAGCGACCCCAAACCGATCTCAAAAAATCACTATTTTAAAGCCCTTTCCAAAAAGTCCAAAACCACCCCCCTACCCCCAACCCCTTGGCCACAATCACCCCTGGAAGTTGAAAAAAGTAATTTTTTTCCACGACTTTTCACCTTTCGCCCCACTTTTCTCCGAAAGTCACGTTATTAACATACCTACTTTTTATTTTTTTCAAGTTACCTTTCATGCAACATGCCCAGGTAGAAAAAGGATATGAAAATTTATTTACAAAAGTCCTCCTACAGAATATCATGAAAATTCGAATTTTTAAGAAATTATTCGAATTTTTTGCTGAAATAATAAAACCTGGGAGGATGTTTTAATTTCAGGACTTTTGCAACCCCTTTCAAATTGCTATTTTTAGGATTTTAAATCGTTGCTGTAGGAAATTCATATGATTAATTTCAAATCAATGCAAAATCAAAATCTCCTGTTGTTCTGGATAGACGAAAAGAACGCTGCTATTATGAAATCAGATTTGATATTAACTTTTTTTTTTTTTTTTTTTTTTTTTTTTTTTGTACAAAATCGGACGTAATCATTTCAAGTCAGAATTTTAATAACTTCGACTTTTGTTTTAAAAATCAATATCCATTGATAAATTAAGGTATTTTAGGGTAGATATGTATGTATTGTATTGTATATGTCCCACTGAGCGCTGGAACCTGGCGCTTACTTAGGTCGGCTGGTTTCCGCGAAAGTAGTTCAATTATGTGGGGCTAAATATTTAAATTTTAAAAGTAATGTTTTATAATTATATGTAAATATATTTTATAAATAATAATTTGTAACCAAGCGAAACAACAATTTCATTTTATAATTTTTACAATTTTACAGTAAAGAATTAAGGGCAGAACTCAATGTTAGCTTTTATTCTCATACATAGAAAAATTGCAAAACTTAAAAAATTAAATTATCCTTACTCTAAGTGGTTTATAGAACAACTTAGGAAAATATTTCTTATTTAAAATCTTAATTAACTCCACTTATCTAAAAGGTTCCCAATATTTTCTTGCAGCAAAAAAACTGGGAGAGCAGTGCTTTTATCATCAAACGTGTATATACAACGACGAAAACTCTCTTTGTGTTCAAGTGAGCCACAATGCGCGGTGTGAGTGTGCTGACGGGTTCCATTCAGTGAGCTACAGCAAGCCTACAAAGCGAGTATTTTGTACACAAGGTAATTTTGATGAAAATTTGTCAAATTCTTGTTAGAAATTAATATAAAAACATACAGATTTAGCTGTGTTGACATCAGATTTACCAACTCTTCTGGGCGTTAGTACAGGTATAGCCGTTTTGGCGGGCCTTATATGCATGGTATTGCATTTGTTCAGCAAAACGAAATATCCTCGTCATAGGAACTTTGCTGATGCAAACATTCCTCCACCAATTATGTATTCCAGCGATACAGGTAATAAGAGTGAATAGATTTTTTCAGGTGTGTAGAAGATATGCACCCGGAAATGTGGCGCCCGCATAGAATGTGAACTCTTCAATTTTTCAGGAATACCATTAACAGTTCAATCTGGTCGACCGTCTTCGCGTTCCAGTTTACGTTCAAGTGGTTCTATCGGTTCCTATGGAAACCGTCGTCCATCCAGTGCCCCGCAACCTGGCTCCAAGGGTGTCCTCGTTTCAACTTCCCGTACAGGTGCGGCTAGGTCTGCCGCCATATTGCTTATATCGTGTCACATTTCTGCTATCAACAAAACGAGCCGCAGCGCAGATGGCAGTTGTGATAGTATGACCAAACACTTGCAGAAACAATTGAAACATCAAAGACAATTGCTACATTTAGAGTTATCACCAGCAAAATCCAATCATAAAATTAGGAATATGTTGGGCATTAACGGAATTGAAAAGAGTGATGATGAATTAAATAGCTTAGATAATGGGAGTCTTCAAATTGGGGCATTGCCGACACCAGCTAGTGAGACAGCTAGAGTCGCGGTAAAAGAATTTTCTCAGGAAATTCTCTTAATATTCTACTATTTTTGTTTTGTCTTAAAGTCCTGCTTTCTTAAGACTATACCAAACGACTGTATTGTACTGTACACAACAGGCATTTGGATTTTCTTTTTTTTCCGAAAGTCCAGACGCAAGTGTCCTCTACTACTAAAACAGCTCTTGCCTCTGGACTTTACCCAGTACCTACCTATTTCTTTTTGAGTTTTGTCCAACTGGTCAGCCAGTTTCTAAATGTTGCTATTGACTTAGTAATTGTCGTTTTCATGTTAATGTTGTGTTAACATAGATTATTATGAGTGTTGATGTTGTGTATACCTTGATTTGGTTGAACCATGTAAACTATCAGCTATTAGGGTGCCTAACCGGATGTCTGTACGTTTTGTTTCTGTCAATTTTCTTTGTGTTGTATTGATTTTCTTCATGTTGCGTACTTTTCTTTTACTTTAAAAACTTAAATTTACACTATCTAACACAGGCCACTAAACAGAAATGTAATCACATGAGCAATATGGCGGTGAATATGAACATAATTTTATGGTAAACTAGTATTTCCACTAATTTTGAAACCATTTTCATATTTCATTTCTCTTATTTAGCTTTGTAACAATTTTATGTTGAATAACGAATTTTTGGGAGTAAATCTTGCACGCTTGATAAATTAATGCCTTCTGGTCTCTTGGAAAATACTCGCATTGCTCACTGCTTTTTTTAAGCACTTTTACTTCACTTTCGAATAACCACAAAATATTCTAGAAAAATCATCGAACTCATTTCCAAAAGCTGACAGTACATATCTCTTGCTTCTTATCCAAGTATTTGCCTCATTGTGCTGCTTCTGCAAATAAGCATTGTACAAAGTGCTGTTAAATTAGTAGTGTCCACATTTATGATATCATACAAAAAACAACTGAAATCAATTTAATCCATTTATCAACTTTTCGATATATAAGGTGTCAACACACCATTTGACTTGTACTATTAAAAGTATTACAATTATATTCATCATACTTTTTGGAAGCTTTATCATTGATTCATAAATATAAAATTACTTTAAGATCCTTTCGCTTACAATTTAAATTACTAAGAAAAATGTTTCATTTTACTGCTAAAAGAAACTAACAATTTCAATTTAGCTCCATTTTCTTTTTGTTTTTATCTGTATAATTTTTACTTCTTATAAGTTATTTTGTGTTCAAAATATTTGCTGAGATACAGTTACTAACAAGCCAGTAGTAAAAACATTACTCTACTTGTGAATGGCATGTTATTATGATTATAACATACGTTTTGGGAATTTAAAATTTAAAATTCTTTCACAATATGTCTCTGCTCTGCGTACGCAAAATTTAAAGGTTTTAATCGAAAAATCTGAACTTGCAAAAACAAGATGAGTACAAAAATTGAGAAATTGTAAATATTCACAATATTCGAAGAACTCGGAAAAAATAATATGCTGTTTGAAGAAAGGTGAAGTTGTTCAGAAATTTTCCCGAGTTGATTTATGCAGACTTCGTATGAAATACTGCCTATTTCGACGTATCTGCAATTTCGGAAAATGAATGATGCCATATCAATATAGGAGAGACCGGGTACAAAAGTAACATTTTTTACTTTTACCTTGATTTCTGGTTAGGTATTATTATTTTGATGAATTAATTTAGCCATATAAAAATTCCGTTCATGTTCTTTACATTAGTATCTTGATTTGCCTGATTATTGTGTATTTTGTATGAATCACAGAGACTTTAAAAAAATTCGTCCGTTGTTACTTTCGACCACGTTTGCAGGTCGAAAGTAACAGGACAAAATAGTTTGTAATAATCATGATATTACATATTAAATAAACAAATTATTTATTAGAAACCCTTTTTATTAATAACATAAATAAGCACTTTCATTTTAAATGCTAAAAAAATATATATTTTACGAAAAAAAATCAATATTATTAACTCTTCCTTAGAAACTGTGTTTAGTAATTAATGACATAAATTATTGTATGATAATAATTTTTTCTAATCACACTATTCATTATCAGTCTTCTATTCAGACTCGCAATCAGTAAATCAATCCGAAGACAAAAGTAACAAGTTACTTGTCTACCCATAGGGCTATGTTACTTTTGTACCCTACCACATTTTTGTCAAAACATGGACGATAACCTGAAAACGGAACGTGCTAGACAAAAATGAATTAAAACACTGTGCAATAAATCTAATCTAGAATTTATATGCAAATTTTCAGATTAATATCATCCTTAGTAGCATTAGTAAACATAAAATAAGTGAACGTCAAAAAACTTACTTTTGACTTGTGAAATCACTTATTGTCCTCTCACAAAACCTAACAGCGCGTGGCGCGCGCGGCTACTGAATGCAAGAGAGGGGGGCGCCACCGGCCATCACCTGATGGCAGCGAAGTGGTATTATGACTATTGGATAGACCTACAGAGCCTTTGTTACTTTCGACCCGCCGTTACTTTTGTACCCGGTCTCCCCTACATATATATATATATTATATGGGTATTTCTTAGCCACTATTGACCAAACTTATCATACACAACATGTAGTTCTAAGTCGTGTTATAAAATGGTGATGATATTTCAAAGATATAAAGAGCTACATCACTTTCTAAAAGTTATTTTGTTACCGCGACAGCTGCCGTATTTCTAAACAGATTTTGATCTAACTTTGCATATGCATTTATTGCCTCGATAGCTAGGTCGTGTTAAAATATTTCGGGGTTTTGGGAAGGGGAAGGGGCACTTACATAAGTATATGTATTTCAATTTATTTTCTTGTAGACCGTATATTTCTTCTTTGATTTTGATTAAATTTAGATAAAATAATTTTCATGGCAATGTTTCAACTACTATATTTTCGATTCCGCAAATGGTTTGAATTTGTTAAAGAGGTGGGGAATTCTGTATTACATTTCCTATAAAAATAACTTTTACAGTATTGAAATCTACCTCTACTGCAGCTGAAAGCTTTTTTTTTTTTGTAAAGCTTGTGATTCAAAATATGTCCAATACACACAAAATTTGAAATAAAAATTCGAAGTCGTTTCAGAGATATGTAAATATTTATATTCATACACAATGTGTAAAACTCGTATGCACCAATAGCAAGGATAAAAAATAAGATCAGTAACCTCTGGGTAAATATGTTAAAGCCATTCTTCCGGATCTTTGATCCAGAGCAGGATATGTTTATGTGAACCATATTAAAACCAAAGATACGAACTTGATCAAGCAGATCGAAAGTTTGATTACTTTTAAAGGATCACATATAGTCAGGAATTGTATTTTACAATTTGTAATATTTAGGGTTATGTAGGGTTATCGAATTCTGTTCAAGAAACACTATATACATACATATGCAATCCATTCCTGAGAAAATTTCAGAGCTTATTTTGCTTATTTTCCGTCCCAAAAAGTAGTTTAAAAACAATTTTCTAAGAAGATCTAAGAAGAAAGCCATTTTAGGTAAAAATTCCTTTATGTACTTTCGATATGTTAGAGGTAATCTCGAACTACTAAGTCGATTGAGAAAAAGTTTTGCACGTGTATTGAGCATGAGGTCCTGAGTGACATAGCCGATACGTTGTAATTGGAAATTTTGGAAAGTCGTACGGAGAGGAGAGGGGGGGGGGGGGGAAATGTGGATCAATGGTATTTATCGGAAGCCACGCAAAAATAACTTGAGATGAAATTCTTTTGGCATATTTCGCATAAGCTTCTGAGTGACATATGTACAGTTACATATGTACATAGGTTATATGTATCAAATATCAGTATTAAAAATTAGCTAAACTCTTGAAAAGAATGCTTTTCTTAAGGGAAAAATAATTAATTTTTGAATTTTATAATTTTTTTATTTATAAAAAATGTTTCTTTCTTAACCCGTTTCGGCCCAAAGTGACCTGAATTTTTTCAATTTTTCAACCACTATGTGTTTTAAGAAATAGTTATTCAAATGACCTGAAACTTCATTCCCTAAAGTACTTTTTCCCGCTCTTTCCAAATCTGACCACAGATTAACGCTATCTGACGCCATTATTTATAAATGGCGGCTGAAAGCAGAAAAAAGGGCGAATTTTCAAAATCTTTATTCAAATAATCGTAAATTAAAATAAGAACCCATTAACGTAGGGTGCTAATTCTCTGGATCTGGTGGCATATTTAGTTTCTCTCAAAGATAGGACCGGTAGTAATGGGAAATTGCAAATGGCGAATTCAAGATGGCGTCTTTTACGCACGATTTTTTGACTTTTGGAGATTTTCGTTTTATTGACAAAGCTATTGGGTTTTTTTCCAAATTTCTTAACTTTTGTATCTTTCTTGAGGTTGCTCATTGTGAGTATGAGGTTAGATTTATAAATTTCAAAATGGCGGATCCAACATGGTGGAAGAAATTTTCAAATTTGATCAAATTGGGGCTGAAAACTGTTCAGAAGGGTTTTTGAGGTCGCTGATTACGAATCTGGGCTCAAATTTTAAAAATTCAAAATGGCGGATCCAATATGGCGAACAAAATTTTTGAATTTTGATCCAATTGGGACTGAAAACCGTAAATAAAGATTTTTGGGGTCGCTGATTACGAATATGGAATCAGATGTTATTCGCTAAGGAGAAGATCGAAGATATAATGACTTTTTAATTTTTTTTTATAGTTTTTAATTGTTTTTATAATATTAGTTATTTTTTTTTATAATTTGATTGTATTTGAACTGATAGTTGCATACATAGGTTTTTTGAGTTATTTATTACGAATCTGGGATCAAATTTAAAAATTCCCAAAGGTCACCTAAATTCTTCAATCCTACCTAAACTAAGTAAAAGTTTTATAGAATTCCAATCTGGACGACCAACATACCACTTGGTGAATTTGCGGGATAATATACTGGACTATCTCTGCTTGTGGGTTAAGTCCACAGGTCCAGATCCAATTTTTCAAAACTGCAGAGCTGGTACGAATAATGGTCTCCCCGTCTTGGAGTGAGATAGTTAAAAGTCAGAGCGCCAGATCTTACTTGGTTTTTTCATTAAAATTTTTTGATAAAAATGTCAAAACGTAAATATCCCAAAGTTGTTACGGAATATAATTCCGATGATGACGAACTATCATCTGAAGATGATGATGATAACTGTGTTTTACCTCAATCAGATAATTCTATTATAGATGGTTGCACAGATAATGAAGATTCAGACGAAGATGAAATTCCTTCTGCAAGTGTTTCTTATAGAACAGTTGCTAAAAGTTACACAGGTCAGCAAAAAAAATTAGAGGAAAATCACGTATTTTCATGGGTTGAAGGGGAGAAAAGTCATGGTACTGAGCCTTTAGAAAATAATATATATCTTACTGAAAAAATTAAAAAAAAAATATGCCAATCTACATCTGTAGAGTTATTTGAGTTGTTTTTTACGGAAGAAATAAAAAAATATATAATCGATGCCACGGCTGAAAATGGTTTGGAGCTGTCATTGAAAGAATTAAATACTTTTATCGGAATTATACTTTTAACATCTTACAATATTCGAAAGGATCAACGTGAGTATTGGTCTACCAACCCTTTTTTAAAATGTGAAGTTGTTTCTTCTGCAATGAGTCGAAATAAATTTCTTAATATCAAAACCAAAATAAAATATTGGAAAGGAAGTGATCAGAATAATCAAAATCAAACTGATAAGGCTTGGAAAGTGCGTAAAATTATCGATATTTTCAGAAACAACATACAACAGTTCGGATTTTTCTCTTCAGCCATTTCCGTTGATGAAATGATGGTACGATTTTTTGGTAGAACAACTCTGAAACAATACATACCTACGAAACCTGACAAGTTTGGTTTGAAATTTTGGGGTCTGTGTTCATCTGATGGTTACTTGTTCGATTTAGATATTTATTGTGGAAAAAATGTTAAGAACGATGAAAATAAATTATCTTCATGCGCACTCGGTTCAAGAGTTGTTTTACAAATGGTTCATAAGCTTATGTTGAATACGACAAAAAAAAAGTTGAATCAGTACCATTTATACGTCGATAATTATTTCACAAGTCCAGATTTGTTTGTTCATCTAAAAAAAAATTGTTTGAAAGCAACTGGTACTATACGTAAAAACAGAATAGACAAAGAACACAAAATCGACAAAAAATCCCCGAGAGGTTCTTATCAAGTACATTACGATAAAAATAGTGGACTAAATTTTATTAGTGTTCTTGATTCGAAACAAGTTTCTCTTCTTTCCATGGCAGCTGGTGTCACGCCTATGAAGACAGTAAAAAGATATTCAGCTGCAGCTCATGATAAGGTTGAATTGAAATTTCCATTAGCTTTTTCAATATATAATAAGTACATGGGTGGAGTCGACCTGCATGACTTTAGGTGCAAAAAAGTTGCTCCAAATATAAATTCGAAGAAATGGACGTGGTCAGTTTTTATTCGTCTTTTACAATCATCTCTCACAAATGCAACGGTATTATGGAACGTTTGTCAGAAGGATGCAACGCAAAAAATGAAAATAAAAAATTTATGTATTGAAATAACTGAAACGTATTTGCAAAAATCCAACATCAGTGATTATGATGCATCACACAAATATACATCGAAAGATAGGCAAGTTTGTTCTTCTTTAGAATGCAAATTGAGAACAACACGATATTGTTTGAATTGCAATAAGTACTATTGTGTCAGTTGCTTCTCGAGATTGCATAAAAAAAATTCTCAATAATTATGATAATAAGTTACTAAAAATAAAAAATTAAAAAAAAAATTAAAAATACAAATGAAGTATAAAAAAAAATTTAAAAATATAAAAAAAAATCAAAAGAAGACTCATTAGATCATCGACCTCCACATTGGTACAAGTCGGGCAAGGTATCAATCAAATACGGCGGACAGCGAGATCAAAATAAATTTTATAATGGAATTTCCAATAAAAAAAATGTTTGTTTGTAATAGGTTTTGGAACCTGATGTTCGATCCCTTACATTACATATCGAAAATACTAAATACTACTTCATATGAAAAAAAAAGCGCTCGTACATACGTAAGTTTCTAGGTTTGAAGACACATTCTATCTAATTAAAAAATTTAATCCGCCATATTGGATCCCCCATTTTCAATTATATAAATCTGATTCCATATTCGTAATCAGCGACCCCAAAAACCTTTATTTACGGTTTTCAGTCCCAATTGGATCAAAATTCAAAAATTTTGTTCGCCATATTGGATCCGCCATTTTGAAATTTATAAATCTGACCTCATACTCACAATGAGCAACCCCAAGAAAGATAAAAAAGTTAAGAAATTTGGAAAAAAACCCAATAGCTTTGTCAATAAAACGAAAATCTCCAAAAGTCAAAAAATCGTGCGTAAAAGACGCCATCTTGAATTCGCCATTTGCAATTTCCCATTACTACCGGTCCTATCTTTGAGAGAAACTAAATATGCCACCAGATCCAGAGAATTAGCACCCTACGTTAATGGGTTCTTATTTTAATTTACGATTATTTGAATAAAGATTTTGAAAATTCGCGCTTTTTTCTGCTTTCAGCCGCCATTTATAAAAAATGGCGTCAGATAGCGTTAATCTGTGGTCAGATTTGGAAAGAGCGGGAAAAAGTACTTTAAGAAATGAAGTTTCAGGTCATTTGAATAACTATTTCTTAAAAAAAATAGTGGTTGAAAAATTGAAAAAATGCATGTCACTTTGGGCCGAAACGGGTTAAAAAAACAGAAAAAAAACCTTTTGAAATTTTCGAAGTACATATACATATTTTCTGATTGATGGAACGTAAGGGCGTGTTTACCCTAAGCGCTGCCACAAGCGAAGCTGTCAATCATAGAAATAAGACATAAGGAAGTGTTGAAACGTTCATATATAGTGTACGTGTGCATACCATTTTTTTGGGGTGCTTAAAAGGTGCTCAGTTGAGCGAGACAGAACTTGAGCAAGCGAGGCAGAATGAGAAAAAGCTATAAAAATATTCCTGAATACTGTCGAATTATGCAATTTGGTTTACTTTGATTCATTTCGGGGTGCTCTTGCTAAAAGAGAGCGTTAAAAATAAATTTTAGTGGGGCACATGCAGCAAACATTTTAATGTTATTTTAATATTAAATAAATTACTATTGCAATCCTGAGTGAATTACAAGAAGTTTGATTATAAAGACGT
This sequence comes from Machimus rusticus, assembly GCA_951509405.1. Taxonomy (NCBI): domain Eukaryota; kingdom Metazoa; phylum Arthropoda; class Insecta; order Diptera; family Asilidae; genus Machimus; species Machimus rusticus. The sequence continues at coordinate 11,096,102 of OX608050.1, forward strand.
AATTTTGAAATACATGCAAATTGCGGTGTGGCCCTCTTAAAATATTACTTTCTTTTTACGCCTGCACTGATGTTTCTAATACTAAAGTGCGAGGGATTCTGGTACGTTTGACAAGTCTAATCGCACTTTCTTATGTCTTATTTCTATGCTGTCAATCGCTGCCAAATCAAACATATTTTTTTCGCAAATCTGTTTATGCTAAGCGCTGCCACCAAGCGATTGGACGTGACCTCGCTCGATCAGGTCGCTCAAAAACGCGCCGGTTTGATTTTTGGGAATAATCGCGAGCGACCTTTTCAGCAATGTGGATGTAGAAAAGTTCAAAGTCGAAAATATTTTTGGGACATGACAGACAAAAACTGTTATATTATACGAATTTTCCACTTTAAATTCACCCTTGTAAAACAAATTCGCCCTATATAATCTCATAAATCCCTCACTATTATGTTAAAAAAAAAAATTCACGAATCTATATTTATTATATCACGCTAAATTGTTAGTTTTTTCATAAAAATATCCAGGACACGAATCAAATGGAGATCTACCTATGGGTGAAACAGATATACCTACAGAGATAGATTGATATAAAAATTATTGTTTATAGCTTTGTCCAATTCATTTATCGTTTCGGCCAATATGTTTTTGTACGATAAAGGGCAAAATGGAGAATAAAGAACGAACTGTACATTTGGTGTAGGAAGTGTGATGATGAGGGTTGGCTTCGCTTCTAAGTGGAAGACGGAAATTGCATTTATTTCACGAAAAATGAGTTCCGAAATGTATATTCAGCTTTAAGCTGTATGGTTCAGCGAGCTGAAGATTTGTATGGTTTGGATTTCATTTTCCAGCAAGATAATGCTGCTTTCCAGGTGTCTAACAATAAGACAGTTTTGAAGTAGTTGGAGGATAAAAATATCGACACACGAAGCTGGCCTGCAAAAAGTCGGGGCTTATACCGTGTGGAGAGTTTAAATCGCAGCATCGCTTGTGGCAGCACATCCGAAATTATGTTAAAAACTACATAGATTCACCATATTTGAACTTTGATAGTAAAGGCCAATGCCTGAAATTGGCGTCTTTTTTTTTTCGCGCGGCCATCAATCAAACCTTGTTATTCCAGTTCAGAATAAGGTAACAAACAAACCTCTTCAAGACAAGTTACTTCTATTCTCAGTCTGAACGGAGTTATAAAGGTTTGAAGTTTGAAAATAATGCTCAATTTCATTAGAAAATTAATTATTTTGTAGCCATTTTTTACTTAGGTTTCTCAACTATTATCACACTATAGGCATATAAAAGTTCATTGAGGTCTACTATACGCTATGGACGTCCATAAAGGTCAATATGTCAATAGTAAATATAATTATGAAGCTCAAAAACTATTTCTAGATTCAAATATGTAGATTTATGCATATATTGTTATGGCCGTATATAAAATAATCATAATATAATAATCATAGCTTGGATTTGTATTGTCGCACACATTTTATAATTGGCACCTTAACATCGATCTTAACATTTAGTTATTTTCGAATTCTTCGTCGACGTTTTTCACTATTATATCGGGCTTTCAAATGCACAGTTCACAGAAATCCTGGAAAGTACATCGTCTACTTACCAAAATCACCAAAAAAAGCCAGCTACAAAGAAATAATTTTTATGCTAATAGTAGTGTGATTTTGTTAACTGTTTATGACTTTCTTCAATTTTCCTATCTGGGAATCACAATAGAGCTTTTCTTATCCTAAAATAAATCTCTCATTTAAAAAAAGGATTTAATCGTCTTCAATGAACTTTCTTGGCTCCTAATTACAGTAATGAATTTTTGACCTTGTGTGACCTTCATGAACATTTGTAGATTATAGTGACCTCGATTGACTTTTAAGCGCCACTAGCGTGATTGTAGTTGAGAAACCTAAGTAAAAAATGGCTACAAAATAATTAATTTTCTAATGAAATTGAGCATTATTTTCAAACTTCAAACCTTTATAACTCGGCTCTGACTGAGAACAGAAGTAACATGTCTTGAAGAGTTTTGTTTGTTACCTTATTCTGAACTGGAATAACAAGGTTTGATTGATGGCCGCGCGAAAAAAAAAAGACGCTACTCTCCATACAAAATCCGGCATTGTCCTTTGAAATCGGCATCGTCATATTTTTATCAATCTTTATTATAGATAGATAGATAGTTGTGCCCGGCCCGGGCAACACCTCATGTGTCAGATAGTTCTTCATAAAATAATTTCAGTGTACTTTGACTTTAATTAATTTTGTCGGTGAGTGTTAAAATAATTCGATTGTAAAATACAATCGAATTATTTTGACGTTATATGCAGAAAAACTAACTGAAGTTTAGTAGGAGTTTTTATTAAAAAGAGTGTTGTCAAGCTCCTCTCTTCATAGTAGAAATTCAATGAAAGCTGTCCAAAACAAATATTTATTTAGAGAAAAAATCCAACATTGCTAACACCTATCGTACGTGTTGCATAAAAGATATTAATGCCCGAACCGGCGATCTGTGCTGCTCTGGGGAAAATATGTTAATACCCTTAGATCGTGTGGTAATATAAATAGTAAATAAATTAAGTTTATATAATACTTACTCCAGGAATTATTTCGACCATTTCTTGGCAAACTTGAAATTTGATATTATGCATACCTTTGTAAATTAATTGGATAATGCGAAATGCGAATTAAGTGAAGTCATTATAAATTTAATATGACGGACGCTCCAAAATGGTGGTTTACTTTATTCTTGACAACACCTTAACTTGACATTAATGAAAAACAAAATCTATGATTTACTTTTAAAAACATTTATGTGGGCGTTGTTTTTAAAAACTTTTTTAAATATCAATATATTTTTTTCATCCAATAGAAATTTAAATGAATATTCCAAAAATATGAGCTTCAATAGAACACACTAATAACTACATATATGATACGCAGTTTGATCTCACGTAAGTCTCCAAACTTTTTATTCTTTTGGCTCAAAGAAGCCATTTATGTTAAAATATATATTTTACAAGCTTCTTCGAAATGAGCAATGAAGGATCGACGTATTCTTTTGCAGGACCTTTTGATATTTTCCATATTAAGTTTGCCGATTTTAACTAGACGCACAGTATAACATTGTTTAAATTGTTTTACAGTTTTCGCAGAATCGGAGTTTAGTTATTTCAATATATAAGGTCTGATTTACACTAATGACTAATGAGCCAATTTTAGTTTGATATCACTCCGGTCTCGAAGTGGTTATTCTTAAAGGGTTATCATACTTTGTCCGTAGTAAAAAAACGTAAGTTTTCACACAATTATTATCTCAAAAAGACTATAGGTAGGTTTAATATATTTCCGGCCGTTATTTACAATACATATCAATAAATATAAATTATAAATTTTAGAACTATGGCATAACTTCTCCCTGAAAAATGTACTGGGTAAAGAGTTGAACGGTCTACGAAAATTTGAGTTTTAAAAAAAGTAGGTTATTATTTAAATTAATTTATCATTCAAAAATCGATTGTTTTAAAATTTCAAAGTTGATAATCCTATAAATTATTTAGAATGAACTTATGAGGACTTTTTACCTTCACCTTCGTTTTCCCATATATATTTAGTATATTATAGTTACACAAATAATGATGAACAAGTTTTAATTTATGTTCTTTTCAAACGGCAATAATTTATTGTCAAATTATATTAAGGTTAATTTCGATAATGAAGCAGATATAGGGTAGTTGTTTGTTCAAATTTGTGCACATCTATGGTAAATTCTACTTGATTCTTCAGATTTTCCTTAACCTGAAACATAGGTGTATAGAAAATTTATTAGGTAATCTTCAAAAACTTATAAGCCGAAAATTTCATAAAAAAATCATAATAATATTTCTGAACATGCACTTAAAAAATTTAACTCACCGATAAATTGAAACTCGCTTGTAGGGAAATAAATAAGATTGAGGCCGCCGACCGCGTGCTAAATGATTTTCGAAAACTTGCTGTTCAATATCAAGATAATTGTGCCATTTCTTTTAAAGTATCATTTCGACTATCCATACGTTTACTGAATTTAGTACTAATAGTTATAATAAAAATCATACGTCATAAATATATTTAGATATGGAGATAGATTAAGGTAAACGTAATTTTATTTACTTATAATTTTCAGCCACTTGTTAACTGTCAATTAATTGAACAATTCTTTCACTGAAATGCTTGCTTTCAAATGTATGTACATATCATTTCATAACTACTTTGTTTTCGAAAACGAAATTCGTGAAATATCATTACTACAATTGGCACACAACATTATTTTCATTACCGCCCAAAGTAGGAAAATTTCAGAATCAGGCTATTCGATATTAAATTTGCCAGAGTGTCGAAATCTTCATAAAATGCAAGGAATTTAATATATTTCGAAGTCGACTAATTACAAGTTTAAATCGCTTTTATAGAGACCTCGTAAAGGACATTTTCAATAATTCCATTTTATAACTAATTACGTAAATATCAAATGTAAAATGGTTGATGGTCATAATTTGTAGTTTTAGTTTAGTTTAAAAAAAAAAATCAAAATACATAAATGTTACTTCACACGCCTGACTCAGGACCTCAAAAGAAGTTCGTCCAGAACTACACCCAACAAGATATTTTAATATTAAGGCTACAAACAATTTGATACCACCCATCTTTAATATGTACACTTTGATATTTTTCTTCATAAACGAAGTTTTACTTTGCATACTTTATTGCGGCAGTTGAGCGTATTTTGCACAACAGTTTAATTGTCCAACCTCTGTGTTAAATCTACTTAAGAAAAATAAAATTCCATTTTGCAAAGCAGACTGAAAATATATTTGCTTTGCTTAACTGATTATTATATTGTATTTATTGTAAATTGCTTTTTCTAACAATAAAATATCGCAAATATTTTTAACAACTTTAATTCGACCCATTTTTAAGCAAGTTTTTAATGCTTCATATAATTGCATGACATTGATTATGATATTTCAGCTTAATGGGAGTTTATTAGTAAAAATTATTTATTTTCAGGTTCTCGACGACCAAGTCTAGCATCTGTTCACAGTACGAGTTCGTCTGTTCGAAGTTATAGTATGATGCGTTTTGAGAAAGAGATCCAGCAAAAGGAAATACGTCACGAAATGAAACTTAGATTAGCGAGGCTTCAGCACCAGCAACAGTTTACCCAAAATAAACCGCAAATAATAGTGGGTGATGCTGTCACCCACATTAGTGTAAACAAAGCTGTAATACCGACACCGAGTCCGCTAACTCCTAACTCCACAGACGAACTCCTACCTTCCGTCGATGAATCGCAAGAAGTAAACTAGCCTAACATGTGCCTTTTATGAATAAACTCTTAACTTTCTTCCTTAGTTTTCACCTAAAATGGAGAGGAGTGATGCAGTTTATACCGGCCCCTGCACCTCTTCCAGCGAGGCTCTCTAAAGTAAACCATATATTAGCTAGACACATTTACAGGTTTATCTTGAATTTAATAATATAAACACATGTTGATTGTGTGCATGATTATGCCGCATTAGTACGTAACACTTTACAAATTCTGAACCGACTTGTTTTTTAACCAAATAGTGTGAACATTCCGAGGGCTATAGTTAAGTTTATTCAAAAATCAACCGATTCCCACCATACTTTAAATAATATTCAATATTTCTGTGTTCATAAGCAAATTGGTTAAGAAGCAAATAAATAGGGAAGTTCATCTGTTAAAAAATTATTGGAATTCTTGCCATAATCATAATAAGACTGCAGGGACTTAATTTAGGTTCAGGATCGGCTATGATTCATTGAAATAAAGAACATGTGAACTAAGATTACGCACCAAAATTGATAACAGATGTATTCCTTCCATTTTTGGTACCGAAATTCGAATATATCTGTACTGCTTTATTTATTTGGAATTGTAAACATTGACAAAAGAATTACAGATTTTTCTCAAATGTTTATAAGCTTAAAACTAGACAAAATTTCCAACGAAATAAATTAAATATTAGCAAAGGAACAATCACAAAATTTATAAGAAATTACTTTCAGTGGATCTGCTTACAATAACATTTTTCTTGGAGCTAATCATCAAATGTTATTCTTATAAGGGCACTTGAACTGACTAACGTTCATTTTTACAATTCCCAAAATCTCCACGTCTTGAAATTTTAATAGCTAGTGTAGTCTAGATCATATTGTTGTATGAACATGCTCATTGAAACAATTTAAAAATTATTTGATCAGAATGGAACAGGAACAAGTGCAAACCAATTGGCTCAACTCTTCAATGCGTGAATACGACATCGACATTTGATCAGCACAATAGCTGTTTTTTTCCTAGGTTTACTAGGAAATTTTGCATTGAATTAAAGCCCCTATTAAGGGTATTCATTAAACTAGACAATTTTGTGTATCGCGTATTTGCTTATATTTACACGCACCATTTCATGAACGTATATCAATTTTTTCTTCTGTTGTCTTACGTTTGTATAAGTTTATCAGATCGTTTACACACCGTAATTACCGCATAAAGTTATGAGGTTTGTTTATTACATTTTCCACACAATTTTGACAGTTCATTTATGAGGCTAGTAAACTTATTCGGTTTACGCGTATACGAGGTCAATAAGCGTTTACATGAATACCCTTATTATGGTTAGCGAGTTACACAAATTCGAATCGAAAGGAGCTTACAAAAGCCTTTTTGGATAAGAATTCCTAACAAAGATCCTAAATTTTTAGTAAATTAATTTTAGTTACCTTTGATTTCAATTAATTTTTCCCCACATAACGTCAAAATAAATCGAATGAATTTTTCTATCGAGTAATTTTAACGACTTTGAACGAAAAATTAATTGAAGTCAAAAACTTACTGAAATGATTTTATGAAAATTTTAATAACTTTATTAAGGAATTTTTATCCAAAAAGAGCCTTTGTACATAAGTTCCTTTCGATTCGGGGTGTAAATTTAAAAACAAAGTCCAGTATACCGGGTGTTTCTTTTAACCTGACATATCAAAATAACTCGAAAAACACGCATTATACAAAAAACTTGTCTAGACAAAAAATCAATATCTACATGGGGGACATCTGTCTATCCTAAAATCAGCCCACCCACCCCCCCCCCCCACCCTCTCCCCATGTGGGTGGGGAGGGGTAAACTTTTTAATTTCAAATGGGAACCGCAATTTTTTATTGCGGAATCTGATTCTACGGAGAAAAATATGAAACATTTTTTTCAATTCGGTACAGGGATCGCGGGGGAGGGTGTGTTGTCTATCAAAAAAGGTTCCGAAAAGGTCGAATATCTCGCGAACTACACATGAGATCGAAAAAAGAAAAAATACGTGTCAAATGTTTTTTGAAAAACTATCCAATGGTACCAAACTCGACCACGCACCTCCCTTCCGCGCCCCCCCTCCAATTCCACCGGTAGGTGGTCTCTCCCTCTTCCCCAACCCCAGCGGTAGGTGGTCGAGAGGGTGGGGGGCTGATTTTAGGATAGGCAGATGTCCCCCATGGAGATATTGATTTTTTGTCTAGACAAGTTTTTTGTATAATGCGTGTTTTTCGAGTTATTTTGATATGTCAGGTTAAAAGAAACACCCGGTATAAAGAATTTAAGTTTTACGAAAAACGCATCAAATTGCCATGATGCTTGCCCATTCAAAATTCAAACCTTAAATCAGATAAATTTTTGAATTACATTTTTGACGCAAAATCGGTATAAATCCAGAAAATTCTATTTTATGTTCAAGAAATAAAATGAAGTTCGGTATGGGTAGGTTAGGTTAGGTTAGGTTGGAGTGGCTGCCAGAAGGCACACCTAGGCCAGAGTAGGCCCATTGTGATACCACATGGGGCAAGACCCCCTAAGAACTAACCCTCGAACCATTTGGAGTCTTTAATGAACTACTCCAGGTTTTTAATCCTGACGGAGCTCAAATCCGACAGATCATTAAAGAAGGGGGAGCCCAGGTTTTGGTTTCTACGCACCGCTAAAGCTGGGCACTGGCACAGGAAGTGAAGAATATTTTCTTCCTCTTCCTCATTGAGGCAACTTCTGCAGAAGTCATGCGTGGTTACCCCCATCCTACTGGCGTGTCTGCCGATAAGACAGTGTCCCGTGATGACCGCCACTACATTGCCGATAGTAGCTATTTTGAGCGAAATTAGACTCCTTGACCTGCTACGGTCAAAAGAGGGCCAGATAAGTTTGGTCGTCACACAGATGGGCTCATCCCTCCATCTGTGATTAGCCGTTTCCAAGAAGGACTCTTGTATCATCCTCTTGCTTGAGGCGATCGGGATACCCGGATTTTGGGTTATGTCCTCATTGGGCAACCCAGTGCCAAGCCTCGCCAGCTCATCCGCTCTGGTATTGCCCAGGATGTCAAAATGGCCGGGCACCCAGACAAGATTGACCCTAGTAGAGGCAGCAATGCTGCAGAGGTCCGTACGGCAGTCCGCAACGACCTTGGATGTCGTGTAGACACCTGCAATCGATTTGATCGCAGGTTGACTGTCGCTATAAATGCATATGTTAGACAGAGGCTTCGCTGTGGCCTTCAGCCGTGCGATAGCCTGTGAAATAGCCATGACCTCCGCTTGAAATACACTACAATGGTCTGGCAACCGGAAGGAGATTTCAATACCCAACTGTTCGGAGTACACACCCCCACCAACTTTACCATCTTTTTTGGAGCCGTCAGTGAAAATCTGATCCGCCCCTGGTTGCAGAACTAGACCCTCCTCCCATTCTTGCCTAGAGGGAAAGGAGGCAACAATGCCCGTACCGAAGGACGGCTTGGGAATAAAATAATCGATCTTTGAACTACGTGGCCCCAGAATCCTAGCATGCCCGTAGTCCGTACGCGTCCAGCGGTGAACCGCATTTAGCCTAGTGGCTGAGGTTGCTGCCGTTTGCTTACCAAACAGGTCCAGCGAAATGAAGTGGAGGATGGTGCTTAGCGACTTAGAGGAGGTGGATCTGAGGGCGCCTGTGATAAGCAGAGACGCAGATCTCTGAACCCTCTCTAAGTCTGTCCGGTTGCAAGCCTTATCAAGAGCAGGCCACCAGACCAGCACTCCATAAACAAGAATCGGCCTCGGTATGGGTAACTATTCGTAAATTTCAATTCAATGCTAAATTTCCTAGTAAACCCGAAGCCTGATCTGTTATGAAAAAACACAGCTAATCGGCTCTCAATACCAACGTTTGAACAAGTCCACCGAAAGCAATTTTATATATATTTTGTGAGAAGTGCTTTATGAATACTTTTAATTTGATGGATTCATTTTGAGGAAAATATTTAATTAGGTGAGGTTTCATCTAATCTAATATTTTTTCGAGTTCAGTTAATTTTCCTGAGTATGATATTTGATTCTAAGAGCTCTTAGCCTTGGAACTTTACAAACCTAAAAATAAATACATATATAACATATCGGTATAATACCTACATATGAAAATATATTCAAATAGAAACATTTATTTTACAATTCATACCTATATACAGTCGAGGGTAAAATTGAAAGGGCAAATGAAAAATGTTCAGGAGAAAAAAATAAAACTTGTTTATTTCACTTAATACTGATATTATGAATAAAAATTTTACATGGTACGAACTGCTGGGGTTTATTTCATAAAGAATATAAACAATAAAACAATTAGTTCTTCAGAAAAAACAAAAATCAAAGTTTTTTTTTATTTTAAAATGCTTTTTAAGAGAAAAATTTGATAGGACATCTGAAATCCACAACCTAATATTTTGAATTGAATTCCCTTAGTTTTAACAACCACTTTTACATGACTTCTCATACTTTTAACTAGTTTTTGGTTTTGGATGTTATTGCATATTATTACATATCTGTGAAAAACATTTTACTTTTTCCAGCAGTAAGCTCGAGATCATTATCTTGTTAGAATATAAATATTGATCCTAACCCCAGTTTTTCAGTCCAACTCCAAGATTTTCATTTAAATTTTGAATGTGAGAATCTGACTTATTTCGTCTTGTTATTGACACTAAATTTCCATAGGAAAAACATCCTCATCCCCAAAGAGCCGGCACCACGTAAAACAAGGACAAATAAATTCTTCTTCGAAAGTTTGTTTGCCTCCAAACTCTTTGCCAAATAGCTCAAACCCCAAATAACCTTTTTCCAAAATAGCAAATCTTAACATATATTATAGATATGTAGCCCTCGCGTGAATTGTTTAAAAAGTAGGCTTTACCACTTTCAAAAAGAACGACTCTATTAATTCTCGTATTTGATTACTAATTTCTCTCCTCACAAACATTTTCCTCAGTTGAGAAATTCTAAAAATAATTCCAAAAATATTAAATATAATAAAAGTATCTTCATTTCAAGAATGTTAAATTGTTATTAACTTCTGCTGCACAAAGCCTATTATTAAACGACTGATGCCTTATGGTCAACTTATAAATGCAACAACAAAAAAACGACATGTTAGAAAAAACAGTACTCCAATAATCGTTATCTTGTTCGTGATATAGATGTTCTTTATACTTTGTCTCTTATTTTTACGTTTATCCTCTCATTTTCGCCCTCGACTGTACATATATACTTCAATACATTTGAACTGGCCAAATGAATTACAAATTTTAGGTTGAGAGCTCTATGTCAAACAAATAAACCGTGTTCTGTTTTTATAATGTTCTTTCAGACCTGAACCCTAAAAAATTACCTGTGCTCTTGTCAAAGATTTTCCAAAACGTACTGGAGTGGGTTGGTGAGCATAAAATGTATTTATTATTTGAAAGAAATTAGTTAATTTCTAGTATGCTAATTTTTTCGTGACATTTCATATTGCTAGACTTGGTAATAAGATACATGACATACATGAAAGTTTTCCTTTCTATTATATAGGCTGTCCGTTATGGAAACACAACATAATCGTTGCTTCACTAACAATACATTGTCATTTATTTCTTCCTTTACTTACTTTATTTACATGTTTATTATTAAATGTTTACATAAATGTTTTAATGCAAAAGAAATGATTTGCTGGCTGATGATGCTGATGACTATCGATTGACTAGTTGATCCTATATGAACCAGACAAAAGTATATCACCTCAAGGCATGAAATCTATTAAATACCTCAGTACCTTTATGATATAGTTTTGCAACAAACAATTTATTTAAAAAAATATATAACTATAAATTTGTGAGAAATCTAAAAATTATTAAACTGAACATTCAGTTCCTAACAAACAAACCGTCCGAATTGCTCCTTCCGATTTTGTCTTTCTTCTTTTAGTTACAGTAGTTTAATACTTTGCTAACTTAAGGTTAATATCTTCTTGAGTAAAAATTTGCAAACTACTCTCAAAGAGTTTTCGTCTGTGCATCATTAACATATGTATGTATGTACATATAGGAACTGAACTGCTGATACCGTTTAAAAACTTACTTTTAAAATGAGATCAACTTTGGTCCAGAATCTAAATATCTCATTCCTCCCACAGGCAGATAATTTAATAACAATTTATTCTAATATTTGAATGAATATGGTGCACCCCGATAAATCCATTCCATTGCATAACACTTTCTTTTCATATTAAATTTGTTTGTTTTGAAGAACCGTAAATTAGACAAAAGTTATAGTATAAAAACCAAATTAAAATCAGTTGTTACAATAGCTTAACGATGACCAACAGACGGCTACGGCAATTTGTGCCGCTTCTTTTAGATTATGTTGGCATATACAGGGTGTTCAAAAAGTACCGGAGCGGTAAATAGGGGTAAAATATTTTAAAAAGAAGTATATTAAACTCTACCAACCCTCACCCCCACCCACACCCCTGAGGGCGGGGGTGGGGGTAAATTTTTTTTTTCCAATTGGACCACCCATTTCTTTTTGCAGATTCAGATTCTTCATGCAAAAATACGTAACTTTTGTCTGAAACATTTTTTTCAATCCGGTACAGTGAGTGCGGGGGACGATGTGTATTGTGTAAAAAAGGTTCCGAAAAGGTCAAATATCTCACGATCTACACATGTGATCGAAAAACGAAACGGTTCGAGTTTGATACCATTGGATAGCTTTTCAAAAACTATTTGACGTGTTTTTTTCTTTTTTCGATCACATGTGTACATCATGAGATATTTGAAAAAAAAATCGATTTTTTGAAAATTTAGAAAGTAAAAGTCCCCAAGAGGATTTCACAAAATAAAGCGTAAATCGATAAAAAATACAATACGTGTCTCATAAATTTAGATGAATAATAACATACTAAAAGAAGAACAAAGAGAAGTGTTCCATTCGCTTGGACGGTTTGTTTGTACCACCATGGAAAAGGTTATGTAGTTTTTCACCTCTCATTAATTTTTTTCATTTCGATTTTATATACAAGCGAATATCCATGCATTCATTCAGGCTTCATACAAATACAAGTAAAAAACATTTAGAAAGCCTAAAACTAAAATTATTACTTTTTCGGTTTAATATTTGTCTTAAACAATTTTACCGATGATTAATTGATTCGCTTATATAGGTACAATATACTTATTACCCGAAATAAAAAGCCTGAGAAGAAGACGCTGCGAAATATGTATGTATATGTAAATAGGTGGAAAGGTAAACTAGGGCAAAAATGTATTTGGCTGGCGTTAAAGAAAAGTCAGTAAATTAAAAAAAGAATTTTATCCAACTTACGGAAGAATTTATATTATTACACGTGCTGGAAAGGGACGTAACGTAAAGTAAATTATATTAAAAGTAAAGGGACGTAAAAAGCCGAATAAAAACGAATTTAATAATTGCAATCACTTGCCTTTATACATATGTGTGTACAAATAATAAATTCGTAGATAGGCTGTGTTTGTTTATTGGATAAATGTGTATGTATGTACACGGTGGGCCATTTTAATCTATTCAGCTGAATATCTCGCCAGGAATGCTCTGAATAAAAAAAAAGTTCAAATAAAAGTTGTTGAGTTTGAAGGGGACATTTAACAGTCACCCTTAATTTGACCTTGAAGGTTGTTTCAAGGTCAAGTTGAGTTTTTTAAATTAGAACAACTATTTTTGACCCGTGATTCAGAAAGAGCAGACAATTTTACGTTCAGAGCCGTAATTGTATTTTTTTGTTTTGACCTTCGGAGGTCATTTTAAGGTCAAAATACAAACACGTAAGAATACCGAAAAACCATGAAAAAATTGATTTTTAAGAGAAAAACCTAAGTATAAGTTACCTATCGGCGTCTCTTGAAGATGTAAGGTAGGTACTTGCGTTTTTCTTTTATGACCTTTAGTGATCAATTAACATGATTTTTTTTATATGTCGTAACCAACAGGGATATTCAGATTCATCATCAAAATGACCACTAAAGGTTATTAAGGAATCCCGATAACTTATACTTAGGTTTTTCCGTTAAAAATCTATTTTTTCATGGTTTTTCGGTGTTTGTATTTTGACCTTAACGTGAGGGTAACAAAAAATACAATTACAGTTCTGAACGTACAATTTTCTGCTCTTTCTGAATCAGAAGTCAGAAATGGGTGTTATAATTTTAAAAAATTCAACTTGACCTTGAAATAACCTTCACGATCAAACTAAAGGTCACTGTTTAATGTCCCCCTCCAAACACGACAACTTTTATTTGAACATTTTTTTGATTCGTAACATTCCTGGCAAGATATTCATCTGTAGGTATAGATTAAAATGGCTCACCGTGTATGCATATTATATAAGTACATATGTATATGTATATGTTTTTTTGGTAAAATGTAATTGAGAAGAATGATTCGTGATAAATATATACACATATTTCTGTATATGTATGTAGGTAAGTTGGAACAAAAATTACAGTTTTTAGAATTCTCTGTTTCTCTTTTCCCCATATTTACGCCATACTTTACTTCTTAGCTTCTTTGATAAAATCTGCAGTATAAAGTCAGGATCAAATTTTTGAAAACAAAATCCCGAAATCCGGGTGTGTAGGAAGTAAAAACTTAAGGAAGATATTAGGGTTTCGTAGTCAAAAATGGAACCCTTATAATTTCGTCAGCCTCTGGTGGCTTCAATCGCATATTTCAATTTAAAAAAATCTGTAGTTACTGTAAAAGAGAAACTCAGTTTTTTTCTCACGTATATTGAGGGAGATGTCATTAAATTGGATTATATTGGTTTTTCAAAATGAAATTTAGAGCCTGTCCGAATCCAAATCTTCGTCTTGTTATAACAGTTCGTGACGAAACGCCTAGCTAAGCTCTGTTCGAATTCATAACGATTTAGATTGTCGAGCTTGAAGAGTGAGTCAAGGTTTGGGTTAACTTTCTGAGACGATGTAAGAAAAACTGTAGGAGCATTCCTTGAATACTGTCGAATTGTGCATTTTTGGCTTACTTAATTAATTTAAAACATCAAATATCGAGCTAACCAAACGAATTCAAACAGGTTAGGTTTGTTTTAGATTTAATTGTAAAGCGGGAAATACACGAAACGACTTGTGTTGTTACGATATCGGTCCGACGATTGCATTGAAGCACCCAGACGGTGCGATAAGCGTGAGATTTTCATACAACCTGAATTTATAGCCATTCGTTTTCTAATTGTTGAATAGCTATTATTATGGGTTTTTCAAAATAATGAAATCATATGCAACGGTTGTATGATTGAAAACACACCATACAATTTATACACAATCCATCGCATGCGACGGCAAATCGGCCCTACGGTCGGTACAACAGTTGTATCGTGTATTTCCCGCTTAATACTAATCCAGCTTGTTTGCTGACGTCATAAGCTGTCATAACAAAACGAAGACTTGAATAGAAAAGAAGTGCAGAAAGCTAAAATTTCGAAATTCTCCAAAAAACTTTCATCAAAATTAAAAATGGCCGAGTTTAAGCTGGGATCATTCCATGCAAACTACTAACTAGTCATTCCCTCTATGAGTATTTTCGCTAAATACTTTCAAATTAGACATATTGATCAGTCAAATAATCTTTTGAAAACTTTATTTAGCAAAAGACTAGCAATCACTAAAAAAGGTCAAAAACGACTTATAATGACATTTAATGAGATTATGAAAAAACCAGCCATATTATAATTATTGTAGTTATTTATGATATATTTTATCTAACTATTGTATATACATAAAACCTACTCATTGTATTTTTTGTACCTGGACGAGGATTTATCACAATTAAAAAGGAGTTTCATTCAAAGTGGAAATAAATAAATAATAAAAATAGTGCCGCCTACACAATAGTAGAGAGAATATAGAAACTAATGATATACTTTTGACCGGTAATTAATGCTAGGACACGAATTTGATATGTGTATTAGAAATATATTTTTTAAATTAGAATTTTTTATATCGCAAATAATAAAATAATAAAACTCAAAGTTGCTAAGCATACTCTCAATGAATTATTTATATGTATGTTTTTAGACATTTTCTTAATGTTCACTAATTTTTTACAAGGCCTACGAGATTAAGAAGTTGAATGCATACCTGTGAGCTATGAAATATTGACGTACTTAATACATACCGTAAAAATATTTAAGTTTTTTTAATAAGGCCAATGTTGGTATATGGCTCAAGTAATCATATATGTATGCATAAATATTCATAACACATAATGCAATTAAATGAGTCGCAGTACTGTTTTATGTCTCTAAATGATGGAAGGCTTTGCAATTTTAATAAAAGTTGGAAAACTTTAGGGTATAATATCCATAATACTTAAACAGCTCTATGGGATATTGCTCGACACGCATTGTTTGTTTGGCAAATTTCTTAGTTTGCTTTAAATAATAGGAAATGCATACACATCTTTATTTATTTATATAAATTTTGAGTTTAAAACTACTTTATTTTTAAAGGATTTAAAAATATCCTAGATAAAGGAAACATATTTACTGCAAAAATTTGGAAAAAAAAGAAATTTGAATTCATACCACCCAAAACCAGTACATCTATTATTATTTATTAAATGAATCCACAACACTGCTGAGCTACATTTCTGAAACTTAAGTAAGTGTTACGATTTTCAGATCGACTGAAAACCACTGAAATTGGCATAAAACTAGCCCTAGCACTGATAATTGTATTGTAAATAAGAATTTATGTAATTGCATAAGTCTAATATGTTTATTAATAAACCAAGTGGTCTTTTGGAAACCATGAATATTTTATAATTGAACGAATTAGCTTATTATGTACAGTTGTATAAGATAGGTATTTTTACTACAGGGTGTAACGTCTACCGATTATGTGACAAATACTTTGGATAACGGTGTCTGCAGCTATAGAGCTTCGAAGAATTAAATAGATGTACGTGTACTCAACATAGTCCGATTGTTAGATGTATTTTATTAATTGCCAAAAAAAAACAATCTGAGTTTTTAATGTAAATACAAGTTGATTTAATTAAAATAAATAAAAATAAAATGTGTGCAATAAACAGTGCACCCTGTTCACATACAGAATTTTCAAAGTATTTGTTATTATTTGTAGTTCTTTAACACATTTTTAAGATGTATAAGTATATATTTATAGCTGTTGAAATATAGACTGACTTACGCATTGTTTTTAAATTGAAATCTTCAAAATTCGTTCTGTGCGAAGCCCCGGAAGAAGTATTAGACACTATTTTCTTATACAATAAAATTATACCAAATGAGAATTTCCCATGACATATCAAACGAATTTGGCTAATTGCTTGCGTATGTCATAATTGAGAGCATACTTAGTATAAAATGAATATGCAGAAGGCCATTAAGATATGACGCATTTGGAAGTGTTCTCGCTTTAAACAATATGAAAAAGTAATGCTCAAAATAAATATGGAAGATCAAAAATCAGTCACAAAAACTGTCGTTTAAAATAAAAATACCATTAGCAAACTTGTTCCTCTACTAAACACATAGAATTAAATACAATTTTAGAATGAAAGGGAAAGTTATTGAAAGATTCAAAGTTCAGATTTTTACATTTTTCTCAGTGTAGCAGCATGTGGCGTAAAATTCAACTAAGCTTTCTTCTAATCTATATACATATATGTCTATTAAATACGTAAGCTTGCATTATAACAGTTAAAAAATTAGCACAAAACAAATAATTAAGCTTTTATAGGAGACATTTTCAAGGAATTCAAAATCCATCGGCAATAAGCTGATTTTCTTATTGATGAGATTATTCTAATTGAGCAAACAAACTAGATTTGTTAATTTAGATAACTATTTCAAAATTTACCGCTACAGACTGCTATACTGAGTGAGTTACTGACAGGTACAAATTTCGAATTTCAAAACAATCTGTATTTGCATCAGGAAATAAAGACAACTAACTAACTATGTATTTTTGAGTACAGATAGAAAGAATATATTCAGACACAAAGAAAATGACAGTACATGTACATACCTATATGCCCTTACAAAATTATTAGCGAAGATTCTCTTATGTCGCGTCGGTCAAGTTCTTTTCAAACAAATTTAAAAAAGGAGTTGAATAACATGAAACATTTTTTTTAAGACGCTTGACAGTCTACTGAGTTTTGATAGATATTATTTTTCTTAGTTTTTCTTGCTTTTTTTAAAAAAAATCGGAAAATTTTTCTTAAGTCGATTAAACTTTTTCAGACTGATTTTTATTGTTTAACAAATATTAACTACCTACCTTAAATTATATCCCAACGAATTTTGAGCATATCGACAATATTAAATGTACGAGTATTATCTGCGGGCTTTGCACAAAACAAGAAATTATAAGAATTTTATTTGTTTGTTAAGAGCTCATTTGTATTATTATAAATGTCCAAATAAAGGCCAATAAAACAATTTCTTTAGTTTACTGTAAAAATGATTTTTATCTCCTATAAAAATAATTTACTTTAGAGTCCTGTGGGTCACCTGTGCGCACTTAAGCTTTGAAATGAAAAAAAAAGAAAATTTTAAGTTTAAGGGACTATACCAGTGTGAGGGCTTAACATTTAGGTGATTTTCAGGAATTTGTTTAAAGAAAACTACTTAACTAAATGTTTTGGAAACTTGGTTAATGTTATTTAGTTATATTTGACGAATATTACATAATTTTTTCGTGTAAAAATATTGCGATGTAAGCGACTTATGCGCATTTTTCGGAAGCAACAAAAAAAAAAAAGTACCCCCACTGCTGCCGCGATTCCGGTCGATTGAGTACCTAATTTAAATAAAAAAAAACATAAAAGGTGTTAAACTAGAAGGTATTTCCTGTACCCTGAACTAGGATTTTTGAAAAATATCGAAATCTAACAAAATGGCGTAGTTTTGAAAAAAAAGTCTCAGCTTCTCAGATAAAAGCGAATTTAAAGTTGGATGTGACTCCCAGGCGTATAAGACAAAGAACAATGCTCAAAAAAAACCCAAGCCCGGCGCAAACGAAAAGTGTCTCATAAATTTTATTAAAAAATAATGTTGAACTATTGTATGTTTACAATTATTAAAATAAATAGCTAAATACTATATTTTGCTATTTTTTTTTCAAGTTATTTTAAGGGCCTGTCCGAATCTAAATCTTCGTCTTCGTCTTCGTCTTGTTATGACAGTTCGTGACGTCACACCGAGCTAAGCTCTGTCCGAATTCATGACTATGCTGTGAGCTTAGCTACGTAGTATAACAGTTTAGATTGCTTAGCTTGATTAGCGAGTCAGGGCCTGGGTTGACTTCGTGAGACGGAATGAGAAAAAATTGCAGGAGCATTCCTTGAATACTGTCGAATTGTGCATTTTTTGTTAACTTTGATTAATTCTAAATATCAAATATCGAGGTAAGCAAACGAATTGGAAAGGGTTAGCTTTGTCTTCGTTTTAATTGGAATACTAGATCAGCTTGTTTGCTGACGTCATAAACTGTAATAAAGAGACGAAGACTTGGACAGGTCCTAAATACTTTTTTATAACAAAATACCACGGGGCTATTATATTGTAAGCCTTTCGCTCTAATGAATAATGATGGAAGTTACAGTACAGTCCTTCCAGCGTTCGTTGCGATCTGTGCTTTCCTTGTTTGTGCCTTTTTTACTTTGAAACGATTTTACTTACAACTGCTGCATTACTTTTGTACTTCGAGATTAGCTTACCTTAATCAATTGTTACCAAGAGCAGTATCAGTACGAGGATAATAATATCAATAGACCGAATCTCTTGTGCGATTAAGTGATTACGTACTTGAGCACAACTTGAATAGACAGAGGATCACCTTTTCGCGGATGCAAGTTGCAAGCTGATCTACCAGAATTAACAGATTTTCCGAGATTAGCACGCGAACACTTGATTTTGATAGCCGTACATGTGATAGATTCAGAAAACTAAATAAACATTACTTTATTTCAGTTGTTGTTTCTTTAATCTGACCTTATTATAACGATAATCTTGCAAACGTAAAAGAGCTACGTTGTGTAAGGGGTACTCCACATCGTATTTTTGAATCTTAAATATTTGTTATTACGCAACTGTAACTATTTTATGCAACTTTTTGTTAAAACTAAAAAATTACTACTGAACAACTTTAACAATTTCTCATATTGAGACATCGATATTGATGATGCCCCACACGTAGTATTTGTTTAAGCATTATAAGAAATAATCTAAGATAGGTACGTCTTTTTCCGCAATGCACATCCCAACTTAAAATACACGAAACGCATCAAGAAACTTTCGCTTACAACTAAGCACAAAGAAATGCGACTTCGGTTCGGACATAATAAAAAAAAATAAAATAAAACTCGACTTTTTAAAATGTAAACCGAAAAAGTAGAAATCAGTCATATATCTATATACATACATACATATGTATATATTATTTACAGAAATCCTTTATTCTTGGCCTGAAACGAGTTTTGTGATTTTTGAAACCAAAATTGTTTGCAGAAAATGGCCCCTACTATAATTAGCGAGTCGAACTATAATAGGGTAAATTTTCAGGCGAATAATATTTATTAAATTCACTAACCAATACATACTCATATTCAGCTCTTATCAAATAAATATTTCCGAAAATGTTGACTACCGTACTAAATGTACAATACAACGCATTTTTCTTTTTTAGAACTACATATATCAAAAGCATATGTGCTTAAAATATATTTTATTTTTGTCGGAAAATCACATTATATGTTTCAGTGAGAAATAATTTTTGCTATTTAATATATTTAGAGGGATTAGAAGACGTAAGTGATGAGAACTTAATTTGGAAAATTCGGAATCGAAGTATATTTCAAATGATAAAAATATAGTTCTAATCAACTTCTTCGATTGTAGGTCCGCTTCCTTGAGAAGTTCCACCAGAAGGTGGATATCCTCCTGTTGGTGGTGGTGGAGCGCCACCTTGGTACAATCTTGTAATTATAGGGTTACATATTTTCTCCAATTCCTTCTGTTTGTACTCAAACTCTTCTTTTTCGGCTTGCTGATTATTGTCCAACCAACTAATAGTTTCATTACATTTATCCAAAATAGCCTGCCGATCTGAATCTGATATTTTTGATTTAATATTATCATCATCTAAGGTAGATTTCATATGGAAGCAGTAAGATTCTAAAGCGTTTTTGGCATTTATTCGTTCACGTTGCTTTTCATCTTCATTTCTGTATTTTTCTGCTTCATTAACCATCCGCTCAATATCTTCTTTGCTTAAACGACCTTTATCATTTGTAATTGTAATTTTATTTTCTTTTCCAGTAGACTTTTCGACAGCAGTAACATTTAGAATGCCATTAGCATCAATATCGAAAGTAACTTCAATCTGAGGTACACCACGCGGAGCAGGCGGTATTCCACTCAGTTCAAATTTTCCAAGGATGTTATTATCTTTAGTCATGGCGCGTTCACCTTCGTAAACTTGAATTAAAACCCCTGGCTGATTATCCGAATATGTTGTAAATATCTGAGTCTGCTTTGTCGGAATTGTTGTGTTCCGTTTAATAAGAACAGTCATAACACCACCAGCAGTTTCGATACCTAGAGATAGAGGAGTCACATCAAGGAGAAGGAGATCCTGAACGGCTTCTGATTTATCTCCGTGCAAAATTGCAGCTTGCACAGCTGCACCATATGCAACAGCTTCGTCGGGATTAATTGACTTATTCAATTCCTTTCCGTTAAAGAAATCTTGCAGAAGTTTTTGAACTTTAGGGATGCGAGTGGATCCCCCTACTAAAACAATATCATGTATTTGTCCTTTGTCCATTTTTGCATCCCTAAGGGCTTTGGATACTGGTTCCATGGTGCTTCGGAATAAATCAGCATTAAGTTCCTCAAATCTAGCTCTGGTAATTGAAGTGTAAAAATCTATTCCCTCAAATAACGAATCAATCTCAATACTTGCTTGAGACGAAGCCGATAGTGTTCTCTTGGCACGTTCACAAGCAGTTCTTAATCGTCTAAGAGCTCGTTTATTAGATGTTAAGTCTTTTTTGTACTTTCGTTGGAACTCTTGCACAAAATGGTTTACCATACGATTATCAAAATCTTCCCCACCCAAATGTGTATCACCAGCAGTAGATTTAACCTCGAAAATTCCATCCTCAATCGTCAAAATGCTGACATCGAAAGTTCCTCCACCAAGGTCAAAGATTAGGACGTTTCGCTCGCCTGATCCTTTCTTATCCAGCCCATAAGCAATTGCTGCGGCAGTAGGCTCATTTATGATTCGCAAAACGTTTAGACCAGCAATAGCCCCGGCGTCTTTGGTGGCCTGTCGTTGAGAGTCGTTAAAATACGCTGGCACCGTCACGACCGCGTCCGTAACGCTCTTCCCCAAATATGCTTCAGCAGTCTCTTTCATTTTCGTTAAAACCATTGATGATATTTCTTCTGGGAAAAATGTTTTCTTTTCTGCCTTGTACTCTACTCGAATTTTTGGTTTTCCCCCATCGCTAATTACTTCGAACGGCCAATGCTTCATATCACTTTGCACTGTCGTATCATCGAACTTGCGACCAATTAGCCTTTTAGCATCTGAAATAAAAAATAGGAATGAAAACACCGATTATATTTCACAAGTACCTACAGTGTAAATCAAAACAACAAGAACTGAATGCAATACAATCAATTAATTTGGATATGTATATCTGGTACTGCCAATGGTTATAAAATAAAAACAAAATATATAGGGGAGACTGGGTACGGTTGAAACACGGGGCGGTTGAAACAGTGCTAATATCTCTCGAACCGTGTGTGGTGGGGGGAGGGGTGTAAGGGACGAAAGAAGCGGATGACAAGTCCGAACACAAATCTCAGTGGCGCGTCGCTCACTACGCATTGTGGTTGTTTATAGGAGGCCCCATTGTTATTTGATAAGCAAAAGTAAATATTTAGGTACCAACACTTTTTGCAAATACTACACTTTTCATTAAAGTGACAGTGTAGAGTGGTATAGTTGTGTTTGAATCAATGCTTTTAGAACATGACAGCGTAATTAGTATTTGTGTAAAATTATTTTTGCCATTACTATAAACTGTTTTGTATCAAATGGGGGCTTGGGGACAGTTGAAACATTTTTTGTGGGTACGGTTGAAACAATTTATTTATTTAAATTTCTTGCTTTATTTATTTAAATTTCTTGTTTTATAGATGTCGGGGGTACGTGCAAGAAAGGCTTCGCCTGGCAGGACGATTAAAAAAAAAATTAATAGCATTGTTAATAGAAATATTCTTTTAGTTTATATTTTCAAATAATTTCACTATGCGAAGAGCTAAAATTCGGTTTTAAAATAAATCCTGTTAATTTTTATTGTTTTCGATAAGCGCATACCTACTTTATGTGCAGCTGTTAAGTAGTAATATTGCTTAAGACGACTGAAGAATATTTTGTATTATTTGTGTGTGTTTCAATTGATTCAAACCACTGTTTCAACCGCCCCTGGTATGGGGACGGTTGAGACAATTTTAGTTTTTTTGTTAAATTTGATTTTACACAAATTACAAAACACCGGGCACTCAAATAATACTGCAAATTGGAAGATGGAAACACGCCCTTGTATTTAACATGTCTCAATCGGTGCTTGGTTCGGTAATGGCGATGCTACGGACAATAAAAGCTAAATTGTTTCAACCGTACCCAGTCTCCCCTACTATTATTATTAAGTACTTCAATGTTTTTTATTATTCCAGAAAGGAATATTCATAAAATATTAATTTTACTTTAACAAATTACAAATAAAATTATAGTATATTGTGCAACAAGGGCGTAAAGTAGCCGTTGGCGCACGCTGGCAGCAGTACACGCACGAGCGAAGCGAGTGTGTTTAGCTGCCAGCGTAAGCAATCGGCTACGCCCCGCCCGAATTGCACATTTTATTTTTCCCCACTAGTGAGGGAAATGTGCCACTAAAACGCACGCCTTTCCGGTTGGACAGTGGCTTATTATCCACTCGTGCTTTATATTGTGCAACAAGGGCGGTGCGTAGCCGATTGCGCACGCTGGCAGCAATAAACGCACGAGCAAAGCGAGTTTGTTTAGCTGTCAGCGTAAGAAATCGTCTACGCACCGCCCGAGTTGCACAATAAAGCACTAGTGGATAATAAGCCACTTTACAACCGGAAAGGCGTGCGTTTTAGTGGCACTTTTCCCTCACGCGTGTGGAAAAATAATTTAGAAGTGCCATACCATACCCCATATTCTGTTTATTTGAAAAGCTAACGCGCTTTTTTTAATAACTGAAACTGCGGAAATACAATACAAACGACCGACAAAAATATTTGCTACTTTTAACCTTAAATTAATAATCCCTAAAATTTTTAACAAATATAAATATGACGGATATTACCTGTTTTCATATTCTTTGGATTGATCTATGCGTAATAAGGGTTCAGTAGCCAAATGGCAAAAAACGGAACCCTTATGGATTCGTCATGTCTGTCTGTCTGTCCGTCCGTATGTCACAGCCACTTTTTTCCGAAACTATAAGAACTATACTGTTGAAACTTGGTAAGTAGATGTATTATGTGAACCGCATTAAGATTTTCACGCAAAAAAGAAAAAAAAACAATATATTTTGGGGGTTCCCCATACATAGAACTGAAACTCAAAAATTTTTTTCATCAAACCCTTACTTGTGGGGTATCTATGGATAGGTCTTCAAAAATGATATTGAGGTTTCTAATATAATTTTTTTCTAAACTGAATAGTTTGCGCGAGAGACACTTTCAAAGTGGTAAAATGTGTGTCCCTCCGCTGTAACTTCTAAAATAAGAGAATGATAAAACTAAAAAAAAATATATGATGTACATTACCATGCAAACTTCCACCGAAAATTGGTTTGAACGAGATCTAGTAAGTAGTTTTTTTTTTAATACGTCATAAATCGTAAACCGCAATTTACCTTTCATTCAATCAACTCAAATATAAAAATAAAAAAAAACATTTAATTTCATAAACATAAACCTTATGCATAAACCGTGAACCATTCTTTTCTAATAATAAATCTGTAATAGGTGCCTAAGTAAATAATAATTATAATAAAAAATACACTATCGATCAAAGTTACAACGAACTACAAGAACTTTTATATTATGTTACTTGCTGCTACGGAACCCTTCATGGGCGAGTCCGATTCGCACTTAGCCGCTTTTTTTTAACCAATCAATGTCAAATTCAAGCAACTCCAAAGAATTGTTCTATATAAGAGTTCGTAGAGTTATCAACAACTCTAAATATGTAAGTATTTCCTGAATGATTGCATTTACAAAACAATTTTCGTACTATGCATTTTTGTAATATATGTATTTCCTCTGCTACAAATATAGTCAGAAATGTTTTTATTGAAAGTGTACTATTTCGATGTACTCGTATTTTGTTTATGTTACGTTGCCTTTGATCTTGCCTAATTATCGCAAATGTTGAATTGATGAGGACCTCTTGCATGTTATTTAGATCCTCAATAAAAATGTTTGTTTTGAAAAATGTAACACGCTACAAATTTTTTTTCCAAATTTTGCTTCTTGATAAAATGCTGCTCATAACACAAATCTTCGAAATTTGGCTTATCAAATTCCTTTTTGGTTTTAATAATTGCTTTATATAATTTTTGGGGTGATAAATACAGATCCAAGATCAAAAATATTTTATCACGTCAGGTTTTCGAGAAACATAGGTTATAAAATTCGACAAGTTATATTTTGTCTATTTTTGAAAAGCTTTTTGAAAAATATCAGAACATAATGTGGTAAAAGTTTTCATTTGAATCTCAAAAGTGATCATTTACCAATTTTGGACCTTATTTTACTAGAAAACATGAAGTAGTGGAATATCTTCAATTTCGAATTCGTAATCTATGAACAATTCATAAACATTAGACACATATTTACCATTTGTCCAGGGGAACTGTCGTTGCCCATTAATGTATAACATAATTATACGAATAAAAATTTACTATGCAAAAGAGAATAGTCGTGGAGTTTCTCGCATATTACCCAAATTATGTGCTTAGGAAATTATTCCACAGTTTGAATTTGTATAAAATTTACTAAGGGGTTGTCAGATAAAACGCAATTCATTCAATCTTTCAATGAATTAGCGTATCAAATTGGTAGATTCCAAGCAAAGGCTGTGACATCCGGACAAACAAATTTCGAGTTACCCGGTAGGATTCATCATTTTTATTTTGATATGGACCCTAAAAGGGTTAAGAGTAAATGTATGTAATAATCAGATTGCATTAGGAAAAAAAAAATTTAGTGAATAACATTAAAATATGATGACGAATCTCTATGAAATGAAATGAAACAAATTTTATTTTTTAATATAGTCTCCTCCAATATTAGCTGTGTTCCATTGGGCTGTGTAAAGTACTCCCGAGTACTTTCTCAATGGAACGCTACTTTGATCGTCAGGAGTAAAATATAAATTCAAATTTTGACATTTCATCGTATTATATTTGTTGCTTTGATTGTGCCTTATTTATTAAAATGGAAATATTTATATATAAATATGTTTTGCTGCCTAAACTACTTAAATTTTATTATTTGAATCCTTGTGATTACTCCAGAAAAGCTAAAGCTGCAACGAAAAATGAGGAAAAGCTTTCATTTCCATGCAAACCTAGTACAAAAACCACCATCCACCTGGCGGGAAAATGTGGCGTAACTACTCAGAACTTCTGCTCGCCAACTATAGCTAGAGTAGTTCAGCGTAGCCAGAAGTACTTGGGAGTATTTTACACAGCCCAATGGAACACAGCTATTGACACAGTTTTGACATCTATGAACTAACATTTCTAAACCTTTATAAAAATAAGTGCCAGAATTGCTTGAAAATTTTTTTCCCTTAAGTAAGGCCTTTCTATTAACTTGCGCTTGCTTCTGGGTCATACTTGGGCGGAAGATAAACCTTCTTTAAACAGAAACTATAAATACTTCGATACTCGGTTTTCGACATTTTGAAAATATACACGACCCTTGTTGTTCAAACCACTACTAAATTAAGACTACGATCTTCAAGTCGATGAGTTCGTACACAAAGTGCATAATGAACGTACTATTCGATGCAATATAACTTTTATCGACATGTCAAATAGAACTATATCAGGTCAGTTCATTATGGGACCGACTGCTATGAATGTTATAACAGTTATAAAAAAAATACGATTGCAATAGACAATCGGGGTTAATTGATAGTCATCTAAAAATTACATAAAATCTAGTCGAATAAAAATAACCACTCATCACAATTTGATTAAGTGTAGTGTACGCGATTACTTAATTCGTTGACATTGACTCAATTTTGCGATGCTTCTAGAAAACAAGCAACAATCTAACGTGAAATAATTTCAGCATCAAAATAATAAGGTACATACATATATTATTTCTCATCAAATATTTTTGTTAATTTCGTGAACATTCCCATTGGCATTTTATTGAGTCTATTAAATGTAGATGTGTAAAAATAAAATGAACCGAAGAAATCGTATTACAAAATGAGAAATGCTCATTGAATTTTTCTTGGCAAGAGTGAATCCAACCTAAGAACAAGAGACCACTACATTAATACGTACCGAAAATAGTGTTGTTGGGATTCATTGCAACTTGATTTTTGGCTGCATCTCCAATCAAGCGTTCTGTATCCGTAAATGCAACGTACGATGGGGTCACACGATTTCCTTGATCATTTGCAATAATTTCCACTTTTCCGTGTTGGAAGACACCTACGCAGGAGTATGTTGTCCCCAAATCGATACCAACAGCAGGAGCTTTTGCCATCTTTAGAATTGTCTATTAGTAACTGATTGAAGCACATACGAATAACCCGTACCTTTATTTAATCAATAAGCAAATCGATACAGATAGAGACTTAACAAAATAAAAAGGACCACAAATACAAGAATGTGAAGAAAACCTTTGGCTCTAAGCTCCACTTCTAACAGATTTGTAAAACTTATAAACTTTGAAAATTTCCTCGGAAAAAAACGTCTCCGGCCTAGTCGATAGCTCTGTCAAAACACGAATGTGCTTTTATACTTAGCAGCCCTCGATAAATAAATCTACACTTAAAGCAATCTGGAAAGATCGTTCGCAAGTCACAAGTAAAAGTATTTTATTTAACAAGACCGTTGTGAATGGATGGACAAGAGTGAATGCACTAAAAATAGCAAATCTCTAGTGCTACATTATTGATGCAAATTACAGAGGCTAATTATAGTCTGCCAGAAATATATTTAAACACAATACAATATTGGGAACATCTGCTAAATACCAACTTTATTTTATCTATCAGTAATTTTAATTTCAAATTTTATGAAAATTCCATATACATATATGCAATAATAAAGTTTACTAAAAATTTTTTACATTTGATATTGCATTCAATTAAATATTTTAAAATAATAAGATCTACCTTTTGCTTGAAAGGCTTAATTATTATTATTCTGATTAAGAGTGCAGTCTAGTTCGGAAATTTCAAAAAATCTATTTTTTTGTTTTTTACATTTGTTGGAAGTATTATATATATGTATATCTAAAAGTAGAGAAAGAAGGCATTTTGTAAGGTGCGAACATCGCTGATTAAGTTAAGTTAAGATTTTTTTTATTATTATTTATTGAAACAACTTTAAACGAGTTTTTCTCAAAACAACGTTTTTTCGGACATCCCCCACGATTTCTCCGGAACCCGTGAACCGATCCTTCAGAAATTGTAATCACGTCTTCCACATAGAAGTACTCACAAAGTGGACTATTATCGTGTTAAAATTTTAATTTATTTAATATATAGCGAAAAAAAAACATTCTTTTCTATGTTTTTGGTTTTTTTTTAAGTAAAATTAACAAAATTTGTTCAAAATTAATTTCCGTAGTTCATTTTGTAGCCATATCATACCGAATCTGAAACACTTCGGTTTTCGAATTTCAGATAAGACGTTTCCGAGATATCGTTGGGGAGCCGACGTGCCTACAACTTATGGCGTTACTTTCAACTACGGATTTTGTGTAAAAAAATTGAAAAATATGAATAATAAAAAATATTTCTTGGTATTTTAAGACTTGATTTATCATACCTAATAATTTTTTTTATACATATCTGCCATAGCATCCTCAAAAAAATTCCCGAAAATAGCCAATTTTTTTAGCCCTCGAACTAGACTACACCCTTAATCATTTCCACCTCGTATCTTCTCAAGCATTATAAAGTGTACATACCTACTTTATTTGAACTATATTCTTAAGTTGAAGTGATTGTTACCTCTGCACTTGGGAAACAAGACTGAGACGGTCTGAAAAATCGAAACTACAATAACATTTTTAAGGCTTAATACGATTAACAGGATAATTTTCACTGAAACCTTCAACCACAATTTAATTGCGTTTTATTTTACTTTATTTCTTTTCAAAATATAGTACCGAAACATCTATACTACAGGGTATTTCGTTAAGGTCTGAAAAGGAGTATGCTAATGGATTCTACACGATCTCTTGATCAACGTTTGTTTATTACGTTGTAGCCCTGATATAAAAATATTCAAAACGATTGTGAATTTTGAAAAAATAATAATTATAGCCAAGTGAAAAATTTCAATATACAAAATTTTACTTATTTATCTTACAAATTCATTACTCGATGACTGCAGGTAAAATAAGGTAGTCTTAGCGTAAGAATATAACGAGCAGGTTACGGTCGCGGTTTAGGTGACTATTCAGCTGACTGAGAGAACAAAGTAAGTATAAAAAGTGGGCAAACGCGGCTGACTATAGAACGATAAAAGTCGTAGCAATTTCTAGTATTTAGAAAAGAAAATGGGAAGCCTAGTATATTTGGTAAGTCGATTTTGAGTCGACGCGACAGCCAGACACATTTCTTATAGCAATGAGAAGATAACACCGCTGCACGACTGCACAACTGCACTGAATGATCTCGACGCGGTTAATATGAATGAACCCCCAAAAAAAAAGGTTTTGCTGATTGTTAAATACTTTCGACCATCTTTTAACATAGCCTAGGGTGGCAATAACCCCTAGCAGCGAACCTATCGATAACATATGTCCTTATGAACATTAAACTATTCCGTATCTTTATCATTTAGATTTAAGCAGAGAAAAGCAAACAGATGTGCAAGATTTTTCTACGGGCAAAAGTTATTGCTAATATTGAAAGGAACGCAGTTGGACGAAGGTGAATTACACAAACAGATTAGACGCCAGGGATTAATAAGAACTTAATAATATATCCATAGCTTTCTAGAATAATTATCAGCCAAATAAGAGATGTCTTTATATAGAGTCTCTTCGAGACGAACAAAATGATACATTTTTTTATGTTAAGGGGATGTGATAGGTTCAAATTTGCAGTAACAAACTTTTCGCCAAAAGCTTAAATATCTTTTTGCAAAGTGCAAACATTTTTTTCCAATTAGTGAAAGTAATATAAGGTATCCTCATGACGATTCTGCCATTATTACTTTTTTTTTCTGAGTACTCTTCGTACTGTCTCAGAGTTAACTTCTTTTTTTAATAGCTCTTTCACTTCATTTCTTAATGTGGGTGAACTCACAGCTGGATTTTCCCATACTTGATAGATTATAAATCGTTCATCTTTTTCTGTAAACACTTTTTTGCTCCTGATTTTTGGTTTATTAACTATTTTATACTTTTCTTTATAACGTTTTATTATACATTGCACAGTTGTTCTACTTTTTTTTTAACAATATTTGCAATTTCTCTTTTAGATTTACCTTGTTTGTGAAGCTCAATTACTTATTTTCTAATTTCGACTGTGGTTTGAGGAGCCATCTTCACTTAGATGAATATCTATTAAACTGCATAGCTCAAATTCATTCATTCACCAGTTTCGAAAAAGCACAGTACTTTTTACGAGTATATAGAAGTGGAATTTTTATTGTGAGATAAATAGATAAATTAATTTTATTGAAAGTTCTAAATATATTTTTTTATGAAAGGTTTAATTTGAAATTTGTTATATTATTTTTTATGTTATACTTTCATAATATAAATTCGCCTTAACTTTAACGACTTTGAAAGAAAAAAATAATTCAAATGTGACTGAAATGAATTTATTACAATTTTAGCAATTCAGGAATTTTTGTCCAAAAAGGGCTTTCGTAAGTTCATTTCGATCCATTATTTTTCAATAAAAATTAATAAATTCTTCCCAAAGGGTTATTTTGTAGTGGTTTCCATACCGATTATTCAAATTTTTTTTTGTATACTTTGAAGTTCTAAAAATATATGTGCAAAGTTTCAGCAAGAATATTTGTTTTCTTTAAAAATATTCGATTGAGTTTATAAAATTATTTTAAATCATAATTCTAAAGAGAGGGAAGGTGGCAGCAGCAAAAAGACAAAATAAAAAAAAAAATAATCGATGACAAATAAGCACTTATTAAACAAAACATTTCCAGCAATAAAGCGCATTCATTCCTAAAAATCATAGGCAAGCGTTATCTCAACGTAATGTGTTAATGAAATCAGAATAATATATAAACTCGATAGGTAAAATTGTAAACTGCCTATATTGGCGCATTTATTGTCTTTAGGTTTTTGTAAAGTATGTTTGATATAATAATCCAAGCGCTGAAGTTGCAAATAACGTAAAATAGCTCCACCACGTCGCAAAACCAAAAAATCCTCTGTAGACTTCGGTTGAAAATACCTTAAATTTAAATTGTTTTTAAAATATAAAATGTTTGCATATCGGATTACCCTTTACGAACCTCTTTTAAACTGTTCCAAGATGTTTGCATATCCTTCGCTGAATATAAAATATTTACGTCTTCTGATGGAAAGTCTGGATCAGGACTGATCTCTTGATTACTTATACTGTCTTTAAGATTTTCAACAACCTCAGGAGTCTTTATTAATTCTCCTGGAATTCCAATCCAACTGAATTCACCTAAGCTTTTATACATCAGTGTGAGGTACAAGCACATTATTAAGGGTGCAACAAATTGGAGCGTTACCACGCAAAGGTAGTAAAATATAGAAGATATCTGAAACAAAAGTAATTTTTGAAAGTCCTTCATTTACATATTCTTACTTACTTTTTGCTGTAATTCAACATTTGTAATGCGCCCACCTTCTTTCTTCAAATTTTCTATTCGATCGTAAGCAATGTTCAAATAAGACTGAAGATAAACTGGTAATAATAAAAATCGAAGGAGTATGGCTGTTACGACAATGCCGAAGCGTACTGCCTCAAAGGTGTGTGGACTCATTCTAAAATAGTTTCAATTTTTTAATTACGTGTTAATGACAATCGATTTCGTTGGCCGCAACTCGAATAAAAACTTACAAAGGTTCCGTCATCCCTCCGAATACTCGCTCTGTTAAATAATCCCGACTAATAGGTTTGATCCACAAAAGCACAAGAACAAACGGCAACACAAAACTGATGTTCAGTAAAATTTGTAGTCCCCTTCTTTCCTGGCAGTATCTGAATTTTAAAAGTAATAGCTATTATAATTCTACATAATTTTTGAAGAAATGCAGTACATTCATTGAAATCTTTTTTCATTGCATTTATTAAAATTTTCATTAAACCACTTGCATTAATTTGAACTCAAAATTTTTTTTCATTTCATATGTGTAATCTTTTTTGTCATAAAGATACACATACATAGGTATCTGTAATGTTTTATGAAAATTCAAAAGTTCTTGCGTTACAAAATTCTTAAAAGCTGACAGAAAGAAGATGGAAGTTAAAAGACGTTACTACTATTTACTTATATATCTAATACATTTTAAATTTTAGAATTTTAACTAGCTTTTTAACGATTTGGAAGACAGAATTAATTAACATGAAATGAAGTAAATTCTATTAAATTCCCAAAGGTTTAATATTTTAATGAATGAAAAATATATATGTATGTATATACATTTCTAAAATTTTTCTAAGGAATTGATATTTATTTAAGATATAATTTTTTTTTCAGTTTTAAGAGGAATGGAAGTATGAAAAATATATTTTCTTAAATTAAAAGCAAACTAAGCAGTGTTATGAAACAACTTTCTTATTTAAAAATAATTTTTTTTTTTTTCAAACCTTAACGAATCCCAGTGCATTCTTGCCATCCTCAAGCCAGGAAAAGTGAATAGAGAACCCAGCACACCACAGGACATTGCTATGAAAAACTTCAGAACGATCTTTGATGCAGGTCCTCTAAAAGCAAACAGAACTATACAAATTGATCAATTCGGTTATAGAATATTTACGACGAAGAGATGCCCTGCTCCGCCAAAAATAATGAGGCGCTTTCGTTAAACTTCACATATGCTGTCTCTAGACCTGTCTCAAGCACTTGCTCGTCGACGATCAGCACCATCATGGCAATGAGCAGATATACTAAGCAAGCTACAATGCACATAGACCTCTCGCCCATAGATTCCTCACTCTTGAAATATTGCACAGTCAGAGAAGCCAGCAGCTTCCTGAGGTAATTTCAGATTACAATTATGTGGCTTTTTATTTTATTTCCAAACTTACACGGCGAAGAAAATGACTAGCAGACACCAAACTATGCTCAAATTGACTTCCGCCTTCAATGGGAAGTAAAAGTGATATATCTGGAAAAATAAATTGAAGACGGTATTCTAAAAATACGGCTTTATATCACATTAAACATATATATTCTTAAACAAATTATTGCATAAGCAGGAAAAAACATAAGTTTATGGCTATTGGTGAATACGGCCCAAAGAAGTTCCAATCAGTGAAAACGGCGACATATAGAAAAAAAATCAAACAAGGCCCAATCCGATAATGCGCAAATAGACTCATCATATAATTCTTTAATCACACATAGAAAAAATCTGTGTTAGTTTTTGGTAGACATTTTTCTCATCTGTTATTTTACTAATCAATATATTTTTATGCATTATTGCATTTGCCAGATCAGTAAAATCCAAAGATGCCTTTTTTTGTATTAATCTGCAAATAAAATGACGATTTTTTTTAAATCTTGTTTCTTTAAACGTTAATATACGAGAAGGCCCAAAAAACTAGTTCGAATAAGATCCATTTTTTACCTATTATGAGCATGAAATATACATTTTTCAATTTTTATTTAAATAATCATACGTAATTTTAGGTTGTAAGATGTTTAATGTTTTGAATCGTATTCGGAAATTTTGTATCATGAATTTTGTGTGCTTTTTTGTAAACTGTAAATATATGTATTAATAGAGGCTGGATTAGATTGTGGTTTAGTATGTGTTTTAGTGCGAGCAAAAATTGATAAGCTAAAGTTGAATAATATTTTAGATTACCGCGTAAAAGTTTTTCGGCGCAGGAAGATGCTACAGACAATTTGAGTGCGAGTCAATAGTTGCAATGGCACTTATGCATAAAAACTGAGCAAATGCTCAATCTTAATTTTTATATAGAAAACTGGAGCGCAATCTCAATTTGGGTGAGATAAAACTCAGGTTTTCTGTATAAAAATTGAGATTGAGTATTTGCTCTGTTTTTATGCATAAGAGCCAATGTGCTATATATGCGCATTGCATTTTTATGGACAATTTTATAATGTAACTAGTTATTTGCATAGAAGGAAAGTATATCATGCTAATAAGCTGACGGGTGAAAAAATCCGGACCAGTCCTTTAAACTTTGCAATATTCCTGGGCCGAGTTCGCAATGCAATCGCTCGAGCGAGCAGATGAAGCAGATTATTCTCTGAGTGCTCGCTAAAAAGATCACAATTGTGGACACAACGGACACAACTTCAGCTTAGTTGTGTTTTGTGTTGACTGCTGATTTGAAAACAAATAATGAAAGAAGTTAATTTAAAAAGAAAATTAATTGTTATGGCCATAGGTATGACCAACGATTTTTTTTTGTTTTTTAAGTACGAAGAAGAAATTAAGAGGCGCAAAAGAAGAAAAATCAATAAAATTCAAAAATTCGCTGAGCAAGTAATGGTGTCATATTGGGATAAGGAGTGTCAATCCCATGTTAGCCTAAAAAGACAACAATTCGAAAATTATAACAAATAATGTAAGGTTAGATCTGTTTAATCCGTTTTTACCGGCAGATCACATAGAGCGCGCTCGAAATGATCTGGATTGAATTTACGGACACAGATCAGATCATCCCGAGCACTCAGATCGTATATGTGGACACAATTGGGGTGCTCAGATTAATCAGATTGCAATTGCGAACCCAGCTCTGATATAAAACAATAAATTTCTGGACTAAGTCGAAACTACGCATTACCAATTATTCCGGCAATTTTATTGTAGAACTGCGGTCACCTACAGTACAGACTTAATTTTGTGATCTATAGGTTATATGCGAGCGAAGGAATATACGACTGCCTCGGGTGTGGTCTCAGGTTGGACCGATGACAGTTAAAATTTATGTGAATGATATCGTCACATGCGTGAAATCCCATAACTTATTTTTTGTTTTTGTTTTGCGAATGATTTAAAGCGGTTTCAGAGGACATTAACAATTTTCAGATCTGGTGTGATCTTATCAACATGATTCTGAATGCAAAAAATTGCTTTTCTGGAGTTTGGCGGTGACACAAATATGTGTAATCACGTTTACAACATAAACTGTATAGCGATTGATGCTATTCGGAAAATGTGTGGTATTTATAAAGGACAGACATTAAGTTTTCAGGATCACATTCAAAGTGCTGTATCTAAAGCAAAAATTATTTTGGGCTTCATATGCAGGCAAGATACTTTTTTCTTGATAATATTATAGAAACTCTTTCACAACTATCTAAGGACCTAGTTAAATCTATATACATATATGTATATATCTATACATGAATATGCTAGTAATATGCATTTTATTTTCGCAATATGAAATACATGCACATAAAGTGGAATAGTCAATGCAAAATAAATTTGTTAAAATGGTGGGAAACTATGCTTGTGAAACGTGGTGTGGTCGGTTTTAAAAAAAACTTGAAATTGTGTAGCTTGCGTGTAAGGTGCCGAGTTTTGGATCAATGATTATTATTTAACTTTAATTTTAGGGTATAATTTAGTAGTTTTAGCGCCAGGATATAGAGACATTAAGAGACCTCCCATGCCAGCGCCTTTCAGGCAGAAATGTTCGCTAACTTGAAGGCCTAGGTAGTCTTGGCGTTGACACCAAGTTGACACCATACCTTGACACACACACTGAGCGTAGCAGTTCTGCGGATATTTCCACAGTGGTGGCAATGCTTACGGGTCCTTCGCCCATGGGGGAAAATGCAGCCAAACTGGGGATCTCCTTCAACAACTGTTGCGGCACTTACAAGAATGAGGATGAGAAGTGGACCCTTTCTCATTTAGTATGCAAATGCCCGGTGCTAAGGAGATAGATACCGGGCACTGGGCATGGACTTTTTCGATTACATTAGGATTTTATCCAAATCTAGGATCGGTGAAATTTTTTTATTTTTTAACTCCACCGGTTGGATCTGATCCTCTCCTCCTCCTCCTTTATTCTTGCATTTAGGGATTCCCGTGGTATCAAAACGGCGCACTTCAGCCCTACTTGGACCATGGAGGAGGCTTGTATATAGAAATTGCCAATGGGACGTATATTCAATAAATAAATACTTGAGTGCAAATCAAATATGTAATATAACTCCGTCGTTATATTGACTGGAATTCCTTCTAGATATATATGATGGGCCCACATGGTATCAATACAGGATCTAGTTCTAATTTATATATGAAATATTTGCTTTTTCTAGGTATTCAACATCCCTGCAGTTTTTTGAACTGATAATTACCTCCGAAAGAAAATATACAATTGCTGTGTATATGCTGAAGTCCACAAGCCACTGATACTCCGTGAAGTAGCGCAACTGGATAACGTCGAGCTCGGTTACCTCAGCGGTCTCCAGTTGTATGTCTAGGTTCCTCGGCACATGAAAACTGCTCGACTTTTCTTTGATGCTGTTCTTGCCCTTGGGTTTGTCCTTTGGAACACCGGCTAGTGTCCTCAGCTCGGAATTCGTCGGATGCAGGTACCTGATGAGCCCCGTGCGGCAAAGCAGCCACTTTGCAAAGGAGAAATACGGACTGAACTTTTGAATCACGGAGACCATGATAAGCGTGAAGACTAATTGTGCACCTAGGAGAGCCTGGAAGACAATGAGACAAGACATCAAACGTCCGGAATGGAGCCGTCTATTTTTAGACCGTTCGCTGGGTCCAGATATACACACGAAATGGAGGGAAGGGCGACCGAATCGTCGCCGCAGTCAAGGAGCATCCAACGTACCATTTCGGAGGAGTTTGTCCAAAATTGCAGTAACAACTCTTCTGTCTGTAACTAACTAAATAGAACCTAGGCTCAGATAGCAGACCACCTACGACCGGCGTTTTAATTCTAGTTATTGCTCGTCGACGAAGACCTCATTCTGTGTTTTAAATATAAATACTGCCCACAAAAGAGCAGGCAGCGAGAGCTACTGACAGAATCCTCTTCTTCTTCAACTTTTGTTGGCGCAAACGAGGCAATATAAGGGAAAGCACAGGCTAGAGCAAATTTACAAATTCCGCACAATGATCTATGCCATTTTCTCTGAGTGCTGAATATGCAAAATTTCCCATCATGAATTCGAAATTGTTTAGCTTTTTTAAGTTAGCTAAACAAAATTTAATTTAATTTAATTTGAAGAAGAATGAGTGTTGGTGAGAAATTACACTCAACAAATTTATGGCACATTATTTCTACAGGATTTTTTGCGTAGATTACGAATTCGTAAATTAAAATGTTCAATGATCTTATTTGCGAGGTAAATATGAGTCAAAATATTCAAAAGACCATATATTAGCCATTTTTAAAAAATCATTGAAAAATAAACATTCATCGTAAAAGTTTTTAACATCACTTAAATCAAAGTCAGAGTCCTAATCTATAAATACCAAGTGTAACTTATTCCTAAATAAGCCCTTTTTACACTTGGCGAATAAGTTTTTCAAGAGTGTGCACCTTCCGTGTTCTTCATTCGTCATCCATTGTTGAAATAATCAAGTTTATCTGAGCTATCATTTGAGCAACATTATAAACTTCTAGATTAATCCGTTAGTAAAACTAATAACAAAATTTGCCAAAAAAGTGTCTTAAAAATGTGTGTCTTTCGACGAGTGGGTAACGGCCCCGTACATCTTAAATAACCCGTATATTGAACATAGTTAAGAAGTAAATTACAGAAATCATTTCAGCCGAAGGTTAAAATAAATGTTTTTTAGCATACCTATTTAGCGATATACATATTATAGGAAATAGTGCATTACATCAAAACAAAGTTTTTCTAAAATCCCTGTTTTATATGTATAGCAATTAATGATATATGTAAATATTTTAACGCGAACTGCGGTATAAATATTACTTTCTGGGCTATATATAGCACTGATCGTTATATATGTATGTATGTTTGTTCCAGAAGCTATAAATATTGCATAACTTACTATATTTTGTAGTATAGGGTACAAAGTTGTTCCAGTTCCAGCTATGGTAGAGGGTAAAAAATAAAATAATATTTTGTGGTAATAAATAAATAAATAAATACAAAATAAACATCTCTTAGCCCACTAAACATGGCAAACTTAAGACACATCTCAAGGAACATAGAGATGGGGATGGGAAAAACGCTTATTAAATTTTCTTTTGTAATTATTGTTATTATTTTTCTCTTATGTTTTTTTTTTTTTTTTGTTTACATATTTTCTATTTTTTTCTTTTATTCTCCGGGGAATGGCATTGTCTTGTCACAACCGAACCTCTCAGCCTATACCATCACACGTATTGACTGTTCTAGATCGATCTAAATTAGAAAAGATCAAGAGATCCATGTTTGATGAACATTTTCATTGTTCTTTTCCGATCTAAACTGATCGATCCACAAATTTTTGTAGATTAGGTTAGATCACGGCTTTTGCCAATTTGTTAGTTTGGTTGTTGAAGGTTACAAAGTGTTTTAGAACGTTAATATATGTATTAAAAAATTATTGTTAAGTAGCAAAAGGTAAAAATTAATAACTTTAAGCAGAACAAAAACATTTTAGATGAAAAGGGTCGAATTAATTTCATCTAGTAGAAGAAATCAGATGGCTGTAAAATCCCATTTTCCCAGGCACGCCAAACAATTTATTGTAATATATTTTACTTATTTTTATTTCTAAAATAATTTCAAAATTCTTATTTTTTCGACACGTTTCACAACTGACACTGGATAATCTTAATTGATCTATTTGCATTTCTGAGACTTCTGATCTTTCTTGATCTAATCTGATCGGACAATTATTTAAAAGTTGATCTAAGTTTATATAATTGGTTCTGATCTGATCCAGATCAGAGTTCAACGAACAGACCTATTATATTGTGATGTTTTTTGGCAATATAGGTATATACAGTCTTAAAAAATTCAACGTGATTACCAAGGCATCTATAATACGAATTTTCGTCATGTTTTACAGACGACTTTTCGCAATGTCCCTTAAGTTGAAAATTCACGATACAAAATTCTTGTACCAACTTGTGTTGTTATATGATATCGGTTTGACGATTGCATTGAAGCATCCATACGGTACGATTTGCGCGTAATTTTCGGGCAATAAGAATTTGTTCAAAATAATGAAATCTTTTCCAAATGTTGTATGATTGAAAATATACCATACAATGTACACTGTTAAGTTTTAAGATCTTTTTGTAAAAATGTTTTGTGACACATTGTAACAAGCTCGTTCTCACGACGCAATTCCAAGTCCATTGTTTAGCTAACATAAGTGTTTACATAGTTCTTAAATTCCAAAATTTATAATCAAAATATATTTTTTTACCATCAGCATAAGTTCCCTTCGCATGGTGAAAGGTCGCTCATGCCTTTTTTAAGCTATCATAAACAACTATCCAGTTTGATCTAATTTAATTTTGCGGTTTGCATTTTGTCCAGCGCCAGTTTGTTTCCGTCCACTTAAAATTTTTTTATCGCAGCCGTTCCGCTGCCATAAGAACTTCCTTATCTTGTGGCTCTCGAGTTTCCAACGAAGAAACGTGGTTGCGATCTGCCCTTATGCTGACGGCGAAATATTTTTCTTTGTTGGCAAATTTTGTTTGTTCTGGTTTATAAATAAGACAATCGAGGAATAAATGAAGCATTCGGTATTCGTTAGAAGTCAACACCAGTTTTTCACTTTCGCACTAAATTTTCGGCTTATCCCACCAAATTTTCAACGAAATCAATCAGTTTGGTAGTTCGTGAACGGTAGTCGGGATCCTTTCTGTGCGACAAAGTTTTGCCTTTAACGTGCCCAGGTTTATGTACCTGTGCACCTTTCAACAATTGTGCGGTTCAAGTACCCCACATAAAATCTAAATTTTTGTTTTGAGTGCTGGCTAAAAAATTAGTTCCTTCGATATAAACATACACAAAAGCCGTCACATGCGAACGCAAATTTTGGGTCAAGACCTTATATTACGACCTTGCGATTTCGACCCAACTGAGATGCATGTGTGTACATACGCGATTGAGCTGTTTAAAATTAAATTTCATTATAATTTATCCAAAGCATTACAAATACATAATTCTTTTTTGACTTTGTGCATTTTTCTAACATTGCGCGTTCTAAATTTTACTTATTAGGTTTAAAGAATTCTTCAGTATTGCAATTATTTTTTAAAAATTAATTTGAAGCCGTATTTACGACTACAAAATAATTTAATACATTGTTTTCTAAATCCGAATGGTTTTCTATGAAATTCTTCTATATAATTAATTGCTTCCGATTGCTTTAGTTTCCCTTTAAAGTAAAGAAAATCAAATTTAATAAAAAGGTAACAGCAAATATTTCAATTCATATTTATGGCAAGCAATACTATAAATTCACATT
This sequence comes from Machimus rusticus, assembly GCA_951509405.1. Lineage (NCBI taxonomy): Eukaryota > Metazoa > Arthropoda > Insecta > Diptera > Asilidae > Machimus > Machimus rusticus. The sequence continues at coordinate 11,136,442 of OX608050.1, forward strand.
TACAATATTATTTTTCAACCTCGGTTTCACAAATCTAACTGCTCACAATTGTATAATATATTAGTGGAATCTTCTAACTTTCAGCTCTAAATTAGAGAAAAAATGTTGAGAAAATTTAGATAAAACCTGGGTTTTCAGATTTGCATGGGGAGAAAATATACTAAAATCTATACCTACAGTTGATTAAAAAAGTGCAGCTTTAATATGTAATACCCTCATATTAAAAATCGTTTTTTAATATTACTTATAATAAATCGAAATTACCTACTAAATAATCGAAAAATAAAAATTATCTTGATAATCCTTATTTTGTATAATTTATAATTATGGGTTTCCTCATGCAATTATGCAAAACCTTGTCGTAAATGAGGCAATGAACGCCAACACACGACTTCAGAGAATTATTTTTACCACTTTTGCGTGTGTTAGTGTCTCATTTACGAAAACATATTTTGCTTAAAATCGATCGTTTCTCGGGGAAAACCCACGACCCCGGCGGCGCCGTCCGTCGAGGCGATCGTCTTTCGTGCGGGCCCGGCCTAAGGCGGTATCAAAATATGAAAGGCGCCTTTGTGCTGGAGGGTAGATCATAAAAAGGGCTGTTTGTGCGATCATTTTCTTAACACTGGATTTGTTGGTCTCTTAGGTTTTTTTTTAAGAAATGAGATGAAGTAGTGCGGGACGTGAACGATTTTACGATTGCACTTATAACTGGACCCTAAGCATAAGCAAGCATATACAATAAATTCAAACAAGTTTTCACACGTTACAATTCATTTCGAATACTTCTTTCGATTGGCGGAAATGCATTATTCGAATTCAGCAACTGTGGAATCGAATGAAGTACTAGAAGAAGTAAACATGCGCTAAATTCGGAGTCGTGCGGAGTGCTCGAGTCGTGCTCTGACTTTCGATGCATCGCATAGCAACCGTTCGCCCAGGAGCGATGGAGGGTTCACATTCACTTGCCTTGGATCTTCAGGAAAGTGAGTTTGTTTTGCGCAGTTTTTGGTAAAGTGTCGAGTTAAGAGTTTCATGTGCAAAAGTGCAGGCTGCATCGGGATTCTATCAGTATTCTTCGCTATTTAACTGGTCAGTGAAAGTTTCTTTTCACAGCTGATTTCGACATCTCGAGTTGTTTGTCAGTGTTAACAGCTAGTTTGGAGTTGTCAGAACTACAAAAAGTAAACAAAAGTGATCCTAGCGACAACATGAGGGTAAGTGATGTGAGTTCAATTTAATTATTACCTTATTATTATCAGTATTAAGAAACCTCAAATTTGCTTTTGTGCGATGGATAGGGACATATTCCAAAATTTCACAAGCAGCAATATATTCCGACACAATGAGATTCTTTAGTTATTAAGTAACGTAGATAAAATCAGTAAAAAACGCATAAATACATGTTTGATTAATTTCGGTCGATCTCAAAATGTTTTTCGAAATTATTAACTGCGTTTATTTAATGAACTGGCATGTCTATTATATTCGAGGTTTTTCGATTTGAGAATGGTTCATTTTTAAAACAAAAATAATATGGATATGTATTTAAACTACTCGTTACTACATATTTACTGTCTTATGTATAAGGAAAATTCTCAGTCAATGGGAATATTTTGTAAAAGGAAAATCTAATTTAAATGGCATTTATTTTGTACGTGTTTGTTGTTGTATTGGACATTATTTTTATGAATATCTCGAAAACGATGGAAGGTGGATTGTTTTCATTATTTTTCCCTTCTTCTCTACTACAAGGTGATCTCGAAACCGCTCTCAGATCGTAAAACCTCGGAAATAATGGAATCCCCTTCAGAAATTTCCCACTTTTCAAAATTATTTTTGCCAAAAATTCAAATTATTAAAGATAAATGGAACACTTTGTCACTCAAATACCCTCTTTAGGCAAATTTTATAGTATTTTATGAAAATAAAGATTCCCAGCGGCCCTGACTATAGGGTAAAATGCGGTATAATCCCATAAATTTCCAGTAGTTTATACTGTCTTATACAGAAACACTGAGTATTTGTGAAATTTGTATTTATTACACAATTAATTGTAAAGTATTCACAATTGCAGCGTGCAATTTTAGTTGAACTAAGTAAGAATAATCTGACCCGACAAGGGAGGGAAGAATTGTTTCCTGGAGAGTGTTCAGGTTTTTATTTTTGTAGACCGGCTGTTCGGAGTTCTCAATAATTTGTTGAGTATTACCTTGCCTTTTGAATCAGATTGATTTGATGTTTTCATTGAAGCAATTATATCCTCCTACCTTTTATTGTATTCAAAATTGTATGTATACCTTATGCGCCATATGGACATCGTTTTCGAGTGCGCTTTTTTTGTAATCATGTTATTAGGTAACCTGTAACCATGAAAAATAAATAAATAAATAAATAAATATATCCTAAGGCGTTACCTGCTTAGAGTAAATATGTATATGTAGGTGCTGTGATTTTAAAAAAGAAGGTTTTAGTAGTTAAATCATATTTAGCTAATACCTATGAAATGTACTGCTTAAAAAGCAAGCAATAACCACAATGATAAGTGCACAATTTCTTCGCGCGCTTGTGTTTGTTTTGGCTACTTTAATTCACATTAGCTAACCGGGTGAATAGTATTATCCTTTTATATTATATAATACATATAGGTATTCAAGGGTCTTACATAAATAAAATTTGGTATTATCCTTTGGAAAATATTTTTTGTCATTTTTACATTTTTAAGCTCTGAATAATGACCGTTCACAGAATTTCCCTAGTAGTTTTTTTTTTAATGAACTGGATACCCAGTTCATTAAAAAACTCAGGTAATGTGGATAGAATGCATGTGGAGAAAATGTACTATAACCTATATAGTTCATTGAAAAAACGCATACATTGATTTTTACACAACCGTAGAAATTAAAAATTAAAAAAAAAATCAAGACACATTTAACGAAAGCAGTTTTAAATCTCGTAATATAGGCTTAATAAAATGAATATTTAAATTGTTGACGAAATTAATGTTATTTTTGAAATTGAGACTTATGTGAAATTCCAAATTTCGTGTTTAGTCTGTCCGAAGTATGTATTACATATGTACATATTATCTTTTTATGCTTAATAAGCTTATGCTTATTAAGGTTTAATAAACTCTTCAGTAATACATATAAAGCATTTGCTTATTTTTGTTATTTAATTAATTTGAAGCTAAATTTTTTTCTAAATCAGAATGGCTTTCCAAGAAATTTTCTAATAATGAATTCCTTCCGATTGGCTTTAGTTTATGACATTGAAGATAGCAGCCGATGCACGAAACCAGCCACATCAGTTGAAATAGAGCTAACAGTTTTAAAAATTATCATGGATAAAACTTTAAGAAAATGATGATTCCTGTATTAGAAAAGATCTAATCTAATCTAATTAATTATTTATTTTTTGACCGGCAAAAGGAATGGCTAATAAAAATTGAAAAGTCATTTAAAACCGAAGTAACATTCTGAAATTTGGCACGAAGCATCATTTGTTTATTGCTAATGCAATGAGCAAGTACAGTACAGTACCAAAATTATAACCACCAACATTTATGCTTCCATACTTTATTTTGAAAAAAACTTATTATATTCGTCCGTGTTTAAGATAAAAATGATATTGAGGGAAAATTCATATATTTTCCAAATTAATATTGCAACTCTGCAAGGAAATGTTAATCTGTTTGATTGTTTGCGAGAAAAATGTAATCAGAGTTCAAATTTTGAAATTTGTTAGAGTGGTTATAATTTTCTGGCACTATACTGTAATTGCGATCGAGCAGGATTTGTTTTTGTTTTTTTATTAATATTTAGGGCCAATTTTTCAACCGTCAGATAAATTTATTCCTCAGATAAGAAATCAACTTGACCGTGAAGAAAAATTATTTTTCACTCTATTTGTCAACATTAACTGGCGAATAATAGCCCTATCTGTCGGTTAAAGGAGCCGATAAGTTTAACCGTCTGATAACTAATTTAAATCAAAGCCACTTTGATTTTTGGGATAATTTTATCTGACGAATAAATTTATCTGAGGATAGAAAAATTGGCCCTTAAATATATAGACATCTCCGAAATTTCGATTTTTTTTTCTAAAAGGTTATTTAAAACCAAGCTGCCTAGATGAAACTTTCCTTGAAGGTTCTTCTCTTTTTTGCCGATGCAATGAGCAAGTAATTGTGATGCAGTAGGATTTTTTTTTTTTTGATATTCAAAAATATAGAGACCTCCAGTCGGAAATTTTTTCGGTTCTTGAATAATGTGAACGAATTTACTTCGAAAAACACTAATACCCTCGACAGACGGACACGGACGAATGAACGTTCGATGAATGAACATTCGCTCGGATTTTCATTCGCTGCATGTGAGACAGACGGCGAACTTCATTCGAGTCGAGCCTTTTTGACAGGTCGGAAATAGATAAACGTTCGTTTCTCTTCGTTTTTCGCAGCTCGCTCATGTAGCTTGCCCAAACACTTAAAAATTGTATTCCTTTGTCCTTCCACACATTCATTTTCACAAATTAAAACGTTTTTCGCTAGTACACAGAGTTTTTCACAATTTAAAAACTGCAATTTATAATTTGACACTGGAAATCAGCTGATTGTTCCAGGATTTCCATGATCATTCTCTGAGAATGAAGTTTCCGGAACTTCATTGATGAGGACGAGAATGAAGATACGAACGTTCATTCAAACTTCATTCTTGGTGACAGACGACAAAGCAACGATCATTCTCCGAGAACGTTCATTCGTCCGTGTCCGTCTGTCGAGGGTATAAGATTGTACAAATTCAGTACGTTTTTCTTTCCTTTTAACTTTGTTGTGTCACGAGGCTAACATGGCACCTAGAAAATGCCTGCGTTCACTTTATTTTGTCCAGCACATTTAACGCCGCTCTATTATACATATTTGACTGTTTTGTCAAGGCTAATGAGGCTTGACTACAGGATCGCGTATTGGTACTGGTTGCAAAAGCCAGGCATTTGTGAGCAAGAAGAAGTTTGTTTGACCTAGTTACATAAGAGTAAGATTCGCTCGTTAAAGCGATTGTGAATGCTTTGAAGTCGTTTACTTTTTGTCCACGACTGTAATTTCACCTTTAAGTCCATGATCCTCAACAGTTAAATTCATACCGCTAAATTGTTTCCAGATGGAATTAATCTGAAATTATTAAGTGGGTTGTATATATGAAACAGTATATCTACATACATATATCTTATAATTATACATTACATAGTTCGAAGTAATGCGACGTGCTATGGAAAATTGTCATCGCCGAGATTAAATTAAATATGTTTATGTATCCCCTTTTTAAATGATTTTATTTAGTTTCAAACCGTGTACGTAACAGTCAAATCGGAACTTCTGAAGAACAGGTGTTTCGCTGTAATTACGATGAAATTGTGCAGGTACCTTCCGATTCCGTGTAAAACGGTAGGAGGAAATATAATTCGGTGGCGCTCGGCCATAAATTCGAATATATTTCTGTATATTCCACTTTTAATTTCTGAAATTTTTTGAAATTTCAAATGGAATATTTCGACTCCATAATTTATTTTTGGCTGCACAATTTCACCGATATCTATCTATTACACCCCGCACTACACTAGTTTTCTATTGAAATCACTTGAATCACTTGAAAATTACTGAAAAACTCTTAAAAACCCGGCACGCAAAATAAACGACATCGCGCAAAACAAACCGCCATATTACTTACAAAACAACCGATCTGCCACTACGTTTTCCGCCATTCCACTTTTACTGCGTCCGTTCAGTTATAATTTTACTACTTCAACTACAACAACTACAACTACATTTATATGAATGCCCAATTTTCAATTTAAAATGAAACACGCAAAAATAGACATTTTGTAAAAGGAAAATACTTAGTCAATAGACATTTTGTAAAAGGAAAATACTTAGTCAATATACATTTTGTAAAAGGAAAATACTTAGTCAATAGACATTTTGAAAAAGGAAAATACTTAGTCAATAGACATTCTAATTTTTTACATTTGTACGACAAATATTTTGATATCACTCTCATGTTTCACATTTTTAATCTCTGAAACTTAACGGACGCAATCAAAGTGGAATGGCGGAAAATGGAGTGACAGATCGGTTGTTTTGTAAGTAATATGGCGGTTTGTTTTGCGCGATGTCGTTTATTTTGCGTGCCGGGTTTTTAAGAGTTTTTCAGTGATTTTCAAGTGATTCAAATGATTTCAATAGAAAACTAGTGTAGTGCGGGGTGTAATAGGTAGATATCGGTGAAATTGTACAGCCAAAAATAAATTATGGAGTCGAAATATTCCACTTGAAATTTCAAAAAATTTCAGAAATTAAAAGTGGAATATACAGAAATATATTCGAATTTATGGCCGAGCGCCACCGAATTATATTTCCTCCTACCGTTTTACACCGAATCGGAAGGTGCCTGCACAATTTCATCGTAATTACAACGAAACACCTATTCTTCACTTAGGCCGTCAAATCTTGTAAACTCATTTACGTCCATTTTACGCTAACCGATTGATCTGAAATTTTGCAGCCAGCTTTGGCTCCGGTGACAATGCAATATAGTGTACTCAGAATTGTGATATATTTAAAATGGCGGATGTTCCAAGATGGCGGATTATCTTTTCCTTTACAACCTTCAAGACATGGGTGTCAAATGAAAGGGTTTGACTAGCAGAATATGATAGGTCGGATGACGTCATTCTAAATTCCAAATGGCGGATACCTCAAGATTACAATTTGCTTCACAATCCCTTTGGCATGGGTATTGAATGAAAGGGTTCGACGAGAAAAATACGATGAGCTAAAGTTTAAATTATATAGTGATTTCTGTCCGAAACTAAAAAGTAAAAAAAAAATGAATAAAAAAAATTTTTAAGTAAAACGATTTTATATATTATGGTCATAAAATCGTGGGCGCGATCAATTAGCGAATGGTTTTAATTAGAAACTAAGTAGAACACACTAAATCACATAATTAGTCAACTATTTTATGCGCCCACGATTTTATAACCATAATATATAAAATCGTTTTACTTAAAAATTTTTTTTATTTATTTTTTTTTATTATGACATTGTGCGAATACGTTTTATCTTATTTTACAACAACAAAAAATTATGAATAAAATATTTTACAATGCGTTTAATTTCTTCCAAGATTTATTTTTGACAGATCGTTTTTCCAAGATTAATGGGATTTTCCATTTTTTAGCTTAAATACAAAGATGTTCTACACGGAGAAATTGAGTTACCAACTATTATCAAGGCAATTATTGAAACGACCGAGTTTCGCAGATTAAAAAAAATAAAACAGCTTGGATTTGTGTATAAGTTGTATGGAGAAGCAATACACACACGATATGAACATTGCCTTGGGTGAGCCTTGTGATTATTTTAAAAACACTTTTGAAAATAAATCTGCTTTTAGGACATACATTTCAGCCACTAAATTTATGGAGTGCCTCGAGAGGAACACACAAAATTTAAAAATTCCCCAAAATTTAAAGAATTGTGTGGCCGTAAGTATTTGTGAAGTAAACAATAAGACGCAGTATTTTAACACCGCAAATATTTCAGATAGCAGGACTACTCCATGATATTGGCCACGGTCCTTTCTCACATATTTGGGAAAATGTTAGTGGATTTAATGTAAGCTTATCGGTTTTTGATAGCAAAATTGGTGTAATTATAATTTTTCTAGCATGAGTACAACAGTTTTGACTGCATAGACGCGTTATTTGAAAAACTCCCGGAAAGTCTCTCTAATTCTTATAAAATGCATACTTATCAAAATGAAATAATCAAAGCATTTATAACAGGCGATAAAAAGATGCTTTCAAAACCATTGGGAAAATTTGAATTCTTGTTTGAGGTACGTTTTATTATTATATATGTACATACATACATGTGTATTTATTTTGCTTTTTGCACTTACTTCAAAAATATTTGTCTTATAGATTATCCATAATAAACAGTGCGGAATTGATGTTGATAAGTGGGATTATCTTAAGAGGGATGCGCACTATACCAGAGATCATTTAAAACAGGATGTTAAATTAAACCTTGACTTTGATGACGTATTTACAGGTATTTATTAACACTTTTAGTTAAAATATGCAGAATGTAAAACTGTTCTTACAATAGGCATGTTTTTTAATTCATTGGTGGACATTTATTACACCGGCCTACAACAAAAAAAATGTGTTCCTTGTGCCTGGGTTGTGCTCCTTAAAGTTTGCTTTTATCTGTAGTGTTAGTAGAAATTAGGTCTTTAAATTGGATGCCGTACAGCATACTCTTGCTCGTATAATTAAGATTTTCTCAATGATTTTTTTTATTAGCTTTTAAGAACTCACCATGAAGAAATTTGTTTCAAAATCCTACTATTGCTGTGTGCCAAACCAGACTTTTCTTTTCAAAAGTTCGTTAAAAATGTACTAGAATAATTTGCCTGTGCCAAACAAGGGGAGTCTTTTCAAGTGACTTTTGTATTGACATATAAGCACACTTTGATATTAATTAGCATGTTTGATATTAAATCGGGAAATGGACGAAGAAGGTATCGAAGTAATGGGGCCTATTGCGAATATCGTTTTTCAGTCGAATCGAAAGCCAAGACACTAAAATGCGTTACATTTCAGCCTTAAAAATGTGTCTTCGGTTTCGATTCGACTGAAAAACGATATTCGCATTAGGCCCCTATAATTTTATTTCTTCAAATACTAATAAACTATGTATTTAAAATACATAAAGGGGAAGAGGAAAACTAAAAATTGCATGCAAAATAGGATAATCAATATGCGATATGCTCACAGCCTTCTATAAGGAAAAAGTACTGATTTGTTATTTGAAAAGTCTACTCGCCAGCATGCTTTTCGTTGAATAGTCGACTTTTGAAAAGAAAAGTCTGGTTTGGCACACAGCCTATGATTTTAACACCCCTATTTTTTTTAATAACTATTTTGTGCATCCAATGACTTATTGCGCTGCTAATGTCAATAAAGCAACTATTTTAGCGTTTTATTGCTGCATGTTTATTTAAACAACGGTAAAACGAGATAAGCAAAATGAGAAGAGTTTATAAACAAATTGTATTAATGTAGTTACTTTCAGTGTTCATACCCATTATTTTGTCCACCATTGTATATAATAGTAAATAGTTATCTTCCAAAAGATTGATTATGACATCATGCGATTTTAGAAAAATGTGATGATAAATAATGAATTATTATATTGCTTTCAGGTGCAAGAGTATCGGCAGATGGTGTTCATATTGAATATAGAGCGGATCATTTTAAGAACATATTCAATTTATTTAATGCTAGACAAAGATTTCACGTGGAAATTTACCAGCATCCAACCGTAAAAGTATTGGAAACTTTATTCATAAAAGCATTGCGAGGAGTGGAAGAGAGAAACATACGCTTTAAGGAATTTAATGGGTAAGGAAGGCTTATTATGTGCGTACATTTTTAATATAATTTTGTTATTTATGCAGCAAATTAATTTCAAAAATTTCGAGTCGAGACTCGGAGGAATTCACAAATTTGACAGACGAAAATATTTATAATGTACTTAAGAGTGTTCCCGATAAAGATATCTGTCGTTTAATGGATTGTTTTGATCAACTGGCGTTTAAAGAGGTTAATCCTATTGAAAATGTAAGATCACATTTGCAGTTAATTTTATCTTTTAATCATTGTATTCTGTCTATTTACAGTCTGAATCTGAAATAATATGTGTTGATCTGGAAATAGAACGGGTAGGAGAGATTTTACAAAACGCTGAAATAAATTATTATGGATCTTTTGTGTAAGTATTACTGCCAGTTGCTTATTTCAAATTGTTAAAACAAAATGTTTTGCAGGAACAAATCAGATGTAAATCTTGACAAAGGTTTTTACAAAAAGCGACTTTTCTACCGATTATGCTTACCGTAATGACGTAAAGATTTGAATTCATATATAATAAATACTGTTTTTTTTCGATAATATTTTCTCTTTATAGTATTTTTGTTACTTTGTACCAGAGTTTATATGTTAATTACATGAATATGTTCTTTTTTCGTATGAAAAAAAATAGTTTTCTTTATCAAACAATAAGACCCGAGTTTTCTTAAAAGTGTTTTTTGATACTATGATCCTTAAGCTTTTCATAGAATATATCTTCACAGATGTTTTATCTTCTGTTGCTGTTGGAAAACCGCTTTAAGGGAAAAGTTGGGAAATTCGAGTAAATAGGGGACAATTAAATTAATTTTTCTTATAAAAGTGCCATGCGAGAAAGAAACGATGATGAATGTTACCCTAATTAATTTCAAGTTCCCGGTGGGTTTTGGGTAGCAAATAATTTAATTGAACTGTTTATTTTGAAAGCGGTTCAAGGGTTCAAGTCCAAAAATTTGGTAAAGATTTTTGTACATATATTCTTTTAAGGTAAAATCGTCCTTATGATATTTCGTACTTAGAACACTTTAAATTACTGGTTATTGAGCGGTTAATCTGCATATAGTCTGTCAACTAGACCACTTTGCCAGTAGATAATTAAGATCAGGTCAAGATTGATGGGAATTGTAAGGCAGAAGTATCTTGAGGAACTAATCAGAAATGCCTGATGTGGAACTGATATGTTTTCCTAACCCAGGGTTGCCTGATTTGGAACTAATTTAACTACATAGGTAATTTGACTAGGAATAACTAATGCAGAGTCGGTAAGGTTTTCTTCATCAGAATAGTCTGGAACTATCAAGATAAAAAATATTCTCTTACTAAAAATTAAAATAAAACTTTAATACTTAGATTAAGTTTTGTTATATTAAACAAACTTATAATATTTAACTTCAAACAAAACAAACTGTTATACTATGCCGTCATCGCATTTGGTGGGCAATTTCCCAAAAATTGCAAAATTTCAGCTCAATCGGAAACCGGGAAGTTGATCAAATTTAACTTGCAAGATTCCATTACAGACACCGGGACAGGTGAAACTAAATAAAAGCTTGTAAAAATTAGTCGGAAACTAAATTTTGCTTTCAACTTGTAACCGAGTGAATGATTTTGTAAACTAAAGTAAAAGCAGTTTATGCATTACTGATCATTGTACCACGTGCAGTTCGCCATATACATTTATATCTACATTGAAAGATGTCGCAAGGTTGCTCTTGCTAATGTTTTTCAGATTAATTTAAAAATGCGTCCTGTAGACGTTTTCCAATTTGTAAGTCTCCAAGTACTTACATACATATATGTATTTTGAGAAGTTTGTCATTAGGAATTTTGTCTTTTGAAATTTCGAAATGGGTGATTTTTTTATTATATTTGTTTTTTTAATATTTAAAGGCCAGTAACAAAATTGATTATATGGGAATTTATTAGGAGATTATGAAATGGGGAACTTCGTGGACTTTCTTATTTTTATAGTACGTTTGTGCGAGCGGATACAAATACTTTATTCCTTTTTTTATGTTCTTTACCCTGTGTCCGCTTCTCTTAACGACAGCAGCTTCTACCTATTTGAATTAACTCCAACTAATATTATAAATGCAAATTTTCCAAAAAACGTGCGTCTTGTGGTGTTCGCTGTAACTTAAGTTTAGAACATCTGAATTTGAGTATCAACGAGATTTAGTAGGAAACTACTTTCCTGGTACTGAACGGACTTGTTTATAAAAATTTCATTTTTCCTTTATACAAAATGGCGGATTTTTCAAGTTAAAGTCAATTTGTTCACCAAAAAACTCTCCATTATTGGGCTATTAAAAAAACGCACAAAAATGAGATATGCTTCAATTCAGTACCGCCAATTTCATGTTGAAAATAATTGGTTGGGATTTATAAGCAATTGGTCGAGCCATTCTGAAGATACGATGTACATTGACATTGGAAACGCTGGTTTGAGAAAAACGAGTTTAAAGTAGGTATGTACATATAGTTACAGGAACTTGAGGCGGTTTCACTTAAAATCGATGACTTGAAGATTTACAAAGATATGGATCCCCTTAAGAACCTTCAAAAACAGGGACTTGAAAACAGTTTTACATCCTGTTCGTAACGCGCAACCCATTAAGTTAGCTATTTTTAACTATTCACTCCTTCTATGATATTTCCTAGTACAAATTTGCGTTAATCAAGAAATTTCACATGCCATAAAAATCTCCTAAAATCCCTGTTTCTTTCTATTCGCCATATTGATAACAGTTTCAGAATCAGTGTATTTAAAGCAGAACACAACTGTGATGGGAAAACAAAAGTACATTTATACATACTCAAAACTATGTAAAATAATAACTGAAGTTTATAACTCCGAAAATTGACTGACATGTATTCATAAACATATGTATGGAGATATCGATAAAGTTTTACTTTTGAATTTCTCGTTTGGAAGTTATTGTAATCGATCCGATTTTTCGATTTGAACATTTTGAAATATTTCCACATTTTGAGGTCCCTAGAGTCGAAATCCATCGTTTTTAAAAAGATGTCTGTATGTGCGTGTGTACGTACATACTACGTTGGTGAACTTTTTTTCGTTTCGGATATCTCGAAAACAACCTATTCCGTTTGACGCACAATTACATAATGAACACCTCGTATGATTTGCCAAAAATTTGAATTGGCGGTTATAACAAACAAACAAAATGCTAAAAAATTGTTGTAAACGATTTTTTGTTTTGAACGCAAAAAATTGCATCATGAACGTCTAATAAGGTTTGCAAAAAATTTTAACTGTCATTTTTTTTTTAATATTAAAAAAAGTACTAAAATGGTTTTCAAGGGCACCAAATGGGAAGTTGGCATGTGGGTAGACCTGTCGAACCCAACCTCTTTCATTTCCCGATAAAGCTAAAATTTCAGTGGGACATATCTTTGCATATTTTCAATGAAAATTAGTATTGAATAAGTTAAATATGCATACACATACTTAATTATATATAATTTACCCGATCTTTAAATAGTTATATGTACATACATATGAAACTGTCACAGTGGTGTTCACCCTAAGGCTTATTGTATATACACACATATGTACATACATACGTATGTATATAGATTTACTTGCAAATCGCTTAAAGTTGAAAATATGAAGACACAGTTTTTAAATCGGGCATCTGGTCCATATTTTAGATAAATACTTACCTACGTTGGTTTTCCAGCGATCTTAAGAGTATGTATGTATACAAATTTTGATAGACATGTATAGCGAACCAACAAACAATTGACAGGTGGAGCGGAGCGGACCGGAGCGGATGCATTGTGTTTCTGCCTTTATTTTGAAATCATAGACACTTCAATTTTTCATACATTATAACTCACATGGAACGATACTGATATTAGTCAAAAAGTAGGGCAACCTCGTAAGTGTTTAAACACATCTACAAATAAAGATTATATCCATCGACCATTACCATAAACATATGTTATTTGTAAATAAATGTAAAAATTGTGTTGGTTAGGTTAGAAATTAGATTTCTTATTATGAATTTTTTATCTCATTAATTTCCGGATCGGTTTCCTTTTCTTCATGCTTCTTGACCTAGGAACATTACTTCGTTTTATTAAAAATAAGAACTTTTAGCAACGATATTGAAAAATTGTTTTTCTTTTTTCAATTAGCAGAAAGCTGCCAATTCAACTATCAACAATTTATTAATGTATATAAAGAAACAGGTATAACTAACATTACATTACGTTTCCATTGTATAAATAGATCACATGTTGCTAGACAACAAGAACGCATAATTTACAACTACAATTTCGTACTGTTGGGTGTCAAAAATGTAGGGATTATAAATAAACTATTAACAAATGGGCACAGTTTTCTAAGCCTAAGAGTTGCCTATGATTCTATGCGGTAGATTTACTGCTAAGAATTGTTTGTGTAGCCGTTGTTTGCAAAACTGGTAGAATTCAATTTCTCTCGTGAAGTTTCGCCTCACAATATCCTTGATTTCTTCGGTTACTGGTGGCTTAAAGGAATTTTTATTAATTTTGTTCAGACGCTCGGAACTAGCTGTAATGGTATATTTTCTTTAGTTTGTATATCTCTTTGTATTTAAATTATTTTACCATAGTAGATTTCACTGGCTCCTGTGAAAAATTTTGGAATATACTTTTCTAATACTGACAGGGTTGTATTTAAATCTTCCAGGACTCCAACGACAGCGTATTGGCTTTCAACTGCATATTTTGCTCGTTCTAAAGCCCCGATTGTGTTGAAAGGACTGTAAAACATATATAGTATTAGAATGAAGTTAGTTGGCTATAAGGAGGTCTTACGTGCATTCGTAGTCGTGTCCACAGAAGAACAAGGTTTGGCGTCTGTGGTCCCCGATTCCCTCGTGAGTGACACCTTGAGTGAAGGTACATTCCTTATCTCCCATTCGAACGCATGTTTCAAAATCTTTCTTGAGCCAAGCTGGATCTGGCAGTGGTAATTCTGGAAAAGCGGCCTTCCTCTCTACAAAGTACCAAGGAGCTCTTACGTAATAAAACCAACTGATAACCCGCTCAATTGGGTCCCGGACGACATTCATATAAATCGGTGTTGGCAAATTAAATTTTGTAAAATTTGTGAAGCACACATGTTTGATGAAGACTGATGGTTCTGGTAGTTCTGCGATTACTTCTGCCAGCTCCTGTTGCTGGTCTTCACCAAGGCGAATGGTTTCAACTCTTTGGACAGCATCTCTGTGGAATTCGAATTCATTTCGAGCAGCTAATTGTCGGAGTAGTTCCATGAATGTCTGGCTTCCGACCTTTGGAACTCTGTTAAAGAAAACAATTTCTACTCCTGCTTTTCGTGTGTTGTTAAGATCTCTGGCGTTGAGTGATTGCATCTATAGTGAAAGATTTTAAGTTAACAATTTTTTTCGTATAGTATAACAACTGTTGAAGTGGTGCACGACCTTTTCATGTGGTTGACCAAATTTCTTCCAATAAAAATCCTTAAAGAATTTATGGACGTTAGGTACGCAACGCATGAACGTTTTTTCTATAGAAGGGTATAAGAACAAAATTTTAACCATGGAAATATTAGATTATGGAGCAAGATATATTCTACTTGTTTTTTATAGTATTCGCTTATCTTGAAGCAGCGGAGGGTAAAGTTTTGCTGCAGGAAAATGTTGAAAATAAAAGCTTTTGGTCCTGATTAGACGCGGCAGCGAAAGGTTTCAAGCTTCGTCAGCGAAAGGTTTCAAGATTCGAACAAATGTTGTAATCTTATATACTTGGTACATTGATCGCACCAAAAGCGGCGCCTTCCTCCAATAACGCCAAACATTCATCGGCTTCTGATACCAGGAGGTTTATTTTTATAACTTTAAGTAATCTAACAATATTCATCGTTGTATTTTCCATAAAAATGGATTCTAGTTTGTTTGTTTGGTTTTAATTAGCCTTGTCCAACAAAATTTCCGGTTTTGCTTTGCTTGCTGTCGATGTGCATCCAGCAATACGGCCGATTTATCAAGGACTCAAAATTGTTTCCCGGTTAGACTATGGATCGCCCAGAGTGGTATCAGAAGGGACCTAGAAACGGTCTTAATGTGCCTTAGAGGCAACCACAACACCTAACCTAACTTTACTTTGCCGTCGACGAAGACATTGCCGGATTCTATGGGCGCGGTCCTTAAATCATACGAAGTTTTTGGTATATTTATTTAAAATATAATTATAAATCTAATAATAAATAGTTACAGAGTAGATACAAGATAACTTCTATGTATGACATGCAGTAAGGGCTAAAGTATATTACGTGCACTTCACGCTGTATTGCATTCAAGTTTCTAGTAAATGTGATGTCGAAGTTGGTGCTGCTGAATGTTGTAGAGGAGGAATTGCTACGGGCATCGTGATCCCTAGACAATTGGGCTATTGCCGGATAGACCACCTATGAACGTACGTACACACTGTGCTTCGTTTTCTTGTTATCTTTTCGGCGCTGCCATATTCGTTCGGCTCTGTACTTTTAGGCTTATTGCATCCATTTCTTTGCGAGTTTTCCTCTAATTGACGTTTCCTATAATTCCAAGAATATGTACAAGTCATATGCCACGTCATCTGTAACTATTTCGTACTTTTCCACATAATGTAAAAGGAGACGAGGTGAAAAGAAAAACCTATCTCAATGATCGGTGATAATGACTATTGAAATTCTTAATATTTTCTATATCCGATATCAGCGGCTATTGTGTTTAAAAAAAATTGTAGCAATTTTGCTAAGGAATTTTTGTCCAAAAGGGGATTTTGTTAGTTCTTTTCACTTCTATTCGGATAGGGAAGGTGTTTATCGCATTTTTCGATGTGGATCGAAAAACTTTAAGCTTCACCGAAACAAGGCCTTATCGATCCAGGATGAGAGTCTCGATTCGGTTATTCTGACTGGAACCGGCTTGAAAGAGGTCGTAAACGAGATAGGTACCTATACATCTATACATATAATATAATTGTAACTTGTGGAATGTTTGTACGCGCATCATGAAAAAACTACTGCATGGAATTGAATGCAGTTTTCACCGATGTATTGCTAGAGCTCTAACTTAAAATATAGCCTCCATTTGGAAAATCCACCCACCCACTAGATGGCGCTGCAATACATCAACTTCTATACCGTTCAACCGATCCTCATGAAAATTGGTGTACGCAGGAATTTGAATACGGTGAAGATTTTCGCGCTATTTATATTGCTATAGCTCGCGACTAGATGGCGCTGCAGCACATCGCGTTATCCATTTTGCAATAACGCGCCGCTAGATGGCGCTGCAGTACATCAACTTCTATACCGTTCAACTGATCGTCATGAAAATTGGTATACGTAGATACGGAATTTGAACACGGTGAATATTTTAGCGCTATTTATTTTGCTATAGCTCGCCAATAGATGGCGCTGCAGCACATCAACTCCTCTCAACTGATCGTCTTGAAAACTGATATATATATGTACATAGATACTCGAACTGCTACTACGTGGCGCTGCTTATAGACGCCGCGTCACGATCTGTAGAGAGTGGTAAGATTCGATTAAGCTGATCGTTAGCGTCGAAGGCGCGGGCAAAAGCTACTATATCATAAAATTTATTCCGATAAGTTTTTACCGATTAAACTAGCTAAATTTTTAGGAACATTTTTAGCTTTTGTTTTTTATTGTTCAATTAATTGATACTATTAAAATTACATGCTTTCAGAAACTAAGCAAATCTTTACTAAAGAGGCCTAACTTTTAATAATCGTTTGTTAATTTAAAGAGTATTGGACGGTTAGAACAAATGTTCAATAAGTCACAAAAAAAGTACGTGGCGCCACATCTAGCTGAGTGAATATTTTTTACAAAAATTATTGTTAATCGCTTTTTAAATAATACAGTAAATATCTTTGCATGTCCTTAAATTTGTTTTAAACACTTTTATTTTGTTGTGACGCCTTTTTTTATTATGCAATTTATAGTTGAGCTGAGTTTAGTCATGGCCAGGCAAAGAGAGACAAAAAAAGGGCAGTGCAGTTATGATTTTATGTTATTTTGGTTAATGTTTTTATAGAAAAAAATGTTTCTTGTAGTTGTCGGAGTCCTCCTGTTAACAGATAAGGGAATTTCTTGTCAGAGCCAAAGCAGCACTTTTGTACAAACACACTACATTTTCCGTCATTACAAACTATAACAATCTAAATGAAAGTTGAGTTACACAATGTAGTATATCAATTTCGTTTATTTTCATTTTTTTTAAGAGCAATATATTGCTTGTATAATCGCTGCTTGCAAAACTTGTAAAATTCAATTTCATTTGTGAAGTTCTTCCGCAAAATATCCTTAACTTTCTCACTAATAAGTGGTTTAAATTGATTTTTGTTTTGTTGCCGTATCTCTTCTTGATGTACTGAAACAAAATTTTTTTTTAATGAGATTTTTTCTCTTTAAGTTATAAGATCTTACAATAATAAAGAGCTGTAGCGCCTTCAAAAAAACGTGGAATATAATGTTCTAGTACAGCAAGTGTTATGTTAGTATCTTCCCAAGATCCCACAACGGCATACTCTTTTTCAACAACCAATTTGGCTTTTTGAATTGCAGTTGGTGAGTTGAAGGGTCTAAAACACAAAATACAGTCTGTGCAATGCACTTTTAGAAACATGAGAGTTGTGCTTACTTACAGGCAGTCTTTGCTATGTCCACAGAAGAAAAGAGACTGTCGTCGGTAGTCGCCGAATGAATTTAGAATGGCATAGGGTTCGTAGGTGCACTCTTGATCGCCGCTAAGTACACATTTGTTAAAATCCTTTTGAAACCACTCAGGTTTTCTGATTTCTAAATCGGGAAATCGCCTATGTCGCAGCACGTTGTACCATGAGCTGCGAATGTAATAGTACCAACTAATCACTCGTTCAACAGGATCCCGGACTAAGTTCATGTATATCGGACGAGGTAACTCGAATTGAGTGAAATTTACATAGTTAACGTGCTCGATGTATGCCAAAGGTGCTTCAAGCTTGGCTATAGTTGCGGCAAGCCTTTTCTGCATACGCTTGTTGTGTACTATACGATGGTGCTTCCTAGGAAAATTTCGAGCCAGTGAAAATCCATTAAGTTTTCCCAGTTTGTCCAGAAGATTCATTAGTGACTCGCTGCCAGCCTTGGCGACGCGATTAAAAAATAATATGTCTATCTCTGCATTTTGAGTGTTGTTGAAGTCCTCCGGTTTAAGGTTTTTCAGCTAGTAAAGTTTATTAATTTACTTCGTTAAACAAAAAAAAAACATTCTAACTATCAATTAAGCTAATTATTTAATGTCAATGGAAGAAGTAGACAACTACATTCAAGCGAGCTTATAACCGAACCATTCCGGGTGCAATTAATTCGATGACATTTTTTAGTTCCACTTAATGCTCTTGTCATCATTGGGATGCAGTGTAATATTTGAAGACCAGAAATATATTCCAGGTTTAGTACACATAAGCTTTTTATTATTAATGAAATGAATGTGCTCACATAAAAATGATATTTTCCTTATAAAATGCGTTCAAAGCATAGGTGACTAGGGTCTAGGGACGTATTTTGTAGAGAGAAAATGAGAAAATGCACGTTTTTTTTCAGAGGCAATTTTTCATGTGGATCGACGAAAAACGGCTCAAAGTTTTAAATCTCATCTCGCTAAATTAAATCAAAGTCTCAACATACATACTAGTTCAACGGTAAAAAAAAAACAAATAATGTTCTTTTATATGGACATTACAGTTGCGAAGTTTTAATTGAAGTTTAAAATGTATGGCAATTTGTAGTTTTCAATATCTTTTAAAATTTATAACTTTCATTTTTCATTTGCTATATTTTTTATTTGCTATACCTATGTATATCTAAATAAATATAAAAAGCAAATTTTATCATTATAGATAAATGGATTATTTCAGATTTTTCGGCCTGTATTCTTTGGGGGTAGAGGACGTTGGATACAGTGGTATATTTTTACACATTGTTGGTCCTAATGCAAAAAGTATGTGTGTTAAAATTGAAAACAGAAAAAGATTTTAGAACCTGTAAAGCAAGTAATTTCATATGACACCCCATTTAACAATGTCACTATACGTGAAAATGACAATAAAAGTATTCTACCCAGAATAAATGCGGTAAAAGGTATCGTTTTCATTTTGAGGTACGAAACCCTCAAAAACTTCCTATTCATTTTGATACCTAATTCGAAGATTTAGACTATTTAGGGTAAGTAAAAAAACTCAAACTTTAAAAAAAAAAAGTATTTTAAAATTCTCTACAACTATTCTGTCCACATAATAAGAAATGGACACAGAATGCTTTTCTCCTAATAATAATCGATTTTCATGCAAATTTTCAGAAAAATTGATAGAATTGGAGTGGAGTAAATAAGTAATAAGTAATTGATAGCGAAATCGTCAAGAAAAGTTCGAGGCTGCTGTGACTATGATAATCCTTATACTTTTGTGAAAGTATACGACTTCATCTCAATGGGATTCTTACCAACCCGATGGAACCCAAAATGTCTTGCAAAATATATAAATTATGATTTTTTCGTAAAACTATAATAGTAATTAGAGATTCTACTTTTTCCAGATATGTATGGTATGGTATGTATTTTATAGTATTGTGGATGTGCAAGAGTTTTTGAATACAACTGTTTCCAGTTATTTATTTGACAAAAAGATTAGTTTGAAGATTTCTTTCAAATTTAATTAAACTTAAAACAAAAGAACGCTCTTTTGAGGTCAGAAGCTAAATACCCAGGTACGCGCAAACATTTACTGACTTTCATAGGTACGTGGTTCCTAAGAAGTAAATTTAAACATTAAGAAAGTTGTAGCGATTACCTACATTCTTTTATTTAGTTCACATGTCTAATGTAACCATCACTTTACAAAATTTAATTATACAAGGTGGCGCAAAATTAATCATCCAATTTTATTTTTGTATAACTTTTTTACTAAATAAAAAAAAAATGATTTTGAGTGATAGAAATCTTTATTAGGACCTTTAGAATCTTTTCTATTAAGTGGAAAAGATGATATCCGTCAAGTGGCTGCCGCCAGTGTTGATACACATTTGTGCCCGTTTTATCGCATTTTCCATGACTTTCCGCAAGATTTCCGGTGATGACTGTTCGCATTGCTGTCGAATATTCTCTTTAAGGGCAGCGATTGTCTGAGGCTTGTTGGCATAAACCCGCGACTTTAAGTACCCCTACAGAAAAAAGTCTGGGGCGGTTAAATCCGGCGATTTTGCTGGCCATGCCAAATCGCCAAAACGGGAGATTACGCGATTATTGGTCAAAAAAATCGACACAATTATTCCACGCTCTTGCGGAGTATAGCGCTCCATTGCTTGTCTGTTTGTAAGCTGTCTAGTTCACAAATGTAAAATATGATTGACGTACGACGCTATTTGCAAAAATTATAACATCTTCCGATAGTGTGATTAATTTTGCGCCACTTGACGGATATCATCTTTTCCACTTAACAGAAAAGGTCCTAATAAAGATTTCTATCACTCAAAATCATTTTTTTTTATTTAGTAAAAAAGTTATACAAAAATAAAATTGGATGATTAATTTTGCGCCACCTGTTAGTATTGAGAGAAGGCAATAAAAGTTGGCTACTATTATACTTTTAGATTATACATATACATAATGTTATGTTTGCATAGTTGAGAAAATTGTTTCCGTATCTGAACATATGTATAAAAAGCTTTTCCAACGTTTTAAATGTTTTATTACACGAAGTTTATATATTATTTAACATCTGTTGTTTTGTAGATTTCTTTAAATGAATTTGTTTCAATTTAACAGCAATGTACTGTTTGTGCAGTCGTTGCCGACAAAATTGATAAAATTCAATTTCTTTAGAAAAGCTCTTCCGAACAATTTCCTTGATTTCTTCGTTGACTTGCGGTTTTAATTCGTTTCTGTTTCGTATATTATTACTTAGATTATCCCCTTCCACTATAAGAAATAAAAAAACATTATTTAAGGCTTTAATTAAGTAATATTGTAATCTTTCGCACTATAGTACAAAGGAGCTGCTCCTGTAAAGTATTTTGGAATGTACTCTTCAAAGACAGCCAGTGTTATATTTGTGTCCTCCCAAGTACCCACGACAGCGTATTCTTCCTCGACAATTTGCTTTGCTTTCTGAAGAACGCTATTTGTATTAAAAGGCCTAAAAATTCGTTTTGATTTGTAGAAATTTCGTGAGATGCAAAAACAAAAGCATACCAACACTCGGGTTTGTGACCACAGAAAAACGCCATTTGCCTTCGATGATCTCTTTCCGAATCTTGATCTGACGCAATTTGGAAAGAGCATTCTTTATCACCTGTCTGAACACATTTCTTGAAATCCTTTTTATACCATTGCTGTGGTCGTTCTTTCCAATTCTTCGAATGTTTTTGTTGCTGAAGAAGGATCCAAGGCGCTCTTCTGTGATAAAATGAAGTAATCACTCGTTCAACTGGATCGCGGACTAAATTGATGTAAATCGGGCGAGGAATATTGAAGTCCGTAAAGTTTATATAGCTAATATGTTTGGCATACACCAACCGTTTTCCCATAGAAACTACATGGTTTGCAACATCTGACTGTTGACCCGAATCAAGAGCAGTCATTACCGGCAGGAATGGAGATTCTTGAAAAATACTGAATTTATGCACGGCACCAAGCCGTTTGATGAGCTCCATAAGTTGTTCACCACCAGTAAAGGGAATATAGTTGAAAAATATTCTACTCACTTCTGCATAAACAGTATTGTTTAAGTCTTCGGGAAGAAGTTGCTCTATCTAAAGATTTTAGAGTTAACTTAGTCATTGATCTTCTTTTAGTGCAAAATTGTATATGAAGCCAATAAAGCTTAAAATTTGTCAAAAGGAAACAATGCTTCATGCTTTCTTTGATATATAGTAGAAGAAAAATGGCATGTAATTCTATGATTCCCAGTTTTTAACTTAGAATAATATTAATAAAAGAAGCATTTAACAAGTCATTCATGGATATTAAAAGAAATAAAGTAGAAAATTGTTCGAAAACATTAATTGTTAAAAAATAATAGCTGTAGCGGAAGTAGCATAAGTGTTTTTTGTTGCATACATATGTAAGCAGTTATTTAATATTTAAGAAATCTAGTCAATGCGGACGTTTTAGTTACTTTCGCAAAAAAACTACTGCAATTTTGTCGTTGCGTAACAAATAAGTTAGGTTATTTTCGTTCGCGAAATTAGAAATATTAAAATCTTGTTTTATTACAATTATAGAAAAACATTTATCAGGGCTCAAATGTAGTCCAAAGGAGCCATGGGAAGCTCGTTCTATATACAAATGAGGCACGGTGTGCCGAAACAAAACTTTAAGTTGCTAAAATGTAGTCCACTAGAGGCACGAATAAGTCTTAACGCATCCAATCCAGCCCAAACGAGGTACGATGCGCATTCCGACGAAAACAAATAAATATACAAGTTTATTGTCATCATAAAAGTTTGATGATCCGCAACAGTTCGAATGAAGCAAGATAAATATCAGTATTTTTGGACTGATTAAAAAACACTCTACGTAACAGCTTCCGCTAGTTTCGAACAACCTTCATGCAGTAAACACATGAGCGTATATCAAGAGTGCTTGAAAAATGGGTGTATTTTTAAATCTTCATGCGTGGTTTTGACGCGTATGCACTTGCAAAAGAGAGTATTTTCAAATTTTTGTGCCCACTTTGGGCGCTTGCGAAATGGGCGTATTTTTTAAATTTCGTGCCTGCTTTAGGTGCGTATGTGCTATAAAAGTGCGCATTTTTAAATTTTCATGCCTACTTTGTCTACAAAAGTTCGTATTTTTGTTGGCATTGTATGTACCTGCAAAAGGGTCTTTTGTTTTAACTTTCGCGTATGCGCTTGAAAAGGGCTAAGGTACTTTAAACTTTCGTTTCTGCTTTGAGAATTTACATGCCTGTACGATACATGGGCTAGGTTTGGACGCGTTTATATTTCTATAATTTCAGATTTTTTTCTTTGTGCTATATTTGAATACTGTACATACATATATAGATAGGTTAGCGTGAAAAGTATCCTGTGGCACGTTTCGCTTTACTAGACGTTATTATTTAAATATGGGTAATTAAATATTAATGGTAAATCAGCAGGTTCAGATTTCGAATATCGAAAAACATAAAATCTCGGAATTTG
This sequence comes from Machimus rusticus, assembly GCA_951509405.1. Lineage (NCBI taxonomy): Eukaryota > Metazoa > Arthropoda > Insecta > Diptera > Asilidae > Machimus > Machimus rusticus. Next base: position 11,160,152 of record OX608050.1, read on the forward strand.
ATGAATAAATGCTCGACTTAAATTAAATAGAATTTTATTAAAGGTTACATAGACAAATAAAAATATGTACCTAAAATTACAATTCATCATAGCCTGCATCATGATGTTCAACTTTGACGCGAATAGCATCGTACTGTTTGTAGAGTCTTTGCCTACAAAATTCGTAAAACTCAATTTCCCTTGTAAAGTTCTGTCTCAGCATCTCACGCACTTCGGGGCTGATGTCCTTTTTGTTACCAGGATTTTTGTTCATACTTAGCGTATCACGATTAACTGCAAAATACGTTCGACAATTCTTTATACCATTTATCAATTAATTATTTTTGTCATGCATTCTCTTACGGTAATAAGCAAGTTTAGAATGTTTAAAAAACTTTGGTATGTAATGTTCTAAAACCGATAGGGTAGCGTTTGTATCTTCCCAACTTCCTACGACAGCATATTCTTTTTCAACAGTGGTTTTCGCTCTTTCTAAGGCTGTTTTCGAATTAAATGGCCTAAGTGTAGATTGTTAATGATTTTTAGAATATCTATAGGTATTATTAATACTTACATACATACAGCCTTTGAATGTCCACAAAAAAATAAGGTTTGCCTCCTGTGATCATCAACACTATCCCTCATGGAGCCTTGAATAAATTGGCATGCTTTGTCACCGGTCCTAACACATGTGTCGAAATCCATATTCATAAAAGTGTCGTCAGGGGTTTTGATGTCATCGCCATGCTTCTTCCTTAATTGCTCGTAGTACCAAGGTGTTCGTATATAGTAATGCCAGCTGATCACCCTTTCAATTGGATCACGTACTAGATTTATGTATATCGGTCGGGGAAGTTCCATACTTGTAAAATTGATGAATGCCAAATGCTGAGAGTATACAATTGGTTCTTCTAACACAAGAATTTCGGCGGCTAGCTCCATTTGTTGAATCGGTCCCTGGAGGACTTGTTCATGTCTTTTGGCAACATCTCGGCTTGTCTTGAAACCATTCACACGTCCAAGGTGTTTCATGAGTGACATCAAAGTTTGGCTTCCCGCTTTTGGTACGCGATTAAATATTACTATATCCACCTCTGCTTTTCTCGTATTATTTAGTAAATGATAGGGCTCGACCTGCCTTGTCTGGGATTTCAATATGCAACGGCTTTTTAAACTTTTTAAAATTATTTACTCCTTTTTAAGTATAATAGTCAACATGCGGCAGAAGTTATTGTTAAGAAAAAATTTAGAAAAATTATATGAAAGCGGTTAAGATATTTTGAATAAATACGTCGCTAAAAATTGATTAATCGAAAGTATATGTAGAAGATCGCATGCGATTTAAAAGAACAATGTCAATGTCAATAAAAGTCGATAAAAGGGCACGATACGGGTACCATAGTTACTGAATTTCAGTTAATGATAATAATAATTTTACGATTATTATTTTCTTATTCGCTGTGCTAAAGATAGTCGTATTTTTGTAGTTTTAAAGCGGGTATACGATTTTCAATCATTTCTTTCATGTCACTTAAACAAATTGCACATTTCATTTGAATATTATAACTTTGTTGTAGAACAGGTATACACTCAAGAAATCCTCTACAATCTTTATACTTTCGCCATAATTAAATTACTGGCAGATTGAATTGAAAACGACAAAATTCGACATTTCAATATAGGAACCTTAATATTTTTCAAATAAATTATTGTTCAACTTTTCCATTGATTTTTGCTATAAATCCGTTTATAATAATTACTTTGCACAATAGTATTTATTTTTTTTCGGGTTTTAAGGTGTTGAAAAATGTCAAGCAAAGTCCTAGCAGTAGGTATAAATGTGCCATAACGGTTACTCTACTTTGAAAGAAAACATTGAAATATCTAAAGAGTAGGTAAAGCTTCAAAATGGCAGTTAGTTAGCCGAATCAACCGGCTAAGTTGTGAATTAAGATTTTGCTAGTTTAAAAAATGTATTATTTACCTTAAAAAGAATATTGTTTTAGCCAGAGATTTGACTCCGAAAATGAAAAAGCTGTCGATATTATTTCAACATCATTAGGTATAAATATCTTCCGACTCAAAGCTATATTTATTTCTGAAACACTGTCATGAGCGAAAGTGTTAAGTTTTTTCCGAGAGGAGAGTGAACTTTTGAAGAAAAGTAATTGTTCATTAAAAAAAACTGACTATTAAATGAGCCTAGAATCTTGACTAAAGTTACGATAACAGCCACAATCAGATGGAGCCACCATTTACTGAAATGTAAAACATGTTTATGTGCAAGTGCATTTCAAAAACTACTACTTTTATTACAAAGCTTTATAAAGTGTTCACTTTTTAGGATTGTTGTAGCGTTCAGCCAGAGATTTCCATTTTAATATAATGTGGGCTCGATTTTAATATCACATATGTAAAGTGGCTACTAAATTAAATTTCAGAACGAGAAGTTTTATCAGTTCCGAAACATTTGATTGTGAGACGGTGTATACGATGACTCAACAACTCTTCAACACATTGACTTTAAGTCCTTAAAAAAGAAAAAAGTTTGCTGTCTTTTGCAAATTTCTAAAAAATAAAATGTATAATGTATATCTGCGTAATTAAAAATAAACTCTTTCTAACATTTAACTTAAATTATAATGATTTTTTTTAAAGACGACCTTTTTTCAACCTTATAACTGACTCTTACCTATGGAAATCCTGGAATTAATGTTTTTTCTGGTCGAAATATTTAATTAAGAAAATAAATGTTATTTGAAAATATACATAATGATTAAAACATTGAGCATGTACGATTTAAAGATTCAATAAATAATTGTTCGTGAAGTGAGAGCTCATTTATAAAAAACTCAAAAACATTCAACAAGGTTATGCGCACAGTTGTTGGATGATTTTCAAAATAGACACTTATTTAAGGTATAAATATATGTTTTTAAAACTTATATAATTTTGAGATTTGCTTTCAATTCATAATGTTTTTATTTATTTTTTTGCACTGAGGAATTAGAAGCCCTAAATTTTAAAAAGTTTTTAAGTACTGACCTACGTTGTATTTTTTCACACTTGATTATAAAAGTTGTGTTAAATATTTTGGACGTTGAAGGCAGAATGAGTAATCGAAACATACAAGGAAAATTGGCTGATGTAACTTTCACTGTTCACTCCAATCAATTGTTTGTGTAAAATGAACACATAAATTCACACAATTTATTTAGCAAAAATAAATTGCCTTGAGAACTCTTTTTATGTTATGTAATCTCTTACATACTTAAAACTTAAATATAGTATACATTTACAAACATAAGCGGAAGTAGTTAATAAATATTACTTTATTTGAGGTAGATAAGATCACAATACGTTTACAAGATTATCTAAGTGATTTAGTTCTTCAGATTAAGAGCCCTGTGTTGGTTATATAGGCGTTGTTTGCAAAACTGGTAAAACTCGATTTCTCTGGTAAGGTTTCTTCTAATCATATCTTTAACCTCTTCGCTTACTGGGGGTTTGAAGAAGTTTCTATTAATTTTACTTAGATTGTGTTTACCAACTGAAAAGTAAAGAAATAAAGTCTTTTGCCCAATAATATATTGCAGAATATCTTACTGTAGTAAACCGTTTTTGCGCCTTTGAAAAACAGTGGTATGTAATGCTCAAGAACAGACAACGTTACATTTGTGTCTTCCCATGATCCTACAACCGCGTATTCTTTTTCTACTGTTTCTTTTGCTTTCTGCATGGCAGTATAAGAGTTAAATGGACTACAATAAAGATAATATGTTACAAATTCTATTATTTCTTAGAATCTTTTTTTCAAAATACTTACATGCATTCAGATTTAGATTGTCCGCAAAAGAACAGAGTTTGTCGTCTATGGTCTCCCACCCCCTCCCTTAATGAGTTCTGAATAAAAGTACATTCCTTATCTCCATTTCGGACACAAGTTTCAAAATCCTTCTTAATCCATTTCGGATTTGGTAGAGGAATATTTTTAAACTTTCTTTTCCTCTCCACAAAATACCAAGGTGCGCGGACGTAATAATACCAACTAATAATCCTTTCAACAGGATCTCTGATCATATTTATATAGATTGGAGTAGGCAGATCCATTTGAGTGAAGTTAATGTAAGCAACATGCTTAGCAAATACTGCTGGTTCTTCAATGTCTGCTATTTCTTCCGCCAAATTGGCTTGCTGTTCTGGTTCCAATAGGACAGTTTCCTTGCTCTGGGCAATATCGCGTGCAACTTTAAAGCCGTTTAATCGTCCCAGGCGCTTCATTAATTCCATAAGTGTTTGACTTCCCACTTTGGGGACACGATTAAACACTATAATATTCATGTCAGCCTTTTTGGTGTTGTTCAGATCATCAGCGGTAAGATCATTAATCTAAAGTGGTGTTATTTACAGTTTTATTCATTTGAGTGTTTTTAAGCTGTTTGGAATATGTTGGACCGGTGCGCCTGGTTAGTTGAAAGCGAAGAATTCTTTAAGATACGTACTTTTAAAGCCTTCAGTCGTGGTAGAGGTAGTCCATTGACGAAATATTTGTTTTCACTCCACATGCTTTTTTGAAACTCCACTAAAATTCCATGCACACAAACCAAAATATTTTTATTATTCAGAAGAAGCTACAATAAAAGTTCTACTTGAAACTTCATTCGAGGTGATTTTAAAATAAAACACAATATTAAATAAGTGACTTGGACTCCATCCTTATAAATCATATGTGTAAAAAGTTCCACTATTCAACACGTTTTTCATTTCTTTTTTGAATTTGTATGTTACAGTATTTTCGTACGGTTAGTTAAAGTATTTATTTAAACAAAGAATTTGTACAGTAGCTACATAAAATACATATTTACATTTACAACAGCTTTTCAGATTCTGTTCACGTATCAATTTATTACAGAATTCCAAAAATATTTATTTAAATTTTCAACATGTCTCAAACATATGCATATACATAAACGCTGCACATTTCTGGTACCGTCCGTAAGAAGGGTTAACTTCAGGTAAAAAGTTATGTGCATTAAACTTGTGTTTAAATATCGCAGATAGATGGGGCAACAGCAAAAGTATCTTCTAAAATGTTTTGCCAGTAGTGGATAAAATAAAATTTGAACCGATGCTACGGCTTGCGAATAGTAATGTAGATAATGTTTTTATATTTTAAAACGTAATAAAATCTACAGAAGTTTTTCCTGTCGTATGTATTGATTTTTTCCAGTTCCTGAGCAAAGATAGAATATATATGAACTATTATAAAAGTAAAAGTGTGTAGGAGTTTTTTTCCAATTTTGTATCATACTAATAACGCTTATAAATTATAATAATTTGATGAAATTACATAGGAAAGGAAGAAAATTACTCCATCTTCGAGAAATACATCTTCACTTGACTTTCACCAACAGCACAGGACTGGTGATAAATGCACCTTTTTTGAAAATGAGTGAAAACCAGAATATCTTTTTAAATTGGGCAAAACTCTCAAATCGAAATATGTATGAGGATTAATTTTATTTTGTATGCACATTTATAATTTATAATTTGTAGAAAATAAGTTTATGTTGAATATTTAAAAGTGCCAAAGCTACATTTCGAGTTTTAACTTTTTCACCCAACGACGATGTTTCTTCTCTTATAAGATCATATAACTCATGTACATAAGTACCTAAAGTGTTAAGCTTCATTCTAGCTTTTTATTTGGTTTAAATTACATAAAAATCGCATTCTGTCTTACATATTAGTTGAAAGTACATCTAATACTGTTTATTTACAGTTTAACAGAAAAAGTGGATTTACAGTAAAAACCGTTAAGATTTTGTGCCTTTTTATGTTACGTAGATACATATGTATGTAAATTTTTTTTTAAAACATGATACCTTTGTTCGCGGTTGATACAGCTTTTCGGTTTCGAATTATAAAAAGAAAAGAATATTTTGATTAATTTTATTATATAACAATAGTTCTTGTTACGCCAATCGATGCTATTTAATAGTTTTCTTTTAATATTATCAGTCGGCGCCGATATCTTTGGAAATAAATAAATCGTTTTTTTTTTATAAATGGACTAGTGAGAGTAAGTTTTTTCGTATATAGAAAGTTTTAAATATTAACCGGGCCAAAAAATCTATTTTATGATTATGATTAAGTGGCTGCACTATAAAGGTAAACAAAAGATATGCATATGTATGCTTTTAATTTCAACTTATAAGGGATGGTCCGCATGATATGAAAATGTAAAAAGCAAAGTAATCAATATTGACAGGAAATTTACTATTTAAGTGTCATTTGTTTTAGTTCCATCCAGTATTTTTTTCGCAAATTGTTAACTCAAAAGGTGGGGCACTTCATGAAAAGCACCACCTGTGGTCAAATCGGCGTGAGCACGTGAGGCTTGAATGAGTAATTGTTTTAAAAGGTAAGGTTCGTTACGCCTACATCGTCTCATCGCCTTTTGTCTGCTGCTATCGTGCGGCACACTTCACTCATTTAATTCAGTTTTATACAAGGAAATTGTAGTGTAGCACAAACCTGCTGCTTGTGCCATTAAGAAAAATTACTATATAGCGATCATCTGTATAGAGTTTGTAAAAGCGCCCAATGCGGAAATGAATGGACCCCTCTTACTTTCTGGTGGATGTTCATATCGTCAATAACATTTTTTTTTATGTTAACCACACCTTTAGTACAGACAGGTAACTTTCGGAATGGTCTGCTTTTTACTTTCGCTGACTTTATTAAATGATACAAAAACTTTGTAAAAATATGCATGAACAATCACCCACCAATTCACCAGACTTAAAGTGAATTTTTTTTCGTACTGTAGTTAGGTATACCTTGGCTACTTACTACTCTCATGTTGACGCGTTTCAATTTGGCTGTCGTTTTTTGCATTCAATTTTCTCTTTTTCCACATTATATAATTTGAGAATAGTTTTTAACATTTTTTCAACTCTCATGCCGCATTGTAAGTTTTTTAAAACAACTAATTTAATAAAATTAATGAGATAAGAAGAACTTTTGTAATGATTTGCAGAATTTAGATACATATATCTATTTAGGTATTCCTCAGTAAGGAAATATAAGTATTAATTAAGAGGCTTTTTATTATTATTATAAGCAGAGTAAGGCAGAGTAAAATGAACTACGCGAATAATATGAACCACGCGGTTATTTTCCATTGAATGCATGAGATTTCTCATTATTGATATTTGTTGGGTTCACCAACTCTCAAATGCGACCGATTTATATTAAATATTAGTGATATACAGCTGGACAAAACATTTGCAACTGAAGTCACCGACGAAGTTTTTTAATTAATACATACTTTGTTTATTTTCATTTAAGTTTAATAATTCTCATACAGGACTGTTGCACCTTATGTGCTACGAACAAAAATAACAAAAAATGGAGATTTTCAATTCCCACAATAATAACAAAAAATTAAATTCTGTTCGACGCACAATTTCAGCTGGACATGAACATTTGGAACTTTTGAAAAAAGCGGCAACACGGGCGCAACGTTTCATATAAAAACAGAGTTATTACTCTTTTACGTTTTGTCTTGTACCTAGTTGTCAGTAAGTAAGTAACTTATTTTGGTTGAGCGTATCAGTCTTATCTATAAATTATTTAGTAACAAGTTACATTCCCTCAGGTCGTTGCAATATACATATGTATGTACATATATGGAGCTGAACTAATGACACAATTTTATGAAAAAATGGCAGGAAATAAATTCGGAAAAGAACTAAAATCTTGAATTCTAAGTGTTCATAGAAATGGACTATCTCAAAAAACATTTGCGAGAAGTGAAATATGAAAAAGGGTATAGTTTGAAGGAAACCTACTCATTATCCTTTTCAGATGAGGATACTAATCACATTTCATAAAGAGTCTGATGGTGATGATCTAGGAGTCGGATAAAACTGTAACTATTGACGAAAATTCAATTACTTCTTACAGTATTTTTTTCCGTGTATGTATTTTTTGAAATTTCTTTTATAAAAGAAGATGCTGGTCCATATTTACCTCCCTTACTCTAAATAAAAAAAACATTCTCTCGAAATGTTCAGAGAATTTTTCATATTGATTGAACATTAATTATGTAAACATTTCAGCCTCCCTCACCAGACTTCAAATTTCAGTGAAACCGGTTCAGCCGTTTCGAAGATTAATCCGGACAGACAGAGAGACCCAAAAAAGTATTCTACGTCACTCCTTCCTCCACGTCTTCATGTCTAGAAAGTTTCATCGAAATCGGTTAAGTTCATATGTCATTCATTATGTGAAATAACTTGACTGCAGCGCCACCTATCAAATTCTAGCATAGCTATGAACCAACAAAACAAATAAATTGTGGTAATATGAACTCGATTGATCAAGTCGTTCAGATTAATAATAGACGTACCAACCATTACATATAAAGGCATAATAAAACCATCTACGCAAATATGTTTACCATAACAACACGGTCGATTTACTTTGAAAATGTTTTTAAAAAAATCGCGGTTCGGTTCTGGCTTCCTTTAGCTTCATTGGAAAGATCAGAATTACATGTATGTATATATAGGTATGTAGATACATTATAGAACTGTGGCATTTCCTAAACCGCGTTATAAAAGTACCAAGTTGTAGGAAAATTACGCATTTTCCTAGTCGTGTTACAGTGAAAACGCGTTATAAATGTTCCGCATTGTAGGAGGTTTACTTGTATTTGTATGCAATACATACATAGTATCAAATTGATGTTTCAATGAAGCCCTATTCCAGAATTTAATCTTTATAAGATATAAGTTTTCGTAACTGCATACATATGTATAACCTAGGTATTTTTGCTTTAATGACCGTTCCGCTGTTTTCGATTATATTGAGTAAAAACATTTCCTTTCCGAGTATTTTAAGTGCGATGACCGTAAAATGCGTTCAAATAGCATTCCATACCCAAAAGAAACAAAATAAATTTAGTCCGGTATAAAGATTTCTTCCTTATAAAATATTTTCGTACTGCAATGATACACAGTTTACGTCGAGTGTCCCTTGCGCAACGACGTAGATACATATTAATGACACCGGCAAGCAGCATATCCATTTAACCAAGATAAAGAGAAAGACATACATAGTATATAGGACAGAAAAGAATGGCATTTAATTTTGCAATAGGTTTAGCAATTTATAGTCCAGTTTAAGTGATACGCTAACATCACAAGCCTCGACAGTAGAAGAAACAGGAACCCAAGTAGCGTTCACACGATGCGACGATAGTTGAAAAAGCCAAAAGTTTAAGTGAAAATAAGAAATCCAGAAGCTTTTTAGGATTGTCAACCACCGGAAGAGGTCGGCTACCAGTGCAACATTTCCTCATACGCTTTTAAATGGATGCGAAATTATTAAAATAATAATCACTCACCTGTCCAGTGCTTTTTAGGTATTGGTACGTGCCATGGATGCCTTTTAAGTCATGTTCTGCAACGAATAAATAAATTTTTCATTTTATTTTAAGAAAATTAACTATAAATGTTGTATAAAAGCTGACGATTAATTAGTTGCAGGTCAAACGGCATGCGCATTTTATTGACGAGCTTGAATGAAAGTTGTCGTGCAAGGTGCGCACCCAAGTGATTTGCGACTAAATCCGCTTGATGTATAAAAATAAAAATTGTAGCGCTAGTTATCCAGCTATAAACAATTTTGTACAACGCGACGCCTTCAGGAACTAAAACCCACTTTATAGGTATCAGTTGAATTTTTAAGTGGAAAAGCGATCACTGCAGCAGCTGTTTGGCACTGCAGATGTTGGCGGCGATCGATGCAGACGAACTTTGGGTGAAAGTAACGTCGCAAGCAGCCAAGTTCGTGCTCTGATATGAGCTGATCGCGAGAGACAATCTGATTTCCTTAAAATTGCTCTTTTTGTGGGCTTTATGCCGTTTATTTTTGGAATCATGGAATCGAAGAAAAATATGTAGGTATATAGATGCTTCAGTGAAATCTATGTCGCCGATCTATAGATGGATGCGTGAACGAGCCTAATTCATTTTGTTCCGGTCTGGGAGTGTCACTCAGCGCAAGATGTGAACTGATGCCGACATGATATGAGACTTTCTTCTTCATCAACTTCTATATGTTGAAGTCGAAGTCGTTTACTCTTCACTTTCTGCAGCTGGCTTTGAGTTGATTACTTTGTCTTTAGGGTTTTATGATTTCTTTCGATTCTGACGTTTATGGCTGATGACTGCTTGAAGAAGGTTGAAATTGTTTGAGTTGAATCAACTGGGTGATTCCATATTTTAATTATAATAATATTATGGTATAAAAGTTTAAAATGAAGTTACGTTTTAAATACATCAAGTTTCATTTTAAAGAGAAAATAATTATTTGAATTGATTGAGCCAGATTTGATTCATCTTCAGTTAAGGTTAACAAAGCTTTTAATGACGGTATAATTCTAAAATATGATTTGACGAAGTATTTCGTTTAGGTTATAAATTGTATTGTTTTGTTCTTCGGGAAAAGTACATATAATTCATTAAAAGTCAATAATAAAGCTATGTACATACATATGTATATGCGACTTATGACAATTTAAAATGTTGCTGTGATCTTTCATGTTTGCTTTTCTTTTTTGTTACTTTAATATACATAGGTACTATTTTATTTGTAGTAATTGTAATATAGTAAAACTGAACGATAAATTTTGTATTTATACCGTTGGCTAGCGAAATTAAGAATAATTGGGTGAATATTTAAAATTAATTGCCTAAGTTAAGTACATTAATTTTCTCATAATTTGGTTGAATTTGTAAGAAAGGTAGCATTGTTATTAAAAATTGTAGGAAACGTAATTGCAATTAATTTAACTTTTTGTTTTATTTTTCTGGCATTTATTATTGTAAAGTTATGTGTCTAGATCAGGGACTTAATTAGCATTAATATTATATTAACATTAGATACAACGTTTTTCAGGTATTTCAAACTGCTATAACCTACTTACAATTAAGTTGCTATAAAAGCTACTTATAATAAAATGGGTCGTAAAACAATAATTGAGGAAAGAAAATCAGTAATTTCATATTACAAAAGTAGAGAAAGTCAAGGAAAAATAGCAGATATGGTTAAAAAAAGTTATTCAACCGTTCATCTCTTAATAAAATAATCACATCAAAAGTAGTGTGTGAAATTGTAGAACAATAAAATGGTGAAAAAGTAACAGAAAAATGTAATCAAGAATCATTTTATGTATGTACCTACATACATATACGGGGTGTCCTGTAAATACCACGCCAACTTTAATGAGGAGATAGATTGAGGGGTGACCTATTTTCGATATATTGATGCCTTTTGATGCATTCTTTTTACTTTTTTTTCATTAAAATATGTTTAGAAAGTTCTCTCGGGTAGTTTGTCTAATCTAGCGTATTCATGAATTATTTAACAAAAAGCATCAAGAGGATTTGCCAAGAAAAAATAAATAATTTTTTTTTTGCTTGAACAATTTTTAACTGAAATTTCAGCTTTCTGTTTTGGAAAAAAAAGTCTTGGACTATAATGTATTGAATATTGTATTAATAAATTAAATTAAATTAATTCAATGGTAATTTCAGGCATAATGCAAAATGGTCTAGTTTTTCTTTAAAAAAGTAGTTATTGCTATTTTTATGCTAGAGGGATTTATTCTAATTTTACCAATATCTCAAAAATATTGAGACTTTTACTAAGATTAGTTGTTTTTTTGTTTGGTACTGGAAGGTCTATTTTCTCTTTAAGTTTGTCTTGGTACTGACGGGAGAATCCATGATAAGTTTTGGAAAGAAGAGTGTATATTTTATTTTTATTAGATATATAATTATAGTTCCAAAATCTAACTTTAGATTAAAAGAATGAATTCAAATTTTGTAAGAATTAAAAATATGTTTTGTACCTTTATAAAATAGCGTAAATTAGGCACTAAATATGTAAATAGAAAAGTATAGGTCAGTACACTTTAGAGTGGAAAATATTGTGACCGGAACTATTTTTTGAAAATGTCTTAGGGTTATTCATATCATTAACCCTAAAAGTTGCTCCCTCCATTGATGTCATCCTTTTCTCGTTTTGTAAATGTTTAAGCTTTCTCCTAACTTTATAGCAAAAGTAGTTATATTCGAAATTAAAGCTAAGCTTCAGTTCCTGCAAAAAACATTTCCTGTCAGATGTGAAGATTCTTTGAGTAACTAAGAATTATTTTAACAAATATGTACTTAGGATCTCAGTGCAGATAATTTGTACACGCAGAAAATACGTAACAATGTCATTTTTTAAAGTTCACCCCTATCCTTGGCTAAAAACAAAATACATAAATAAAAAGCCCAGGCAAGTTAGTATCATAACACGTGTAGAGCAGGGGTTCCGTGTCAGTATGGCTATTAAGTCATTTATGTATTAGTATAGAATTTCTATGTAAGTACGTTTTACAGACCCAACTATTAGTCTAACATTAAACTAGAAGAGCCTATATAGGGCGTACCGTTAAGGCTGAATAAAGATTCCAATCGATTCTTCATGGTCTCCTGATCAACTTTAAAAAAATTTAAAATGGCGGATCCAATATGGCAACCATTATTTTTCGAATTCAATTAATCGAAATGACTAATATGTAAAAGAATTTTTAAGCCGCTTATTTTCAATCTAGTATCACAAATTGTAAATTCCACATGGCGACCTAAATTTAGTAAGCGTGGTTTCCGAAATCCTAGGTAAATTAGTAAAAAAATTTGGAGATTCAAGTGGGCGGGTGTATCTAATATGAAAAAGACAATTTGACGAATTTGACGGATTTAAGTTAAGTTATGTGGTAAGAGTGTTTCATGAATTTACTATGTAACAATTTTGAAATTTCAAATGGTAGATCCAATGTGCGATTTAATTCTCAGTTTATAATTGAATAATTGAACAGATTTCCATGAAAATTAAATACATGAAGACTTTCACATTTGACGAAAGCTTGCAATTTCAATGTGGCGAACAAATTTTCCAATATTGGAAATAACGTTTATTTATTGTTTAATATTTTGAATAGCGTTGTCGATTATGTTGCGTGTTGTTGGTGGACGATAATTTTTATCGTAAATAGGTAAGTAATATAAGGTGTTTAGCTTTATTATCCTCGCATAATCAACGAAAGAATAGCAAAATTAAAAAAAAAACAAGGATTGAACACCTTTAATTTAACAAAAATAATGCATATAAGTAAAGAAGGGCTGAGAAACCCTTCAGATGTTGGACCGTGGATTGTGCAAACAAAATGAATTTTGGACTATGAATTATTATATCGACAGATTTTATACTAACACTTCTAGGCTAGGAGAAGCATCAAACTTGAGCATTTGAGAAATCGTTATCTATGTATTTAAAATATACCAGGTGAAACCGGGTTATTCAGTTAGTCAAAGAATAAAGTTGTCGACCTATTGGAAAGATTAGCAAAAGGTCTACTTTTTGTTTCTTATGTCCAACTTCAAAGTACCGACTATTCAAAGGAAATTTAAAGTGTCGCAACAGTGGCGGGGAATGTGAAAGGCTGTGATCGGTTTACCAGTTATTTGCACTTTGCATAATATTAACTGGTGTATATGTATAAGAGACTTTCAGAGTATTATTTCATAGTGACAATAACAATCAAATTTTTATCTGCACAGAATGGAATCGAAAATAAAATTTTCTCTTCTGTTTAATAAAATGATTTCATCCTAATTTCCTCTTCCAGCATCGGGAAGAATAGGGGCCGAATGTCCGCACGTTTGTGGCTTCCACCTACCACCGGCAATCAGAGTTAACAAAATGTCGTTCAGATGCGCTGACCGTGTCATTAATCTGCACAGCTTTAATTTCTGGAGAGTCTTTCTAGGAAAGTACCGACATTTCCCAACATTGCTTGCGAAGTGTGTCAGCCGCGGCATGTTGGCACGGCACGTAATCGCGCCGGCCAAGATCTGCAAGTCCTCTGCTGTCTGGACCAAACCTTAAGTAGGGGTTTCTGGAACTCGTGATCTAGCTGTTATGTCGTGAACGAGCTGGCGGCACGCTGCAGCTTATCTCCTTTCTTCGCGAAACCGCTATTTGCAACTGATTTGGGTGAATGCGCCATGAAAAAATTAATATCAGAAATGCAGCAAGAAATGAAGAATGTTTTATTGGCGAGTTGTGTAAGAAAAGCGCGTGTTACACACATTACGGCCGAATACAATAGTTAAACTTTGCAAGAAATTGTTCAGGAAAAAAACCCTCACTCTTGTTAATAGTCCATTGTCCAGATGGTGCTCAAGAATAAACGACGTCCGTCCGGTGAGTGATAAATTATTATAAAAGCTTCGCAATCAAATCTAAGACATAGCAGCTCCAGAAGAACTTCTTTTTACTAATGTTACGGTCATCAAGGGAACTCCTCTGCGGGATGGGTTTTTAACTTGCTTTGAGACCTTGCTCGAGACCAAGACAATGGTCGTATTCTTGACATTTTGTCTCATGACTTAATTGTTCAATTTTCCTTCATTTTCAGGTAATAGCTGTGCGAAAAATGTTAAGGCCACAAGATAATTTTTTCTGGGCTCGGGAAACCCTGATCATTTGTCTATAATTACACATTTGGGTGCTACCACTAGATTGCAAAAACATCCGCGCAAAGACTAGAACAAGAGGAGGCTATCAATTCAATCCATGTTATGTACTTCAGGGTTGAATTAATTTATGGCTAAAGATCTTTATTAACTAAAATAAAAGTACTATACATATGTTGGTCATTCCATAAATTCTTGCAAATTTTCAGCAGTTAGTTTTCTATTTGAAATAAATAATTTCGAAATATTTAGTTTAGCTGAATGTAGAATTCAAAAGTCGAAGGTTCGTTCTATATGTTATTTATAAGCCACTAAAAATTTTAAGATTTTGGGATACAATATTTGACTAAAATTGTGAAACTGATGAGTAAAGAGAACTCATTTACAAATTGTAAACTCACTTCTGAATTGGTCTGTTTTCATAAGAAAAAATGATTTTTGACTTTTTTATAAGTAGATATAACGCCACTTGTGAAAAACACATTTAGGGACAACCTCGCTGCTTAATTAATACTAAGAGTTATCATACCACATGGTACCAAGCCTGATAAATTAAGAAAAAGTGAAATTCTTTCTTTTAAAGAATAATATATTGGTTTTCATGAATTTACGTGAAGAATTGGACGAAGCCATAAACTTGTCCAACATTTTTTGAGAAATTCCGATGATGAACAATTAAAGCGACTCGAAAGAAAAAGGAAAATTAAAAAGCAAGTTTACATGCAGCAAGTAGCTCTAGCAAGAGTTTTAATGAGGTAAAACAATTAGCCCGTTTGTTTCACATTCTGAGAAAATAATCAACATGCAATAATGAAGTTAGTTTCTCGAGTAGAAGAATAACATAAACAATCTATTGTAGGATTCGCAATAAAAAATATATATGTATAGATAGAAATTGAGATACAGTAAGTTTCCAGTTAAAATAAAATTAAAACGCCCTTCAATTAAACAAAAACACTCAGGTGATATTCACAGATGAAAAAACTGGAGATGGACCGGATGGCTTTCGATGATATTGGGAAAAATTTTAGAAAAGAAGCCATTTTTTCCCCAAAGAAACTTTAGTGGCAGAAGCTTGAGGATTTTGGCGCATTTTCTGTGCTAGTTGTTTAAACTTGCATGTCACTTTATTAAGAAAACTACACGGATTTGCTCCAGAGCTTAGTCCCATTTATTCGGCTAAACTTGCAGTATAATGGATTTCTCAGCAGGATAATGCTCGCATCCATGTTAGTCGTGAAACCAGGTCCAAATTCCTTTTAAATTCGATTGAGATTTTGGAGTGGCACTGCTATGCATGCTATGTTTATGTATGGTGTATAGGGAAAATCGCCCATTTAAGACTTAAAACGGCCAATTCTAGAATTCTAATTTAAAACCACAATATTTAAAACGATTTTGAAGAAAGAAGCGACTCTTCATTAATAGACTCACATTACGGTGTCCTAATATTATTTTTATGTACGTGGCGTTATAATAATGAAAAAAGCCTTAATCACTTTTTCCTCCCATATGGAAGCCATTGAAGTAATAGGATTATTAATTACTAATACCTAATTGTTTCCAGTCGATTACTTTCATAATTTTCGTTATACATATATTAGCTGTGTTCCATTGGGCTGTGTAAAATACTCCCAAGTACTTCTGGCTACGCTGAACTACTCTAGCTCTAGTTGGCGAGCAGAAGTTCTGAGTAGTTACGCCACATTTTTCCGCCAGGTGGATGGTGGTTTTTGTACTAGGTTTGCATGGAAATGAAAGCTTTTCCTCATTTTTCGTTGCAGCTTTAGCTATTCTGGAGTTATCACAAGGATTCAAATAATAAAATTTAAGTAGTTTAGGCAGCAAAACATATTTATATATGAATATTTCCATTTTAATAAATAAGGCACAATCAAAGCAACTAATATAATACGATGAAATGTCAAAATTTGAATTTATATTTTACTCCTGACGATCAAAGTAGCGTTCCATAGAGAAAGTACTCGGGAGTACTTTACACAGCCCAATGGAACACAGCTATTGTATTTAACTAAGGGCCGATTTTTCAATCGGCTGATAACTTTATTCTTGAAATAAAAAACCAAGTTGGCCCTGAGAAAAAATTATTCTTCACTCTATTTATCAAAATTAATTGATGAATAACAATTCTATCTGCCGGTTTAAGGAGCGAATAAGTTTATCCGTCTGATAACTATTTGGAATCAAAGCTAATTTTAGTATTGGGACAATTTTATTCGACTAATAAACTTATCTGGTGATTGAAAAATTGACCCTGAATACAACAGTTTTTTAGAACTCATCATTTTTTAGGTGGCGTTATAATTGTGAAACGTACCTTACAAAGTTGAAATTTCCATTATTAAGTACCATAATTTGACTTACTTGTAAATTTCTCTGATATATGTAAAATAATTTACTTGACCAGTGAAACTGTCGCAATGACACCAAAAATTGTACAGACTGTGAAAAGAAATCGAAATGTAAGATTGCTTTGCGTCGGTTATATATAAATGAACTTATTGTATGTATAGTACATACATAATTCCATAGTTTCGCGCTTTGACTTGAACACGCTTTTGTATTTTGTAATGAATTTAATTTAACATATACACAGCTACGTCAAATGTCAGTATAAGTAAGTTTATTGAACATTATACTATAATGTACATTACATATACTTATGTACATACATATGTATATTAATATGTACATAACTACTGGAGACGAAATAAATTAGTTTCCATATTCAGATTTTTCTGAAGTATTGGCTTAAATCTTAATTGAATTAATATTCTCTAATGCGGGTTGGCAATATGTTACTTAATAAATTTATTTAAATGTAAAAAAATACACTATATTCGAGATTATATTATTTTAATTTTTTCTTTTTTTTAAGTTTTATAGGAGAGTAATTAAAAAAGTAAAAGTGGAGCAACCGCTTGGTGTAAAAATTCCATCAAGAAAACTATTCTGAACAAAACTGTTGTAATAGCATCTAAGTTAAAGAGTCTTGAAAATATTTTCTTGAATTTTAATTAAGGAGTATGAAATTTAATATTCTTATATGAAGCCAAGTGAGAGCAATTTTTCTATAGGGTTTCCACTATTATTGTCGTCCTTCTGCATTAATAATTATTTTTTGAAAATGATGCGCCATCGCCAATCTACAAAGTTAGTCAAGAAGTCTAATTAAAGCTTGTAATCGTAACTTATATGTACTCCGTAATGCTAACTCTCAATAAAAAAAATGAGCAATGTGTGTATTTTTTACAGATAGTCCAAGAATATTTATTATCACACAATGGCTTATTTTGCTTATTCCCATATCACGGGAATTGCAGACTTTTTGGTGGATTGTTCATCAGTACTACATACTATATATGAAATTATTTGCATGTCATTTGGGTTTATAAGTATCGGAACAAAAAGTTTTTTACATGTAAAAAACAGGCCAAGTTGTCGTTAGGACTGCGTTATATGTTATTTCAAAACACAAAAAAAAACTGAAATGTAGAAATTATCTTAAGGTCCTTGCCTACACATTATTAGCAGTATTATGAGAAGCACAGAAAAATATTGCGTCAATTGATAAAATTATAGACAAAACTTTGTTTTGAGATATTAAAGCAAGCAGTCATTAGAACCTGTTTTTTTACATGTATGCTTTTGATGGCATAAAATTATATATTTCTGGACTATTTTAATTTGACTATTTGACTTATAATAAAAATATGTTTTAAAAAAAAAAATGTTTATTGAAAAACATGGGGCCCCCTTGAATGTTGGAGCCTGGGTCTAGGCTTGGTTGGTCCGTGCGTAAAACCGGCACTGTCTGCTGTAACTAATTAGGTAAAAAAAAGAAAGCATCTTAGACAGAAGCGGCCAGAAGTGAAATTTTTTTCATCACGATAAGCCAGACCCGCATCATCATATGAGCGTATATGCGCTTTGGGTGGGTATAGTTTTGTCCCATCCACTTTATTCACCGGATCTAATACCATTAAATTTTGTCGTGTTCTTATCTCCGCAAAACTCCAAAACAAGAGAAATCATTCGACAATTTGCATGCTCTAAAAAAGCAATTGCATCAGTCTTTTTACGGAAAAATCCAGGGACTTCGGTGTTCCGATCTCACAAAAAAAAAAAATAAAAAATAAGAAAAAATTAGCAGAAAAATGACAAAACATCAATGAAAACAATGGTTAACATTAACATTCACATTTGGTTAAAGTAACAACATTTTTGAATTTTATTTCTTATAGAAAAAATTAACGAATTTGGCAATCCATAATTATCTTACTATTATAATAAAAAAATGTTAAAGGGACACTGACTTCTTTTACACATATTTGTGTTATTTTTTTTAATTTGCTCACAGTAGCGAAATTTAATGAAATTACACGAGTGCTCCTTTTTTTTACTCGTAGACAATCATAAATTCCGATCTGGTGGGAAATTGTTATTGAACAACTTTTAGTTTCACCGCAAGATCAACGACATCAGCGCTATCACATTTTATGAGTTATGAGCTACTAATTCTCTGCATTACATTAGCAAAAAAAGCGCGGTCTCGTGACGGAAAATAAACCTGTTGCAAAACACTTGGTAAGCTTCAATCGAGAAAGATAGGCATGTCACAATCTAGATCTGTTGCAATGATCCCATTACAACTATAGCACGCTATGTTTACGGTCAAGGCGTTGCAATACATATGCTTAATTGCCGGATATCAGATGCACTTGTAAAAAACTCAGTGGCTTAGAACTGATTCGATCGTCCTTTAGGTTCAGTTGGCATTAAGTATGCATGCAAAAAAAATGCTGGAGATTTGTTTAGTTTTTGCTCTATTAATTTCGGGCGTTTTTATTAAATTGTTCTAAATTAACAATTATCATTGTGGATTAATGGAACTTTGATAAGAAGTATGGCTTGTGCACAGAAATATGAATGTACCATCGCTAATTTTTTTAATTGCTATGTAATAAATGACTCATTTAATATTTACATCTGCTAATATTTCTGAAACAGAATATCACAGATATAGGGTCAAGGTAGACCGGGGATAATTTGAACACTTTCTGTATTGTTTTAATTCCTTCGTCTGATGATGAATATCTTCTTTGTTACTGTCTTAATAATTTTAGGACTTAATATTTAATATAAAATTTACATATTAAGGGGAGGTTCTCATGAAACTCGATCCAAAAATTCAATTTTTTTTATTTCATTTTTTGATATCCTATTATGTGTAAAATATATTCCCCAAACCGTTTCACTGAAATCAATTTCATAAATTATAGCATAATAATTCGATTTTTTTTTTTACGCGAAAATAGAGTTTTTGCGGTAGTGTGCATTCTACATCAATATTTTTTAAATGTGCTCCTATATGCACGTTTTATGGTTAGAATAACTACTTAAATGCCTCCAGATGTCCAATGATAGGCTCTGACTGTGAAATATTGGAACTAAAAAAAAATTGTTAGCAAAATCTTTAAATGCGTTTCCTGAAAAACTATGTTTTTTATATCGGGTTGCACGATAACTCGGAAACTACTCAATGGATCACTACTTTTTTATTTTTATTTTGAAGTTCATTTAATTTATCGGCGCCTGAACCTAAATGCAGATAATATTTGCTGTTATTTTTTTTTTATAGCACTTTAAAGAACGAAAAAAACGTGAAAAACCGGTACTGAAAAGATGAATGTCCGCCATTTTTTTGATTTTCAACTTTTTATTTATATTGTTGGTACAAGCGCCGACAAATATTACTATATATATTTTATAAAAACTTTTGATTTTTTGATTCTAGATAATTTTTACAAGTGCTACGATGTAAACCGATAAGTCACCTTTTTTTGAGACGGTCATGTTACAACACGTATAAACAATTATCATGACGTTGTTATTTTTTGGAACAAATTTATTTTCGTACTTTATAACTTAATAAATAAGTGTCAAAAACTTTGAGTTTTTTATTTACTTCCTTCTAGGAAAAAAACGTTCAAGAAGATCACCTTATTTTTCGGTCGCTTGATGAGAACCTCCCCTTAAGATATTCACTAGAGAAGCTAAGGAGAAACATATTGTATACATATTCCTTTAAAAATGTAAGGACTCGTGTTAGAATTTTCTCTGGGACTAGTGACATGTGATTAAATAGAAATAAAAAAGACACTTATAAATATAACTAATATAGTGAACATTTCAGATCTTAAAAATTTAAAAGTTTTTACGAATTGAACATTGAATTCATTTCTTTCGAAGCTTGCTCTTGGAAAACGATTCACAGCAAACCTAAGCTTATTCATCTTTACGTCTGTTCGTATATCCATTCGTCTATTCATTCTTCCAATTGCATACATGTGTGGATGAAAATTGGAGAATGAATTGAGCTAGAAAGCTTAAATTTGGCATTTATTATTTGTAGTAAAGAAGATTTAAGTTTCAATATGAAAACTCCACATTCTGAAATTTTTATAAACAATATCATTTTTTCTACTAATCAACAAACTGCTGAAGTAGATATAATTCGAAATAGAACCTACATTGAACTAAAGCAGCCTTATAGAACATCAAAATAACTTTTCATATGAGATTTTTAAATTTATAGGGCATAAAAATATTATTTTGATTATAAACTTTGTTATATTATTTAAAAAAATTAAATTTGAACGTTTAAATTTAAACCTTTGTCATAAAAATCGGGCTTGTTTCTCAGATTCTTTAATAATTTTCTTTCAATTGATATAAAGGCCATACCATTTCATCTATCTTCTTTGATAGAGTTATTTAAATAGATATGTTTTTATTCTCTTTAGTGCAGAAAATGACTATTTAGCACTAGAGTCATGATAGGTATTTTATTAGCCAGGTAATAAGCAACTAGCCGCTCTCTTTCATTCGCACTTAAAAAATCAAGAGCGTTGTAAACATCATCGTAAATTAACACGTTCGCTAACCGCTGGCATTATACGTCGTCTCAATCCTTTTCTGGGAGCCCGGCGCCGCAAATATGCGTCAATTTGGAAAATTGCTAACTAATTTGCTTCATTTCAATGTTATAAATACATATAATGTTAAAGAATCTAATGTCATTTTAAGTCATAAGAAAACATGTCATGGTCTGTGGTGCTAGATTTTTTTCTCAAGCGCCGGTAGCGAACGTTTAAAATGTAAGAAAAAAATGTAACTTTGTCTTTTTATACTTTACGCACTTTTTTTTATATTATTTTCTTCAAAATCTATTTGCCGTATAAATTTTAGCAACCCGATTTTTTTATGAATTCCCAATTCTCAATTACTTCAGAATCGAAATATTTTTTATAAATGAATGTTACAAACTTTACAGAGTCACGTACGATTTCACAAATCTTGCGATACTGAAGAGTCGACAAAACCTGGCCAAAAAACTTGGACATCAAAAACTGAGTTCAGAATTTTGTTTTACTTTATAAGTGCGTTGTTATTAGGTGCGTAAAGATTTGATATATTTTGTTTGTAAAAAAATGTTTGCAAAACATTTCGATCATGTGTGCAGCAGCTTTTCCTCCAAAAACACATCCACAATATATTGTTGCAGAGCATAGAATTAAATATCATATTTAATTCAAAGGCAATTTGTTAAAATATCTGATACGTTTTTTATCTGCTTAAGAGATCAAACTACCAAGCGTGAAGACATCTTCGCTGACATTTAAAAATTTATTTGCCGAAGTATAACAAAGCGCAGCAAAAATCCTCTTCAGTAAAATTAACTACAAACTTTATTTTTTAATTGCAGAACATGGAAAAAAACTGAAAAACGGACAATTCATTTTGTTCTGCGAATTTAATAAATATCGTGGAAAAAAGTGGACGAATTGGCATTAATTTCCATTTGGAGCTCGATGGGAAGCATCGGTGCCTATAGAGATTTCGATAAGTGCTTGCAATTAGCATGAAGTTGATTGGTATTGCATTTAAAGCCCTGGTAATGGCGCAAATTACAAGTGGATGGCCCTATCAGCCTTTAATTGTTGCACACAACTGGGTCGTACTCATGCGAATTGATTTGTTTAAATCGCATTTATTCAGCGCCCAAACAGAACTGGAGTCATGTTTTACTAATGCAGCCGGGAGTAGTGATATTTTTGATTGGATGTTGATACAATAATTTTATTCCTGCCAATGAATTAGTAATTAAATGTGTATTAAATTTGGCGACCGCAAATTAAATCAGTGTACACGGGGCGAAATCGATTGAAGAACTAAACTTACAATTAGAAGTTCACTAATTTCATACATACTCAAAAATTCAACTTTCGAATCGATTTCCACTGCCTAATTACAATTTATTTTCAGTCGGTGAATACATCGATTAGGCTATTAGTTATTAGGCAGTGCTAAAATTTACAAATATTTAATTGTAAAAGCTAAATGACTTTTTAGTGCATTTATGTTATTACTTGTCCAGTCAGTAAGAATTAAAAAAGTCGACGTTTCAACAGGTAATGATTTTGAAATATGTTGGTCTAGCAATACTGATGAAAAATACAAAATTTCGATCATCGATCGAGCCGTCATCTTGAATTAAAGGCACAAAAAACAGGTTTAATAAAATATCTTGGTATGTGAGAAAAGTGTTCAAATAAAAGTAGAGGATAAAATTTCGCATAATTATTAGATATTAATACATATTTATACTTACAGTCGAGAAAAGATGCAATTTAAAGAAATTTTTATACAAATTTATTTCCGCATGGGTCAAATATATTCGGTTTAGTTTGAACATAAGTATGTACACACATGCATACATATATGCCAAATGTTCAAATTCATTTGCTTTTGGATTAACAATTAGCCATTGTGCGAATGCTGTATGTTTTTATATACTTAGGTGTATAGTTAAATTATGTATAATATAAGAAAAAAAATAACGCCAAGAATTTTTTTTTTCAACATTGCAAAGTTGAGTACTAATGATATTCAATTTATGTTTCTAAACCAAATTATTGTGGGGAATTTAAAATTGAACATTTGTATGTATATGTAGTTTCAGAATTTTGCTCTTAAATAAGAAAAAGTGATTGACTATTCCTTCAAAATAGTACCACAGTCTTGTTCAGTCGAAAAGATTTACTCAGTAACAAAATTGAGTTCTGCTTCCAAAAGAACGACCAGAAAACACCTCGATTTGCATATTGCCCATTTACGCAGCGAGAGAATGGGTCCATTAGTGCATCACTTAATTAGTCAGGTATGGGCGCCACAGTTCCATGGGCAGTTCATTGAAAAGAAATTGTATTTCAGACTATCTTTTTGCCGTAGAAAGTTACTAGAAATGCATTAGAAACTCGCCATTTTAACGACTAGCCTCGCTGCTTCCATGTAGGCAGAAGTTTATTTCCGTTTGTACAGAAGAGAAGAAATTCCTTTCGCTGGGCGGTCAGGCAGGTAGTGGTTAGTCTGGGAGCGCTCATCATCCAGGTGAGCATAAAGACCGCATTAATTTAGCAATAGAAAACTTTCCTCCAGACCCAAAAACAGCTAAAATAAAATAGGTGCACTCGACCGCGTTACAGACATTCAGGTGCATCGTTGCATAAGTTTTTGCAGCAGCAGCCGTCGGAGCTATTCGCATTTTGCGGCTACAATCGGTAGCGATGGTCACCTCTTTGGCTCATCTTTGGTTCGCCGAGATTTGTTTGGTCAATCGTTCATTGGAGCGAGACTATCTCGGGTGGACTGTCAAGTTCTCCGTGATCTTTGCACCTGCACAGGTGTGACTACACAACCTTTTACGGAATCGAACTTGCCGTTTCGATATCCGTGAACTTGAGTGTTCGCACGGTTCATTGGTGAGTTTCGTTAGGGTTGAGAAGTGACGTACTATTTGTTTGAGGTTACTTACTTGAATCGTCGGCGCTAATAGAGTTGCTGGCGGTTAATCCCAGCGCGGAAAGTTCAGATGGCTGCAACTTAATTTCCATTTCATGCAGGCGTGAATTCAGCGATTTTGTGTGCAGGAAGAGGAACAGCGTACACGAGACAGCAATTAATGCTATGAACTCGGCGGATCTGGAAGAGAGAGAATTTCACTAGATTAAAAAAAAAAATGAAATAAAACTACGCCAAATTAAGCTTGGTCTGGTTCAAAGTTGCTAATGAACGACCTTTGCTGGGTGCGTTTCACACCGAATACGACGAAACCAGGGCACGCGAGGAAAAATGCTTTTGATTGAGTGAAAACGACAAGGTGACGGGGGTACGAAAAAGAAATTTCATTGTTTGGACGGTGACGGTTTTTGTGTAATTTTTGCAGCGCGGTTCCACAAAGAGGAGAACTTCGCAGATTGTGCCAGCATTGCTTGGGGCCGATATGCTCCAGCGCAGAAACAAAATAGAAGTGAGCTAACGACTCGTTCTGAAGCACGGGACTAGCCATAATCTGTCATGCTTCGCTCAGCAAAGTTTTCTTTCGATCTGCCCGGTAATGAGCGATTTTCTATGGCACAAATTTAATTAACTTCGCGAAAACTTCTTTTAAGGTTCCGTAGTAGGTCTTAATTGATTTTCGCTAGACGATAGAAAGGCTGTCAAATTTTCAAGATTTAAACATTCATCTCAACAGGAATTTGCTTTGCTTACACAATGATTAACAGCTTCAGATGTTTTCAATCAGAGGAAGAAGTTATTATTGGGCGGAACTTGTTTTAACAGTTATCTTGCGCACAATGAGAGGATATTTTTCAATATATTAAGGTGAAGTAAGAAGTTTTCTTTTAAATTATTCTGTCGAGACTCTGATGATAAGCTATTTCGTAAATTAACGAGCAAAAGATAGATGCGGTGTTATGAATCAATCATTTTCTTATTGGACGTTACGAATGTGGTGAGTCATTCTATAGTGGCGGTAACATAATTAAGAAGAACATCACTTGGATTTAATTTATAAGTGTTTTTTTTCCATTCGCAAAGGTTTTTATTGAATATTAATTTTATAGGGGAATGTGGCCTGAGATGGCATAGCGGCTAAAATGGCAAAGTAGAAAAATCTCGGTAATTTGTCGTCGTTTGTAAACACGTTGCGACCGATACGACGCCACTGAGCGATCGAGGCGGATTGCAAATCGATTTTATATAAAAACAGCTCGAAAATTTTGTTTGTTTCCGCTGAAGAAAATACATATATTTGTGTGTTTTTACATTCACTAACAGGTATATGCAGTTTGTAAAATTAGTGAAATGCAATACATTTTCTAGATTACGTATGTACCTATCGAATAAATTGGCATAGGTCGTATGCCATCTCATCCAATGAGTATGCCAATTCACAAAATAGGTGATGCTGAGAGTTTCAATAGGTACTGTAATGTATTTTGTAAATAAAATATTCATTGATTAGTCCGTCTTACAAGTTACCCATTTCTTGTAAAAAATAAGTAAAAGTATACATATTTATTTGTGTAAGAAATTACGCCATGTATACAAAAAATGGCAAGGCAAAGTTGGGATCGGTGTATGCCATCTTACCCATAGGGGTTGGGTGAGATGAGTTTTCAAGACTTTTTCATTTATGATTATATTTCACAAAAATAATTGTCTATGCCATCTCAGACCACGTTCCCTTATGGCCTATAATGATAATATTACAGTGTTAGTTCAAATTTGCAAAACCTTGGTCAAATGTTTCCAATAGCTTGTACTTAACTACCATTTTTTCTTACACATAACTTTTTAGCGGTCAGCTAATTAAGAACAACTTTGATATTTAATATTAGCACATTTAACATTTATTTGTAAAATTTACATTTATTATATTATATAGTATTTGATGGCTCGTTCGTTTGGCAGCAAAGTCTTTTCGCATTAGTTTGGCATTGAGTCAATCAAATAAATACATCTGTATATGTGAATATTGTTCGGTCCACAATTGCTCAATATTTTCATGTATTTGTATTTTCTGGAAAAAATGCCAAGCCTACCACAGATTTTAGTTTCTCATTGTTATCATTATTAAAATCTGCTGCGCAATGAATAAAGAGGAATTCAAAAATAAAGATGGTATAAGATGGAAAAACAAACAATTTAATGTTTAAATGTTTTTTATTTGTAACTAATCAGATAACCCCCATACCGCGGGTCATAGACATGTTAGTATCCAGCCTAACCGACAAACGTTTCAGAATTAATCTTTTCAGTGTTCAATTAACACTGGAAGTACCATGGCCGTTTAAATTGACCGTTGCATTCAATTTAATCATTGTTTCTCACTTTACTTGTTTTCATCGAGTAAAATCGTTCTTCTTCTTTTTCTCCGTTTCCTTGACTCTATTCACTGTTTCTTGCATATAAATGGAAATAAGTTAACTTTTATTCAAAAACCTTACAAATGTTATACGTAGGTTTATTGTTAAAGATATCTTTTTTATTTTATAGAAAACAAGTTGTTTTTAAACAATGGAAAATAGAACAGTGGTAAGCTTTTCTACTTTTACCGGAAAAAAGGAATAAATACGTATAGAATACGATAAAATTAATAGCATTATTAAACAGTCCGAATAAAAAGAAATATAATTTTTAACACTTCAGCCACTGATATTGAATATAACAATTATTTATAGTTTCAATACTCATTACAACGAATAATTTGAGACAAGTGTTTTCTGCGCCGGGTCTGGGTCACATTTCCTGTCTCCCTTAGGATGTACTTTAATCCTCGCACTTCTCAATATTCCCCTATGTTTTATAATTTGCTTTTTAATTCTGAAACTTCTTTTAACCCTGGAAGTACCCATATTTCTAATCAGTATTTAAGTTCGAACTTCTTAAGGATGTATTTGGACATTTTTTATCAAATCGATCTTCTACTTTAGGCTCTCTTTTCTAATAAATGTTCAAGTAAATTATATAATACCATACCATGTATACCCATCTTCGCAACTACTCTGGAGATTTTTCTGTCTGTAAAAATCAGTCTTTTTACAAATCTTAAAGAATTCACTTTGAGCCATCTTGGTATATGCAATGTCAAATTGTAGATTCTTTTATTTTGTAGTGGAGATGAGTGTAATTTTTACTCTTGTACGCATATATACTCTATAGTGCAAGGTTATAATTAACACATAGTCGTCATCCGTCATTTGTATATTGCAGTAAATGATTGATTCTTGTTTTTGGACTCTGTATAAATTAAAACGTAATTTTCCCCGGACATATAATTCTGCGAAAAAATTGAATCCAGCTTCAGTGGAGTTGTAAAATAACTAAAATAGTGCAAATGCAAAAAAAAAGTTAAGCTGACAAATTTGCAAAGCACAAGTACCCATACTTAGTTGACAATACTTTTAAGCGAGAACTTGAATGTGGCTCGATCATCTGCCAGGTCTAGCAAATGACAGAATTCGTTGATTATTTAATTTAAAAAAAATATTGAAAGTAAAGGTGTATTTTAAATTTATTTTATTTTATTTCCTAAAACTTCACTAAAAATATATACCTACATATGGTTTTTTAAAAGTTACGTTGATTTGTTATATATCATATCGTTTCTTCAAACAGTGTCAAAAAATGCCGGTCGGCATTTGGTGAATGGTATACATATATGTATAACACGTTCGCTACCAGCGTTGCATACATATTTATGTGATGCTTAATTTTTTATATGTGAACCTGACGTCGCAAATGTGAGACATGTTTAATTTATTAGTTTATGACCAAGTGAGGCGTAATAAAAGATTTTGTTCTCAGGCTCCTGTAGCGAACGTGCTAAAGGTGATACTCGGGTTAATACAGCATTACTCTTTTAACTCTGAATGTGGCGAATTCGGCAATAACTCATATATTATCATGCGCAAAGTAGAAGTTCAATTTAAATGTTATTATACAGATCATAATACCTGATGTGCTCTTTTAGCCCTGTAAAATCTTACAGAATACGTTATAGTCTAAGATCCGACTGCAAGTTTACTACGTTCATCGAGTTTTTTATTAAAACCTAATTTTTACATATATTTATGAATGGGAAAATATGTTTTTGCAGGGGTGCCTATCAAAATGTGGCCGCTAGTATTTTTAATTAATTTAATAAAAATTGATTTTTGGGACAAAATTACACTCATTTGTTTTTTAAATAAGACATAATCCACTTCACAGATATACTTCTAAGGAACTTGAAAAGTCATGGGTGCCATTGCGCAATTGGCCGCGACCTCTGCGCAGCCAGGTGTAAAGAGGTACAAATTTGTTATGTTTATACTTTACAGAAAGATAAGCAAAAATTAGAAGATCTTTGCAAAACACAAACCGTAAGTAAAATTAAGAAACGTATGTAAAGTTAAATAAAACTTCTTTTGTTTCCTTTAGGATGACTCGCAATTTCGTTCTCTGTTTCGCCTTATTAAATGGCGTAAATTACTGTAACAATTTCTGCAGTAGGTATATTTTGCCCCAAGCCTATATAAAAAATTTAGTATGGGCCGTTTTTAACTTAACTTGTATACTTACTGTAGGTAGATATTTCATTTTATGTCGATGATTTCGATATTTGTAGTGATGAAAGTGAGACCAGCGATGAATTGGATTTTGAATAAATGGTTTTATTAATTATTTAATCGTTTTTTAACGTATCTTTAAAAGCTGGCAACCCCTCTTTGCGGCCATTTTTACATAGGCAGACTTATTCTATCATGCATAGAAAAAAATTAGCTTTAATTTGATATATATGTACATATATATATCATAAATATACGCGATAAACGTATAAACATAACAAATTTGTACCTCTTTACACCTGGCTGCGCAGAGGTTGCGGCCAATTGCGCAATGGCACTCATGACTTTTCAAGTTCCTTAGAAGTATATCTGTGAAGTGGATTATGTTTTATTTAAAAAACAAATGAGTGTAATTTTGTCCCAAAAATCAATTTTTATTAAATTAATTAAAAATACTAGCGGCTACATTTTGATAGGCACCCCTGCAAAAATATATTTTCCCATTCATAAATATATGTAAAAATTAGGTTTTAATAAAAAACTCGATGAACGTAGTAAACTTGCAGCCGGATCTCGTACTATTACTAAAAGGGGAATAATCATTTAGGTTCGGAAAGTGGAGGAAGTTAATTTTAAATAAATTAAAAAATGAAAATTCTACATGGAATATATTTTTTTTCTAACGCATATTTTTCAGGCTCCATTAGTTTCGTTAATTTAGAAGCGAACTATAAAAATGTTTGGAATGAACTTATTATACAAACTTGATTTCAGACTTCTAGCACTAATTCGTAATGGTTGGTTGGCTTAAGTAAGGTATATTTTCTTTTCGAGCACATAAGTTGCCATAGCCTCTTGCTATTATTATTCTATTCTTCTTTCGTTCAAAAATCTGAATGTTTTAATTTTATTATATGTACAAGCAACACACATTTACTACGTATACATGACGGATTGAGAGATCGAATTAAAATTGGATTGAGTTTTCGGTTCACAAAATCAAAAGCGGATTGAACAGTCTTTATGCTCTTGCATTATGTTCAGTGTTTCCAAACTCTTCCCTTCGACATTTTATTGCTTAAATAAAAAAACTTTTACACACAAAACAATCCGATAAAGAAACTAATGTAACAGCATAATTAAGGGGCAATTGTCAAATCGATTAATTAATCCGCGTTTGTAGCTGTTATTTCGATTCAATCCAGCCAGTTAAGGTACCATCACAGTGTGACCGGCTGAAAAATAGTCAATTTTCGCAATTTTTTTTCGGATGGATAGGATGGAAGAATGGGGAAGAATTTTTTTTTTACGATTAATATCACTATTTAGCAATCCAAAAAAAATTTTGTTATCATTTTTATTTATTTTTTATAATTATTTTAATTTTTTGAAAAAAGTGTCTTTAAAAAAAGTCGGCTATTGGTACCCCCATTTGCGGCCGCAGTTTTCATTTTGAAAAAACAAATGAAATAGATTATCGATCTGTAGGTAAGCCGCTATGCTCCTATGGAGGCTTTTTTTTTTGTAAAAATTGAAAAAATGGCGGCGGTTTGAGTAAAAAGTACAACATTTAGCCCTTTTTTTCAACAGTTTTCCGTGTGAAAAAATAGGAAGATAACAAAAAAAAAAAGCTTCCATAGGAGCATGGAGAATGGAATAAAGAATATTCTGTAAAAATTTCAAACCTATAGCTTGGAAACTTTTCCTCTGAAAGGGCGGACCGTTTTTAAAAAGGGCATTTCGAGATAAACGCGTTTAAAGTTTGGGGGAGGGGTTCTTTATATAGCCTCTGGCTCTAATTCCTTTTTCTTAGAAGCGTAATAATTCGAATTTCAATTTGAAATTATGAGAGAACATGCATAACTGTATGTGCTTTAAGATAAGACCAAAAAAAAAAAAATTAATTTTTTCAAAATTTTACACGCTTAAGGTACCATAAGCAAAATTGGATTCGCTCGATCAGATTTCAATCCAATCTGCGTACCTAATGCATATGGTATTAACATTGTAATTGTTGACCACAGTTTTTGATCAGTTTTGATAAATCTGAAATAAAAAATTTTGTATATGGTAAGTTATATTTTCGAGTACAAAAGTTGCCATCGCATTTTAGAACGAAGTTCTTTATGGCGCACTGTGCGTTGAGAAACTAGGCAGGTGAACGTAGAGAAAACGACAGGGTAACGTTAAATTCCCCTCAATCTTGCTTTGCTCTACGCAAGCCCAGTCGTTCCCCTTAGGGTCTTGGCCATCTGGGGTCTAGTCGGTTTATTCGAGAGCTACTATTAGTACTGTGAAGAGAGAGAGAGAGAAAAAGAGAAAATTCAAAGTTCCCTGGCAGGCGGCAGCAGCGCATGTTTACTTTATTATACCTTCTTTGATGAAACTTATGATAGTTGTGTTTGCATGACGCATGTGTATGCTTCATATAGTGACGATTAAAAGTCGTGTTACGTGTATTCAAATTCACGTGGATTATTATGATTCAACAAAGCCACACGTGCGTGCGTGTTTACATGTGTATAACCTTTTCGTGATAGTGTTGCGTGTGCATATTTTGTACGGATAGAAGAATTTACGAATTCAGATGACAGACTGTCAAATGTTAAAGTTAATGTGATAATGCGGTCGTGTCCGACGGAGGCTCTTAGCGTGCTTCTGCACCTTCTTCCTATCGATCTCCATATTAAATACCTGGCGTGCTGTAGTGCCGTAAGGATGAAGGAGTCAGGGTGGTGGAATGCCAGGCCCTATGGCCACGGTAGGACCCTAGACTTGCTGCCAAGGGAACTGGTGGCGTGCCAAACGGACTACATCGTCCCTAAGATACCCGGGAGGAGGAACTTCAGTGTAGAAATACCTTCCAGGGAGGAGTGGAAGGAGTGTGAGGTCACACAGACCTTCGACCTTCTGGTATTTACGGACGGGTCTAAATCCGGCAGGGGAGTTGGAGCTGGTATATTTTCCGACTCACTCGGTATCAGGGAGTCTTTTCGCCTTCCTGATCATGCCAGCGTGTTCCAGGCGGAGCTGCTGGCTATAACGAAGGCCTGCGAAGCACTCGCTCGTCTAAACCAAACTTGCAACATCGCGATCCTCACGGACTCACAAGCCGCCATCAGAGCACTTGATGCGGCAAGCCTTTCATCTAGATTGGTGGAGAGCTGTCGTGAGCAACTAATCCTGTTGGGACAGCGCCATACCGTTACCCTCTTGTGGGTTCCAGCTCACAGGGACCTAACAGGTAACGAGCAGGCGGACGAATTAGCTAAAAAAGGTGCAACCCTCGACGAGTCGGTCGAAGAGGCGGTTTACACTTCCATGGAAACTATCAGGAAGGGTATTCTGTCGCACTTTCTCTCAATCGCGAACGAAAGGTGGGCGGGTCTCGAAACATGCGCCGTTTCTAGGAAGACTTGGCCTTCTTTCAATCTAGGGAGGACGCAGGAGCTCCTCAAGCGAAATCGTGTTGACATCGCCAGAGTAGTAGCGATTCATACGGGCCACTGGCATATTGGGGAGCACGCAGCTAAGCTGGGGATCCCCTTCAATAGTCACTGCCGCAGCTGCAAGGATCCAGCTGAGAAGGAGACTCTTTCACACTTCCTGTGCAGCTGCCCGGCCTTAGCAGGGGCTAGGCATCGGGCGCTGGGCAAGCAATTTCTCGACTGCATTAGCGATGTATCTTCGTCCAAGATCGGGGAGATAGTTCTTTTTCTGAATTCCACAGGTTGGCTCTGATCTCGGACTTTCTATCACACGTTAACGCCCGGGTATACCCTTGGGGATTCTGTGGTTTCAAAATGGCGCACTTGCGTTAATTGGACCCCGATGTGGAATTGGGGTCGCCACTTAAACCAACCAACCTAATGTGATTCGAACCAAACTCGTTACTTTCGGCTTTTCGGGGTCGTTTGTTTCAAAACAACTGTCGGAATTTACGAATTCAGGATGGCGGACTGTTAAATTTTGAAGTTAATGCGATTTGCACCAAATTTTGTACTGGGGTTTTCGAGGTCGCTTATTTCAATTCAACTGTCAAAATTTATGAATTCAAGATGGCGGGCGGTCAAATTTTAAAGCTAATGCGATTTGCACCAAATTTGGTACTGGAGGATTTTCGAGGTCGGTTATTTCAGATCAACTGTCCGAATTTTCGAATTCAAGATGGCGGACTGTCAAACTTTAAAGTCAATGCGATTTGCACCAAACTTGGAACTTGGGAGTTTGCAGGGTGGCTTATTTCAACTCAACTGCCAGAATTTACGAATTCAAGATGGCGGGCTGCCAAATTTTAAAGTTAATGCGATATGCACCAAACTTGAAAATCGGGGGTTCTCGGGGTTGCTAATTTTAAAACTGTCAGAATTTACTAATTCAGGATGGCGGACTGTCAAATTTTAAAGTAAATGCGATTAACTTGGAACTTGGGAGTTTGCAGGGAGGCTTATTTCAAATCAACTGTCACAATTTACGCATTCAAGATGGCGGACTGCCAAAATTTTAAGTTAATGCGATTTGCACCAAACTTGGAACTTGGGCGTTTTCGGGGTCGCTAATTTAAAAAAAACTGTCAAAATTTAAGAATTGAAGATGGCGAACTGTCTTATTTTAAAGTTACAGGATTTGAAACATTATAGATAGGGAGAGGTAATATTTTTCAATTCCACACACTGTCGGCTTAACATAATTTGAAATACATCAGGAATTTACTATGTATCCCTGTCAGAGTCTCATCAAGATGTATAAAATCGATTGAAACTTTCACGCGGACATAAGATTAAGAAGCAGGAAATAAGTAATAAAATAATTTTTTAAAGTATTATTTGTTTTTTTTTTATGAATTTATGCCCTTCAAAGATTGTTGTACAACATGACGATTGGTAAAAACGCACTGTTTTTATTTTTAAATTACTATCTTTACTTTTAGTAAATCCAGGGCAAAAACTAGAACAAAGACCATAATAGATTTTATTTCAAATAAAAAAGGTGTTTCGATCTACAATTTTAACTGCCAAAGTTTAAAAAGCCATAGTGTTGATTTAATTGATTCAGTCACGCAAGAATGCAATGTTTTATTACTTTCCGAGACTTGGATGAGTAACAATCAACAATTTGACGTGCCAAATTTCAGGAGTTGCTATCTATCACAGCAACAAAGATACAGCTAACATTGTTATGTCTAACATGGATGTAACATTACGCAACATCAGAAATATTAAAGTTCAAGTTACAGATGTTGCAGATATATGCTCAGCTGTGTGTACTCTGGAAAATGGCCTTAAAATAGTTATGGTTGTTATTTATGTTTCACCCAATCAGAAAATTGAAGACGTTATATTTCAAATTCATAGACAATTAATTGAGTAAGTACAGTGAAGAGGGTGCCAGAAAATTATGTTGTGATCATGATAAGGTTCCACTCATTTTGGCTGGTGATTTTAACATTAATTTTGCAGATGCATGATCTGATCAACTAAAAAAATGTCTGTTAGAAACATTTAATTTGTCCATGAATAATAATCCGAAACACTCAACAACAAAGTTTGGTACAAGTATTGATGCTGTTTTTTCAAGATATTTACCCAAAATAGATAATTTCCATGGTTGAATTTTAAAATAAAAATACTTAAATATGTCAAATTTTTTTACCTTTTTATTATTTATATATTATAAATAGAAGAACTTCGTTCTTACCGGGGGTCCTGAGACCCGCACGTTTCTTTTTGTTTCATATTTCTCTTTCGCCCAAATTCCTAAATAAAATTTAATGGGGATTTTATGCGTACCTAATAGTAACAGCCCGAAAGTGCTCCAATTACAACTTTCAACTTTTTTAAACTGTTGTTATTTTTTTATAGCGATGTAAACTATATTGGCAATTGCAGAAACGAAAAATTCGTCATTTCGCTTGGAATTTATAATTCCAGAAACGTTTCATTGTGAACAAAATTTGAGATTAATTGCTATGTTTAGGGGTAGGTACCTACTTGATTTAACCTTTTAAAAATTAAAGGTAATTCATCTGGCAATCATCCAATACTTTTATTCTTTTGCAATGTCGCGGTAGGAGAAAACCTCTTGTGCTGACTTGTGTGCTCTTGTGAGTTGTTTAAGCAAATCCAATTGTAATTTTAAAAAAATCTATTAAAGTACAAAAACTAAAGACGATTTATATTTTCATTTATCACAAACTGAGTTTGAAGTCTTCTTACGGATTTCGATGAAAGTTTGTTAAATTTGGAAAAACATTACAGATTTCCGACGTAATTAAAAATACTTTCAACTGGTTTCGGGAAGTAGTTCAACATCAATCTTGAATATAAGCAATTTAAAGAAATTTTAACATTACTTCGTTTTGCCATTTCACAGTTTGTTCCTTTTTAAGATTAAAGAATCTTTAGACTAAATAGGTAAAAATAATTGCATAGAAGAATTCCACCTTTCGAAATTTTAAAGTTAAATATCCCATCCCAGGATATATATTCGATCGGCAAATTATATTTGTTGCTTATGCGTTAACCTTGATCTCAAATAAACTTTTCTCCCTGATGAGACCTCAAACAAAATCTGTTCTTTGTATTTAAAGAAATCTAAAACATCGTTTTTCCGTGAATTGTCATATTATACAAATTCAGATGACTAATGCCCGATTTCCTATTTATTTTGGTAAGCTGGCCATTAACTAGACATAAGCTATAAAGATATACGAATTTATTCAAGCGAAAACAGGAAAACTGACTGACCGTGTCATAGCGAAATGCAGAAGTGAACTAATGATGGTACTTAAGGTTTTTTACAAATTACTCATTAACTGTTGGAGATATCATAAGAGTAACTGAGTAATCTTGTAGAGAAATTTTTATTCCGGTTTACCATTTTAGAGATACTCATGAAATAAAATTTTCATATTTTATTTTTTTTCTCGCAAATAACTCAAACAATATTGAAGTTTACGGGGGAAAACAATTACAAACAAAGAGCAGAATTTAATTCTCTACAAAATAAGTGAGAATACTTCTCTATTAGAGATAAGAATAGATTAATAATTTTCGAGTTATTAATTAATTTTCAATATTTTTTTATATTAAATATACATTCTGTTGTATTTCTGCAAATAATCGTCAATTTTATTAATCTGATACAGAGAAGTGCTCTCAACTTTTGTAGAGAATTAATTATGTAAAAAATTGTTTAATAGTCCCTGTAACGTTACTAACGTGAATAAAATCAGTGAAATTTGGCAGTTCAACTTCCTGAATAACTCCAAAAATGAATTTTCTGTAAAAAAATTGTATCTTTTAGAAGATTGCTTGCCATTTTTACGATATCTAGTGACTTTGAAATTTTTTCGTAAAATAACAGAACAGCAATTCACATTATTCACAAAATGAGACAAATTATTTTATTAGGTGCCAAAAAGCAGATTTACATAAATAGTTATGCCCGATTTCACAGTGCAAACTTAAATTCTGATCGTCACTTAAGTTCCCGTTTAGTAATTTTTCGGTTTCACAGTGCGAACTTAAGTGTACATTACGACTTAAGTGGTCGCTATACTTAAGTCGCCAAAATTGGCGACTTCTTAAGTCTCGCTTAGAGAAATGTTTTGACATTTCGTGTGGAAAATTCAACAATTAAACAAGTTCTTTTTAAAAATTGATACATATTTTTATTTTAAAAATGAATACTGCGAAAGATTTAATTGATTCAACTGATGAAGAAATGTTATGAAGTCATTGTTCGATTTACACCAATCAAAAGATTCCATACCTTAAAATATATATATTGATTATAAAACTCCTAAAATTTTCATAAATTCATTTTAGTTACCTTTGACTTTAATTAATAACGTCAAAATAACTCGTTTTTCATGAGAGGGACTCTCCTGAAACCAACACAGTGTCCTACATAAATGAGTAAAATTCTTAAGTTCTCACTTAGCTAATAAGCGTGAAATAAAATAGGACTGTGAAACCGAAAATACTTAAGCCGTCACTTAAGTTTTGCCGTGCGCTTAGCTAAGTGAGAACTTATGTAAATGCGCACTGTTAAATCGGGCATTAGAGTGAACTTATACTTTTTATTCATTTTATGTAATATACTTATTTCATTTCTTATAAAATTAACTTTTTCCTTTTTTTATTAATAAAACTGATCAATTGATCGCAAGAGGTCGGAAGAGAAAATTACTTGCAGACAATTTCTAGGTTGTTCCACTTAGATTCACCAGATGTATGTAAAAGTTTATAAGTGCTCTTTGTCCTTATAATTACCATTGTTCCGAACGTACCCACCAGTTGTGCTCATAAGCTCCATTGAGCCGACCGCGATGTAGTGAACTAAGCTGTTGCTATCTTTTGTGACGTAATTCTTTACCTTAGGGCTTAACGACAAAAATCATTTAAGCAAAAGAGTTCAAAGCCCCATAAGTCAACGACCGCCAGACATGTGGCAGAATGGCATGTTTCCCAAAATAAAGTTCTTTTATAGAAATCCCGACTAAAAAAACCGCTTTAATGCATTCGGATGTTAGGCACATTCGGAAAACTAATTCAAAAGAACTTGATGAAGTTTATCTGGAATTCCTTGTTCAAGAAACCGCAATCTTAATCAATTCCATGAGGTGTAGGGGTCAATATCTTAAGAATTTATAACAAGCTTATAGCTGGTAGTTATATATCCGTTGTGCAAATATTTTGAGCTAAGTCAGTGTAAAAGTTGACTAACCTTTGGATAACATTGGAAACCGGTTCACGAAAGTTCCTAAATATGCTAGGTTTTTTTGGTAATTTCTTTAACTTTTAACGGTTGATTTGCAAATTAGAGCAAAAAGCATATTTTGTAATGTATTTTCCGAATGTTGAGCATTTTATCTAATGTTTTGCATGCTAAGATTATGCACTGGAGGTACCTTCGCTGCCGTGCACTCTTGGAACGAAATGAAACGTCAGTGTCTGGCGAAATACCGGTAGGTTGGCAGCACGATAGGAGTGTTTGTCGAGGTATGTCGAATAATAAATTTTCTCTCCCAAAAGATAATTACTTTTACTTTGGGTGTAATTCATTAAGTTTGTTTCTCATAAATTCCCCATTCACACGTTTAATTTAGTTCAGTGTAGACAGACGGCAGATTGTAGGTGCGCAATTTTGATTAAAAACGCCTCAAGCACATCGTGGCCACTATTCAAATATCGAAAAGTAATTAGGATTCTTGGATTGACAAAGCAAAGCGGGGGAGTATTTCAATCTTGTTTGTCTTCAGTAATATTATTAAGTTCGGAAAAGCGGCGTTGGAGTGACACATAATGGCGTGCCTATGGGTACAAAATCATTTCATAACAACTTGTTGCGAGTGGGCTATTAAATATGTCGAGTGGGTACCTATCTCCTTAGGAGCTCATTAGGCAATCCAATCATGTTAAGCTTCAGAATTCTTTGTTTAAAATAAAACAAAAATTATATTAATTTCGAAAGTCCAATCTGTACATGTATGTTGAACGGGAGATATTTAAAAATTCTTAATTTTGACAGGAAACAATCAGCAAATTATGCAATTTAGTGTAAAACACTTCCTGTTAATCGGAAATTGAGCTTTTCGATACACTGGTCGTTTTCCTGAATATCGACTTTTTATTTCGTCACAAACCTGATTAAATTCCGCTAGACCAAAGAAATGCCTATACCTTTACATTTGCGAGGACCGTAATAAATAGAGAATATAGGTATTTAATGAGCTTTTAGCGTACATAAGAAAATAAATCCAGCTTTAATTAGACGCGCGCACTTGGTCGAATTTTGCAATTACCTCTTGCTTTTGTGTCAATAAAATGTGATCACTCCTATTCCAATTTTGGAACTTCTCAAATATTGTGAATCGTGAAATATAAGATGGCCTCAAATTTAATTTTTTATGAACCAAATAAAGATTGATTTTAATTGGATCAGGAAAAAAAATGCGGCTTTCTCCTTTGGCTTGATCGGTATTTAGAGAAGGTTTTATCAGACTTTGTAGCGTTG
Source organism: Machimus rusticus (assembly GCA_951509405.1). Taxonomy (NCBI): domain Eukaryota; kingdom Metazoa; phylum Arthropoda; class Insecta; order Diptera; family Asilidae; genus Machimus; species Machimus rusticus. Next base: position 11,199,231 of record OX608050.1, read on the forward strand.
TGCAAATGATTTTTTCCTTTTATAGGTTTAAGCACTTTACGCAAATTACTTAGAGCTCCCTCAACGTAATGGATTAATGTTTTTCGCATGCACAAACTGATGTTGTTTTGCAGATTTGAAAGACTTTTAAACAGCTCATAACTATAACTACCAGCTCATTTATCACTTTTAAACGATCCACTTTTTTGCATCTTCGAAGTCCCAGGCTAGGCCAGTAAAATCTCAGATGAAAGGTAGTCCTAAGACGATGCGCCGTAACTCGATTGCCCATAAGTGAGAGGTACACTGGCGTTTACGGATTTGTCTGTTTTATGTCAGGTTATATTTAAATCTTTTTGACGGTCTGGAAGTACCTAGCTGCTGAAGGTATTTTTTATGAAAATATTTGAAAGCCGGAACAAGTTTTTATAAATGCACAAATCGTCTCTATAGCTAATGGAATTCCTGCATAAGACTCACAGTCACGCAACTTTTTGTTCGCATATAATAGGTATGTACAAAAATTGCTTCAATCATATTTCTATCAAGGGTTGGGCACAAGAATGTCAGCAGATGCATTTCTACTCAACGACAACCTTGTTTACTATATTTTGACAGGAAGCAGAATTGGAATTGTTGCTGAATTCAGGTATAAATTTATTTGATCCTTATAAAATCAATCCTATGTATGTAACCAATATAAAAAGAATTTAAATATTCCTGATAAAAAAAAATATACGACAGGAAGAAAAGCAGCTTTATCCATTAGATATACATATAATAATTTTACG